>OY728145.1:1585802469-1587052469 GCA_963277665.1 Viscum album | reverse complement strand
TTAAAACAATATTTAAAATTACTTTAACTTTTGAAATCGATTTACTTAAACAAATCCTTATATAAACACTAGTTAAGGATAACTATCAAAGTTATGGTTTTGTTTATAGTTTAAGTAAATTTAGTTTAATATTTGAAATAAATAAAACAAAAAAAACAAACACACATTGGAGTAAACAAGGTGTTCAATATCAAGATGAGGCTTAATACCCTCCACATGGAAGTTACACTACTAGAAATTGGACCTACACCAACAGACTTATACCAACGGTTTTAAAAATAATTGGTATATGGTACCTATTCTTATGGTATGGATAAAACCACTGGTATAAGTATCATAGAGAGACCATATACCAATGTTTTTGGACAAAATGTTGGTATAGGTCAGAGATATATCAATGGTATATCCAAAATTATTGGTATAACTTCCATATTAAGATCTTATACCAATAAATTTTGATAAACCGTTAGTATAGGTCATATCTATTCCAACGGTTTGGGAAAACCATCGGTATAACTTCCATTTTAAGACCATATACCAATGTTTTTGGAAAAACTATTAGTATAGGTCATAGTTATACCAACATTTTTTCCAAGAGCATTAGTATAACTTCCATAATAATCTCCTATATGAATGGTTTTGAAAAAACCATCGGTATAGGTCCCAAAAATATTAATACATATACCAACATTTTGGAAAATCTTTGGTATAGGTATTTGGTTTTTTTATATATTATTTTATCAAATAAAATTGAATAGATCAAAATTTAAATTAATTTTTAATATACATATATATATATTTATCATATTATGTTCACAAAAGTTATTTTATCTTTGTTGTTAGGTCGTTGAAATATAAGTCAGAGGTGATGGGATCAAATGAAACCAAGAGTTTTTTTTAAATTACCCATACCAATGGTTTTGGAAACCGTTGGTATATCCCTATACCAATATTTTCTCAAAATTGTGGGTATAGGTATATACTGATATAATATAGGTCAAAATCCTCCAAAATGTTGGAATATCCTATACCAACAGTTTGGTGGCCTATAAGAATGGTTCCAAACTTTTGGTATAGTCTTTTTTTCATTATTATCACACACTACCAATCATATTGTTAAAGAAAATAATCTAATCTACATCCTAGATTGAGTATACAATCAAGAATACTATATTCCTAAGCTTAAATCCTCTTAAACAATTATACATGGGAGGAAATATAACACTTTTCACATAGGGACCTATTCCACAGTTTTCATGGGTATATAAATAAAAGGAATTGAGAAAATATCGAGTATTCTCTAGTTCAGACATAAGAGTTAGTGTGTGTAAAAAACTAAACAAAAGAACACACTGCTCTAAAATAATTTCAAAAATATAAAGATAATGTAATAAGATATATAATATGAATTGATGCTCAATCAGTAGTTCTCCAAGTGCTTGAGGGTCCTCGGATTTAGCTTGGTGTGGAGCTCGAATAAGTTCTCTAAAAATTATTGGAAAATTGCGTATCGTGGAGTATGGTTTTTCTATAAGTAGGAAAGGATCATGATCTTATGTGTTATCCACACATTCATTGTTGAATGAGTCGGTATGAGTTTAGTGTATGATCCATAATAATCCAAATCTATGTGCATGATGGAGTCCTTTTGGAATATATATCACTACAGGTTCAAATACCCATTAATGAATAATCATAAAGATTTTATAGATCCTCATTCTGAACCTATGGATTTTTCTTCAATGAATCTATGTAATGGTTATAAGAATAATAATTCAATAAAATCACTACATTAACTCCCATAAACTATCTATTGGGTCCATTAAATTTAAATGAAATAGAATAGTAATGGTAGTAAGATTGATGGTAGCATGGGCAGTGGTAGCACAATAGATGACAACATAGTTTAACTAGTGTTGGAACAATCATAATAGTAGTGCAGTTAGAAGTATCCCCTATATCAGAAATATTTTTATTGGTAGCGTGTCTAGTGGTAGCTCATTTGAACTAGTGGTAGCACCACTCTGGCGATAGATCGTCTATAATGATAGCACAAGGCTAGTGGTAGCACGCCTGGTGATAGAAAGAGTCAGGTGGTTTAAAGGTTCTAGTGGTATATCATTTGGTGGTAGCTCAAGCCTGATGATGGGATGGATCCAAAGCTAGCATGTTGAACTAACGATGGCACTCTAGCGGTGGCATAAATTGACGGTAGAAGAAATAAAATAAATGTGAAACTTTTCTATATTCAACCAAATTTACTCTATAAAAGTTATATACAATCATAAAACATTACATTCATTAGAAACATAAGAATCATGATTTATGAGCATTAAAATAAAAATGTATTAACACAAATGCTTATATGTTTAATTGGAAGTGAAAACCCCTAATAGTAAAATGATCACATATAAACTCTGTAATTCTTCTCCAATTGAATTTGTTAGGAATGTGCTTCCTAAAAATCCTTTTTATTCCCCCTCTGGTTGAATTTAATGTTATATTAGGCATGGATTGACTTTCTTTACATAAATACCACATCAATTTCCATGGAAAGGAAGTAAAGTTTGATATTTACAAAAAAATGATTGTATACCAAAGAAATGATAAATATGAACTTCCAATGGAAATTTCACCCATTGTATGAGTCTTGATTCCTATTTAAAAGTGGTTTTTATTACAGATGGTTGTGGAGAAACTCAACATAAATGATATTCCTATTGTAAGGGAGTTTTTCCATGTATTTCTAGAATAGTTTTCCAGTCTTCCACTAAATTGTGAAGTTGTGTTCTCAATAGAACTCATAATCGATGCTACATGTATTTAAAGGACTCCATATATAATGTCCCTGATTGAGTTGTTGGAATTGAAGAAGAAAATCTAGGAGAATATTGATGAGGGATTCATTCATCCAAGTGTGTCTCTATGGGGTGCACCAGTTCATTTTATTAAGAATATATATGGATCTATGTGACTCTATATTGATTATAGAGAACTGAACAAGATGATAATTATGAATAAGTATCATAAACCTCATATTGATGACTTTTTTGATTAACTGTGTGGATCCAATACCTTTCCAAGATTTAAATTCATTCTGGATATCATCAATTTAGGTTAAAGAAGGAGTATATACCCAAGAAAAAATTTCATAAATGTTATTGACACTATGAATATATTCATGACCCGACCCTACCCAGGCTCGAGCCGCAACTAACCCAAGACCGCCTCCAAAGGCTAGGGGCTGGAGACAAGCACCAAAGGCTAAACAACTCGAGGAGGCCTTTTCCTATGTACCTGTACACACACACGCGCAGCACACTCAATGAAAAAGTGCAGAGTAAAAGAAAAGACAAGTAAAGAAAAGTACCAACTGCTATAAATAACCACAAGAGTGCATCGACCTCTAAACATTACAAAGTAAAAGCTGAAAAGAAAAGGGGAAAAACACATGCCCAACCAGAAAAGTGACACAACCCGGCAATAAGTAAACAAAACAAACAGGTGGAAGGGTCCCCCACCTAGAACCAGACTCTGACCACTGCACGCGGTCCAAGTTCCCAACCTCCTATGATCCACTAAAGTCACGCTCCACCTGTCCGTCGTTTGCAAGGTCACACCAAGTGCGGGAAAAGCCCAAGTAGGGGTGAGTATAAAAATACTTAGTAGGATACCCTGAAGGCTCTAAGGAGCAACAAAGGAGGTACCGAAGGGTGAGTAGTAGAGAGAACAGGGAAACGTAAAGGAGTACAACTGAAGGTGCATTAAAGAGTAAAGTAGAGAGTCCAGCTCAACCCAACAAGAGAAAAGATGTAAACTCCTCCAGATACAAGTAGATAGAAACAGTGAGAAGATGAACTTCTCATCAAGCCTTCGCTACCTATAGCAGGAGAGTAGACTCGTCCAACCCTGAGAAGCTAGACACGAAAAGTACGTGGCATACCCCGCACGTCTTCGCCTCTCCTGGAAGGAGAGTAACCAAACCCAAGATGTGGGTACCGGAACAAGGTATATACATAACCATACGCTCAATCAAGATATAAGGCCCCAGCCTTAATCCTTACTTAATCTTGAGTTAATACAAGATTACACATTGAGGATCTTTTCAGGTTTAGATTTTTAGAGAATTAGATCATAAAACTTGCATTACATTCCACATTTAAACAAAGTGGTTACATAAAGATAGTATTCATTTTTTCCCATCAACAGAAACATATTTAAAATAAAACATGGATTCTTTCTTGAAAATTCCTTGACACTATCATCATATCATGTACCTTTCCCTTGACCTGTGAAAAACATTTCAGAAAACTTGGGATGAGCATAAAAAGCTCAGTAAGGGATATAAAAATATGGAAAGGAAACATGAGTTCATATATACATAAGAATGAAATCATACTTTACCCATAAAATATAGGCACTTTAACATACCTCATCAAATCATGAATAAATCATAGAAATCATAAGACATAAAAGGTAACTTGAGGCATTCATAACATTCTTACGTAGGGAGTAACCCTCTTGGTTACGTTTGGAATACCCACCACAGTATATTCCCTAAATCTCTTTGGAGAAACCTTAATGTTTCACTCCTTCGCGTTACCCAATTCATTGGAGAGCTATATCGGGCTCACCGGCCCTTAGTTTATCATGGAACCACCCATCTTCATAATAATGCCCAAGAACCATAACATAATCGTATCACATAAAACATGCATAAAGGAAACATAACATTTCCACTTTTCAATCACAAGATATCAATACAAAACATTGATATAAAAACATTATGAAAAACCATTTTCAATACAGAAATAAAATAAAAGTAAAACATGTTATTTATTTTTCTTTTAAAAAGAAGGTATGGCTTGTAGAGGAAGCCGAAAATCAAATAATGGTCACGGCGATGGAGAAGTCGTTGTCGCTGCATACATACGAAAAAAACATTCCCTTTTGTCGTTTAGTAAAATGTTTCGTATAAAAATAATCCTTTTGGTTAAACGTAAAAGTAAAAGGGGTTTATACACTGTATAAAAGAATGTTTTGTATAAAACAAAATATTCCTCAATGAATGGAGATTGAGACAAAGTCCCATACAAAGACAGTATCCTTGGATTAAGGATAAATCAATTATATAATTATGCGGGACAAATGAATACACGAAATATAAGTGGGTATTAAGTGTAAAAAAATCAGAGGACATTCACACATAATCATATAATGACATATTCAAGTAGTACAAGTTTATCCCAAATAATCAAAATTGGGTTAAGAAGTTCCCATGCAAAAATTCGATAGCCTAACGACGTCACTTCAAAATTCAGAAAAAGAGTTGATGAGAGATAAAAAGGGTATCTCATCACTTGGACATAAAATTTACATCAATAAGGATATAGAAGAACATATCCCAATATAACAATATGTAAATTAAAAGTCCCAACAAAATAAGTCTTTTAAAAAGAGGAGGGTGAATGGTTCCCTTACCGACTTGGGTATCTTTCGAAACATACACCCCATGAAAGAAGGACAATAAAAAATTAATGTAAATACTCATAAATGAAATTATATTACACAATGGGTAAAATAATTGTCATTACATACACCACTCAAAGGAAATTGTGGCAAATGTAGCATAAATCTCACGGGAATAAAAGTGATATGAAAAACCCCTTACGAAAACAAGGCAGCCTAACATCACCACTTAAAACTTCCAAAATGGATTGATGAGAGAAAATAGGGTCTCTAATAATATTAACACAAAGTTTACAGAAATAGGAATATAAAATAACATCCCCCAACATAACAAATAAGATCTTAAAAGAAGTGACATAAAGGAGAGTACTTAAAAAGAAAGAGAGGGGTTAGATCTCTTACGAAAATTCGGCAGCCTAACGGCGCTACTCAAAACTTCCAAAATGGATTGATGAGAGAGAATATGGTCTCTCATCATATTAAAATAAAAATTAAAGTAAGAGTAATATAAAATAACATCCCAATAACAAAAAATATGAGCTTTAAAAGGAATGACATAAAAGAGTGTACTTAAAAAGAAAGAGAGGAGTAGGATCCCTTACCTCAAGTCTGACTTGTCTTGTTCGTTTCTTTATATTCCTGAATAATAAACTTTGGTCAATTTATAATTTCCTAAGGAACTTCTTTAGATATTATTATTCAGTTCATATCACATATTATAATGTTATAATAATTGTTTAATAATGTTAGTTCATATCAGATGTTTTTGCCGATGTTTGGTACATGAGTCAAAAATGAACTTGTTTGAAAAATGATTGCCCATGTAGTTATAAGTAAATAATTTCCAGAATAGTATTAATGATTAAAATATCATATATATCCAGTACATATTCATTTTATACCATTCCATATCATTTGGAGATAAAAAACGAAAAGCACTGTTCATGGAGATGGTGGGCCGTACGTACGCATGAACACTACTTTCATTTTTTTCTTTGTCATATTAATGGAATTAAAAATAAATGATATATATATATTATAATTCCAGTATAATATATATGTTATATAGGTCACATATGTTCATTAATTTAATTCTTTATACATTCCATGTATTGCATGTACGAGTCACATCACTTGAGGGGGCGGTAGTCCACACTTCCTCATATGAAATTATCGCATTTACACAACATGAAAAGAATAAAGGTATGTTTTAAAAATAAAATACAGAAGAATATAGTAAAAATAAATACCATATATATCATATATAAAATACAGTGACATCATAATGGCCACCTTTAAAGGTGTTAAAAGAATATTGAACAATCATCGTTTCGTGAGGCAGAAAATTGCCAACCACAGAAACAATATGTTCTTTAACCATTAGATGAAGGTGTGTGTAAGTGTAGCTCGAATAATTCTTATAACAACATCCTAGTATATTTAATATACTGGATTTTTTACATAAGAAATGAATAAAAAGAGTTTAGGGGGTTGGATAAGCAAAATAAAACAAAAGGACTCAAGTGAAGACATTACCTTAAAATCGGGTAACTCCCTTTGGTTTGAGCTCAAAGGCTTCCTTGGGAAGACTTATTCCCAAAGTAAGTCTTCAAGGAGTAATTGAGGGAAGTGGAGAGACAAAATGGGCAGGGGTTGGCCGAGCCAAAGACTTTGGAAGTGTGGGTAAGGAGGTAGAGGTGGGGGCCTTTTATAAGAGGAGAGGAGGGGCACCCTTGGAAAGTAAAGGAATTTTCCTTTATTTTAAAATGATTTTCGGATTTAAAAGGTCCAACATTGCTATAATTAGATGATAAGGTGATAATGGTTCTAAATACACCCATAAAATAGGTTTTGGACATGTGTAGGTCTTAGAATTTACATTATCTTTCCATTTTATTTAAATCGTTGAATAATGAGGTCATCGCTGCATCATCATGATGTCATAAATAATTTAATTTATTTAATGTCTAAAAATTATAAAAAAAATAATATGATGTATTAAATATTTTTAACGTTCCAATGACTATTTATAGTCAAAATTTTGACTTGTATAACCCCATGTAAAATGTTTTTTAGTAAAACAACTCATGTTTATGTCATTTTAATTTTAACTTTAAATAAAAAGGTATTTATGTCATTTTCCAACCAAAGTGGCTCCATGGGGTCCCCAAGTTGACCCATGGATTGTATTGGTCGGCCATGACTCATCAAATGAGGGTAGGACAAGTGTCTAGGTCATTTTATTTTATTAAAACATTATTCTTACCTTAAACTACACTAATTACCTCTAATCGCGATTAAAAACTTAATAAGTTACTATTCACCAAAAAAATTATTTTAATCCCATTGAACCACATTTTACTTCTTAAAGACAACCATGTATATAGGATTTTTGAAATCCAAAACACAAAGATGGAAAATTTTCATTTAAACGGAAAATCAGTTTTTATAAGTACCACTTAGTGGTTTCACTATTCATCAAAAATTGATGTTTTTTAGAAAATTACCAAAAAATCACCCTAAGATATATTTGATATTCCGAATTCAAAAATGATGTCTATTTTACAAAATTAAAAACATATAGGTTTCATTAATTAATTTAATAATTAATTCCTGCTGTCAAAACAAATAGCGTGTTTTTATGAAACAAAATGTATCAAAAGATTGACACTAGTTTAAGTCTGATTTCAAAGTGAAATTAATTCCAACGGCCACTATTGGATTAAATGGTAAAAATATATTCTAATTTCACTTTAAAACCAATTCAAAATATAATCTAATAATATAAATAAATTAGAATAAAATGAGGTTTGGAATTAAAATACAACATTTTTCACTATTCATTAAAAATTGAACTTTTTCGGAAAAATACCAAAAATTTACACAAAGTAAATTTTGATGCCCCAATTCTAAAGTAGAGTTTTATTTTGTCAAATATAACACATAAGATTTTCAAAAAGTGTATTTAAAATAGGTTCACCATCAAAAGGCGGTTAATCGACCTTTTAAAGAATATTAGAATGTTTACGCTTAAAAATTGGATTCATTCGCATTTTTAATTCTCTAAAAATTATTATAAAAAGTAAAAATATTTGAAAAACATATATAATCATTTTTTAGTTAGCTCTATTCATTCCCGCCATTACAACGGCTAGGCGTTAACTACTATTTAAAATAATATTATTTTATTATTAGAGTGCAGTGTAAGATTCCCAAGAAACTCGTTGTTGCGTATTGGGTACGCCATAGAGCATATCATCCCCTTTAAAGTAATATTAATATTTTATTCACAAATATGGATAAATATAAAAATTTCATATTCTTTATTTACCTGGGGTGTTACATCCTTCCCCCCTTTTGGGAATTGCATCCTCACAATTTTAAAATTGAGCTTGGAAACATCCTAGAAAGTCCCACATCGGAACAAGATTCTGTAAAACGATCACTTTAAAATAAAGGAAGATAAGTACAAAGGTCACCCGAGTTAACCCATACTAGGATTACATGTAGGAAAACATGGACATGGAGGAGAAAACATAGGGTCATGTTCTGATGGAGAGTGATAGAAAACATGTTTAGGAGAAAGTTAACCACAAGAAAATCACAAACTTGTGATGGGTTAAACGGTATTCGATTCCCCAGTAGGAAAAGTTAATAGAAAACATTTTTGTTTTAAGTTACTTTTTATTGAGGAATTTATTCTTAAGGAAACATAATCACTTATCATGTTGACTTTCAACTTTTATTATATTCTTTACACAAACTCATATTTTCTCCAAAAGACGAGTATTTAGGAATACTTATTCACATTAATAGTACTATAATCAACTTCTAGAGAATCACCTAATCCAGAAAAGTGAACTATATACTTCCCATGTCTTTAGACTTTAACCAAAACAAAAATAAAAAATGTTATTACAAGATCAGATAATCCAGAAAAGGATAACCCTTTATAAAAAGAAAATCTATTCTTAATCTCCAAAATTTTGTCTAAAAAAACCCAAAGTTCAACGAGGACCATCCGATAAACAATTTGTCCATAAAATTCTTCAAAGTAAACCAAACTAAGATTGAAACCCAAATATTTGAAGGATTTAGTCACATAGTCTTCCAAGTTAAATCATAACATTTATCTCTAAACAACATTAGTTGCTCTTAATGTCTCGTATTGAAAAGTAATTAACCTAATCACATATCCTCCATGATAGGTTAATAAATTTCCATAGATAACCCAAAATCAACATACTCTTAATTCATAAAATCATCTAACTAAAAAGAATCAGTCAAACTAACCAGGTACTTCACGTAGTCCAGTGGTAGGCGATAAATACCAGTCGCACTTTGGTTGTGGGTTCGATTCCCGCAGCTTTGTCTGATGCGACGGGTTGTCACACGGTCTGCGTGTTGCATTTTTATAAAACTCCAAAAATAACTCTAACATGTTTTAACCTCAATAGTTTCCTTATACTTCTCATTTTTATCCAAATTCATTACGATCTCAACATCTTAATTCTTGAAGTCTTATTTTAGCACCATAAGATAAAATAAAATGATTCCCAAAATGAATAACATCATACCTTGATCATGGTGTCCACTCGGTTTCATCGCCATCTTGCTCACGTAGGTATAAGTCCCATGCATTAAAAAAATGATTTAGAGATCCTTCAAAATCATTTGCTTCCTCCATCCAAATACACCTTGTACAACATGGATCATATGGGTGTTCACAGAAAAATAGTTTTGGAAAATAATCATGTGTGACATATAATTCCAAAACATATAGTAAAACATGATTTCTATAAAATATTCGGACAGAATTTGAGTTGAAACTTTCTATTATTGGTCCTTTTAAAATACCATAAGTATGTGCTCAGAGACTATATTTTAAAATCAAATATAAATAGGTTGTGCAAGGGTATCCTTCCTCAACACCATTTTTAAAATCATAATATGCTAAAAATTCTTGTGATAAGGTAAAATATTTGAAAATACATTGATAATATTTACCTTTCTTGAAAATATGAGAATATTGTGAAAATAGTATTTGTCTAAAAACAACCCATGATACACGATGATAACGAGGTATAGTGGAGGTGTTTGATATCTCAAACAACTGCTTGCAAGTGAGTTGTATGCTAGAAAAAGTTTCACAATCATCCGAACATGACTTTTCAATAATTATTGCAAGCATGTCATTAGGAAGAGATAGGAATGTCGTCTGAGATACATCTCCTTCCATTCGTAACCGACTTTACTTGACCTGAAAAAAAAAGTTATAAAATAAGGATTTAAGTTAAATAATAGATATAGGGACTAATCATGTGTCTAACAAAAACTCATAATCCCTAAAGTTGTCTAAACCTACCTTTGATACCAACTATAAGTCCCGAGCCTTAAACCTTACTTAATCTTGAGTTAATACAAGATTACACATTGAGGATCTTTTCAGGTTTAGAGTTTTAGAGAATTAGATCATAAAACTTGCATTACATTCCACATTTAAACAAAGTGGTTACATAAAGATAGTATTCATTTTTTCCCATCAACAAAAACATATTTAAAATAAAACATGGATTCTTTCTTGACACTTCCTTGACACTATCATCATATCATGTACCTTTCCCTTGACCTATGAAAAACATTTCAGAAAACTTGGGATGACCATAAAAAGCTCAGTAAGGGATATAAAAATATGGAAAGGAAACATGATGTCATATATACATAAGAATGAAATCATACTTTACCCATAAAACATAGGCACTTTAACATACCTCATCAAATCATGAATAAATCATAGAAATCATAAGACATAAAAGGTAACTTGAGGCATTCATAACATTCTTACGTAGGGAGTAACCCTCTTGGTTACGTTTAGAATACCCACCACAGTATATTCCCTAAATATCTTCGGAGAAACCTTAACGTTTCACTCCTTCACGTTACCCAATGAATTGGAGAGCTATATCGGGATCACCCACCCTTATTTTATCACGGAACCACCCATCTTCATAATAATTCCCAAGAACCATAACATAATCGTATCACATAAAACATGCATAAAGGAAACATAACATTTCCACTTTTCAATCACAAGATATCAATACAACACATTGATATAAAAACATTATGAAAAACCATTTTCAATACCAAAATAAAATAAAAGTAAAACATGGTATTTATTTTTCTTTTAAAAAGAAGGTATGGCTTGTAGAGGAAGCCAAAACTCAAATAATGGTCACGGTGGCGGAGAAATCGCTATCGCCGCATATGTTCGACAAAAACATTCCCTTTTGTCGTTTAGTAAAATGTTTCGTATAAAAAGAATCCTTTTGGTTAAACATAAAAGTCAAAGGGGTTTATACACCGTATAAAATAAAGTTGTGTATAAAACAAAATATGCCTCAATGAAAGGAGATTGAGATGAAGTCCCATACAAAGACGGTATCCTTGGATTAAGGATAAATCAATTATATAATTATGTGTGACAAATTAATACATGAAATATAAGTGGGTATTAAGTGTAAAACAATCAGATGACATTCACACATAATCATATAACGACATATTCAAGTAGTACAAGTTTATCCCAAAGAATCAAAATTGGGTTAAGAAGTTCCCATGCAAAAATTCGACAGCCTAACTACGTCACTTCAAAATTCAGAAAAAGAGTTGATGAGAGATAAAATGGGTATCTCATCACTTGGACATAAAATTTACATCAATAAGGATATATAAGAACATATCCCAACATAACAATATGTAAATTAAAAGACCCAACAAAAGAAGTCTTTTAAAAAGAGGAGGGTGAATGGTTCCCTTACCGACTTGGGTATCTTCCGAAACATACACCCCATGAAAGAAGGACAATACAAAACTGATGTAAATACTCATAAATGAAATTATATTACACAATGAGTAAAATAATGGGCATTACATACACCAATCAAAGGAAATTGTGGCAAATTTAGCATAAATCTCATGGGAATAAAAGTGATATGAAAAATCCCTTACGAAAACTCAGCAGCCTTACAACGCCACTTAAAACTTCCAAAATGGATTGATGAGAGAAAATAGGGTCTCTCATCATATTAACAAAAAGTTTACAGAAATATTAATATAAAATAACATCCCCCAACATAACAAATAGGATCTTAAAAAAGTGACATAAAGGAGAGTACTTAAAAAGAAAGATAGAGGTTAGATCTCTTACGAAAATTCGGCAGCCTAACGGCACCACTCAAAACTTCCAAAATGGATTGACGAGAGAGAATAGGGTCTCTCATCATATTAACATAAAAATTACAGTAAGATTAATATAAAATAACATCCCAATAACAATAAATATGAGATTTAAAAGGAATGACATAAAAGAGTGTACTTAAAAAGAAAGAGAGGAGTAGGATCCCTTACCTCAAGTCCGACTTGTCTTGTTCGTTTCTTTATATTCCTGAATAATAAACTTTGGTCAATTTATAATTTCCTAAGTACCTCTTTTAGATATTATTATTCAGTTCATATCACATATTATAATGTTATAATAATTGTTTAATAATGTTAGTTCATATCAGACGTTTTTTCCGATGTTTGGTACATGAGTCAAAAAATGAACTTGTTTGAAAAATGATTGCCCATGTAGTTATAAGTAAATAATTTCCAGAATAGTATTAATGATTAAAATATCATATATATCCAGTAAATATTCATTTTATACAATTCCATATCATTTGGAGATAAAAAACGAAAAGCACCATTCATGGAGACGGTAGGCCGTACGTACGCATGAACGCTACTTTCATTTTTTTCTTTGTCATATTAATGGAATTAAAAATAAATGATATATATATATACATTATAATTCCAGTATAATATATATGTTATATAGGTCACATATGTTCATTAATTTCATCCTTTATACATTCCATGTATTGCATGTACGAGTCACATCACTTGAGGGGGCGGTAGTCCACACTTCCTCATATGAAATTATCGCATTTACACAACATGAAAAGAATAAAGGTATGTTTTAAATATAAAATAAAGAAACATATAGTAAACAGAAATACCATATATATCATATATAATATACAGTGACATCATAATGTCCACCTTTAAAGGTGTTAAAAGAATATTGAACAATCATCATTTCGTGAGGCAGAAAATTTCCAACCACAGAAACAATATGTTCTTTAACCATTAGATGAAGGTGTGTGTAAGTGTAGCTCCAATAACTCTTATAAAAACATACTAGTATATTGAATATACTGGAGTGTTTACAAAAGAAATGAATAAAAAGAGTTTAGGGGGTTGGAGAAGCAAAATAAAACAAAAGGACTCAAGTGAAGACATTACCTTAAAATCGGGTAACTCCCTTTGGTTTGAGCTCAAAGGCTTCCTTGGGAAGACTTCTGCCCAAAGTGAGGCTTCAAGGAGTAAGAGAGGGAATTGGAGAGACAAAATGGGCAGGGGTTTTCTGAGCCAGAGACTTTGGAAGTGTGGGTAAGGAGGTAGATGTGGGGGCCTTTTATAAGAGGAGAGGAGGGGCACCCTTGGAAAGTAAAGAAATGTTCCTTTATTTTAAAATGAGTTTCGGATTTAAAAGGTCCCACATTGATATAATTCGAGTATAAGGTGATAAGAGTTATAAATCCACCCATCCAATAGGTTTTGGACATTTTAGGTCTTAGAATTTACATTATCTTTCCATTTTATTTAAATCGTTGAATAATGAGGTCATCCCTGCATCATCATGATGTCATAAATAATTTAATTTATTTAATGTCTAAAAATTATAAAACAAATACTATGATGTATTAAATCTTTTTAGCTTTCCAATGACTACTTATAGTCAAAATTCTGACTTTTATAACCCCATGTAAATTTTTTTAGTAAAACAACTCATGTTTATGTCATTTTAATTTTAACTTTAAATAAAAAGGTATTTATGTCATTTTCCAACCAAAGTCACTCCATGGGGTCCCAAAGTTGACCCATGGATTGTCTTGGTCGTCCATGACTCATCCAATGAGTGTAGAACAAGTGTCTAGGCCATTTAATTTTATTAAAACATTATTCTTACCTTAAACTACATTAATTACCTCTAATCGCGATTAAAAACTTAATAAGTTACTATTCACCAAAAAATTATTTTAATCCCATCGAACCACATTTTAATTCTTAATGACAAACATGTATGTCAGATTTTTAAAATTCAAAACACAAAGTTGGAAAAATTTCATTTAAACGGAAAATTAGTTTTTATAAGTACCACTTAGTGGTTTCACTATTCATCAAAAATTGAAGTTTTTCAGAAAATTACCAAAAATTCACCCTAAGCTATATTTGATATTCCAAATTCAAAAATTATGTCTATTTTACAAAATTCAAAACATATAGGTCGCATTAATTAATTTAATAATTAATTCCTGCTGTCAAAACAAATAGTGTGTTTTTATGAAACAAAATGTATCAAAAGATTGACACTAGTTTAAATCCGATTTCAAAGTGAAATTAATTCCAAAGACCACTATTTGATTAAATGGTAAAAATATATTCTAATTTTACTTTAAAAACAATTCAAAAGATAATCTAATCATATAAATAAATTAGAATAAAAAGTGGTTTTGAATTAAAATACAACATTTTTCACTATTCATTAAAAATTGAACTTTTTCGGAAAAATATCAAAAATTTACACAAATTAAATTTTGATGTCCCGTTTCTAAAGAAGAGTTTTATTTTGTCAAATATAACACATAAGATTGTAAAAAAGTGGATTTAAAAGAGGTTCGCCATCAAAAGGCGGTTAATCGACCTTTTAAAGAATATTAGAATGTTTACGCTTAAAAATTGGATTCATTCGCATTTTTAATTCTCTAAAATTTATTATAAAAAGTAAAAATATTTGACAAACATATATAATAATTTTGTAGTTAGTTCTATTCATTCCCGCCATTACAACGGCTATGCGTTAACTACTATTTAGAATAATATTATTTTATTATTAGAGTGCAATTAAGATTCCCAAGAAACTCGTTGTTGCGTATTGGGTACGCCATCGAGCATAGCATCCCCTTTAAAGTAATATTAATATTTTATTCACAAATATGGATAAATATAAAAATTTCATATTCTTTATTTACCTGGGGTGTTACATCCTTCCCCCCTTTTGGGAATTACGTCCTCGCAATTTTAAAATTGAGCTTAGAAACATCCTTGAAAGTCCCACATCGGAAAAAGAGTCGGTAAAACAATCACTTTAAAATAAAGGAAGATAAGTACAGAGGTCACCCGAGTTAACCCATACTAGGATTCCATGTAGGAAAACATGGACATGGAGGAGAAAACATAGGGTCATGTTCTGATGGAGAGTGATAGAAAACATGTTTAGGAGAAAGTTAACCACAAGAAAATCACAAACTTGTGATGGGTTAAACGGTATTCGATTCCCCAGTAGGAAAAGTTAATAGACAAAATTTTTGTTTTAAGTTACTTTTTTTTGAGGAATTTATTCATAAGGAAATATAATCACTTATCATGTTGACTTTCAACTTTTATTAGATTCTTTACACAAACTCATATTTTCTCCAAAAGACGAGTATTTAGGAAGACTTATTCACATTAATAGTACTATAATCAACTTCTAGAGAATCATCTAATCCAAAAAAGAGAATTATATACTTCCCATGTCTTTAGAATTTAACCAAAACAAAAATAAAAAAGGTTAGTACAGGATCAGATAATCCAGAAAAGGATAACCCTTTATAAAAAGAAAATCTATTCTTAATCTCCAAAATTTTGTCAAAAAAAACCCAAATTTCAACGAGGACCATCCGATAAACAATTTGTCCATAAAATTCTTCAAAGTAAACCAAACTAATATTGAAACCCAAATATTTGAAGGATTTAGTCACATAGTCTTCCAAGTTAAATCGTAACATTTATCTCCAAACAACATCAGTTGCTCTTAATGTCTCGTATTGAAAAGTAATTAACCTAATCACATATCCTCCATGATAGGTTAATAAATTTTCATAGATAACCCAAAATCAACTTACTATTAATTCATAAAATCATCTAACTAAAAAGAATCAGTCAAACTAACCAGGGACTTCACGTAGTCCAGTGGTAGGCGATAAATACCAGTCGCACTTTGGTTGTGGGTTCGATTCCCGCAGCTTTGTTTGATGCGACAGTTTGTCACACGGTCTGCACGTTGCCTTTTTATAAAACTCCAAAAATAACCCTAACATGTTTTAACCTCAATAGTTTCCTTATACTTCTCATTTTCATCCAAATTCATTACGATCTCAACATCTTAATTCTTGAAGTCTTATTTCAGCACCATAAGATAAAATAAAATGATTCCCAAAATGAATAACATCATACCTTGATCATGGCGTCCACTCGGTTTCATCGCCATCTTGCTCACGTAGGTATAAGTCCCATGCATTAAAACAATGATTTAGAGATCCTTCAAAATCATTTGCTTCCTCCATCCAAATACACCTTGTACAACATGGGTCATATGGGTGTTCACAGAAAAACAGTTTTGGAAAATAATCATGTATGACATATAATTCCAAAAAATATAGCAAAACATGATTTCTATAAAATAGTCGGACAGAATTTGAGTTGAAACTTTCTATTATTGGTCCTTTTAAAATACCATAAGTATGTGCTGAGAGACTATATTTTAAAATCAAATATAAATAGGTTGCACAAGGGTATCCTTCCTCAGCACCATTTTTAAAATCATAATATGCTTAAAATTCTTGTGATAAGGTAAAATATTTGAAAATACATTGATAATATTTACCTTTCTTGAAAATATGAGAATATTGTGAAAATAGTATTTGTCTAAAAACAACCCATGATCCACGATGATAACGAGGTATAGTGGAGGTGTTTGATATCTCAAACAACTGCTTGCAAGTGATTTGTATGCTAGAAAAAGTTTCAAAATCATCCGAACATGACTTTTCAATAATTATTGCAAGCATGTCATCAGGAAGAGGTAGGAATGTCGTCTGAGATACTTATCCTTCCATTCGTAACCGACTTTACTTGACTTGAAAAAAAAGTTATAAAACAAGGATTTAACTGAAATAATAGATATAGGGACTAATCATGTGTCTAACAAAAACTCATAATCCTTAAAGTTGTCTAAACCTACCTTTGATACCAACTATAAGTCCACAGCCTTAAACCTTACTTAATCTTGAGTTAATACAAGATTACACATTGAGGATCTTTTCAGGTTTAGAGTTTTAGAGAATTAGATCATAAAACTTGCATTACATTCCACATTTAAACAAAGTGGATACATAAAGATAGTATTCATTTTTTACCATCAACAGAAACATATTTAAAATAAAACATAGATTCTTTCTTGACACTTCCTTAACACTATCATCATATCATGTACCTTTCCCTTGACCTGTGAAAAACATTTCAGAAAACTTGGGATGAGCATAAAAAGCTCAGTAAGGGATATAAAAATATGGAAAGGAAACATGAGTTCATATATACATAAGAATGAAATCATACTTTACCCATAAAACATAGGCACTTTAACATACCTCATAATATCATGAATAAATCATAGAAATCTTAAGACATAAAAGGTAACTTGAGGCATTCATAACATTCTTACGTAGGGAGTAACCCTCTTGGTTACGTTTGGAATACCCACCACAGTATATTCCCTAAATCTCTTAGGAGAAACCTTAATGTTTCACTCCTTCACATTACCCAATGCATTAGAGAGCTATATCGGGATCACCCACCCTTAGTTTATCACAGAACCACCCGTCTTCATAATAATGCACAAGAACCATAACATAATCGTATCACATAAAACATGCATAAAGGAAACATAACATTTCCAATTTCAATCACAAGATATCAATACAACACATTGATATAAAAACATTATGAAAAACCATTTTCAATACCAAAATAAAATAAAAGTAAAACATGGTATTTATTTTTCTTTTAAAAAGAAGGTATGGCTTGTAGAGGAAGCCGAAACTCAAATAATGGTCACGGCGGCGGAGAAGTCGTTGTCGCCGCATACGTACGACAAAAACATTCCCTTTTGTCGTTTAGTAAAACGTTTCATATAAAAAGATTCCTTTTGGTTAAACATAAAAGTAAAGGGGGTTTATACACCGTATAAAAGAAAGTTGTGTATAAAACAAAATATGCCTCAATGAAAGGAGATTGAGACGAAGTCCCATACAAAGACGGTATCCTTGGATTAAGGATAAATCAATTATATAATTATGTGTAACAAATTAATACACGAAATATAAGTGGGTATTAAGTGTAAAATAATCAGAGGACATTCACACATAATCATAGAACGACATATTCAAGTAGTACAAGTTTATCCCAAAGAATCAAAATTGGGTTAAGAAGTTCACATGCAAAAATTCGACAGCCTAACAGTGTCACTTCAAAATTCAAAAAAAGGGTTGATGAGAGATAAAAATGGTATCTTATCACTTGGAAATAAACTTTACATCAATAAGGATATATAAGAACATATCCCAACATAACAATATGTAAATTAAAAGACCCAACAAAAGTATTCTTTTAAAAAGAGGAGGGTGAATGGTTCCCTTACCGACTTGGGTATCTTTTGAAACATACACCCCATGAAAGAAGGACAATAAAAAATTGATGTAAATACTCATAAATGAAATTATATTTCACAATGATTAAAATAATTTTTATCCACTCAAAGGAAATTGTGGCAAATGTAGCATAAATCTCACGAGAATAAAAGTGAGATGAAAAATCCCTTACAAAAACTCGGTAGCCTAACGACGCCACTTAAAACTTCCAAAATGGATTGATGAGAGAAAATAGGGTCTCTAATCATATTAACATAAAGTTTACAGAAAGAGGAATATAAAATAACGTCCCCCAACATAACAAAGAGGAGCTTAAAAAAGTGACATAAAGGAGACTACTTAAAAAGAAAGAGAGAGGTTAGATCTCTTACGAAAATTCAGCAGCCTAACGGCGCCACTCAAAACATCCAAAATGGATTGATGAGAGAGAATAGGGTCTCTCATCATATTAACATAAAAATTACAGTAATATTAATATAAAAGAACATCCCAATAACAAGAAAGATGATCTTTAAAAGGAATGACATTAAAGAGTGTACTTAAAAAGAAAGGGAGGAGTAGGATCCCTTACCTCAAGTCCGACTTGTCTTGTTCGTTTCTTTATGTTCCTAAATAATAAACTTTGGTCAATTTATAATTTCCTAAGGACCTCCTTTAGAGATTATTATTCAGTTCATATCACATATTATAATGTTATAATAATTGTTTAATAATGTTAGTTCATATGAGACGTTTTTGCCGATGTTTGGTACATGAGTCAAAAATGAACTTGTTTGAAAAATGATTGCCCATGTAGTTATAAGTAAATAATTTACAGAATAGTATTAATTATTAAAATATCATATATATCCAGAACATATTCATTTTATACCATTCCATATCATTTGGAGATAAAAAACGAAAATCACCGTTCATGGAGACGGTAGGCCGTACGTACGCATGAACGCTACTTTCATTTTTTTCTTTTTCATATTAATAGAATTAAAAATAAATGATATATATATATTATAATTACAGGATAATATATATGTTATATAGTTCATATATGTTCATTAATTCCATTCTTTATACATTCCATGTATTGCATGTACGAGTCACATCACTTGAGGGGGCGGTAGTCCACACTTCCTCATATGAAATTATCGCATTTACACAACATGAAAAGAATAAAGGTATGTTTTAAATATAAAGTAAAGAAGAATATAGTAAAAATAAATACCATATATATCATATATAAAATACAGTGACATCATAATGGCCACCTTTAAAGGTGTTAAAATAATATTGAACAATCATCGTTTTGTGAGGCAGAAAATTGCCAACCACAGAAACAGTATGTTCTTTAACAATTAGATGAAGGTGTGTGTAAGTTTAGCTCGAATAATTCTTATAAAAACATCCTAGTATGTTGAATATACTGGAGTGGTTACAAAATAAATGAATAAAAAGTGTTTAGGTGGTTGGAGAAGCAAAATAAAACAAAAGGACTCAAGTGAAGACATTACCTTAAAATCGGGTAACTCTCTTTGGTTTGAGCTCAAAGGCTTCCTTGGGAAAGCTTCTGCCCAAATTGAGGCTTCAAAGAGTAATAGAGGGAAGTTGAGAGACAAAATGGGTAGGGTTTGGCCGAGCCAAATACTTTGGAAGTGTGGGTAAGGAGGTAGAGGTGGGGGCCTTTTATAAGAGGAGAGGAGGGGCACCCTTGGAAAGTAAACAAATTTTCCTTTATTTTAAAATGAGTTTCGGATTTAAAAGGACCCACATTGATATCATTCGAGGCTAAGGTAATGAGGGTTCTATTTACACCCATACAATATGTTTTGGACATGTTTAGGTCTTAGAATTTACATTATCTTTCCATTTTATTTAAATCGTTGAATAATGAGGTCATCGCTGCATCATCATGATGTCATACATAATTTAATTTATTTAATGTCTAAAAATTATAAAAAAATAATGTGATGTATTAAATCTTTTTAGATTTCCAATTACTATTTATAGTCACAATTATGACTTGTATAACCCCATGTAAAATATTTTTTATTAAAACAACTCATGTTTGTGTCATTTTAATTTCAACTTTAAATAAAAAGGTATTTATGTCATTTTCCAACCAAAGTGGATCCATGGGGTCCCCAAGTTGACCCATGGATTGTCGTGGTTGGAAATGACTCATCCAATGAGGGTAGGACAAGTTTCTAGGTCATTTAAGTTTATTAAAACATTATTCTTACCTTAAACTACACTAATTACCTCTAATCGCGATTAAAAACTTAATAATTTACTATTCACCAAAAAATTATTTTAATCCCATTGAACCACATTTTACTTCTTAATTACAACCATGTATGTCGGATTTTTGAAATTAAAAACACAAATATGGAAAAATTTCATTTAAACAGAAAATCAGTTTTTATAAGCACCACTTAGTGGTTTCACTATTCATCAAAAATTGAAGTTTTTCAGAAAATTACCAAAAATTCACCCTAAGCTATATTTGATATTCAGAATTCAAAAATTATGTCTATTTTACAAAATTTAAAACATATAGGTTGCATTAATTAATTTAATAATTAATTCCCGCTGTCAAAACAAATAGCGTGTTTTTATGAAACAAAATGTATCAAAAGATTGACACTAGTTTAAGTCCGATTTCAAAGTGAAATTAATTCCAAAGACCACTATTGGATTAAATGCTAAAAATCTATTATAATTTCACTTTAAAACCAATTCAAAAGATAATCTAATCATATAAATAAATTAGAATAAAAAGATGTTTTTAATTAAAATACAACATTTTTCACTATTCATTAAAAATTGAACTTTTTCGGAAAAATACAAAAAATTTACACAAAGTAAATTTTGATGTCCCGATTATAAAGAAGAGTTTTATTTTGTCAAATATAACACATAAGATTGTCAAAAAGTTGATTTAAAATAGGTTCTCCATCAAAAGGCGGTTAATCGACCTTTTAAAGAATATTAGAATGTTTATGCTTAAAAATTGGATTCATTCGCATTTTTAATTCTCTAACATTTATTATAAAAAGTAAAAAAATTTGACAAACATATATAATAATTTTTTAGCTAGTTTTATTCATTCCCTCCATTACAACGGCTTGGCGTTAACTACAATTTAAAATAATATTATTTTATTATTAGAGTGTAGTGTAAGATTCCCAAGAAACTCGTTGTTGTGTATTGGGTACGCCATCGAGCATAGCATCCCCTTTAAAGTAATATTAATATTTTATTCACAAATATGGATAAATATAAAAATGTCATATTCTTTATTTACCTGGGGTGTTACACAAGAAGCCCGAACAAGATCGTAAGGGGATCTCTATCCCATAGCTCAGCCCATGAAAAGTGAGTCGCCAACAGTCCCAGAAGATAACACCATCGATGCCCAGCATCCCGCAAATCTGCCCCGAACTACAAGTCAAGGCGCTCAAACCACCACAACTCGACACTATCCACTTTGGGTGGAACTGACTCGCCTGCACGGTTTTAGGTCGCGTCACAAGGACGTGTCTCGGTGGGGGAAAGCGCTCCTCGTACTTGGGAGTTCTGGGTTAAGTCAAACTGCACCTCGTCACTGCCCCGCAGTCGAGAGGTCTCCTCAAAGTCAAGCTATCACATCACCAACCCGTACAACCAAGGGTCCCGCTCCAATAATCACGAAGGAAAGCCAACGACTAGCCTAGTAGAAAGGGCTGAGTCTGGAATGTCAATGGGTGACTGACTACCCAGCCCTGCTAGTGGGTAAACAATAATAAGATATCGGGTGACCCACTGCCCAGCCCTAGTAGAGGCTAATCCCTAATACATAATCAGGAGACCCACTGCCCATCCCTGTTGGACGGTAAACCTAGAATAAGTCATCAGGCGACCCACTGCCCAGCCTTGCTGGAGGGTAGACCTGGAAGAAGTCGATGGGTGACCCACTGCCCAGCCCTGCTGGAGGGTAAACCCAGAACAAGACGACAGGAGACCCACTGACCAGCCCTGCTGGAGGGTAAACCCTCAAGAGTCATTGGGTGACCCACTACCTAGTCTCTACTAGAGGGTAAACACTGAACAAGTCGACAGGCGACCCACTGCCCAGCCCTGCTGGAGGGTAGATCTGAAACAAGACGACGGGTGACCCACTGCCCAGCCCTGCTGGAGGGTAGAACCTCAAGAGTCATCAGGTGACCCACTGCCTAGTCTCTACTAGAAGGTAATCCCTGATAATTCGATGAGTATCCCACTGCCCAGCCCCGCTAGAGGGTAAACCCAGTACTGCTCTGGCCATCTCTACTGAATGGTACAACACTGGCCAACCGAACATGGAGTGGGTATCGCACAAACATCTGACTCCGGAACAAGACCAATGGAAACCACTCAACCCTACTGATCTAAATCATCAAGCATAGAGCCGGGGGAAAAACTCAACACTACTGGTCAACAAAGGAGAACCGAGGGACCCTCTATGTCGTGAGAGGTCAAAGGTATGCAAATCAGAACACGACACGCACATGGGGCCCACATGACGTGTGGACCCAAGTAAATCCCCAACCAAGCGCACAAACAGTCTCAGGTACAAACCACACGTACCTCCAAGCGCTCTCATATACTCACAGAGTATACCTCATTTTCAGCCTAAGGGATATCGTGCACACGGCACCCAACATCAATGCGAAGGCATGACGTAACATCTCCAACTTTCCGCCTCAACGACTGGGGCATAGTCAACCACATATCTTTAAACACCAACCTCACTCCCCCAGGAGTGCACGCGATCACACGCCAAAGGCCCACTACAAACACGGTAGAAGAACCGCCATCGGGGCACCTTTCACATTTCCACATTTAATAATATCACATAAGAGGCTCCACTCACCAGAACAGATCAAACCATTGTAATCCTCATAGAAAAACATGCGAGATAGACTACTTACTCGCCTCAAACAGATATCTGACGGAAAAGCCACCAACACCACCTCACACCCGATCGGCATCCCGTGATCCCGAGTCTCGGCCCCGAAAACAGTCGGGCGCATCGCACCATTGTGATCCCCTCGGGAAAACACGTCAAAATGACTACTCACTTGAGCGCAATGGATATCGGAAGAAAAGATGCATTTTGGCGCACTGCACACGAGCGGTGCTACGTGGGACCCACATCCCAGTCCCAAAACACAAAGAACGGATCGCACCATTTTGATCCTCTCGAAAAAGCACCCAAGGTGGACTATTCACTTGTCCAATACAGTCGCCCGGTGATAGAGATGGAAAATCACTGTCGACGCCCATATGGTCCTCGTGGGCCCCGCACCATTGTGCCGAGTTAGAGCGGGCGGATTGCACCATTGCAATCCCCTCAGAAAAACATCCAGAAATGATTGCCCGCACGCCCCGAACGGACATCCGATGAAAAAGTCGTGAAATGTTGCACGCCGCTCGAAAGATGGGTCATGGGGCCTATTCCTCAACTCCGGTTTTGGTGCCCAAACCCATACTGGAAAACTCCGTCTCGACACCAAGGTCACAACGCCACTGACGGTGCTCAATTCGGACATTGGACGTGTCCCGCCATCCAAAACAAGAATCCCTAGAAAAACGTCAACCCACTCTATGGGCGTATCGTGCCACCAGGGCCTCCGTCCCAGGATTCAAAAATCCTCTAGACCATCTAAAAAGGTTCTCCTTGACGTGAGGTCCGCGCTGCCGCAGACGACACATGAAACGAATGTCCGTAGCAAAATATACGGGCGCCCGAAACTTTCTTTCTTTCTTTTTTTAAAGGGGAAACCCCATTTGGTCCGGACCGGCCTGGTCCGGCCTATCCTCCCCGCTCGGGCCGGCCCGGCCCTCAACGGTTCGTGGCTCGCATGGCTCTCCGAGGGCCACGTCGCCGCCTCCCCGACCGGCCCACGTGGCCGGTCTCATTCCCCGCAGCGACACGTGTTATGCGGGTCGCGCCGCACGGGGCCGCGCACCTCACCGGAGCTGCCTCACCGGAGTGGTGGAGGAGAGGGAGGAGGGGGAGCTTCTTGCGCTAGGGAAAACCACTAAGAGGGGGGGGGAGAGAAGTGTTTAAAAACAAAACACTTAAAATCCCGCCTGTGGGCCCCATACCCGAACCCTCAGAAGGGTCGAGGTTAAGCCTCCCCTATGGTAAACACCACCTCCCGAGCACAACGGAGGTCTCAGAATTTTAATCTGAGGCCCCGTTCAAAAGTTATTAAACTTAGCGCCCGAGGCCTCCAAATTACAAAAATTCCCCTGGGGCCATTTTTCACAGATGGCCCATGCCCGCAAAACTTACACCCCTCCTAGGGTAAATGACACGCTACGAACTCAACGATGCCCTCAATTTTCCAATCCGAGCCACAGTTTAAGAGATACCTGAGTTTAACCATTAAACGAATTAATTAATTAATTTAATTATCCGTCTAACGTTCCAAAAGCGGGCGAGGGGTCCAAACGTCCTGAGCCGACAAGTTTTATGTCGTTCCTAGGGTAAAAACCCCATTCTGGACCCATCCGTACACTCGGATCTCTGATCTAGATCACTGTTTAGTAGTTTTCCCATTTATTTGGTGTTTCCAGTGTGAATGTACTGAAAATTTAATTCCAGCCACTCCGGGGCTTGGAATCGCACGCCGTCTGACGGAGCTGCCCTGGAATTATATCAAGAGTATTACAAAGTCCTTTGTAGCCAAAAACAAGGTTCTTACATCATTACCTCCTTCAAGCTTTTCGTCCCTTAAAAGAAAATTCAGGGAACAACTCAGGGTACTAAGCCCACACCTGGCTCTCCCGTACCCAGAAGAACTCTCACACATCTCTGCGCCACCACACACAAACCAAAGGATTTGATTTGTTCATGCGAGGTCTGCCCTTTCCGATGATGTGCATAAAAGCACACACACTTTTTTTAGGTGAGTCACGTTGGAGACGTCGTGCACCCACTCCAGACTTTGGGGTGAGGGCAAGGCGATAGGGAACCTCTCCATCCCTTCGCATGGTCTCAAATGGCCCGAAGGCTCTCGGGGGTATCTCACATCCCTGACCAAACCTCTACGTCGCATGTCGCAACTGGAATCACCGCCCGCACCTAGAACAAGGCCCGGTGATTCAGTCATTCAGAATATCCATATGGTGAAACACCCACGGATATCTGGTCACGCAAGGTTCCACAGTCGATGTCTCTAAACCAAGATTATCTTACATGCTCAGGGAGCAATGGAGTCGATGCCATAGACTAGAAAGGAAGGTTACACACCTTCTACTCTACCAACACAGGGTTACACCCGACGCCCTGTGTCACCCTGGCAACAACCCAAGCAATGAGTAGAGATAAAAGCATTTCACAGGAAGAGTCTAACAGTTCTACTGCAAAAAATTAGAAGAGCTGTAGAGCGTACCTCTTATCAACTCATGCTCTGCAGGATCGTAGACATCCAAAGCTCGTGGCTGTCCGCAGTCCCAACTGTCAGCTCCTGGAGCTTGGCGTGGACCACCTAGTGGTGATGAGAATACCTCATAAAGCCGTCCCCCACTACCAGCTCCTCTCACTCCTCTACTAGCACCACCCCTCTAGGTACTACTCCGATCATGGAGCTACCTCCATCGTGGTGGTGCACCTGCTCCCTGCCTGAAACTCTCTGCATGCCTGGTTGGGCAGTCTCATGCCAGGTGACCTTGCCCATCACAATCATAACACTGCCTCTCCCTGAGCTATCCTGCTGCCCTCCGACGCCACTGTGGTGTATGACCACAGCCCAGAGCCCACTCACAGAACGGAACCCTCAGCTGAGGCCCTACACTTTTCCACCACAGTGGTATACAACCACGTCTTCGAAACTGGCAGTGGGAAGGCCACCTGCATCGAGGTCCTTTCCTCCTGTGCCCACTAGCTACAAAAGACATCTCGGCTCCATCATGCCCACTTCCACTACCAATCGCAAAACGTGACCGGAAGCTCTCTGTCACCAACTCCTGCTCTAGCACCCTGGTATATGTGGAAATTCTCAAGGGTACTATGACAACACAAATCTATTGGCGGAGACCCTGCTCAAACCTCCATGCTCGGATGTTGTCATCATTGACCAAGTCCGGGTAAAAGCGTGCACGGTCTTCGAAACTAGCCGCATAATCGGCCACCATCATCCATCCCCACTGAAACTACAGGATATTCTGAATCCGAATGGAGCGAAAGCAGGAGGGAAAAACTACACACGAAACGACAACAGAAAGTCGCCCCATGAAATCGACGACTCGTCAAGAAACCGAGTCACCAGATTCCACCAACGTCGAGATACTCCACGAAAAAGGTCGACTGCCAAAGCCACCATAAGATCTTTCAGCATCTGCACAAGCCTGAGAAGTTGAAACACTATCTCTAGCCAACCCTCTTTTGACTGAGAGTCTGGCTCACCACTGAACCTCAGCGTTCTCCGCCACTGGAACTCATAGAGCACGCTCAACCTATGCTCAAGCTCAGACTGCTCTACTGAAGCTGTCTGCTGCTCAACAGGTGTGGGTGCTTCTACCAGCCCACCCGGAGAAAGGGGCTCGCATGATGGGTCCTGGACTGTGGCCTCGTAGCTCACATGGTCGTCGTCACAAACCAGAGCTGGTATCCTGGCTGGCTGTCTTCACGGAGACATTCTGATTATTATCAAGGAGTGTTGTGGTCAGATGAGCATATATGTATACACCAATATCAATGACAAGGATCTGACATAAGAAGGACAGTCAAAGACTCATTCCTATGTGATGCACAAACACATTTTCCCTGCAACAAGTGTCTCAGCATGCCGAGTCGACAAGCGTGTTATCAGGGTCCTGGTGAATGAATGCGTCAGCCGCCGCACCATCACTGGACTCCCTGGCCTGAGAGCCGCTCTCGAAACACGTTGACATTGTTTCCCTAAATCCCAACCAAGTCCTTCTATTTTAGGGATGTCCGAACAACGTCCCAAAGAACAAACCACCTCTGATACCACTTTGTCAGGACCCGACCCTACCCGGGCTCGAGCCGCAACTACCCCTAGCCCGCCTCCATAGGCCAGGGGCTGGCGACAAGCACCGAAGGCTAAACAACTTGGGGAGGCCTTTGCCTAAGTACCTGTACACACACACATGCAGCACACTCAATGAAAAAGTGCAGAGTAAAATAAAAGACAAGTAAATAAAAGTACCAACTGCTATAAATAACCACAGGAGTGAATCAACCTCTAAACAGTAAAAGTAAAATCTGAAAAGAAAATGGGGAAAACACACGCCCAACCAAAAAAGTGGCACAACCCGACAAGAGGTAAACAAAACAAATAGCTGAAAGGGTCCCCCACCTGGAACCCGACTCCGACCACCGCATGCGGTCGAAGATCCCAAGATCCTATGCTCTATTGAAGTCACGCTCCACCTGTCTGTTGTCTGAAAGGGCACACCAAGTACGAGAAAAGCCCAAGAAGGGGTGAGTATAAAAATACTCAGAAGGATACCCTGAAGTCTCGAGGGAGAAACAAAGGAGGTACCGAAGGGTGAGAAGTAGAGAGAATAGGGAAAAGTAAATGAGTACAACCGAAGGTGCAATAAAGAGTACAATAGAGATTCCAGCTCAACCCAACAAGAGAAAGGAGGTAAACTTGTCCAGACATAAGGAGATGGAAACTGTGAGAATATGAACTTCTCGTCGACCCTTCGCTACCTATAGTAGGAGAGTAGACTCATCCAACCACGAGAAGCTAGACATGGAAAGCACGTGGCATACCCTGCGCGTCTTCGCCTCTCCTAGATGGAGAGTAACCAAACCCAAGATGTGGGTACCGGAACAAGGTATATACATAACCATATGCTCAACCAAGAAGCCCGAACAAGATCGAAAGGGGATCTCTATCCCGTAGCTCAGCCCAAGAAAAGTGAGTCGCTAACACTCCCAAAAGATAACACCATCGATGCCCAACATCCCACATGTCTGCCCCAAACTACAAGTCAAGGGGATCAAACCACCACACGTCGACACTATCCGCTTTGGGCGGCACTGACTCACCCACATGGTTTTAGGTCACGTCACAAGGACACGTCTCGGTGGGGGAAAGTGCTCCCCGTACTTGGGAGTTCTGGGTTAAGTCAAACTACACCTCGTCACTGCCCCGCAGTCGAGAGGTCTCCTCAAAGTCAAGCTATCACATCACCAACCCTTACAACCAAGGGTCCCGCTCTGGTAATCACGGAGGAAAGCCACCAAATATCCTAGTAGAAAGGGCTGAGTCTGAAATGTCAATGGGTGACCCACTGCCCGGCCCTGCTGGAGGGTAAACCATAATAAGATATCGGGTGACCCACTGCCCAGCCCTGCTAGAGGGTAAACCCTAATACATCTTCAGGCGACCCACTACCCAGCCCTGCTGGAGGGTAAACTTGGAATAAGTCGTCAGGCGACCCACTGACCAGCCTTGCTGGAGGGTAGACCTGGAAGAAGTCGACGTGTGACCCACTGCCCATCCCTGCTGGAGGGAAAACCCGGAACAAGATGACGGGCGACCCACTGCCCAGCCCTGCTAGAGGATAAACCCTCAAGAGTCATCAGGTGACCCACTGCCTAGTCCCTTCTAGAGGGTAAACCCTGAACAAGTTGACAGGAGACCCACTGCCCAGCCCTGCGAGAGGGTAGACCTGAAACAAGACGACGGGCGACCCACTGCCCAGCCCTGCTGGAGGGTAGACCCTCAAGAGTCGTCGGGTGACCAACTGCCTAGTCTCTGCTAGAGGTTAAACCCTGAGAAGTCGATGAGTAACCCACTGCCCAGCCCCGCTGAAGGGTAAACCCATAATTGCTCAGGCCATCTCTACTAAATGGTACAACACTGGCCAACTGAACACGGAGTGGGTATCACACAACCATCTGACTCCGGAACAAGACCAGGGGAAACCACTCAACCCTGCTGATCTAAACCATCAAGAACAGATTCAGGGAAAAAACTCGACCCCTCTGGTCAACAAATGAGAACCGAGGGACCCTCTACGTCGTGAGAGGTCAAAGGTATGCAAAGCAGAACACGACACGCACATGGGGCCCACAAGACGTGTGGCCCCAAGTCAATCGCCAACCAAGTGCACAAACAGTCTCACGTACAAACCACACGTACCTCCAAGCGCTCCCGTATACTCCCAGAGTATACCTCATTTTCAGCCCAAGGGCTATCGTGCGCACAACACCCAATGTCAACGCAAAGGCGTGACATAACATCTCCAACTTACTACCTCAACGACTAGGGCACAGTCAGCCACATCTCTTTAAACACTAACCTCACTCTCCCAGGAGTGCACACGATCACACGCCAAAGGCCCGCTACAAACACGGTAGAAGAATCGCCACCAGGGCACCTTTCACATTTCAACATTTTATAAGATTGCATAAAAGGCTCTACTCGCCTGAACAGATCACACCGTTGTAATCCTCATGGAAAAACATGTTAGATAGACTACTTACTCACCTCAAACAGATATCTGACGGAAAATCCACCAACACCGCCTCACGCCCGATCGATGTCCCGTGATCCCGAGCCTCGGCCCCGAAAACAGTCAGGCGCATCGCACCATTGCGATCCCCTCGGGAAAACACGTCAAAAGGACTGCTCACTTGAGTGCAATGGATATCCAGAGAAAAGATGCATTCCGGTGCACCGAACATAAGAGATGCTATGTAGGACCCGCATCCCGGTCCCAAAACACAAAGAACGGATCGCAATGTTGCGATCCTCTCGAAAAAGCACCCAAGGTAGACTATTCACTTTTCCAATACGGTCGCCCGATGATAGAGATGGAAAATCATCATCGACGCCCAAACGACCCTCATGGGCCCCGCACCATCGTGCCGAATTAGAGCTGGCGGATTGAACCATTTCAATCCCCTCGGAGAAACATCCAGAAATGACTGCTCACACGCCCCGAACGGACGTCTGATGAAAAAGTCAGGAAACACTGCATGCCGCTCTAAAGACGAGCCCTGGGGCATATGCCTCCACTCCAGTTTCAGCACCCGAACCCATACTGGAAAACTCCGGCTCGACACCAAGGTCGCAACGCCACTGACGACGCTCAATTCGGACATCGGACGTGTCCGCGCTGTCCAAAACAAGAATCCCCAAAAAAACGTCAACCAACTTTACGGGTGTATCGTGCCACCGGGGCCTCTGTCCCGAAATTCAAAAATACTCAATACAATTTAAAAAGGTTCACCTTGACGTGAGGTCCACGCTGCGGCAGACGGCATGCGGAACAGATGTTCGTAGCAAAAGATACGGGCGCCCGAAACTTTCTTTCTTTTTTTTAAAGGGGAAAACCCCTTTGGGCCGAACCAGCTCTGTCCAGCCGGTCCGCCCCGCTCGGGCCGGCCCGCGCCAGCCGGCCCGACCCTCCACGGCCCGTGGCTCTTGTGGGTCTCCGTGAGCCACGTCACCGCCTCCCCGACTGGCCCTCGTGGTCGGTCTCATTCCCCACAGCAACCCACGTTACGCGGGTCGCGGTCGCGCCGCACGGGGCCGCGCGCCTCACCGGAGCTGTCTCGCCGGAGTGGATGAGGAGAGGGAGGAGGGGGAGATTCTTGCGCCAGGGAAAACTAACAAGAGGGGGGGAGAAGTGTTTAAAAACAAAACACTTAAACTCCCGCCCGTGGGCCCCATACCCGAACCCTCAGCAGGGTCGAGGTTAAACCTACCCTATGGTAAACACCACCTCCTGAGCACAACAGTGGTCTCAGAATTTTAATTTGAGTCCCCATTCAAAAGTTATTAAACTTAGCGCCTGAGGCTTCCAAATTATGAAAATGCACCTGGGACCATTTTTCACAGACGGCCCGCGCCCGCGAAACTTACACCCCTCCTAAAGTAAACGGCATGCTCCGAACTCAAAGGTGCCCTTGGTTTTCCAATCTGAGCCACCTTTTAAGAGATACTCGAGTTTAACCATTAAACGAATTAATTAATTAATTTAATTATCTATCTAACGTTCCGAAAGCAGGCGAGGGGTCCAAACATCCTACACCGATATGTTTTATGTCATTCCTAGGGTAAACACCCCATTCCAGACCCATCCGTGCACTCAGATCTCTGATCCGGATCACTATTTAGGAGTTTTCCCATTTATTTGTCATTTCAAGTGTGAATGTAGTGAAAATTTAATTCCAGCCACTCTGGGGCTCGGAATTGCACGCTATCTGAGGGCGCTGCCCTGGAATAATATCAAGAGTATTCCAAAGTCCTTTATAACAAAAAAAGGGTTCTTACAATATAGTGATTTCATTTGATCTTACTAATTCTCCTTCTATCTACATGGATTTAATTAACAGGGTCCTTAGAGGTTACCTGTTGGAGTTGGTGGCCTAGAACCAACTACTTTTTACTTTATTCATTAATAAAAGCCTTATCACATCTTCATTTTTCTTCTACGTTACAATGCATGTGATAATGTCCTAAGGATAGTTGTTGCATTAAAGGGTCATAACAGATCCCTGCTATGATGAGAACCCAGAAGTTCCATAACATTATTCTTGAATATATGTTCTATGGCCGAATGATATTATTTGAGGGACACAAATAATACAGGCCATTAGGGTTGAGGACTCATAAAACTTTGAGTCACCATATCATGGTGTGCGCCCTTGGTAATATCTTGGAGGATATTATGAGAACGATACCCGCAAGTAGGAAATCCACATTTCATAGTGTCATTGGATGTTTCTATCTGCGGACGTGTGTATTGGTCCTTATACTTTAAGATTATTATTAATGGGTATTACAAATAGCGCACTTAGATGTATTGACAAAAATTTTGATGACACACTATTCGTAGAGAGGTAGGATATGTTGGGTGCGTTACGAGTAATACTAAATTAATAGATAATGCGAGAAAGGATATTTCCCTTCTGTTCCATAATGGAAGTAGTTATCTCAGGCCCTTTGATGGAATTTATATAGCCTAAATAAATCCATGGCCATGGTAAAGTATGGGCGAGTTCAATTCTGGAAATTCAAAGAAATAATAATCGAGCACATGGGTTGATGGCACCAGCATGAAACCCACTTGATTAGAGATATCGAGGAAAAGGGATTATATTACATGGTAAGTGTTCGTATGAGGTGACACGTCATTGCGGTGTAAGATTCTTTTTCTATGGGTGTGTTGGCGTGTTGTTAGATGCTAACCTTGGACTTTAGGCAGGCTCCGCCTAATGACACTGAGAAAGAGGCCTAGAGGGTCACACACTAAGTGTGTCCATGTATCTCAGTTAAATATTAATTAAACATGTTAAATAAAGATTATTCCCGACTGTGGATTAATAATTATTTAAGGATGCCTGATCACATTTATTTTGAAACTAGTTTTTAGAGAGAATATATTATGGGTGAAATAATACATTTATTAGCGAGTAATGTAGTTACATTTATTTAAGAAATAAATAGCCATTACTCAAGGACTAATTAATGTGGTGGAGGAAATAATGGAAAATGGAAAATAAAAGTACACGCCGTGTATATTAAATATACATGTCGTGTAGTTTTATGGAAAAACGAGTACACGCCATGTAGTTTTTTCAGTCAGGATTTTGAGGATATAATATTGTTTTATGGAATGATATTTATTATAATCAGCATGGGCGCATGTCAAGGAATTAATAATTCGACATGTGGGTTTTCAATAAGATTTAATGAAATAAATAAAACACATAACACGTATATTTATTGTCACAACTATATAACCTCAAAACCGATTATAAATATCCTCAAAACCCCAACACTTTTCCAATCAATCGTTGTGCACAACAATTCTGGACAATTATTTCAAGGCCGAAAGAACTACTTCCTCCAAGAACACTCTCAAGAAAGAGAGAGATCCTCCTCCATCGGATCAAGGTGATCGAAGGCGGACATCGCAAGAGAAGGTTCTTCCGTGCTAGAACCCGAAGATCCCTTCGGTAACATTCATAGATATATGGCACACGTGTGGATCACCGCTAGAGGAATCCTATACATGAATTCTACGATTCAACGATGGATCACAGGATCATGACCAGAGACATCAACGAAGAAAGAATTCCACCAACGTAATTCTTGTGAATTAATTAAATTAATTATAACCAACATATGATGATCCCATATCTATGGTTCCGGGATTCCCTCTTAAGTTTTTCATTCCTCATTCTATTCTGAATATTCGGCATTTTATATCGTGATGGATTTCATATTGAACGTTTTTTAACGTTAAAATTAAAGTTTGGAAAACCCACCAACGCGCTTTCGTTGTGCCCGGAACCTACAAGTGGTAACAAAGAGAGGTTATATCATTGATTATAATTATTTAGTTTTTCGTTTAAGTTTTATGAATTTAATAATTTAGTTGTTTCAATTCATGTTTAATCGTTCTGGAAATATGAATCTCGAGATCTGTTCCTCCTCCCTCATTTCTCATTCACCTCACAGAAACAAATTTTTCTTTTAATTTTGATTAAAATAAAATAGAGGAACTCACCCGGAGGAGCCAATCATTTCTGTCCATACAACACCAGAATACACGATGTGTATTCAGAAGTACACACCGTGTTTTTTAGGTTCATGCATCGGACTGGTCTGCCAAATCAGGTCGTGTATTGATCCTATCTAAGTCATTTATGACACCGTGTGTTGACCAGGAATAGGTGGCACATGGTTTCCAGATTACACGTCGTGTGGTCCAACTAAACGCGGTGTGTAGTCCCTTTGGGTTAGGGTTGGACAGTGTACCCAGTACATGGCTTGCTTGGCTGGAAACCATGTAACGCAGAAACTACACGGCGTGTGTCCCACTGTATATGTCGTGTACTCTGAAAATTTCTGAAGTACATTAACACGACATGTCCCCGGGCGTGTACTTCGGATGGATGGTGAAGAAAAGTACACACCATGTATTCGGAACTACACACCATGTACTCACCCAAATTACACAAGTTTATTAAAATTTATTATTATATTATACAAACCCTTGAGACATGTACCATAGTGCAGGCGTAAAGTTGAGGCACAACACGTGATAGGTGTTATATATATGTGTGTTTAATTTAACATCTGCGTAATAAATGAGAATTCACCGGGTTGCCTTCAAGGTACAAGTTACGTACAAGGATAATTTTAAATGAATTTCTTTGTTTAAAATTATGATGGATGAGAATCTCAAGGAAATTCAGAAAAGTATTTAAGATAAAAGGATTGATTAATTAAAAGATAATTAATTGATTCAAGTGTGATTTATCTTAAGCAAGAACAATTAAAGAATTGAATTCTAGTTTTATTTATGCGTAAATATCGTTGCATGTATGGATGATCATGAGCTAGATCGAGACCTTTGTATGTGAATGGTTTCTTTTAATTTACTTATTTAAATTACATTTGTTGGTCTACAAGCCATCTTTTCATTAATATGTAGGGCCTGCGCACCCAAGGATTATTTTATGTAAAAACACCTTTTTACCCCTCACCTGTGTGTGAGATAAATGCATATGTAATGGATAGAGATCCCAAGCTAGTGGAGGCAGCTCAAGTCAGGAGCCAAGGTGAAACCAATCTAAGGAGATACAAAGGTGGATAGGTGGAAAGCTGTAAACATGAACCTGAAAGGTTCAAGGTGTTTCTCCCCTAGGTCTTGGGTTAGTTTATCAACTGCTAGATAAACTATCCAATAGAAAAAGCTCATGATCATACCTTTTATTTTATTTCTATTAGTTTCATGATTTATTTATTGTGGGTGTGTTGTCACGATCACAAAATTAATGAATTAAATGAGCATGCAAGATGAAACTAAAATAAAACCGGCTTATACATAAATATTATCTTATACATGGTTAATCACTTAAGTATATCCCACTTAATATTAACAAGAATGTAATAAAAGATAATAAATAAGAAATTTACGTATAAGGATAAAATCCCTCAAAATAAATATTAAGTCAGTATAGCCTTCCATAATCTTGGTTAGAGTCAAACCATAGTTCAAAGTGCTTGACCAACCCTATTTGGGGTGCTTTCAATTATCGGGGAATTATAATTCAAGGTTTTGGGTTTACTGGACTTGGTTCGCATCAAGGGTTGACTGCCATAGCAGGACTTGGTGTGACCAAGAGGCAAAGGTTGGGGAAATCCAAAATAAAAGGATTTCAGTATTGGGGAGTCCACTCAGCAGATCAGGGAGCAGTGAGTTAATGCAGTTGGCATTTGGAATGCCTCCCTAAAAGCCTTCAAGTTTCTTGACCAACCCTAGTTGGGGCAATGAGAAGGGAAATATGGATCCTTTCCACTAGAATATTCAGGCAATAGAATATTCCGAACTCAATGGTGAGGGCTATTGGATTTTGATAAAATAGTGGGAGACTAATAAGTATTAATTTATTTATTTGTCTCAGTTTTGTAATAAAGTACTAAACCATTGCTCATCTTAATTTGTAGAAACGACAAGAAAATGACTTCAAACATGTCATTGTGAACCATACTCGAGAAGCAAAAGCTTCTCACCAGCACCAATTTCCAAGAGTGGAAGAGGCGTTTACGTGTCATCCTTCACCAAGAAAGGAAATTGTATGTGCTGGAAGATCCTATTCGAGTTGCACCTTGGAAAGAGGTCAGTGATGATGAATTATCTATCTATATAAAACACATGGATGTTGCCACAGATGTCTAGTGTTTCATGCTATTAGCCATGTCCAATGAGATCTTGAAGTAACATGAAAACATGGACGTGTATAGCACGATGTCTCACCTTAAGGATCTCTACCAAGAGAAGGTGAGATAGGAGAGGTATGAGATCTCCAATGATCTGTTTACAACTAATCCTTGAGATTCTGCACCAACTAGGCCTCATGTAGTCAAGCTTATTGGTTACATTAAATGCCTGGAAATCTTAGGGATTAAATTCCCAGATGAGTTGCGTATAGATCACATCCTATCATCACTGCCCAAGACCTTCATTAGCTTTATTGTCAACTACAACATGAGAAAAAATGAGAAGAGTCTATCAGAACTTCTAACCTTGATTTTCCAGGTAGATAAGGACATGGGGCGTGACAAACTCGTAGTCCTTATGGTGAATAGGAAAAGGAAAGAAAAGGAAAAGGGGCCAAAGACTTATAAACGGTCTGAAGCCCCTGAGAACCTTCCTTCCAAGAAGGGGCAGATCCAGAGGTAGGGCAAGGAATGAGAGGCGGTGTGTTTTTCATGTGGCAAGCAAGGCCACTGGAAGAGGAACTGCACACAGAAGCATGGGGATGCTAAAGGTGCATTCGTTATCAAGTGTAATCTTTCTATTTCTACACATTGGGTATTAGATAAAACTTGTGGGGCTCACATCTGTATTCAAATTCAGTAACCAACTAGATTTAGAAAGATTTCCAGAGGAGAGGTGGATCTTCGAGCTGCCAATGGCACAAGGCTGGCTACGTTGGATATTGGCGATTACCACCTCTCACTGCCGACTGTGATGATTTTGGTTTTACATAACTATTATTATGTGCCTAGTGTTACCAAGAAAATAATTTATGTATCTTGTTTGGATATGGATGGATTTGTTTTCAAATTTGGAAATAAGGGATGTCTCTTTTATAAGAATAACATATGTTATGGTATGACACATTTAAATAATGGTTTGTATGTATTAAATTACAAAAACCAAGTGTTGGAAATCGATAATGAAACAAAATCACATGACTCATACATCACCCAGTTGTGGAATCACCATCTCGGTCATGTGAACGAGAAGCGATTGACAAAGATCTGACAATATGGCTATTTAGACTCTACTGAGCTAAAACCACTTGATAGATGTCACACTTGTTTACAAGGAAAAAAGGATAATCCACCTTTTGGTGGACAGGGTGAAAGGGCCACAGAGCTTCTAGGATTGGTACACACGGATGTGTGTGGACCATTTCCAATAGAAGTTAGAGGTGGATATTCTTAGTTCATTAATTTTACTAATGATTTGAGTAGATATGGATATGTATACTTAATGAGGTATAAGTCAGAGACCTTAGAGAAATTTAAGGAATTCAGGAATGAAGTAGAGAATCAGCTTAGTAAGAAGATAAAGAAACTTTGATCGGATCGAGGTGGAGAATATCTGAACCAAGAGTTCATCGATCTTCTACAGGAGTCTAGGATTCTATCTCATCTCACTTCTCCTTATACACCATAGTGTAATGGTGTTAGTGAAAGGTGGAACCGCACCTTGGTTGACATGGTGAGGTCGATGACGAGTCATGAAAATCTTCCATTATCCTTTTGGGGATATGAATTACAAAATACAGCATACACATTAAACCGAGTACCAACTAAGGTGGAAAATGGAATTCCCCCCGAGCTATGGAATAGAAAGAAACCCATTGTGTCGCACACACTTGTATGGGGATACAGGGTGTTTGTTAAGGGCTCCTCAGGCAACAAACTATCACCCCAAGGCAAGAGGTGTATCTTTATATGATATCCCAAGGAAACGAAGGATATTACCTATATAAACTTTCAGACAAGAAAGTTATTGTCGCCAGACAAGCCATCTTTCTTGAGAGGGAGTACATCCTCAAGAAGGATAGTGGGAGCAAGATTGACTTCGATGAAGTTGATGCTCAAGATACACAGGATTTGGTACAGGAACAAGTTCCACAAGTCCCTATGGAAGAGCTTCCAGAAACACAAGTACAACATAGGAGCTCAAGAGAGGTAAGAAAACTAGAGATATTTGGTTTCCTAGTCACCGAGGATGGTGAATCATTATTGTTGGACAATGATGAACCTCTCTCCTACAAGGAAGTAATAGAAATCTCAGAATCTACAAGATGGCTAGAAGCTATGAATTCTGAGATATATTCCATGTATCAGAACCAAGTCTGGGTTCTTGTCGATGAGCCAGTTGATGTAAAGCCTGTTGGATGAAAATGGATGTTCAAGAGAAAGATGGACATGGAAGGTCAAGTTAGCACCTATAAAGCAAGGCTAGTGGATAAACGGTTCAAACAGCGTCAAGGAATTTACTATGATGAAACATTCTCGCCATTTTCCATGTTTAAATCCATAAGAATCATACTTTCCATAACATCTTACCATGACTACGAGGTTTGGCATATGGATGTCAAAATAGACTTCCTTAACGGGAACCTTCAGGAAGATGTCTATATGACACAACCAGAAGGTTTTGTGAAACCAGGTGAAGCCAAACGGGTTTTCAAGTTGCAGAAATCCATTTATGGATTAAAGCAAGCATCCAGGTCATGGAACATTCAATTTGATGAAGCCATAAAGGAATTTGGGTTCATTAAGAATGAATGTGATACATGTGTTTATAAATAGTTTAATGGGAATGAAATCATTATACTAGTAGTATATGTTGATGACATATTGCTTATTGGAAATGATTTACCAGTCTTACAGTCAGTTAAGGACTGGTTGGACAAGTGTTCCTCCATGAAGGACTTGGGTGAAGCATCCTACATTATAGGGATCAAGATCATTTGTGATAGATCGAGGAGGCTTCTTGGACTAAGTCATGGTACATACATTGACCAGATACTAAAGAGATTTAGTATGGAATAATCCAAGAGGGGATTGGTTCCAGTGTCACATGGCCTACATCTTTCTAAGAAAATGTGTCCTCAGACACAACAAGAGAAAGATAGAATGAGTAAGATACCATACGCTTCGGCTATAGGATCCATCATGTATGTCATGTTATATACCAGGCTTGATTTTTCCTATGCACTTAGCATGGTATGCAGATATCAAGAAGATCCAAGAGAACAGTATTGGACTACTGTTAAGACTATCCTTAAGTATCTGAGAAGAACTAAGGATATGTTCCTGGTGTATGGAGGAGATGAGGAGCTTGTCATCAGAGGGTATGCTGATGATGGTTTTCAGACAGATCAGAATGATCTAAAGTCGCAATCTAGATATGTTTTCTATCTCAATGGAGGAGCTGTGAGCCAGAAGAGTTCAAAGCAGCCAGTTGTCGTCGATTCTATAGTGGAGTCTGAATATATAGCGGCTTCTGATGCAGCCAAGGAAGTTGTCTGGATTCAGAACTTTGTCCAGGATCATGATGTGGTTTCTATCAGTAAATATCCCATAACATTGTATTGTGATAATACTGCAACGGTGGATCTTAAAAAAGAACCAAGGTCACATCAACGGACAAAGAACATACTCTGGAAGTATCACCTCTTGAGGTATTTCTATCAAAGGGGTGATGTTGCAGTGAGAAGAGTGTCCACGAAAGATAACTTGGTGGACCCTATGACTAAAGTCCTATCTCAGCAGAAGGATAAATATCATATGAGTTCTAGCGGGTTAAAGGTTGTTAGCAGATGGCACTAGTCCAAGTGAGAGTCTATTGGATTTGGTGGCCTAAAACCAACTAATTTTTACTTTATTCATTAATAAAAGACTTATCACATCTTGATTGTTCTTATATGTGACAATGTATATGATAATGTCTTAAGGATAGCTGTTGCATTAAAGGGTCATAGAGGATCTCTTCTATTATGAGAACCTAGAAGTTCCATAACACTATTCTTGAATATATGTTCTATGGATGGATGATATTATTTGAGGGACACAAATAATACAGGCCATTAGGGGCGAGGACTCATAAAACGTTGAGGCACCATATCATGGTGTGTGCCCTTGGTAATATCTAGGAGGATATTATGAGAACGAGACCCGCAAGTAGGAAATCCACATTTCATAGTGTCATTGGATGTTCCTATCTGCGGACGTGTGTACTGGTCCTTAGACTTTAAGATTTTTATTAATGGGTATTACAACTCGCGCATTTAGATGTATTGATGAAAACTATGAAGAAACACTATTCGTAGTGAGGTAGGATACATTGGGTGTGTCACGAGTAATAATACATTAATAGATAATGTGAGAAAGGATTTGTCCATTTTGTTCCATAACGAAAGTAGACATCTCAGGCCCTTTGATGGAATTGATATAGACTAAATAAATCCATGGCCATGGTAAAGTATGGGCGAGTTCAATTCCAGAAATTTAAAGAAAGAATAATAGAGCACATGGGTTGACGTCACCAGCATGCAACCCAATTTATTAGAGATATAGAGGCAATGAGATTATATTACACGGTAAGCGTTTGTATGAGTTGACACGTCATTGCGGCGTTAACTTCTTTTTCTATGGGTGCCTTGGTGTGTTTCTAGACGCTAACCATGGACTTTAGGCAAGATCTACCTAATGCCACTATGAAAGAGGCCTAGAGGGTCACACACTAAGTGTGTCCATGTATCTCAATTAAATATTAATTGAACAAGTTAAATAAATATTATTCCCGACTTTGGTTTAATAATTATTTAATGATGCCTGATCGCATTTATTTTGACACTAGTTATTCGAGAGAATATATTGTGGGTGAAATAATACATTTATTTACGAGTAATGTAGTTATATTTATTTAAGAAATAAATAGCCATTACTTAAGGAATAATAAATGTGGTGGAGGAAATAAAGGAAAGTGGAAAATAAAAGTACACACCGTGTATATTAAGTATACACGTCATGTAGTTTTATGGAAAAACGAGTAAACATCGTGTATTAATGATTACACACAGTGTAGTTTTTCCCGTCAGGATTTTGAGGATATAATATTTTTTTATTAAATGAAATTTATTATAATCATCATGGGCACATGTCAAGAAATTAATAATTTGACATGGGGGTTTTCAATAAGAGTTAATGAAATAAATAAAATGCGTAACACGTTTATTTATTGTCATAACTCTATAACCTCAAACCCGATTATAAATATCCTCAAAACCCCAAAACTTTTCTAGTCAATCATTGTGCACAACAATTCTAGATAATTCTTTCAAGTATGAAAGAACTACTTACTCCAAGAACGCTCTCAAGACTGAGAGGGATCCTCCTCCATCGTATCAAGGCGATCGAAGGCGGACATCGTAAGCGAAGGTTCTTCCGCGCTAGCACCCGGAGATCCCTTCGGCGATAACCAGAGATACGTGGCACACGTGTGGATCACCACTAGAGGAATTCTACACTTGGATTCTATGACACAACGAAAGATCATAGGATCATGACTGGAGACATCAACGAAGAAAGAATTCCACCAATGAAATTCTTGTAAATTAATTAAATTAATTATAACCAACATATGATGATCCTATCTCTATGGTTCCGGGATTCCCTCTTAAGTTTTTTGTTCCTCGTTCTATTCCGAAGATTCTGCATTTTACATCGTGATGGATCCCGGATTGAAAGTTGTTTAACGTTAAAATTAAAGTTGAAAAAACCCACCGATGCGCTTCCGCTGCGCCCGAAACCTACATTACCTTCATCAATTCAAGGTATTCTTTATAGATGATATTATTATTTATTGAAAGAGTAAGTAAGAGCATGAAGATTACCTAAGTATCATAATAAAGACTCAAAGTATGGATAAGTTATAAGAAAAATTTACTAATTATGAATTTTGGCTGAATATAGTTTCATTTTTTGGTCATATAATCTCAAGTGAGGGTATATCAGTGAATCCACCAAATATGGTGGCTATTAAAAATTGGATCAGACCAACCACTCTGACTTATATACATAGTTTTATTGTTTTGGATAGATGTTATATATTATTTTTGATATATTTCTCACATTTATCCAATATACTTACCATGTTAACTCATAATGAATACAAGTTCCATTTGGATAGACGAATGTGAGAAAAAAATCAAAGAACTAAAGAGAATACTAGTCAGTGCACCTATGCTTATATTACCCTGAAGTAGAGAAGAATTTTTAATAAATAGTGATGCACCAAATAAGGTAATAGGATATCTTCTCATATATAATTATATGGCAATAGATTATGTCTCATGAAAATTGAAGGTCCATGACAAAAATTACCCAACTTGTGATTTAGAGTTAACAGTAATTTTTCATTAAATATATGGAGGCATTATCTTTATGGAAAAAGGTTTAATATATATATTAATCATAAAATTTTAAATTAAATATTCACATAGTAGGATTTGAATATTATCTAAAAAATATGGTGTTAACTAATTAAATATTATAACTCTTGGATTCATTACCATCCTCAAAAAGTAAACAATATGGATGATGCTTTGAGCTGAAAGGATCAGGAAAACTTATCCATGATGAGGATAAAAAAAATCCAGTATTTATGGATATGAAAAGTATGGATCTAGAAGTCTTGAAAGAAGGTGGTTAATCTTATCTTTCTCAAATGAGTGTTCATTCTTATATCTAAGTAAATATTAAAGAGGCACAAAAAATATGTAGAGATGCAAAATAAAGTCAAAAACCTTCCTATGTTTAACCTTGGTTATGATGGAATGATAAGTTTTAGGAAACATGTATGTGTTCTATACATACCAAATTTGAATAAGGAGCTGTTAGAGGATGCTAATTGTTCTTCATTCCCTATTCATCCTAGAAGTACAAAGATGTAGAGAGATTTTAAAGAGTGTTTCTGGTGGGATGGCATGAAGAGAGATATTAAAGAGTTTGTGTCTTGCTGCTTGATATATAATAAAGTTAAGTATAAGAGACAAAATTATAAGTGGATTTTATAATGATTACCCATACCATAATGAAAATAGGAAAACATCTCCAGGGAATTTGCTATCAGACTCTCCAAGATATATAAAGGGAATAATGTTATATGGGTTTTGGTCAATTTCTTTACAAAGTCGGCACACTTAATTACCATTAGAAAATAAGTATATATTGATCATCTATCTAGGATATACATTAAGTAAGTGGTAAGGTTTTATAGAGTACCACATTCTATTATATCTGATCAGGATCTGAGATGTACCTCAAAGTTATAGAGACGTCTTCAACAGAATCTAGATATGATGTTAAGTTTCAACATAGCTTATCATCCTCATATAGATATTCATTTTGAGATAAAAATTCAAACCCTATAGGATATATTGAGATCTTGTTCTATGGATTTCAAAGTTGTTTTGGATCAACACCTTTCTCTAGTTGATTTATTATACAACAATATTTTTCACTCAAACATTCAGATGGCTTCCTATGGATCCCTGTATAGAAATAAGTGTTGAACTCAAATGTGACGGGATGAAGTTATAAAAATAAATATATTGGGACTTGATCGATTTTATTAAATAGAAGAAAATTCTTATGCCATTCAATAATAAATAATGGAGGCTCAAAGTTGATAGAAAATTTATGAGTGATCTGGAATTTGATGTTGGTGAGAAGGTATTTCTACAGATTTCTTCATGGAATAATTATATGAAATTCCGGAAGAATGGAAATTTGATCCCTAGGTATATTGAACATTTTATATTCTTGATCAATTAGGGATGGTTTCTTATCACTTTCCACTTCAACTAAACCCCTCTCAAGTCCATGATGTGTTCCATGTATCTCTCCTGAGGAAGTGCATACATGATCCTTAACCTGTGATGATCTCAGAGGTTGTACAACTACATTGTGATATTTCCAATGAAGAATGACCTTTAGAGATTTTGGATCACAGATATAAAGTGCTATGAAACAATACTACTCACCTGGTCAAAGTTTTATGGCGAAATCACCATTTTGAAGAAGCTGTATGGGAACCTGAGGATATGATTAGGTAGAAGTATGTCCAGTTGTTTATATCAAAGTGAAATAATTTATACGAAAAAAATTAATTTTAACTGAGTAGAATATAACACTCTAATAATTTATGAAATATTTTTTTTCAAATATATTTAATTTCAATATATTTCATTACACGCACTACAAAGCTTTAATGAACTAAAATATACAATTAATATTATGATTTAAAAACAGTCGTTATAACCCAGTCATTAAACTTGGTAGTATGAATAGGAATAACCAAAATTTAAAAATTAATTATAATGTTTTTATATAAATAAAACATATTTATAAAAAAAATCATAATTTTTAGTAAAGTCATTATATTCTTTGAAAATGCTTTTTTCTCAAAAAATATTTTTTATTGCTTTTTTGAAAAAATAATAAAAGTAATTTTTTACACTTTAATAAAATTTATTTGATAGAATGAAGTTAATTTTTATATCAACATATAAAAAATATATTACAATGAAGTTTTGATAATTAATAAAAAAGATTAATTCTTCGATGAATAGTGAAAAATACTAATTTTTTTAAAATGTCTTTTCTTTTAAAGAATTTACAAAGTTACATCTTATTTTAAAATTGTTTAAAAGTAAAATTAGTTCAATTATAGTATTTTTAATACAATTTATATCATTTTAATCAAATTAAATTTTTATTTTTATATAAAAACTTTTTATGTTTATGAAAAAATTCTTTGGAAAATAATTTTTTTGTCCCATCTGTAGGTTTAATTATAAATTAAATTATACGAATTAAATAAATTTAATTTGATAAAATGGATTAATTATTTTTAATTTGAATAATTAATATTATATAATAATTTCAACTTAATTTTGTCCCTAATTAATAGTAAAAATAGAAAAACAATATTGTAGTTTAGGATAAAATGGGTTTATCGGGGGATTAAACTAAAATATAAGTGTAAAGATAACCTAAAAACATATCTGAATCCTATGTTTTCGCATATTTCAACCTTATATCATCTAAATTATGATAATGATCCATTTTGGAGCCTTTTAGAAGGTGTAAAATGTGATAATAACTTTTTCTTTTCAAAAATTTTAAGTGCGTCCTCTCCCCGACTAATAAAAGGGAACCCCATCTCCTCTTCTCTTCAGCCCTACAACGAATTTTGGTTTGGAAAATACCTACACAGATCTATTCCTTAGTTCCCTCCCCACATCCTAGAGTCCTTGTATTGATTAGGAAACCCTTGTTAGTGTTGGTACCGAGGTGCGTAGTGGAAGAATGTGGGTCATGGATTTAAAATTTATCATCACCAGAGTGAAGAAACTTCATCATCTCCGAGGATGAAATCTATAGTACAGTCCAAAGATCTCATGTGGTTTATTCAAAGCACAAAAATTAAACAAAAAAATTACCTCAGACTAATAGAATCACCCACATATGTCGCACAACACTAACTATTGTTGCTTGAAGGATCCGAAAATGAACCCCTCTAGATCATCCATACATACTTCAAAAATTTGTGCACATCTCATTCATCAAATTTCAGGTGCTAGTGTAGAGATCTAATGGTCTATTTGACATCGCATCGACTACCTAGATCTTGTTCCTTCGATCCACGGAGGCGTTCTTAGATCATTCACTCAGTTAGAGTGATTCACTCTCTAGGATATGGGAGGATAGAGAATCTCTCAATTCGGATTAATTACTAGTGCATGTAATGAGCTTCTCGTTTCCTTATATAGTGGATGTCTGAAAATAACCAATTATTGTTCCTCAACCCCCATATATTTATAATCCACTAAATAATTAATAAATAAATAAATATAAAAAACTAATGGCCTCATAAATATTTCTTATATTTCATCACATACTTATAATATATATTAAATATATTATGTGATAAAACTAAGTCATTAACTCAATTCTTAATTCCTGCTAATATTAAATGAACATTTAATATTAAAATAATATTTTTTTGAACAATATTACTCCTTGTAATTACTTAAACAACATTAAATACTTATAATAAATAAATTCAACCTAATTATTCTATACTTGAATAATAATTAATCTATTTATTTATTGATAATCAATAAAACTTGTACAACACTCAAACCCCATGATGGGTCCCACTATGTCCTATATACCTATTCACCAGAATAGGTAATATTATTGAATACACTGTTGTGTGTGACCCTTTATGCTCTTATCTCAATAGTAGTGAATAGTATTTATAGACCAATAGTGGAGTCTAGAAACCCATAAACACGACTAAATAGACAAGGAATATTCAAATAAACATCAACCATCCTATGTACACACACTGTGTAATATAGTCTATTTGTCATTAGATATTACAAAAAGTAGGATGCACACTTTTGTCATCGTCCTTCCTTGATTTATTATTTGTTTATATAACTAGAATTATTTTCCTTAGACTACCATGACCATGGATTTATGCAGGTACTGCCATCCTGATCAACAAGGCCTGAGATATTACTTCCTCAACTCGAAAGTGAAAAATCATATCCTGATCATTCGACCAATGTCATACCACCAATGATTCTATCAACACAAGCTACCTTATCAAGACTTCATTGTCATTGTTTTTTACTTACATAAAAGTATGAAATCAAATGTAACACATTGATAATGATTTCAGTTCAAGTGACCAATACACATGTCCATAGATAGGGACTAACAATGACACCCAAAAAATGTGGTGTTCCTATTAGAAGTTTTTTCCTCATGATCTCACATACTATAGATAACCAAGAGCGAACTTCATTAGAATAAGTCTCAATATTTATGATCCCCCAACCCCTAATAGTCATACATCAACTATTTCCAGTCAATATGATATATCTATGCAATAGTACATATATTTAAGATTGATTTCATAGTATCTTTAAGTTCTCATTATAGAATGGGAATTGTTATAACCATTTTATATAAAAACTAATCCATGTAAATTTATATTTAAATAATGGAAAGAGAAATATCTACACTATAATGGTAAGTGTACATCATGAATAACTCACTGTACAAATGGTGTGGTAATCAAAAGTACTGATAATGTTTGGTATAGGTAACCAACTTTTACAACACTTCCACTTGCACTAGATCTAACTTTATAACTATCATTTTTATCTCTCACATAATTAAGATAATATTTCTACCAATTCACGTCTTTATATACTGGGTATTCCATGTCCCTTCTTCATGTTTGTTTTGTTATGTGTCACTTTACCTCTTTAAGAAAAAACTCTAAATTGATATAAATCTTAAGTATATTCCCTTTTTGTCCACTATAAAAACATTAAATCTTAGCTAGTAAGAGTATCATAACTCACATTATGATAATAATTTAATTAATATTTGAGATTCTAAAAACTAGAAAAAAATCATTTTGTATTTTACACTACTTCTTTGTTGCCTCAGAAGCCACAACACACTCAATATTTGTAGACATGGATCCCACTGGATAGAACAATCTTGTATTGGTCATTACCTTAGACTAACTACTATATTAGATCATATTGATCTTATAGAAAGACTATTTTTTTTCCTTATAACTATTACCCCTTTCTCTTTACATACCAGGTACATATCTTTTTTACTTTTACAGGTACAATCATATAGTTTTGACTGATTCCCTTTCAGTTATCCTAGATATTACTAGTATTTTCCTACTATAAAGTATATGATGTAAATATCATATCTTATACATATCATGGAATACATTATTTATCCATAGTATATAATTAAACTCACCATATTAATCCCCTCCTATATACCATATACATATTCTTGTAATGATTTATTCCATGTGAAATTGGTAATAATGTTCTCTAGAATTGTTCTAACTTGTATTTTTTAATACCTTATCAGAATATGTACTATTTAGTTGATCTAAGAAACCATTATATCAACCTATTTAGATATTATTTTCTATAACATTGTTTTATACTATAAGTCAATATTTTTAGGTTTAATTTCATCCTAGTCATAACTAACTGTCAAACCAATTGTTAATTTCTATATGTTATCAAACATATTTTACTTGGAGAATAATGGAACTCACGCTAATCTCTAGTAGACACATTGAAAAGATTTATTCCAAATGAATATTATTTGATCTTATTTCTTACTTAAATCCTAAATTTGATTTTAGTAACTTGTACCCCTTATTGATATTTTATGGTTTCACCATCCCTTTCTGGTTTTGTCATATAGGCACCTTCCATGATTGGTGATCTTGACATCCAATGCTCAATAAAATGACCATATAAATTAGCTATGAAAAGTAAAATTATAATTTATTTGGGAATGATATCTTGGTATTACCAATATATCCTAATTATTACCACACTTGTACCATCCATGTATAATCTCACATGAATATCCACTATAGTATTCAAAATAATAATCCCCTTGTACATTGATCCACATATTTTATTACTGAATTTTAATTGATCTTGTAAATTTTATCCAATTTCCATACACTAATTACTTGTAGGAATTATTATTCTTAGTGAATAATATATCACTAATTTTGTTGAATATAAAACCATCACCATGGTTTTATCCTTTCTATGTAGTATGTATCTCTGGAGCATTCCTCTTCCACAAGGTCTCATGTAACATGTTCTTATGTCAACTATTTGTGCATCTCTACCATTTAATACTAAATATTCAATATTTCTCCCAATATCTCAAATAGACCCCTTTTATAGAAATATATTCAATAAATTGATGGTATATTTTCTATCATAGGTATTTATCTAATATCCATAAAAAAATTTAGGGCGATTACTATAGAAGCGCATTATGTTTTTCTTAGTGTGTGCTTATTTATATCCTCAAAAACTCTTTAAATCTATACACATATTCTTATGAAAATGGATTTATATCATACTATTACTCATATGATATCCATTTTTCATTATAGTTGAAATATAGTTAGGGGATAATGTCACTATTTTCAAATCATATGTTGAAACATGAAAGTATCTAAAATATATGATTTTTAACATTGATTCTCATATTACTTAAATCATTAATCTAATTTTTATAAGGAAATTTTCATTTAGTAATTAATCCACACTATAATTTTTTTATCAACGTTAACATATAATACTAATCATCAAACCTCCTTATTAGAATCATATATTTGTAGTGGATAAGGTAATGTGAATTTAGGAATTACTCTAAACTAAATTATATTGATTGATGAATGCTTAGTCAAGATATTCTTCAGTATTCCAGCTGGAAGAAACTCATATCATATGACCATGCAGGAACCATAATTCACTTTGACAATACTTAAATACTTAAATCACTATTATGAAGTATATTTACCACTAGCTTACGCTTGGAAAAGTTCACGATCTCAAGAAGAACATATTTATGACAGATTTGTGTCTTTCCTTCATTTATAAAGGTTTATTTGTCCAAAATTATCACATAAGTGTGTTAATAATACCTAAGGTATTTAACTCTAAATATTCTAAAACCATACTGGTTATATCCCTAAAAACTATTTAGTTTTACTTTATAATGAATTATCTTTCTACAACTGGGTATATCAATCTTACATTTTATATTCATCACATAATGCCAATGATTCTAGTATTACTAAACTATTGGTTGAGTATTAAAACCCACAAACAACATTCATTCCTAAACTGGAATAATTTCTCCTTATGTCCAAAGAACACATGAGAATAATTTTTTGGTTATACTCCAAATTTTCAACTAGAATCATTAAACTTGGCAATTTAGAAGTTATGAACTTATCACCACTGACTTAGGTACCACCCTTTCTCACCTTCTTGTAGAACATACCTTACTTATAGTAATTTTTCCTTACTTAAATGGATATTTTATTTAAATACATCTATTTGATAGACAGATTTTATTTAATACCCAAAAATTAAAATACAAACATTACTTACAATTAATGAATATCCATGAAAAATAAATGACTACTTTCTTCTTCAATTTAGTTCATTGCATTTTAAACATCAAAATATTTACTTCATGATATGCGAAGAAAATAAATTCTTGTTTAAAACCACTTTGTTTAAATAAATTTTAAAGGTTCCTTTGAAATCATGCTTTTCATTGACCTTTTCACCTTGTCTTTAAAATTGTTTTCCATAAGAACTAATTATCAAACATTATTTAATGTTCTTATTTATTATAGATCCTTTCCTAAAAGGTAATGAATAATTTTCTTTATACTGTTCATTTTGTAATCTCAAAAGAAACTAGAGTAAATTGGTGAAAATGATATGATAAAGGGATCCATTTAATGATTGTGATCCTCCTTTTAATTTACACATATATAGTGTAATAATCACATATTTATATCTCACTTCACTTTATCCTTACAAGGTTCTAAAATATGAGAAACTATGGGAAATCATCCATGTCATAATGTAGTGTTCATATATTACATTGGATTTTAATGATATCATTATGACCTAACCATAATATTCATAATACATGAGTCTCTTGTGAGAATTTTTAACACCCTCACTTCATAAGGTGGCTCAATAGGTATTTGGTACCCCAACACCTTGAATTTCTGATATTGTAGTACTTTTCACATGTACCTATACTACTCTTTGAAAACTCATGCCATTTTCGACATTTACTTTTTCCAATATTATAACAATGTTATTATGGTATTATTTTACATTTTTATATAAAAAAAAATATAGAAAATTAATACTTTTATCTTGATTACCGATTAGACAATATTGATTATTTAAATCATTATATGTCTCCCACTATTTTATCAAACTATAGAAACCCTCTATACTTGTATCGGAATACTCTGTTTCTTGAGTATTCTATTGGAAATAATTCTTGATCCTCCCCTCATAGTGTTCAAGCTTTAGTTATTTCATTACTCATAGAGTTCAAGGTAGGGGTTTGACTGGCCAACCACATTAACTCATGAATCCTTGATCTGTTGATTGAATTATTATATTCTTAAATTAAAAACTTGATTTACTCAACACTTGCCTCAAATGTTGAAAAAATATTTTTTTTTACTTCTTTGCTACCAACTTTAGTTAAGTCAGTCCATCATTCTCATAAGAACTCCCCAGTAGTAAGATCCACCCTCATCTCTAGCTTATGATCACCCCAAACACCAAGTTTTTTTAGATTAAAATAATGGAAGGTCATTGGGACATAATATTTCTAAGAGGTTTTTTAAAATTTTTTGATGAATTTAATCCATTTCTATTAATCTGTTAATTACTTGTTGTCACACTCACAAATAAACATTAATAGAAAAAAATTCATCACATCTTTATGAATTTTACAATTTATTATTTTATGTGTTTCTCATTGTCATGTAAATTCACAAAATAATAAACAATTCATAAAGGAAATAAAGATACCCAATTGGTATTGAGAATTTAATAATGGTTTATCCATTTAAAATTAATTTATTAACCATTATCTAGGGTAATCATAGCTGATTTGGGTCTTGACTAATGATGCAGCACATCCCAAATCCAATGTGTCCACTTCTTTTATGTATTTCAACTCGACTTTGAGTGGTCTAAATCATACATCATTTTTTATAATACAAATATACTCACACGCAGGTGATGGGGTCTCAGGAAGTGGAATGTATATACAGAAATACTGATGGATGTTAAGGATCTTAAACATATTTACAGAAAAGAAGAAAATGCGTAGACCTTCATGTAATTAACTACTTATTACTAGCATTACACAAAGATAATAAATAATTAAATAAAAATAACCAGACATGCACATGTTCAATCGTTTCTCAAGACCAGTCAATGCGATAAAAATAAATTACAGTAAATCTAAAGTATACAAGATTTTAAATAAATTATTTAAATTATTTAAATTCAAATAATTTATTCAGTCAAGATATTAATTTAATTTTAAATCCATAAAATAAATTATTTTATTTTATCTTATTTAATACCAAAATTAAATTAATTTTTCTTGGAGTATTAATATATTATATCTTTAAACCAAAAAATAATATTTAATTAAATTAATTTTATAAAGAAATTAAATTTATTAATTAAATTAATTTATGATTATATAAATTTTTTCTGGGCCCTGAAATCCCACTCAGAGAAATATTCCATGGGAAAATGACTTCGACCCCCACCTTTTTAATTTTTTTATATTTTTTTAATCCCAAAAACTTAGATTTTGATAATTGCGTACTATTTCATTTCTTTGGGGTCTTCTACAAAAAACATCCAGCAGCCGACTCATTAAAAATAATTCAATATTATTATTTATTTATTTTTTATAATATTATACAAATCTTGTGAAAGAATCGCAACTGATTGGAGGAGATCATGCCACTGGATAACGATCAAAACTTTGTCATTATTTATCTGGGTTGGTTGAAATAAAATTTGTCTACCATTTTTTCATTGTACCATTTTAAAAACACAAATATATATATATATATATATATATATATATATCTTTGTGTGTGTGTTTTATATTTTACCCAAATATTAACCACAAATGATCCATATAAATTTTTTTTGATGGACATAACTTGGTCATTCAAAATCAGATCGATGCATGGTTTGTTCTATTGGGACTAAAAAAATACCATCTACTTAAATTTGAAGCAAAATAATTCTTATTGCCTTAGAAAATCCATTTAATCCCTCTAATATAATTTTTTGGTACTAGAGTAGACAACAAATGTGGGTGATCCAAGGATTGAAAATCTTTTATCACTATATCAATGAAACTTTTTTGTCTCCAATTATCTAATCCCTAGTATGGTCCGACAATCTCACATGGATTATTCAATGCACACAAATTAAACTGAACAATTTCCTCATTCGAATCTAAGTGTGCTCGTATGTCACATGATACCAGAGACCATTACTCAAAGGATATGAATTCAAACCACTCTAGATCATTCATACACACTTCAATAATCTGTGTGTACATTTTTAATCAAATTATAGGTTCTAACATGGTTCTCCAAAGTTCTCTTTAATTTCGTGTCGATCACCTCCATCTTGTGTCTTTGATCTGTGAAGTTGTTCATGGATTGTTCACTGAGTTAGAGTGTTTATCTCTCTAGGATATGGGAGGAAATATAATCTATCAATTCCCACTAATTAATGGAGCATTTAATAAGCTTCTATTCTCCTGATATAGTGGATGTTTGAAAATACCTGGTTAGGGTTCCCTTACCGCTGTATATTTAACATTCACTAAATAAGTAATAAATAAATAATTATAAAAAAAACTTTGTAATAAATATTATTTATATTTTATCACTTACTTGTAATATAAATTACATGTATTACTTGATAAAACAAAGTCATTAAATAGAATTTAATTCTCACAAATATTAAAAAAAACCTTGAACATTAAAATAATATTTTTTTCAAAAATTTTATTCTTTGTATTTACTTAAAAACATTTAAATATTTTTAAATAATAAATTTGACCCAATTATTATATACTCTGATAATAATGGATTAATTTATTTATTCATGATCGATAAAACTTAGACAACACTCAGACATCATGGTGGGGACTAACATGTCCTATAAATATATTCAGTAGAATAGGGAAGATTCTTTAATATGGTATTGTGTTACCCTTAGGCCCTTATCTCAATAGTAGTGAATAATATTCATAGACTAAGAGTAGATTTGAGAATCCCACCAAGGCCCATAAAGAGACAAGGAATAGTCCTAGAAATGATAATCATCCTATGAATGTACAATGTGTAATATAATCTCTTTGTCTTTAGATATCTCATAAATCAGTATTCACACTTGGGTCATCGAATTTTCTTGATTTATTATTTTTTGATCTAACTAGATAGATTTACCTTCTACTACCATGGACATGGATTTATGAAGTTTCTACCATCATGATCAACAGAGTCCAATATATTACTTTCTCAACTCGAAAGTGAAAAATTCTATGTTGATCATTCAACCAATGTCATAACACCAATGATGAACCCAACAAAAGCTATCTTGCCATGAATTTATTTTCATGGTTTTTACCTTGCATTAAAGTACATGATGAAATATAAAACATTGATACATATCTCAAGTCATGATACCAATACACATTTTTGTAGATAGGAACTACCAATGACTCCTGAAACATGTGGTGTTCTTATTAGAAAATGTATCCTCATGATCTCACCTACCAGGGATCACCAAGTTAAAACTTCATGAGAAGAATTCACAATGCTTATGATCCCCCAGTACGTGATAGTCAAACATCAAGTATGTCCAGTCAATATGATGTATCTAGACCATAGGACATACATTTCATATTAATTCCATAGTATCTCGATGTTCTCAATATAGCCTGGGAACTTCTATAACCCTTTGATGTGATAACTAGTTTATGGGAATTTCAATTTAAATAGTGGATACAGAAATACATACACTATAATGGTATGTGTACATCATGCGTAACTCAATGTACACAAGTTATAATAATCAAAAGTGTTGATGGTGTTGGGTTTATGAAACCCACTTTTATAAAACTATACAGGATTTTGGTGAAAACATAAAGTGTTTGTCCAAATAAGAGGAGGTTTGAATGTGTATGAAGAAAGTCAAGATTTGAGGTAAGGTATTTTCATCTCACATTTATTTCTATGGGACACATTCCATATTCACCACTTGTTTCTTTTGTGTTGTGAATATACTTTCCATGGATTAATTTTTTGATTATTCTCATAAATATTATGGGATATACATATCCATTTATGTTTTTTTCTTTCAAGGGTCTTATTATTTAAAATTTGTCAAAGTGGAAAGGGTATTATGTTATGTAAGAATATAGTTTTTTTACTTTAGGTACAAATCATTTTTAAACTCCTGTTAAACACTTATTTAAGTTCTCTTTTTTCATAGGCCCTAAATTTAGGCCCGAGGTCCAGTTCGGTGGATTTGAAATAAAGTAGCAGGGGTGTAATTTTAATGCAGGCCAAATACATGATGGGTGTTTAGAATAAATGGGGTGTATTCATTACATAGAGTGTAATGTTCTAGGATGTTTAGTTCAAGACATGTAATGAACGTTACCCATAAGTGAAATCTTGAGAATTACATAAAGTATAAATCGTTTACATGTCGTGTAGATGGCATGAAATGTTTTTAAAGGGGTAGACCCATTTTGTTTCTCCTTACCCAATCTCCTCTATTTCTCTTGCACAGTAGGAGATATCCCCACCTTTAGATCCACTTGAGCCAAAATTTGGGTTCATCCATCATTCTTCTATTCAGAATCTGATTTCAGATCTTTCTCTCATGTTGGAAGCACACCGGTAAGTGTTTCACTCCTTAGGATCTGTTCAAATTTTTTATTTCTCTCATTGACTCTATTTTGATGTAGGATCATATGACCTATTTTCAGGTAGTTGATCTATTATTAAATCTTATTCTCATTTATTCTAAACTAAAGGTTGATACTAGATGAGGAGAGTTCTATAGGCTTGAGGTAGGTGGGCAATGAATAATCCCTCAAGTCTCACCAATTTAAAAATTGTCTCCATTGTGTGAAGGCTAATTTCATCATTAGTTGCCTCTTTAATTCATATGTTATAATTATAATAACTGTGTTTGTATTCTATATCCCCTTATATATATGATCATTATGTCATTGGAGGTTGAGACCTCAACATCTTCCACTCTAAGTATGGTATTTCCATTTTTATGTCTGTAGTGGTCTTTTTTATAACCATTTGGACCACTGTTTGGGTGTGCTTGACTTGACCTTGATAAAGGTATGTTTTTTAATTAAATAAATGAATGATTAATGGCTAATATCTATAGTTTTAACTTGGCCCTTATAAGGTAAGTGTTCCAATTAATTAATAAAACTTCAAAATGTTAAAAGGCAAGTATATTGATAGATATCACTTAGACTAGTTAATTATAATTGAAATGCATATGGTTTAATGTCATTGGATCATATTTTCATGCTTATGAAAGGTAAAGTAATGAACCAAATAATTGAATATGTAATTAAAGTAATAAATGTTTTCATATACTATTTAACCTTTTCACCTAGTATAAAGTTCCATGGAATAAACCTAATGATTTATCAAATGGAATGCGTATTACATGGCCTAATTAAATAAATAGAACAAGTATAAGGTTCCTATTTCATATGGACCATTTTATCTTTATAGGAGTGTTCAAACTTGATCCAACCTTGGATTACTAAGGGAATGCCTTGAGAACTCATAGGACGCCATTATGATTTAAGGAGTTAGTTTCCATGGGAGATACCCACCTTGGATCATGGTCCTCGTCTACTAGCGAATGCATGACATGATTTTGTAGGGTCCCTTTAGTATCTTTTGGATATTAGGATACCTTTTACACACTCCTTGGATCTAGATTGATGTTTTTATACATGTGGTTCCATGGATTCATCTCATTGGGCCTTATCATGATTACCTCATGATTACCTTGGATGAGATTCTTTGACTCAGTTAGAATCATTTACAGTTAAATGCCTTGGGTGATGCCCCATGGATTACACTCAAACCCCTTTGTCAGACTGTATATTATTACTGAGTTGGATCAACCCCTAAGTTTAAGGATGCCTTGGTCACTACCTTGGATCCACTTTTTTATTGTCATCTTTATAGAATTCCTTGGTTACACCTTGGATCCTCTTTCACTATTATTATTATGATATAGTATAAGTGTTTTTATACCTCACATGAATTACCTATATGAAATGAACATAAATGAATTGATTAAATGTTTATATATTTAGAGACATTACTAGTTGAGGCTGAATCAGGTATCGATTATCATTATATCATTTTAATTTCATATATATACATTCACACTATTTCAATTTATATTCATATATGGGATTGTATAGATGTCATTGGTGGTGGCCTACTGAGATTTATCTCACATCCTATCCAGGAAGTCGATGGTACCGAAGAAGATTACATGTATGTAGGTGTTGATAAGGGTAAGCTTCCCAATTTGGACACCTGATATTCATTGCTTTCTTAGGATGGAGCTTGGTTGGAGATGACTGGGTCAGTGCTCGAGATGATTGGATAGTTTTTGGATTCTTTTTTATTCTTTTGTACAACTTGTATTTCCTACTACTTTGTATACATGTTTCTTGATTTATTTAAATATTACATATGGTATCATCATCTTTTTTATATGATGTAGTTTATAGCTGTTGATGGTTATTTATTTCATAGATTTTTAACATTATTTCCACTATCATTATTGGTTATCCATTGATATCATGTTTCCACAATTTTATCCATTTGTTGTATCCATTGTGATCCACTCTAACATGAGGGAATAGTATACCTATGGACACACCACAGGCCCTCACTGCTAGTTGGAAGCCTTTGGCATATGGAGAGGAATGCTTGAGGCCATGTGGCCCATAAGCATAGGGAACCTTTTAGTGGAACCCGGGTCAAAACATCATAAAGTGGTATTAGAACTTTATTATCTTTTATTAATATTTTTATATAATAAAAATGATATTAAAAATACTTTGGGACTTGGTTATAAGTTGTACTTTGGAGTATCTAACCCACATTCAAGGTAAATACAGAGTTTCCTTAAATGAAGAATTCTTGTTATATATTTTTTTCTTATTATAGTTGATATACTTTCACCGTTGGGTAAAGCACATGATTCATGAATATTATTATTATTATTATTATTGATTATTGCATTTAACCCTTAGACTGGTGAGATGAGGAAAGGGAAGCGTCAATCATGTATCATTATAGGAAACTAGAATTTGCATTCCATGTATATGTTATTCCATATAGGTTCATTTCACTGATTTAATTTCTTATGTTTCCTTTTATTGTTGAGTGATCAATGGTTGTTATATATTCTTGTGCTTCTAACTCCTTCTATAGGGTTTCGAGTTGGTTAGTTAAAGGGTAAAAATCAATCTAAATAGTTTTTTGGCAATATAGGTTAATGGTGGAATATTAAATAGATAGTTTCTACCTTTATCACCTACATACCTATGGATATATGACCTGCTCAATGGCTGTGATTGAATGAATTCTAGTTTCAATTCCTGATGTGTATGGGCCCTTGTGGATTGTAATGGGTAATTTACCGAGTCAAGTCATCGTATATTACTCGTTGCATTCTGAGACCGAATGTAGAATGGGTTAAATGAAATTAAATGGGTTTCACTTTCGGTTATAAAGTCTATGGTCCTTTATTAGCTAAGAATAATGATATATTAAATAGAATTTTGATATATTTATATAATAAAAGGGAGCTCTCCCCTCTCAGGAGTGCTCTCCGCAGACCTCCCAGTGTCTGATCTCCTCCGCAGTGACCTCTCAGAGTTTGATCTCCTCCGCGGAGCTCACCGGAGTGTTTCGCCCTAGTTCCTGGGTTTCATCCTCTCATGGTGGTAGATCTCTCCGCCCCCATTTTCCTCTAGTTTGCTCTCTAGATCACCCCTTTCTCCTAGGGTTCCATCCCCATGTCGTTTTTACCTAGGGTTCTATCCCCATGCCGGTTCCTTCTCTATTCTTTATTCTGATTGGGTTTTGGTTCTTCCCCGTCCTGCTCACCTCACTCTAACCTCACATTCCAATGCTCCTCTCCATTTTGGACTTGGAGCAAGGGATTCTCAACGGTTTTGGGCTTCCAGGTTCGATGACCGTGGGACTTTCTGACCCCTTTTATTTTCTCCCTGATTTTCTCTTTCCCATTGCCTTTTAACTTTTTTTCATTTATTTTAGTGTTAGTCACTCTGTTCTTTGTTATCTGATGAAGTTTCTAGACGGTGTGGCTCGGTAAGGTTGTGGGTGCATGCTTGGATTCGACCTGTTTTGGTGGTCTCTCCCCTTGTACCCCCTTTGGCCTCCAGGCCCTCCTCTCCCTTCCAGGTCGGTCAGGTGGGTTGGGATATATGGCACTTTTTGTTGTGTGGTGCGATGGGGAGGATGTCCTAGGTGGCTCAGATGGTGAAGGTGTTGGGTGTAATGTTTTCTAAGGTCCCCGTTCTTCGGGCGGCATTGTGGTTCCCTTTAGTGTTTTGGTGTTGGTTGCTTCCTGGTGGTGTAATTGGTGCGACATGGATGTTTGTGGTGGGGGTTCTTTGGATGGCCTTTTGGTTTCATTTCACACTGTTTTGGTGGGTTCTGGTGGTTAACGTCACCGGCGCTATGTTGGTTTGGGGATAAGGTGATTAGCGCTTCATCGATTGTTGGCCATGGATGTTCTCTGTCCAGCTTCTACTGTCGGTCACCTCGGTGGTGGTGGAAGTGAAGCGATGTCGGTGGTGATGGCGTTAGGTCAGCAATGTGATTATGGAAACTAGGTGATGTGGATGGCTTAGGTTGGAAATGAGATTATGGAAACTAGGTGACATGAATGGCTTGGTATGAGGAACGTTTGAAATTCAAATTTTGAAAAAATTTCAACTGGAGCGGTTTCTGGTTCGTGTGTGAGGCTGGCTTGCTAGTTCGTGGGAGGCGTGGTGATTGTGGTGCTGTTTGAAATTTTTGAATTTTGAAATATGTATGGTGAAATTTTCTTTTCAACGTTCATGTGTGATGATGTGTTAATGTTTCTATATGGTTACCACTCTTTTTAAGTGTCTTTTTTTTAATAAAATAAAAAATGAATTTGGTGGTGGTGGTATATAATAAAATGAATACATAAAAATTAAATCTTGACTTATAAAATGAAATGATTTCTAGTATATGAATAGTAAAAGTGTGACTCACCCTTTCACTTACTGGAACCTCTGTAGAAGAAAGTTGAACACTTACTAATATGCTAGACTTATAATCAATTAGTTGGGGTAGTACCATGGGTATTTATCCCTTGTTCTTACATTTTTATTCTATTAGTTCCTATAACTATTACGAAATATCGATCTGAGGCATGTGATTGGAATTTATAGAGCTATTCCACCATGACTTCCTCATGTCATTCACCATGAGGGTGGTGATGACCATAATATAGAGGTTGTTGGCCCAAAGTCACCATTGATCCCTCTAGTAGTTCCACCTGAGGCACCACCTACCATTTTCAAGCTAGGAAATGGTGCTTAGTTTTATAATGCTTTACTACATATGATTCAGTCTATGAAAGGTTCTTCGTGACATGCACCTACTATGGATAATCTAGCTCATGAGTTCTAGAAATAGCTTCCTACCATATTTTTAGGGGATGGAGGTCCACAGGATGCTGAGTTTTGGCTGGAGACCACTCTTTCTATATTCGAGCATCTGGAGATGACTCCATAGAGGAGGTTCAAGCTTGCTACCTACATGATTCATGATTCAGTAAACCAATAGTGGGATGTTATTTCTTAGGATGTTCATTATCAGGGCATGGTCTGGGATGACTTTCAGATTTACTTCTACGATTACTTCTTTCATTAAATGTTGAGAGCTAACTGAGCTAGAGATTTCATGCCCTTAGAGCAGGGTGTTATGTCCTTCATAGACTATTTATCTCATTTTACTGAGTTGCAATGCTTTTCACTGCTTCTAACTGGTGATGAGCTATGATGGGGTCGACGTTTTGAGGAATGGATTAAGTATACTATCCACTCACAAGGGAATGTATTTCTACTGACTACATTTTCTGAGATCGTTAATTAGGACCTTATGACTGGTAACAATATGATAGAAGATAATATTATTGGGTACATTGGTTCAGTGTCAAGGTAAGACATTTTCTTTTATGACAATACGAAGTGTAACCTTAAGTTTTATCATCAGAGTAGTGGTGGAAAGAGTATTTTCCCTGGTAGCTTTGTTATATACCAACAGTGTGGAAGGCAGGGGAATCTGAAGCCTTAGTATGATAGAGACCCTCTAGAGTTTCAGGCCTATAGTTGTATGGGTAATATTCATAATTCTATCATACATTCCCATTTGCTTCCAGTGAAATAGGATCTTCACTAGATCTACCTTTAGAGGCAAGATCAATTACACCACATCATGAAGGGTGTTAGAGTCACACTAGTTGGATAGGCTAAGGGGGTGGTCATGGTCATGGAAGACAAACTCTTGATTATCCACACCAGAAGAGTAGAACCGCTCGGGGTATTCTAGTTGTAGCATAGGATCATGGATCAAGTTAGTTGCATGAATTACAACATATATATGAGGATCAAAGTGCATGATTGTTTACAGTATGAGGTATTATTCTTGTAGCCTCCACTATTGTATCTTTCTTGTTTGATATAGGCGCCTCACACCCTTTTCTCTTTATTTACTATGGAAAGTATCAGGTTAAAAATTTAATACTTATATAGGGTGATGAACCTGGAAACACTATTGGGAGTGAGGTCAGAGGGCATATGCCAATACAAAGGCTACCCCCATGAGGTAGGCCGATATACCTTCTTATAGGACCTATTTGTTCTCAGGATGATGCGATTTGATGTTATTCTCAATATAGATTGGTAGGTTCCATATCATGCCTATGTAGACTACTATTGTCACAGTGTGCCCTTTATATCACCATAGGGAAGTAGTTATCTCCACAAGGATGAGTGGAATGTCTTAGCTATTAGACCTAGACCAAATCAACATGATTTAGATGTAGTGACTACCCAGATTTCTAGTATCTTTATGGGGGATTAGGGATTACATTTAATAGATTTTCCTCCCATGGTATATTGTTCTAGGAATGTCTTTCCCAGCAACATTTCTAGCTTTCCTCCTGAGATAGAGAGGTAGAGTTTACAATAAATCTCATCTTAGGATCATCTCTAGTGTCCATTAATCCATATAGGATGGCACCTATTAAGCTCTAGAAGCTTAAGAGATAGTTGGAGGATCTTGAGTCTAAAGGCTTTATCATACCTAGTACTCCATCTTGGGGTTTACCTATTCTTTTCTCCAAGAAGTAATATGGGAAAATTAGGATATGTGTGGATTATTAATGGTTAAAAAATCTTAATCTTAAGAACCAGAATCCAGTACCTTGAATAGATGATCTCTTTCACCAAATCTGAGGAGCTAGGGTGTTCTTAAAGATTGAACTGAGATCACTCTATCATCAGGTGTGATTTAGTCCTTCACACATACCTCGTATATCTTTTCATAGTAGGTATGGCCTATATAAGTATCTCATGATGTATTTTGTTCTTATGAATTCACCCACCATTTTCATTTCTTTGATGAATAGGGTTTTCCACCCCTATATATATTCCTTTATCATAGTCTTTGGGGATGAAATCTTAGTGTATTCTCATACTTGTAGAAACCATGATAAATATATTGAGATAATTTTTAATACACTAAGAGAGCATAATAAATATTCAAATATTTATAAGTGCTGTTTTTTGAATGAAAAAATCACTTGATGGGTAATATTATCTAAAAATATTGTGTATCATTTGACCCAAATATAGTGAGTGATGTAGTTTTATGGGAGCAACCCAAGAATGTGTTTGATATGCGGAGATTCTTGGGGATGGATGGATATTACAGGAATTTTATACAATACTTATCATGCCTTTATGAACATATTATTATCTTGAAAAAAAGGGTGTTAAGTTCATGTGGTCATAAGTGTGTGATAAATCCTTTCAGTAGTTGAAAGGAAGGCTTATTTCAATACTGATTCTAATTGTACCAAAGCTGAGCATAGGCTATATATTTTTTTAAGATACATCAAGAATCTTCCTCAGAGTATTACTAAAATATTATGATAGATTGATTTCATACGGGACTCTTTGTTTTAGGCCTCATGAGAGAAATTACCCAACGCATGATCTCGAGCTAGAAGCAGTTATCCATACCTTGCACTATTAGAGACACTATCAGATGGGTGAGAACTTTTTGCTGTATACAGATAACAAGAGACTCAAATATATCCCTTTAGTATGGGTGATATGGAAGCATGGAAATTTATATGATAATACTTGGGAGAGGGGGGACAATGTACATGATCAGTGGCTGAAGTTGTTCTTGGATAGAATTTAACCACCTTAAGAAGGTGAACTCGGGGATAATTTATTTTAAGGGGGAAAGACTATAAGAAATTTCTTTTTCCATCAGGTATGGATCCTTTAGAAAAACTATTTTTTATGTTCTATTTTTGTCTTATACACTAAATATGGGCCCATGTGTAGGATGAGTGATTTGGAAATAATGGAGCATAGGATGTAATTTGGATACAGGCCAAATACACAACATGTGTTTACAATACATGGAGTGTATTTAGTACACAATGTGTAATGGTCTGGGAAGTCTAGTTCATGATGTGTAATAAACATTATCCAAAAGGTAATTCTTGGGAATTAAATATTTTTTAAATCATTTACACACCGTGTAAATTTCATGACATTTTTTTAAAGTGGCCGACCCCTTTTCTTTCTCCATACCATCTCTCCCCTCTTTCTCTTTCACAGCAGGAGTTCTCCCCACTTTGAGGTCTCCTTAAGCCTAAAGTAAGGTTATTCCACCATTATTACATATAGACTCTGATTTCATATCTTTATACCATGTCGGATTCACACTGGTAAGTTCTTCACTCCTTAGGATTCGTTTTCCATTTTTCTTTCTCTAGACAATGTTATTTTGATGCAGTCTCATAGGCCTTATTTTTAAGGCATTGATCCATTATTTGGTTTTCTTCTGATACCGGACAAAATTAAAGTTGATACTATATGAGTATAGTGTTATAGGCTCAAGGTAGGTGGTCTATAACCCATCCCTCAAGTTATATTGATTTATAAACTGTCACCATTGTGCACATTCCAATTTCATCAGGTATTTCATATTTAATTCATATTATATGCTTATAATCATTGTACACATATTCTAGATCCTCATCTATACATGATCACTATGTAATTTGAGGTTGAGACCTCAAATCCATCTACCCCAACTATGGTGTTTCCATACTATACTTCTAATGACTTTTTTATAACTATATGCTCCATCGTTCGGCTATTCTTGACTTGGCCTTGATAAAGGTAATTATTTTAATTAAATAAATTAATGGTTAATGAATAATATCTATAGTTATCACTTGTCCATTCTAAGGTAAGTGTTCTAATTAATTAAGTATCCTTAAAAATGTTAAAAGGAAAGTATATTTATATATATCACATGGCCTAGTTAATTATAATTGAAATTTATATGATCACATGTCCTTATCTCATCTTTTCATTATTATAAATGGTAAAGGAATGAACCAATTAATTGAATATATAATTACAGTAATAAATGGTTATATGTACTATTTATTCTTTTCATCTAATAATAAATTAAATGTAATAAACCTAATGATTTATTAAATTTAATGAGTATTACATGTCGTAATTAAATAAATGGAATATGTATAAGGTGCCAATTGTATATGGACCTTTTTATCTTTATAGGAGTGTTCTGAATTAAACCAGTCTTGGATTCCCTAGGGAATTCCTTGAGAACTCATAGGATTCCATTCTAATACAAGGATCTAGTTTTCAAGGGATATTCCCACCTAGGAACATGGTCCTTGTCTACTAGTGGATGCCCAGCATGACACCATAGGATCGCTTCACTATCTTCCATATATTTTGATTCCTTGGATACACACTTTGGATCTATCTTGATGTCTTCAGACACATGGCACCATGGATTCACCCCATTGGGACCAATCAGGCCTAGCCTATGATTACCTTGGATGAGATCCTTAGACTCGGTTAGAATCATTTAGAGTGTAATTCCTTGGACAATTCCCCATAGATTACACCCATATCCCTTTTCCAGACTGCATGTTATTACTAAGTTAGATCGACCCCTGTGGTAAAGGATGCCTTGGTTACTAACTTGGATCTTATTTATTATTATCATCAGTATAGGATGCCTTAGTTACAACTTGGATCCTCCTTTAATATTATTATTATGATATAGTGGTATTTCTTTTATACCTCATGTTACTTATCATTATAAACTTACCTTAAATTAATTAATTAAATTTTTACATGTTTAGATATATTACTAGGTGAATCTGAAGCAATTATCGGTTATAATTATAGCATTACATTACATTCACATATATACCTGCACACTGTTTCAATTTATATTCATAGACTTGGATATCTATATGTCATTGGTAGTGGCATGTTTAGATTTATCTCACACTCTTTTCGGGTTATCTATAGTACTTGAGTAGATTAGATATATGCATGTTTTGATAAGGGGAAGTGTCTTTCCTTAGACACCTAATCTTGATTTTTTCTTAGGATAGACCTTGGTAGTAGATGATTGGGCTAGTGATTGGGATTCTTGGATAGTTTTTGTATTCTTTTTTATTCTTTTATAAAGAATGTATTTCATGCACATTTGCATCTATTTTTTCCTACTTTATAGAGAAATGACTTTCATTATCATCATCTTTTGTATATGATACATTTTACACCTGTTTATAGTTATTTATTTCCTATATTTTTATCATTATTTCCACTACCAAACTTGTTTATCTATTAGTATCATGATTCTGATATTTTATATATTTATTATATTCTTTTTCTCCACTCTAACATGAGGGCCTTGTATCCCCACAGACAAACCTCAGGCCCTCGCTTCTAGTATGATGCCTCTAGATTATGAGTAGGCATGCTTGAGGCCATGTGTCCCACTAGCTTGGGGAACCTTTGATTGGAACCTAGGTCGATACATCACATGTTTCAACCTCATTATTTATTAATGATATTTATTGTTAATTTCGGATGATGAAATATTATGATCTATCTCTCAATAAACTCATAAATTTTCTTATCCTCTAGTTATTTCATGAAAATACATGTTTTACCTTAATTTTCTTCCCTTTATGTACTAAAGGGTCCAAAAGAATGTTTATAAGGAAAAACAATTTTTTCTCTCTCTTCAGTCACAAATCCTTTCTCTTCTATGGAAATGTTTTCTAAATTTTTTTTAAAGAAATTTTTTACTATTCTCCAATGATTTTTAAATACATTTTTACCCATGGTTTAAAAGGTATCTTCTTATTATTTTCTAAACAAATGTATTTTGACTTTTTTATCAAAAAATTTGAAAGTAAAATTCATTTTAACATTTATGGAATGAACAACATTTCCCCCAATCATGACCACTTAATGATTTAAAACATCCTTTACAATTTTCCAAGGTTATTTTAAAATAATTTTTTTCTTTAATATTTGAGAAATTTTTAGATTTTAAATAATTCCTTTCAAAGTGGAAAGGTTATTTTCCCCAATAAATGTTTCAATTGATCTTTCAAAATCATTTTTCATTTATTATGACATACCTTTATGCTACTTAATATTTAATAGGGGTATGATCCAATGATACCATCCTTATTATTTTTCTAGAAGATATATGATTATGATGAAAAATGTTTATGAAACCTGTTTCATTTGTATGATTTCTATTATTTTATGGGTGGTACTTATATCTCCCTCTAATTAATTGGGTAATTATTAATGTTCTATAATATCAAAGGGTACATTTAAGGTTATCCCAATCCCAAAATACGATACATAATAGGTTATACCAATCTCAAAAGAGGGAACATGAGAGGTTATCCAAATACTAAAGTAGGTACACGAGTGATTATCCCAATCCTAACATGTTATAAATGCCTTCATGGGTATCGGTAACATAATATTTTCTATGTTTGTGTGTATTCCAAAAATATATGTCTTATTCCAATGTTATTCTCTCATGGATTATGTTATTTGATTTTTTTATGATTCATTTCTTATAAACTGCTAAGATTTATTCCATGAGTCAAGTTTTTGATCTATGATATGCAAGATATGGTTTTTGAATGTTATTATCATGTTATAATACCCTTATTCTCACATTATGTTGATATCTCTATTTTTTAACCTTACTAACAATCCAAGACCACCCTTTCTTATTTTTACTTACCCCAGGCTAAGAAGAAGGGTATTATATATAATATCTCTAAGAAGGGTTATAGTTATAAAGAACTTAGTGGGGTGATGTAGTTAACCTAGGAACCAGTTTTTTATGTATCTATGTTTCCAAAGGCACTTTACATATATGATTTTGGCATATATCATTATGTTATGTAATGAATATTCATATAATAAAATGTAATATCTATGTATGAAAATCTTGGGTCACTATATATTATATTTTAGGTTCTGGTTTAAGTTGATGATAATATATATTGTGTGGACTTCTTTGTCCTGGTCGCACATAGATCATATCTTATTGGGAGGTTGGATAGTGATCATGGGGTCCTATGGGGTTTTATATTAAGCATTTTTTGGGATTCTATTTTTATTCTATAATATTTATTCATTATAAATGTTTATCATCATTTAATTATAATTCCCATTTCACCATGGAATATTTTTAGTGTGTTGGATATTTATACATCCTTATACCTCATTTGGTTTTATCTAAATTTTGAAATTGATTTTTAGTTTTTCATAGAAGTTTAATATATGGACGTGTCATACTGGAATTATGTTGGAATTGTTATTGATGTTTAATATTATTTATCAGGGTGAAACTATTCTCATTGAGTATATCTTAATTCCCTTGAATTACTTTCAAGACTATAGGGATTGGGAACTCCCCTCAAGCCCAGTGGTTGGTCGGGATGAGTGACGTGTCAAGTCTGCTTGGGAAAGTTCATTACATAGTTTCATGTCATTATAGTATAACCTAATAACCATAATGAGGGTATTTATTAGTTTATGGTAAAATCATAGTTTCATATACCCTTTCATATTATCTATATTATATGGTTGTATCACACTTGATTATCTCTATATAGTATAATTGTGATATGGAGATTATAATTGAGTAACTATATAGAGTGATGTTTATTGATATTATTTTAGAGGTATGATATGAGTGAATCATATATGATCTATGTGTCTCCTTATTATTTGTATATATCAACATCTCTAAGATTTTTTTTGTGTTATATATTCATATTTTTTATGTTATTCAAGGTAGGGATTATTTTTCTAAATATTGAGCTCCCATCAACTAGTATCATCAGTGAGTGTCTTTTACATCTATTAGTGGAAACTCTTATATTCTTACTGATGATTGGGATTTTTATGTTGTCTATTTGGGATAAAACCATAGGTATCTGTGGATTATTTTTTATCAATTATTAGTGCGGTGTTGGATGATAAGGAGACATTTCATACTAAATTTTCACTTGTCATTGAAAAATTCTATGACATTTTTCTAAAGATTTCATATGATTTCCACCTAATAGAAATATCGATTTATGATCATGCATGACCCAGGTATGGGCCCATTTTTATTCCTTTTTATAGGATGGATCTTGTAGATCTTAGTGGACTGAAGGCTTAGTTATATGATCTCAAGTTGAAGGGTTTTATTCACCTAGGCACACCCCTTGGGGTGGTCATATTTTTCTCACTAATAAAGTGGATATATCCTTATGCTTATGTGTGGATTATGAGTGGTTAAACCAAGTGATGATCATGAACCACTAACCCCTTATGAATATTTATGATATATTTGACCATATGAGGGGATCAAATTGGTTCTATTAGATTGAATTTATGTCTCTTTATCATCAGTCGTGTGTTAAGCCATCTGATATTCCTCATACTACATTCATAAGTAGTTATGGCCTTTATGAGTATCGTTTCATACTATTTTTTTATGAATGGTCCGAAAATATTTATGGACCTGATAAATCATCTATTACATTCATATTTATATTTTTTATGGTTTTTTATGATATTCTAGTACACTATTATTCATGGGAGGAAAATTCCATCTATTTGGAGACTTTTCTATATACACTTAGAGAGATTATACTTTATGATCATCTTCTAAAGTGTCATTTTTTTATCTGTGAGTTCTGCTTCTTAGGTAATTTTATATTAGTTGAAGGAATATATATGGACCTAGAAAAGGTTTAGACTATTTTTTCATAAGAGTGTCCCAAGAATATTTTTTAGATCCATAACTTTCTAAGATTAATGGGATATTATAGGAGAATCATTCAGGATAGATCCATACTGGAAACTCCAATTATGATCCTGATCTATAAATGGTAGATGTTTGATTACTGTGATCCTTGTGAGAGAGCCTTCTAGGAGCTAAAGGGAAGGATGATGTCTGCATTAGATTTTATCTTACTTCAGTTGGGTAAATATTACACCCTATTTTGTAACACATTAGGGGATTTTTTGGGAGTCATGATAATATAATATAGGTGTGTTTTGATTATGCATCTAGGAAATTGAGATCAAATGATCAAGATAATCTAACTCATGATCTATAGTTGGTGATAGAAGTGAACATGTTGACATGTTGGTGCCACTGTCTTTTGGTAGAGATTTGTAGTGTATATATGGACTATAAGAGCCTCATGTATATCTTTTCATAGCATGACTTGATATTTTGATGGTGGATGTGAGTCAAGTATCTTCAATATTTTAATGTTGATATGGTGTATACCCGTAGGAAATGGAATGTTGTGATAGATGTGTAGATTAAGTAGACTCAGGGGATATTGGTGCAGTTGGCCAGAAGTGAGTGGAAGATGATGTTCCTATTTTCTAACATGTGTCTTGATGATTATGAATATTAGGGTAGAGCGACCTTGGAATCTCTATTCACAATATCCTCACTCCATGAGTGAGTGAAGGAGAGTCACTTATCTAACGTGGAATTTTGAGTGATAAGGAAAACTATATTTGGTGGGAATATGTTGCCTGATTGGTATATAAATACTTGTGTGGTTCTCTATATCTAAGATTGGTTGATATTCCCTATGACCATACATGAGGAGGTTATGTGGGATTAAAATACCTCAAGATAGACCGATCACCTAGGTATTACCAAGATATTTCATGATATTTATAAGAAGTACTAGGGGCCTAGTATGAAAAGAGACATAGTAGGGTTTATTTCAAAAAGTTTTACTTGTTAGTGGGTAAAGGTAGGGAAAATCAACTGAAATATATTCTCTAGTCACTACCCATTTGTGAGTGGAAGTGAGATAATCTTACCAGGTATTTTTTGATGGGGTTAATTATAACCAACCAGGGAATGTTTCATGGTTTATTAATATTCATATATTTATTATAGTTATTTCATTATAAGAATATTAATTAATTTTTCAATTAGAAAGGAAATAATTTTATTCATATTAAATTCATTTTCATGCATTATAATGACTTATTTAAAAGCATAATTTCTAAATTTTATAATTTTATAATGAAAAAATTAACTTCATTTTTGAAATCATCATATAAAAATTATATTAGGTTAAAATTTTAGTATTTCCTAAAAATATTTATTTTTCAACGAATAGTAAAAAATACAGTTTTTATGAAATGCATTATCTTTTATGATGACTTCAAGACATAAATATAATGTAAAAATTTATTAAACTTATATAATGACACATGTTTTATAATATACTAAAAATATCATACAAAAATAATTCAAAACACATAAATTAGAATTTATTTCATGATAAATATGGAAATCATTTTCTGTTCTGACGCAGTGCTAGTGCAACACTGGAAAAGTAAAATTTGGTCTTCTAAAGATAATATTTTAGAATAATGATGTATTTTCTCAACTTGGTTAATAAATATGAAGTATTATAGATGATATTTATGGATATATATAAATTTTGTATTTATATAACAAGTGACTTATCCAAATGTTTGTGCAAGGCTAGAAAAGTCATAATAACATATTAAATAAGATTTCATGACATAAATGTGAGTAAATATACATATAGAACGAATATAAATCTTATATTTAACTTTATTTATTTTTATTTATGATGTAAATTTATTCTTAATTTTTGTGATGAACTAATTTCCTTAAATGCTTACGCAACATAGACATAGTGCTTATGCAAACAGTAAACAAATTAAGTAAATAATTTTTAAAATTACAAAAGTAATATTTTGGGTGAGTTATAGTGTCCTATAAAATGTATAGATAAAAAATATTAGGTTTGTTTTAAAGGTTTATATTAGAATTAAATTTTTATATTTATGACTTTAAAGCCAACATAACTGAATAGTTCCAAAAATGAAATTAATGATATTTTATAATAAAAAATATTTCATTAAATGATTTAAAATTCAATAAAATAATTTCTTCAGAAAATTAAATGGTATATGGATGAAAATATAAACCATGGTCCATTTATGAGTTAATTTACTTTTAATATTAACTTTTTCTCTCCTATAGTGTAAAAAACATTAATACCATAGTAATTGTCAAAATGGTTAATATAGGTTTAAAACAAATTGATAAGGGTGAAAACATCACCTAAACTTGTAAAAAATTTACCAAATGAGATTATTTCTACTATTAATCATACTATATTAAAAATATATCATTTTAGTTCCACTTTTCCATGAATATTTATTTATATTAATTTAATACTTTAATTTATTTTAAGAGTGCCCCTCCTCTCACTTATAAAAGGGTACCTATTTTCCTCTCTTACTCATACATTTTGAGAACTATAAATCATACAATACATACCCAAATACCCCCCTTAAATCCCACCCCATTTAATAGAGTATATTTTTTATAATAAAATGATTATATAAAGGATCTAGGTATAATCCTAAAGAGGTTGTCTGAATAAAAGGTATAATTATTAACCAAAGGTTTTCATTTTAATTCTTCTTATACCTAATTTAAATATTCTTAAAAATGATAAAATTATAAAATAAATATCTTCCATAAACTTTTATTTCATTATGTTAATGTAACAACCAATATTTATCTCCTCTTCGATCAAATTGGAAACAAAATCATCATTCATTTGTACAATGAACTACCGCCTCGTGAATTGATGTAATTATTTTTCCATCACCACCTCACATGGATGGTAATAATTATGGATTTAATATATATATATATATATATATTATATTAATGAAATATTTATAACCATTTAAAGATAATATAACATTTACTTTTTTATATTTCAATCCAATGAAAAATGATAACGTCATTCGTGTGTACGTGTGGATTACCACCTCTATGAATCAATGTGATTCATTTTTCATAACCAAATCACATGGATGCTATATATAAGTATATTTAAAGAAATAATATTATATTTATGATATAATAATAAATTTTAAATATAAAATTATACTTACCTTTTTCCATCATGCTCATTGAAAAATGGAAATGATACTCATGTGTACGTAGGACCTACCATCTTTATAATTGAAATGTAATTCATTTTTCATAACCATATTTCGTGGTTGGTTTTAAAACTATAATTAATGTATAAAATCACAAAAATTTCATGATTATTATACTATAAATTATCTAATAATTACCTATTTGACCAAAGTCTACTTATCAAATTCATTTTGGATGTATGAGCTGAATATCATCAAAACATCTTACGTGAACTTAATTGATTAAGTAATTTTATATAAAATGGCAATAAATAAAATAAAAGGAATAATAAATTTTTAAAAAATGTTAATAAAGTAAATAATTAAAATAATTATATTATTCATTAATATAAATAATATTCATTACAATTTAGACTCTATGTAAAGAACACTTTACCTTAAAAACATCATTTTCAACGTTTTAAAATTTTATTTTCTAAATATTTTTCTTCCATGACTATATTATTAAAATTATTTTATTATTTTATTTATATTAAAATTAATTAATTTTAAAGGACATTTTATGTCACTTTTTACTTCCTTTCAAATATCTTCAAAAGGGGTCTTTTTATAGAATATTTTGAAAAAAAACAAAAGGGATGTTTTATTTTAACGTATACTGCATCAGTGGTTTTTCACACAATTATAAAAATTATTTAATATTTGGATTCCTTTAAAATATTTTGTGTTTTATTAAAATAAAAAAACCCATTCCCTTTTTTCAATTTATTTTCAAAAAATATGGTTTCCAATTGAATGGATATTTTGAAATCTAAAAATGATTTTCTTATGGGTGAAAAAAATATTTTGTTGGAAATGAAAGATTTCATGTGTTAAAATTATGTTACTGTTCTTGGGAAATATTTATGATGATGTGCAGTTCCATTATATATTAATTATGGGCAGTTCCATTATAAACCAAGTACAAGTGGTTCAATTATAAACCAAAAATGGATGATCCTGATATAGATCTCCCTTGCATTGGGTAAAATGATGGAGTTAACCAATTAAATTTCTCCTAATAGATTATTGGAATTTATTGGGTAGGTTATTCCATTCGTAATAGTGATGTGAAAATTCTTTACCATGTTACCTATATAATTTATCTATGATTTTATGGGTTATTATTGAAATATTATGATTTTACAAGGTAAGATAATGATTTTATGTTTAAAGTAAAGTCTATAGTAGTTATTTTGGGTGAAATGTATAACTTTGTGAAAAAATTAAAGATTAGTTTATGATTAAAAAGAAAATTTTATGAGTTTTAATTTTACTTTAATATTTCTTATGAAATGTTTTATAAAAAATCTTTCAGTAGAGAAGTTGATTTCTTAGGTAAGATAATCTTTATTTTGAACACAAAGTATATTTTGAAAAGAAAAATTTTGTATAATTATTCATGGACTAATGGATTTATTTATTTATTTTTATATATACCTTACTAGTATTTTTGTTATCATCCCATGTTTTAAAATATTTTTCACAGGGTTTTAAGGATGAGTAGGGATAAGGTTGAGGTTAAGATGAAAATTGTAAAGATATGTCTTGAAAAGAGAACTTATTATATCTTAAAAGTTGTTTATTGTGAAAAAAATGGATACTAAGTGTAAGTGTACACTTTGTGATGTAATATATTATTTTATAATGGAAATTTAATGATTATAAAAAACTATACACATACAATATCTCTATGAATGAAATAAAATGAATTCTTTTCTAAAGAATAAATTTTAAAGATTGTTTAAGGTCAGGTCTTTATATTTGGTATCAAATAAAAGGTTTAGATAGTTTTAAAGGTTAGGATAATATAAGTAAATTCCCTTAAAATATATAATTTATGGTTATCATGTTATATAATTTGAATACTATCATGTTGCTTCATGTAAACTATTCCTGTTCAGAATGGTTTTCTATAGAGGAAACATGGAAGCTAAAGTAGGAAAGAACCAATAGGACAATGTACATCCAAATTAGAAACCTGGAATGGTTTTAATTGAACCCAATTAGTTTATTTATATAATTTATTAGTTAATGTGGGTTATAAATGGTGGAAGAATCCATGCTTGAGAAAAACTAGAACTACCACAAAGGAACATGTCGATAGTGGAGCATTTTATGAGATAGCACCCTCCATAATTCAGTGGATATTCTAACTCAGTGGTATCTGAGGGATATATTAAATATTGGGAAATATATTTTAAGTCATGGTTTGTATGTATCATCAAAAGTTAAATCATTCTATTTACCATTTCGAATGTAAATATAATCAATGGTGATCAATTATTGATAATACTATAGAAATAAAAAATATTGATTCCATGGAATGAGACACATTTAAAAATATTTTCCATGAGAAATATTTTCCTAATTTTTTTTAACATTGTATGGATAAGCTATTATTTAAATTAAGGAAAAGAGAGGAAGATTCAATGGTTATGTATGAAGAAAAATTCACTTGATTAGTAAGGTACACACTAAATTGTATTTGGGATCATGATAGTAATATTAATCAGTTTTAATCAGGATTGAATCCAAAATATCGAAGATCACTAGCCTTTATTGAATTTAAAATTTAAGAGAAAATTGTTAGGTATGTTGAGAAGGTAGAAATGGATTTTTCTGATTATAATGTGTTCTATGATAAACATAAGAAAAATTTATCCAAGTGGAAGACATAGTGGAATCATCCATAGAGGAATTATAAAGGTAAGAAATTCAAGTTTCTAGTTTGGGATAGTTATGGTAAAAAGCACCCTCAGGAATATTTCTCAAAATATAGGAAGTTTTTTTGATGGGGTAAGTTTGGGAATATGGATTGTGATTATAAAGAAAAGGGTCTTTATGGTGGTAATACTGATATTGATACGCATGTAATGAAGTGTTTTAAGTATAATAATATGGGTCATTATGTAGATTTGTGTTCAAAGAAGATAATGAATGATGGGATGAAGTATGACTATAAGTAAAAGGTTGTGGTGAAATCCTTTGCAACTAATTTGTAAGATATTAGTCCATCGAATGAAGTGGTAACAATTACACTACATATTTATTCAGATTATTTTAATGTTTTGTTTGCTTCAAGTTCTATAAATACTTTCATTTTTGAGAAATCTTCTGGTAAAATGAAAACTTCACCTCAAGAAATAAAGTTAATACTTTTGGTAAAAGCACCCAGGGTAGTATTAAGGCAAAAAGAATTTAGAAATATCTTCACATTATCATCAATGAAATATTTTTCCCTAAAATCTTTTTGTCTTTCCCATTTTAGAATTTTATGTTATTCTAGGAATTGATTGGATTTCAGTTTATCATTCTAAGATATATTGTAGATCAAAATAAGTTTTTCCAGAAATGAGTTTTTTTATATAAATTAATCAATTAATACATTTTATTTCATATATATAATCTAAGAAAATATTAAAATATGTAAATATAATTTATCTTGTTCCTGTTGTTGAAAATAAATAAATTGTTCATACTAATGATGTACCAGTTTGGATGTTTTTTTTATGATTTTCTTAGTGTTATTCTAGATCAGGAGGTTGATTATACTATTGACTAAGTACCTGATGCTAATCCAATTTTAAAACCCCCTTATTGAATGGATCTAGTAAGACTTTTGGAATTGAAAAATTTAATGCATTAGTTGGTAAATATTAGTTTCATTCTTTCTTAAACTTCACCATGGGGTGATCTTAATTTTTATTAAAAATAAAGGTGCTTCCATAGGGCTTTAAATTGATTATAGAGCACTTAATAACATCACTATTAAGAATAAGTATCTATTTCCTCATATCGATGAATTTTTTGATCAGTTCTAGGGATATCATTATTTTTTAAAGTTTGATCTCAGTTTTGGATTCCATCAGCTGAAGGTAAAGGATAATGACATCGCTAAGATAGTGTTTCATTCTAGGTATGGATATTATGAGTTTATAGTCATTCCATTTGATTTGAAAAATTATCTAGATGTATTCATGGATATTATAAATATAGTTTTCCATGAATATATATATATATATATATATATATATAAGTATTTAGTTTTTTTTATTGATTATATTTTAGTTTATTATAAAATTTAAAAGGATCAAGAAAAACAACTAAGTAGTTTTCTGAAAACCTTTAAAGAAATGAAATTATATGGAAAATTTAGTAAATGTTATATTTGGTAAAGATGATTTCATTCCTTGGACATATTGTAAATAAATTTTTAATAACTATATATCATTTTAAAACAAATGTGGTTGATGAATGGAAAAGACCTAAAAATGTTATTATGATTCATAGTTTTATTGGATTATATAGTTATTACCGATGGTTTATTGAAAAAAGTTCATGGTTATTGTAATGACCAAAACTTTTGAATAATATTTTGTTTCCTGAATTTTTGTTTTATTTTATTTTGTACTCAAAAAATATATATCCTTTTATTAATGAAGTGAGTATAATTGAAATGAGATCATTGGGTTTTGACCATTATACAACCATTAGTTAATTATGACTGTTGGTTCATATTACTATTGGAAAATATAATCTTAATGTTATATTTATTGTTTATAAATATAAATGATCATGGTTAATTAATACATAAATAAGAGTCAATGGAATCATCCCATTAACTTGGGCCATACGAAGCCCATTTGTTGGAGCTTGTAAAGGAGGTAGCATCATTGGTCTTTGCTCTGGACCAAGCCCAAGCTGAGCTTCAACAAGTTAGGTTTGAACATAATCTCCTTTAAGAGAAGTTCAATTTGATAGAAATCACATCTCGACCAATGCTGTCTGAGCCACCCCAAGATGCTATCACCATTGCACACCTTACTCTTATGTCTTATGAAGGTGTTGAAAGGGGTTATGTAATGAGGCCTTAGTTACTTTGTGTAATCTATTTGTATAAATAAAATTGTTATTTCATATTATGGTAAAATAACTATTATTTTTGAATTTAAAATGTCAAAATAAATATTGGATGAATTTTTAGAAGTTTCATATTATCAGTGAATATTGAAAAAAATATTATTTCTAAAATATTTTTTTATAATTTAAATAATTAATAATGTGAAATTATTTTCAAAAAATAGACATATATAGTTGTGATCAGAAAGAAATTTAGAGTCTAATAAGATCAACTTAATTTTTGGTGAATAGTAAATTATGAATAGTAATATTACCCTTGTGAATAGTAATATGACCAATGGAATATTAACCTCAATTAATTAAGTATAAATATAATTTAGGCATCTTGAATGGTAATATGATATAATATCATAGGAAAAAAACTGTTTTAGAAATTATTAGTTAAGTATTAGTATTTTTTTGGGTAAATAGTGATTTAACTTAAAAATTAAATATCTCATATTTAGAAAATTATTTTCAAAAAATGGATTTCATTTTTGATTTTTTAATATTGATATTATGTTAGGGTGAATTTATGAATTTTTTATAAAATGTTTTGTTTTTCGATGAAAAGTAAAAATACAGTTTTTGAGTTTTTGGTGTGTTTTATGACATTATAATGATGTAATATGTAATTTAAAATTATTTTTGACTAATTTATATTAAAATATTATATTAGGTGTATAAATTGTCCAAAATCATGGGCAAATACCATGGGAAAGCCCATGGTTTTGCAAATACCACTAATGAGGTGTTCCTTAGAAATTAATAAAATATTCCCTCACTTTTGCTATAAATACCAACTCATTCCTTCATCCCTTTCATTCTAAATTCCCCCTCAATTAATCTCTAGTCTTTTAACTCCCAATTAGTCCTCACAAGGTGACCTCAATCCCTCAAGGTTCTGATCCTAGTGTTTTTGAAGTTACTTTTCAAGGTAAGGGAACCTTTCACCCTCCTCTTTTAGTCAAGACTTGTTTTATGTTAAATATTTTAATTTCAATTTTATTATGTTGGTTTATGTTATTATATATACTTATTTATGTCCATTTTATTTTAAAATTATTATATACCCTTTTCACTCTCATCAAATCATTTTTGGAAGTTTTATGTGATGCTGTTAGGCTGCCAAATTTTCGTTAGGGAATTCTCAACTTCTCTTTTTTCTATTCAAATTGTCTTCTTTGTGGTATGTATTTCATATTTCCATACCATGTTATTATTTAAATTTTATTCTATAGATCTAATATATTATGATTCTTTTATGAATAGGTGACCCATTTCCCCTCTCTTTTCAATTTATTCTAAAACCATGTTGCATAGTTGTTATGCTGCAAAACTTTTATCCCAAAATATCTCTCTTTTTTATCAAGAAATTCTCTTATTTTTTTATGTGAATAACCAAAAATATTTAATTCATAGGGGTATTAATTGATAAATAAAAATGATATATCTAATTCTATAATTTACATACATAAATACCTCATTACCTTTCTTTAGTTTATGAATGACATAATGATCAGGTTTTTAATCACTTTTTAAAACATCACGATTTTGATATAAAACCCATTTCGTTTATTCTCTTTGGGCTATTTAAGAAATGTTTGGTTATAATATATTTGTATCACATGAAAATAAATACATATTAAGGGTGTTCCCTAATATCACTCCAATGGATTGGGTAAAGAAATTAATCTCTATAGATGACATGTTTTACAATACGTGAATAACCTTGGTAATTTTTATGACACCCTGGGGATGGACTTTGGTGATATTATTATGAATGTATAAATTAAATGTTGTTAACACATATTCAATTTATTATTAGTGTTATTTTTATTATGATATTATCTTTTTTTATTTCTTTGGTCTTTATGTATTTCATCAAGTTCTTTTTGATATCACAAGTAAACTAATTCCCTTGTTTACCCTTATCGGGCCTTCTGCTGACCCTTTCCTCTGATGTATGTCCTCAGGTTATGAAATGTACTAATTGTAAATAAGAGGAACATTTCAAGAATCTTTTCCAGAGTATTAAATTTTTTTTTATGTTTTCATGTATTATGTACCATTTTTCCAAGATAATAGACTTTAAAGATCCTATGTTTGTAAAATGTAATGAAAATTTATGTAATAAAAAGGTGGGATGTCATAGTTGGTATTAAAGGATAGTTTAGTTATTTGTATAAATTAGGTTATGAAAACCTTAGGAATAACCCTATATAAAAGTTTAAATATATTAAAACATCCTAGTATTTTGATGAAATATTAATTGGTTTTCGAACAAATAGATCCTTGTCTAGATAGGAACAAGTAGATGTGGCTCTGACACAAATGTGTTTAGGGTTAAAACATGAAAACACCTCTTTGAGATAGACTCAAATGGGAACTAGTGCATGATAGTGGGCCTTAATGTACTCCTGGTTTGATACTACTAGGGTATATTTTTGGTTAATCACAATATTTTTATAAATCATTGTGAAGGACTTATAGACAAATGTAATTATTGTTAAATAATAATATTTTTAAGCATGAAGTTTTAAGACATAAAAATATTTTATAGTTAAAAGGTTCGTAAAATAAATAATATTTTCACTAAGTTTTTATTCTTTTATAAAATGGTGTAAAATAAGAGTAACCATGCAAATAGTGACTATAATGGACCATGCATTGACGACCCTCTGATGGAAGATGAAATGGAAACATTCATGAGAATGATGAACCAACTGACTCAAGTTATGGGAAATAACTTGAATCAAGATGAGTGACTGATTTCACCATGAAGGGAACAAATTTTTGTTGAGTCCTTTATGCATTAACTACCACCAAAATTCAATGGATCTACTGACCCCTTGATTGTTGAAAAATGGATCAGCTCTATTGAGAATATCATTTTTGTGATCCACTATTCAGAACAAGAGAAGGTCACGCTATCTTTTTACCACTTAGAGGGAAAATATGATCAGTGGTGGGAACTAATTAAAAACATGAGTCCAAGAGTGAAGGTTGAATTTATAGAGTGGGAAGAGTTTAGAGGGATATTATTTAATAAGTATTCCCCGCATTTGATGAGAACAAAAATAGAGGTGTTTCTTGAGCTAAAGTAGAAGGAGAATGAATCTATTAGAAGCTATGAGATGAACTTCAAAAGACTTTCCCATTACACAAAAAGCTTTATCATGGATCCTAATGGAAAGTTTGATATCTTCTTTGGTGGATTAATACCTAATCTGTGGAATAATCTAGCCAATAAAGACTATGATAGCTCTGAGGATATCGTGCAGAGATCTATGAAAGTTGAACTGGAATTCGGTGAGATGCAGTGCTCTCATAAATCCATTGACAAGAAGAGATCAATGGAGCCAATATTAGGGAAGATATTTCATCAAGTAATAGGATTAAATCAAGTGCAATGTCCTACGTGTAATAAATGTGGGAAGAAATATTCGGGGAACTTCTTGCTCAGAAGCAGGAATTGATAAAAGTGTAGAAGATATGGCCATATCGCACGGAATTTTCGTAGTAAGGTGAATCCTTAACTTAACAACACTAATGACAAAGAGAAGACAGTGCAGTTCCTACCTTAAGACAAATGCTTCAAGTGTGGACATATTGGGAACTTTTCTAATCACTGTCCAAATCTGAGGGTAGTAGAGGGGAATCAACATCAGCCTCAGCAAAGGACAAGGGATCAAGGTTGTTCTTTTTCTATCATGATAGCTGATGTTAAAGCTCCAAATGATGTGGTGGCTGGTACTCTTGTTGTTCTCTAAAATCTATCAAGTATTTTTTTTATTATGGTTCTATTCATTCTTTTATTTCTTCTAAGTTTTCAAATAATTTAGAATCAACCACTGAATTTCAAAAAGTAGAGTTATTTGTCAAGAATCCTAAAGGAATTATCCGAGCATCAATAGTATTTCTAAACTCTAGTATTTACTTTAGTGATCAAAATTTTATCACAAATATAGTAGTCATTCCCATGTTGGAATTTGACATTATACTAGGATGGAATATCTCTCAAATTATAATTCAAAGATCAAATGAAAAAGCAAGGAAATATCAGTTGTCTTGAATGGGAAACCTATAGTTATCTTTAAAAGAGAGATTTCTTGACCTAATATTTTTCTAGAAACACCTCCTATAGCCTTATATATAGGGTTGATTGGTGAATAAGAATAATGAAATGAGAGTATAGGGATATAAAATGTCCCCATCATCTAGGAATACATTGAAGTATTTCCTAAGGAGTTACCCAGACCTCCCCTAGAAAGAAAGGTAGAGTTATCCATTGAACTCGTACATGGATCTCATCCGCTATCAAAGACACCATATAGGATGTAAAATGTGGATCTATAAGAATTAAAGAAACAACTCCAATATCTTTTGGAGAAGGGGTTTATCTGACAGAAATACCCTCTTCCAAGAATTGATGATTTATTTTACCAACATTGTGGGGCTCAATTCTTCTCCAAGATTGATCTTCGATCTGGTTATTATAAATTGAGGGTGAAGAAGGAAAATATTCCAAAAACTTCCTTCCAATCAAGATATAAGCACTATGAGTTTGTTTTTATGCCCTTCAGACTGACTAATGAACCTACTATTTTTTATGTATATAATGAATATATTCTTTAAGGACTACCTTGATAATTTTTTTGTAGTTTTTACTGATCATATTTTGATATATTACAAAATTTTCAAGGAGAATGAGGATCATGTAAGGGTTATTTTTCAATCTCTACAGAAGGAGAGGATGTTTGTAAAGTTCAAAAAATGTGAATTTTGGTTACAACAAGTTTCTTTCTTATGGGATATTGTAACCAATGAAAAAATCATAGTTGACCCTGAAAAGACAATGGTTAGAGAGGAGTGGCCTCAGACTACACTAATAACATAGATTTTCAGTTTCCTTGGATTAGTGGTATATTATAGGAGGGTTGTGAAAAAGATTTCACAACTTTCTAATCTACTAACTAAGTTAACTCGAAAAGGGGTTAAGTTAATCTAGAAAAAGGAGTGTGGGGAATGTTTCCAAGATCTAAATAAGTGATTGGTTACTACACCCATGTTAACTCTAACCTCAAGTGGAGAAGGATTTGTTATTTCTAGCAATGAATCTCTGAAAGGGCTTGGGTGAATCCTCCTGAAAACAAGGTGATTGATTATGCATCTCGAAAGTTGAAGACTCATGAGAAGAACTATCCTATGCATGATCTGGAGTTGTAAGCAGTTGTTTTTTCTCTGAAGATATGGAGGCACAATCTTTATGGGGAGACGTGTGATATATACATAGACCATCAAAGTTTGAAGTATATTTTCACACAAAATGAATTGAACATGAGATAGAGGAGATGGTTGGAACTTCTTAAAGACAATGATTGTTCAATTCATTATTATCCCAGAAGAGAAAAAAATTCATTGATGCATTAAGTAGGAAAGACCCTATTGTTCAATCCATGATGAGAATTTAAAGAGATCCCTTGATCCAAGACCTATTGAAACTGGACATGGGAATTTTAAGGGAAGGGGCATCATCAACCCTATCCCAAATTATTTGTCAACCATCATTACTAGAGAAGATCAAGAAGGATAAAAAATATGATCCTTTGTTACATAATAAGTTTTAGGCTATGAAGCATGGGAAGTTTCGTGAGTTCAATATTGATCAATAAGGTGTACTGAAATTTCATACAAGACTATGTGTTCAATATATTCTAGAAATAAAGAAGGAGCAGATGGATGAAGCTTATAGCTCTACTTTATCTATACATCTTGGAAGCACAAAAATGAATAGAGACATTCGTGATCATTATTGGTGGTATAATATGAAAAGGGAGATTGTTGAATATACTACAAGGTTCCTAGTATGCCATCAAGTGAAGGCATAGCGACAACTTCCTAAAGGGGTATTACAACCACTACCCCTACCAGTATGGAAGTGGGACAATATCACTATGGACTTTGTCACTATTCCCCCTAGAACTTCCAAAGGAAACAAAGAAATATGGGTTATAGTGGACCGTATCACCAAGAATTCCCATTTTGTCTCTATTTAGGAAGACTTCTCTCTTGATAAACTTGTTAGTATTTATGTAAAGGATGTGGTAAGGCTGCATGGAGTTCCAATTTCTATCATATCTGATCATGATCTAAGGTTCACCTAAAAAGTCTAGAGAATTATTTAACATGATATGTGTACTGAGTTGAATTTCCATACAGCCTATCACCCCCAAACTGATTGCCAATTTAAAAGGACTATTCTAACACTCAAGGACATACTGAGAACATGGTCAATGTAATTTAAAGTTTGATGGGATCAATATCTCCCATTAGTTTTATTCTCTTACAACAATAGTTTCAAATCAAGCATTCAAATTACACCCTATGAAGCTCTTTACGGGAAGTGATGTACAACTCATACTTGTGGGGATGAAGCTAGTGAAAAAAATCTTCTTGGTCATGATCTTGCGTAAGAGATGACATAAAAGGTTCATGCCATCCAACAACACATTAATGCTACTCAGAGTTGGAAGAATATTTATGCAGACAACCATCGAAGGGAATTGGAGTTTGATGTTGGTGACAATATATTACTTTTGATTTCACCTTGGAAGAGATTCATTAAGTTGGGGAAGAAGGGGAAGCTCATCCCTGGGTACATTGGCCCATATAAAACCCTTGATCTCATAGGAGCAGTGTCCTATCAGCTTTCACTTTCTCCAAATATAGAACAAGTTCATGATGTCTTCCAAGTATCCCTCTTGAGGAAGTACATACCAATCCCTTCACTTATACTAAATACAGAGGTGGTACAACTGGAACATGACCTCCCTTATGAGGAGTAGTTGGTGGAGATATTGGATCATAGAGACAGGGTTATATGAAACAAGACTTCTCACCTGGTTAAAGTGTGGTATAGAAACCACAAATATGAAGAATCCATGTGGGAACCAAATGAGAGTATGAGGCAGAAGTACCCACACCTTTTCTTTCTTGAGGGTACAAATTGAAATTTTGGGGACAAAATTTCTCAATGAGGGAAGAATGTAACAACCCAAACTTTTGAATAATACTTTGTTTCCGGAATTTGTGTGTTATTTCATTTTTTAATCAACAAAACTATATCTTTTTATTAATGAAGTGAGTATAATTGAAATGTGACCATTGGGTTTTGACCATTATATAACCATTGGTTAATTATGACCATTGGTCCATATAACCATTGGAAACTATACTCTTAATGTTATGATTATTGTTTATAAATACAAATGATCGTGGTTAATTAATATAGAAAGAAGAGTCAATGGCCTCATCCAGTAGACTCAATCCATACAAAGCCCATTTTTCGGAGCTTGGAAATGAGGTATAATCACTGGGATTTGCTCTAGACCAAGACCAAGATGAGTTTTAACATGTTAATCTTGAATGTAATCACCTTTGGGAGAAGTTCAAGCTGATAGATATCACCACTCAGACAATGTTGTCTGAGTTACCCCAAGATTCTATCACCATTGCACACATTACTCTTAGGTCCTATACAGGTGTTATAAGGGGGTATGTAATGATTCCTTAGTTACTTTGTGTAAACCATTTGTATAAATAAAATGGTTATTTCTAATTATGGTAAAATAACTATCATTTTTGCATTTCAAATGTCAAAATAAATATAGGATGAATTTTTAGAAGTTTCATATTATTGATGAATATTGAAAAAAAGAGTATTTATATAATATTTTCTATACTTTAAATAATTAATAATGTGACTTTTTTAAAAAAAATGAATATATATAGTTGTTATCAATAAGAAATTTAGAGTCTGATAAGATCAACTTATTTCTTTGGTTTATAGTAAATTATGAATAGTAATATTACCCTTATGAATAGTAATTTGACCCACGGAATAGTAACCTCACTTAATTAAGTATAAATATAATTTAGGCATCCTGAGGGTAATATCATATAATAGCATGAGAAAATAACTGTTTTAGAAATTATTAGTTAAGTATTAGTATTTTTTGGGTAAATAGTGAGTTTACTTAAAAATTAAATATATAAAATTTAGAAAATTATTTTCATAAAATAGATTTCATTTTTAAATTTAGAATACAAATATTTGTTTAGGTTGAATTTATGAGTTTTTTATAAAATGTTTTTTTGGTGAATAGTAAAAATACAAAATTTGAATTTTCAGTGTGTTTTATGACTTCTTGAAGATATAATATGTAATTTAAAATTCAGATCGACTCATTTAGATTAAAATATTATATTAGGTGTCCCAAGTGGCAAAAAATAGGGGAAAATACCATGGGCAATCTCATGGTTTTGAAAATAAAACTAATGGGGTGCCCCTTGGAAATTAATAAAATATTCTCTCACTTTTTCTATAGAAACCAACTCATTCCTTCATTCCTTTCATTCCAAATTCACCATAAATGAATATATGGTTTTCTTCCCAAGTAATCCTCCCAATTCATCCTTAATCTCTCAAGGTTCTGATCTTAGTGTTTTAAAAATTACTCTTCAAGGTAAGGGAACCTTTCACCCTCCTCTTTTAGTCAAGACATATTTTATGTTATGTCTTTTAATTTCCATTTTCTTGTGTTGGGGTATCTTCTTATATATTATTATTGTTGTCTATTTTATGTTAAAATTATTAGATACCATTTTATATCTCATAAAATCATTTTCTAAAGTTTTAAGCGACACAGTTCAGCTACCCAATTTTCATAGGGGAATTCTCAGCTTCTCTTTTTTTCAATTAAAGTTGTCTTCTATGGGGTATTTATTTCCTGTTTCCATAAGATTTTATTATTTCCATTTTATTCTATACCTCTAATATATTATGATTATTTTATGAATGGGTGACCCATGTCCCCTCTCTTTTCAATGTTTTCTAAAACCATGTTGTATAGTCATTATGCTGCAGAATTTTTGTCTCAAAATCTCTCTATTTTTCTCAAGAAATTATCTTATTTTTTTATGTGAATACACAAATCTATTTAATTTTATAGTATATTAATAAATACCTAAAAATTATATATCTAATTCTAGAATTGACATAAAAAACCCACACTTCCTTTCCATGGGTTATGAATGACATAATGATCATGTTTTTAATCACTTTTTAAAATGTCCGAATTTTGATATGAAACCCATTTATTTTATTCTATTTGGGTTATTTAAGAAATTTTTGATTATGATCTATGTGGATCATATGAAAATAAATACATATTAATGGTATGCCTTGATGGCACTCCAATGCATTGGGTAAAGAAATTAATCTCTAAATATAACATGTTTTACGATACCTTGGTGAATAGCCTTGGTAATTTTTATGAAACCTTAGGGATGGACCTTGGTGATATGATTATGAATGTCTAAATTACATATTGTATCCACATATTCAAGTTATTATTCATGTTATTTTTATTATGATATGCCACTTTTTATATTTCTCAAGTCTTTATGTATTTCATCAAGTTCTTTTTTATATCAATGATGCGTGGTTGATTATCACATATTGATCGTTCAAGGTTATGTTGCTCTACTAATTTGTATAGCATAACTCGGGTCGAATCCTCAATGATGATATTTTTCATAGTCGGTTATTTTTAATTTATTTTATTTTGATTGGGAGGATTTTTTTGCAAAGATTAAATGAAGTGATAAATGGTTGGTTTTTTATTTAACAATTTAATAAATATTGGGGTGAGTTCATTATTAGGGAGTTAAGCATGTGATATCCTTGATCATTTCTTTATATTGCATTAAATTAACACCCACTTCACAAGATGACTTTGATCGGAATTCCCAACTGTTAAGGCTTTAATCCAAGCCTTAACTTAACTTAGGGTTCTAATATTAATCAAATCTTATTTATGGTAGTGTATTTATGGTTCCTATAATCTATGGAAACCACATGTTAAACAAAGCATGTCATTAATCCATGGTATTTTAAGTTTAACATACAAAATGTTAATTTAAATAATATTCATCAAGAAAAATATATCAATAACTTAACATCCCCAAATAATGACTCACCCCAATGGTATATTTACTCATCCATTAATATGGTTATTAATATGGTAATATGTGTTTATGGTGATTAATTATAAATAAAATTAAAATAATGGGAAAATAAAAGAGTAGTGCGTCGAACACATACACATGAATAGTGATGAGAATTAAAAACGAACTTTAGATTGAATGAGAAAGAAAAAGAAGGGAAGGGGATTCAACTTGATTTAAACTATTTTAAGATTATTGATATTTAATAACATAGGGTGGACAATTAAAAGAGAATATGAAGAAGAAAATTGCATTAAAATAAAATTACAAAAACAAACACTTATGAGTTTACAAATGAATAAAAACATAAAAGTAAATGAAATCAAAGATATGAGGAAGGGTATATCAAGTGAAAAATTGGGTTTTTAATGTCCTCCTAGGATTTTGGCAGAGCCTTGGTCATGATAATTGATCCTCCTCTATTCTTAATTTCCATCCTCTTGCAAGGAGAAGAGGGGTTGTATTTATAGCACAAGGAGGTGGATTGTTTGCATTCCAAATATGATCCTCCACTTGCATCACCAATTTGATAAATTATACAGCTGAATATAGAGATATTATCTTATTAAAAGTTGTAGATATTTATCTCATCTCCCTACTCTGAAAATGTCGTGGCCATTTGAATTAAGGATCCAAATTTATGGTGGTTTGATTAAACAATTTTAATTTGTCCATTTCAATACATAATTTTTCAAGGCCACAATGTGAATGGGTTTTTGAATATAAATATGCCCTAAAATCCAAAAACATTATTCAAAAAATTCTTCCACCTATATCCCATCTTTCAAATACCAAATATAAACTCTAATGGATATCTATATCATCAAAAATGTCAATATTGGTGTGATAATTTTAATTCCCGGACAAAATTGTTATCTAGGTTTAAATGCATCATTTGGCCCCCTTGTCAGTAGAGTTGGGCCTTGAAATTTTTTTAACATATGTATGGTATTTTCCCCAGACTTTTAGTTGAGAATTAGAGATTTTAGACTTCTGAATTGAGATCAGTAATTCAATCTTCATGGCTGGTCTATTTTCTTCACAAATTTTGTGGGCATTCTTTTTTCTGGTCCATATGACCCTTCAAATGGCAGAATTGGAAAATTATTCCTTCTAATGATATGTTATAAATGGAATAAAGAATCCTAAAAAATAAGAACCATGAAATTTGGATAATAAGTGTGATATTTAAAATTAAAATAGTAAACTAAATCAATTAGACTACTTCAAATAATGCTCAAAAATATATATTTAGTATTAAAACATGATTATCTCACACCAATTATGCACTTTTACATGAAATTTACTAAAATTAGTATAAAAAAAGTTATGAATAAATGAACAACATAAACTCCCCCACACTTATTCTTGTGCATGTCCTCATGTGCAACAAAAAACATAACTAAATCATTCTCTCTCACCCACAAATATTAAAATTTGATTTTCCCTAATCAGGGGAGGTTTAGACCATTTCACTCATCAAAATTGAATTCCACCACAAATTGTTAAAGAAATATTATTCAAAAAACAAGTCATTTTTCATGCTCAAATTTAGAAATGTAAAATGTTGGCACTCAAAACTCACTCCTCTCAAGATGATAAAAAAATATTTCTGAAGGTTCATTCATTCACCAACCAAAAGTGAAAATCGTAGAGTTTGAAAGAGTTATAAGCTTTCATTACCTATCCAAAAGTGAAAAATAATCAAGGGGTATTTTTCGGGTGTTTTTATGTGGCTATGGGATGATAGGAATATAATGTACAAGTGAGAGGAGAAGAGGGGTAAAACATCACGATGGGTAAAATAATGCACAGTTTTTTTAAATGAAACATGGAAAGAAATAAAAAAACATATTTACAAGGGCATGATTGTATGAAAAAAGACACAGAGGAGGAAGATAATTGAAGGGGATGAGAAGATGAAATATTTACAGAACACAAAACTTATCCCAATGACATAAGAATATACAATGAAAGTGTTATTTTTTTCTTTTCAATTTTTTGGTTTTTTTAATGTTGAACTTGAAAAAATGTAACACTAATATCACAACCCATGATTGATCTCCTCATAAAAATAATTTTAATATTTATAACAAGATCAAAGGTTAAATAAGATTGATTTTTGACCCACCCAAGAAATAACCCATTTTTTCATTTCTTGTTTTTGTTTTTTTATTTTGTTTTTTGAACACTATCCAATATCATGTACAAAATTACATAAATGAAAATAAATTCCAAAAAACTCATTGAATGAAAAATTCTCCCCCACACTAAAATGGATGCTTGCCCATAATCATATGATAACATGTTGAAAAAAAAGGCACCCAAAAATGAAATACATTCCCCCCACACATAAAATTAAATAAATAATGCAATGTAAATCCATGTAGATGATATATGGGATAAGGTATTGGGCTTGTAATGTGGTTATCAAAGAAAAAGTTTTTCTAGGCTCAGAGGGGCCTTCAAAAGAAATATTAATGTAAGGGTAATGGGAGGCTATTTAGATATTGTGATTCTCATGAGGTTTAGAAAATGCCTCAACCATATTAATTTACAAAAAAGTAGAAAATTCAACTAGAAGATCCAAAAAGTCAAAACTCACAATTGACGGTGAAAACACACATTTTAGAAATATGTTCATAGGTGACCTTAGAATGAAAGCTAATATTGTTCCTCACATTTGGAGAAAATCATTTTCCAAATTAAAAATTGAGCATTCAAAATTTTTTGGTTTTGACATAAGATTATTTATCCAAATTCAAGATGAAAATACAAAAACAAAAAGATGAAATCATGTCTTTTTGACTCCCCAAAATGGTTGGAAGAAATTTCAAAAGTGTGTGGCGAGTAAGTACAACTCTTTTTGTTTTTATGAATTTTTTTAGTTTTTTAGTTTTTTAGTGTTTTTTTAAATACACACCCACATAAAAGAGAAAGATAAAAAGAAAGGGTTTGATGAAGGAAGTGGTAAAAAATGAAAAAGATGTGAAGAAGAAGAAATACGGAGAGATAGGAAGAGAGGGAGAGTTAAAGGGAAAGAGGTGCAACTAGTTTAGATTTGGTGGGTCATCGTCCCCATCCAATGGTGGTTCTACTGTAGAATTTGTGGATCTAATGGAAGTTGATGCCATTCCTGAGATGTGTTTCCTATCATGGTGATGCTTTAATCGATGTCCATTAACTATGAATTTCCTTTGGGAATAGGGGTATTGGACTTGCACTGCACCAAATGGGTAAACATTAGTAATAATAAAAGGAACTTGCCATCGAGAATTAAGCTTGCCTAGGTGAAGTCGAAATCGAGAGTTGAAGAGAAATAACTTTTCACCTTCATGGAATACCTTTCTTAGGATGTGTTTGTCATGGAGTACCTTAGAATTTTCATTGTACAAATTGGAATTCTCATAAGAATCAAGTCGAAGCTCCTCCAATTCAGTCAACTGTAGCAATCTTTCTTCTCCAGATTTTTCACAATCAAAATTACAGGTTTTCATAGCGCAAAAAGACTTATGTTGGATTTTAACTGGTAAATGACATGCTTTACCAAAAACTATCCTAAATGGAGACATCCTAATGGTTGTTTTATAGGAATTTTCATAAGACCAAAGCACTTCACCAAGTATATCAGGCCAATATTTTTTGGTGGGCTTTAAATTTCTCTCGAGTACTCTTTTTTACATCTCTATTAGAACGCTCAACCATGCCTTTTTTTGGGTGATATGCAGTTGAAGATTTATGTGCAACCCCATTATTTTTTTAAATATATTCCATGGTTCTATTACAAAAATGGGTTCCTAAGTCACTGATCAAGGCACGGGAAGTTCCATATCTATGGAATATGTGGGTTTTTAGGAACTCACTAATAGTATTTGAATCGTCATTTCTAGTGGGTTTGGTCTCAACCCACCAAGAAACAAAATCGACCACAAGAAGTATGTATGATAATTAATTAGAAGGTAGGAATGGTCCCATGAAACCAACGACCCAAACATAAAAGATCTCACAGAAGATTAAAGGATTTTGGGGGATTTCATTTCTTTTGGAAATTGTGCAAAACTTTTGGCAAGTGGGATATGTTTGACAGAACTCATGTGAATCCTTGAAGACTGAATGCTAGAATAATCATGAGTCTGGGCCCTTTTGGGAGGTCCTTTGTGGTCCAAAGTGTCCACCTATAAGAAATGAGTGATAGAATTCTAATATGGAGTAATGTCTATCTTCATCAACACATCTCCTAATTACTATGTCAACCCCAGTTTTCCAAAGCTTATTTTCTTCCCAAAAATAGTATTTTGAATCAATTTTCAAATTCATTTTTTGTTCTTTTAAAAACATTTCATAAAAAACACCAGAAACCAAGTAATTTATAATTGGGGTATATCATGGTGACTTTGGAGTATGAGATAAAAGGTGTTCAGTGGGGAATTTAGGATCAATTATTTCTGAATGAGAAGAATTAGAAATTCTACTCAGGTGATCAATTATAGGGTTTTTTCCTTGTTTATCTTTGATTTCTAGTTCAAACTCTTGGTGCATTAGGATCCATCTTATTATCCTTGATTTGGAATCACTTTTCTGGAGTAAGAACTTTATAGAATAATGTTCTATGAAGATAATTATTTTGGAACCTAAGAGATAGGACCAAAATTTATCTAAAGTAAAAACCCACTGGTAAAAGTTCATTTTCAGTCATAGTGTTGTGATATTGAGTTTAATCCAATTTTTTGAGTCATAATAGATGACATGAGGAATTGTTTCTTTTCTTTGACCAAGAACAGCCCCAACGGCTCTATCAGAAGCATCACACATCAACTCAAAGGGTAAGGAATAATCTGGGGGTTGGATTATCGGGGCATATGTAAGATCAGTTTTGATTTCAATGAAATATCTCTTGAAAACCTCATCGAAATGGAAATTGAAATCATTTTGGAGAAACCTAGTGAGTTAGAGACAAATCCTACTGAAGTTATGGATGAATCACTGATAGAAACTGGCATGACTAAGGAATGAATAGATGTCTCGAACAAAGGTGGGTTCAAAAAGTGATTGGATCACTTTAGTTTTGGAAGGATCAACTTCAATACCCTATTTTAAAATTATGTGCCTTAGAACAATCCCATTTCCAACCATGAAGTGAAATTTTTCAAAATTTAACTCAAGTTAACACTTGACACACTTTTCAAGGACTAGAGAGAGTCAATTTAAGCAAGATTCAAACGACTCTCCATAATGGTAAAGTCATCCATGAATTCCTCCATGTAGTGTTCAATGAATTTAGAAAAAATACTCATCATACACCTCTGGAATGTTGTAGGATTATTAAAAAGGCAAGAAGGTATTATCCTATATGCATATGTTATAAAGGGGAAATTGAATGTTGTCTTTTCTTGGTCTTGAGGTGCGATTGAGATTTGGATGTAGCTGGTGTATCCATAAAGAAATCAATAGTGTAAATTTATAGCTAATCATTCTTGAATTTGATCAAGGAATGGAAGAGGGTAGTGATATTTTCTTGTTTCAACATTCAATTTCCTATAGTATATTCAAACATGCCATTTTTTCTTCACTCGAGTTGTGACTACCTCCTCATGTTCATTTGTGACAATATTTATCACACCCTTATTAGGTACAACTTGAATTAGACTAACCCATTCACTATAGGAAATTGGTTAAATAATACCATCTTGATGAAGCTTGGTGATCTCTTCCCTAGCTACCTAAAGTAAGAGTGGATTGAGTCTTCTTTGTGGTTGTCTAATTGGTTTGAATGATATCTCAAGATGGATTTGATGAAAGAAAAAGGTAGGGTTGACTCATAGTATGTCATATAAGTTCCAACCTAAGTCCTTTTTGTTTTACTCTTACACCTAAACAAGTTTGGACTCCTTAGTTTTAGTAAGTGTAGCAGAGACAATGACAGGATAAGAGTGATCATGAAAAAATAATGCATATTTCAGGTGTCCAGGAAGAGGTTTCAGATTGGTATTGTTAGGTCCACTAGGTTAGATACCCTGAGAGAGGGGGTGAATCAGGGTATGACAGATTAAAAACAACTGCCCCTATTGATCTTGTCTCACCGTTAAGCAAGACTCTCTTCTATCTCTTTCCAACAGAAAATTATAAACAAAAACTAAAGCATGCATAGGACACATCGATTTTTACTTGGTTCACCCTCACTGGGCTATGTCCAAAGAGTATACACCATCGATGTGTTGATGTACCAAATCCAGTAAAAGTGAACTTCTATTTTCAAATTTTGGGATAGATCACTTCTATTCACAGGTTCACTGCCTTTACAATGTTTAAGGTCAGCTCACTGCTTTCCCAAGGGTCACTCCCTATTTCTCTCTCTCTAGCTCACTGCCAGTGGAGAGGATCACCTTCTTCCTTTTTCTTTGCTCACTGCTCTGGAAAGGATCCAATCACAGTTTATAGACCTGTAGGTCTCTTAATTATCACTAATGAATACATCCTCTGTTGTATGTAGATTCTCTTTTGAATTCCAACTTTTACCCATGGATGAATCTCACTTTGCACCGAAGGTATCGGGCAATCTTCCAGCTTCCACGCAGCCCTGAATCACTACCGTGATTTAACCAAACCTGGAACCCTTCTCCAAGCCGGATCACAAGTCTCGGTGCACAAGCTAAAACTATAACGCAACCACTTGCGTGACACTAGCTTCTGCAACTCCAAACTAGCGTGACTCATAACCTTTTACGCCCAAACCACTATTGGTGTGCAACCACCAACTGCCACGCTTCTTCAAAACCTGGCACGTAAGTGTCACCAAACCACTTGCACGACACCCCCTTCTTCAACTCAAAACATGGGAGACTCCCTTCCTTTCTCACCCAAACCACTTTGGACGCACAACAAATGGCGTGTAACTTCTACTTGCGCAACCACACCACCACTTACGCGACCACCACACCTATGCAACGAGAGCTCTGATTTTCTCTAAGTGTTGAACTCATACCGAATGAGGAGGGTTTGACCTCTATTTATAGGCATTTGGACACCCTGCATGATGGCACACAAGTCTCATATCGGCACGTAAGTCTTGACATGCAAGTCTCTTCCGCGCAAGTCACTTGCACGACCAACCCTAAAACTTGGGCGCCCCTTTTCCCTTTGCCATATTTTTATGTTCTGATCTTGAAAAACACATGGTGTGCAAGTTTACTCTCCTTCAAGACAACGGCGTGCAAGTCTCCTTTTCCAAAAACACTTTTCTCCATTTTTCGAATTTCAGGACCTAAAATTTGGCAAACACTGGAAAACAACGTCACCTTGTATCTGCTCTTTTTGAACGACCTCCAGAATGACCAGTCCTTTGTCGATGTTCTTGAATAAATAGCGGATCTTTAACAATATCCCTTGAACTCTATATACCACCATGAAATCCCCTTTGTCAAAAAATTTGTACGTCATGGTTTTCTTTGTCAACAAACACAACACAGAGACCCACTTTGTCAATAAACACAATCACCTCAAAAATTCTTTAATGATACCTTGAGGGATTTTTTCCCAACAGGTATCATCTTTCATTTGTGGGTTATATAACTCAGAAATGGAGTAAGGAATTTCAGTTGGTTTTGATTCATTTTCCTCAATATTTTCCAAGGTGGAACAATAGATATTGGAGTTAAGATGGGATTCAATAAAATTTTCATGATTCTCTAGATTGATGAAGTATATGAATGAAAGGTCAATATAAAATTCTATATTTATGACTTGGTTAATCATGGTATAAATATCACAAGATCCTCTCTCATTAAAACATGATGAACTTGATGGAATGGGGTTCAATTGACTCTCAGAATTGTCCTCAGAAGCATAGAATGTAGAGTGATCCTTAGATGGGCATCACGTGGCTTGTAAAATGCTGAACTTGACCAGTTGGTTACCAAATTCCATGGATAAGATGCTTGAATGGACATAAATCTTGGTTCTCGGTGTCATTAGGAATGGTCTTACAAGAATTAGGGGAGATCAAGAAGAGTTTTCCTAACCTTTTATGTTAAGGACATGGAAATCAGTAGGGAAGATAATATCGTTCACATGAATAAGGTCATCCTTTATTATTCCCTCGAGATAGGAAGTGATTTTATTGGAAAATTAAATAACAACACCCATTGTATTTAAGGGACTTAGAACGAGGTTGGAGAAGATGGATTTAGGCATGGCATTAATTGAGTCTCCTAGGTCTATGAGTGCATCATCGAAGTTGGAACTTCCAATTTTGCAAGGAAATGTTAAGGTCCCTGAATATTTGCACATTATTTGAATAAAATACTATGAGGAAACATATTCAAAGGTCCTAAGTTTCATTTTATGGGTACACAATTCTCAAAGAAACTTGGCATACTTAGGGATTTTTTTATGGAATCTAGTAGGGGAATGTTGACTCCAACACGTCTAAACATGTCGAGCATTTCTGGATCGGTATCAAAGGACTTACATGGATTAGAAACAGTTTGAGGAAAAGGAATTGGATTCCTGAGTGGAATGGAAGGAGGTGAAGTAAAGACTTAGGGTTCCTTTTCTATTATATTTTTCTTTTCATTTTCTAGGTCAATATTTAAAGGGGAGTTGGAGGAGTCATCATGAGGCATAGAAATTTTCCTTCCTGATCTAAGTGAAATTTCACTTACATTACCCTTGGGGTTGGGTAATGGTTGAGGTAGGAGTTGGGAATAATTTTATTGTTGTTTTTGTCTTAGTTGGGATATATGTTGACCAATTTGGGTTTCAATATTTTTAAGGCTAGAACAGGTGAAAGAGGCAAGATCTTCTACTGCACTTTCTCATGGTTTCTTGGAAGAAGAGGATTGTCCCGAATTGGGATTTCTATAATTTTGGTTCTTAGGAAAGAGATTTAATTGGTTTGGGAATTTGGAAGGCTCATTAGGATAGTGAAATCTAGGAGGAGCAAGAGGAGGATTGATCCTTTGAGGTTGAGGAACAAAAGGGTATGGTTCTTGGAAGTTACCAACACCTTGACCATATTGGAATTGGTTTGGGTTTTGAGGAGTGAATTGAAGGGAATGAGAAATTTTATTTCCATATCTCAAGCTAGGGTTATAGGTAGAAGATATGTTCTTAGAGCGGGGTTGGTTGAAGTTTATAATGAACTGACTAGATTGTTGAGTGTTGGTGTTCCTCTGAGCATATACTTCATTGAGCTCCATTGGTCCAGATGAATCGGATGGATCCTCTTGAATTTGTGGACAACTGTCAATTGGATGAGATGGGGAGTTTCGGATTCCATAATTCTTTATAGGTCTGGGGAATAGATATTGTGGAGAATATGAGGTTGGGGCTTTGTCATCCACAACTAGTTTTCGCACAAGACTTGTAAGTTCACTCATCCACTCTGTGATCTTGTTCGGCTCTATCGGTTGACTATCTTAGGCTTGTTTTACTTGAGCATGTGATTGAGTATGGAAATGTTGTGTGTTTTTAGCCATGTTTATTATGATATCTCTTGCATCTGTGGGAGTTTTATCAACAAGATCATCACCACTTTCATTATTAATGAGAGTTCTCTCCACAGCCAATAACCCTCATAGAAGTATTAGATCAAGATTTTGTCAAGGATTTTGTGGTGTAGAAAGGTTTCCATAAGATTTTTGAACCTCTCCCAATACTCATGGAGTGATTAACTTGAGAATTTATGAATACCACTTATTTCCTTTCGGATAAAATCAATACGAGAAGCGGTAAAGGATTTTTCTAAGAAAAGTTACTTCATGTCATTCCATGTGGTTATGGAACTAGGAGGGAGGTAGTAGATCCATGAATTGATAGTGTCAACTAGGGATAAGGGGAATTATTGGAGTTTTATTTATTCCTTATAAACCCCTTGAGGCTTCATGGTAGAGCACACCACTTGGATCTCTTTAAGAAGAAGATGTCGATCCTCATCAGCTATCCTGTGGAAATGAGGAAGAAGATAAATCAAACCTAATTTGAGTTTGAAGTCAGACTCTATGTTTGGATACTAAATACCAATGGTTTGGTAATTTATATCAGGGGTAGAAAGTTCTTTAAGGGTTTTTCCCCTAGGATTATCCATATCGAATTCAATTGGTTGTACAAGGACTAGTTCTTGAATGATTTGATTATCCCTAATTTTCCTCCTAAGTTGGCGAAGAGTTCGCTCAATTTATGGGTCAAACAAATATAAGAGGTTTTTTGGGAGGATATATGGCATTAAAATATATTTTATAAGAAAGAGGGAGATGGTTTTTTCTTTTTGGTTATTTCGTTTAATCTTTTTATGAGAAGGCAGGGTTTTCTTTGTGTTTTTTTAATATTTTTTAATATTTTTTTTGTTTCTTTTTCATTTTTTACAATAACCAAAAGCTAATAACTACTTGATGTACCATCCCTAGAAAAAGTGCCTTTTGACATAAAACCGATTGTTTCTTATCGACCTTTCAATGTTCTGGTGCTCTACCAATGTGTATAGCATCACTCTGGTCGAATCCTTGGTAATGATACTTCGTATAGTCGATTGTTTTTAATTGATTGTATTTTGATTGGGGGTTTGTTTGCAGAGCTTAAATTAAGTGATCAATGGTTGGTGTTTGATTTAAAACTTTGATAAATACTGGGGTGATTTCATTATTATAGAGTTAATCATGTGATATCCTTGATCTTTTCTTTATATTTCATTAAATTAACACCCACTTCACAAGATGACTTTGATCGGAATTCCCAAGTGTTAAGGCTTTAATCCAAGCATTAACTTTACTTAGGGTTTTAATAATAATCAATTATTGTTTATTATAGTGTATTTATGGTTCCAATAATCCATGGAAACCACATTTTTAACAAATCATGTCTTTAATCCATGACATTTTAAGTTTAACATACACAATCTTAATTTAAAGAATATTCATCGAGCAACATATCTCAATCACTTAACATCACAAAATAATGAATCATCCAAATTTTAGATTTACTCATCCATTAATATGGTTATTAATATGGTAATATTTTTTTTATGGTGATTAATTATAAATATAACTAAAATAATGGGATAAGAAAAGAGTTGTGCGTCAAACACACACACATGAACAATAATGAGAATTAAAAATGGAATTTAGATTGAATGAGAAATAAAAAGAAGGGAAGGGGATTAAACATGATTTAAAATATTTTAAGAGTATTAATATTTAATAATAGAGGGTGCATGATTAAAAGAGAATATTAATAAGAAACTTTCATTAAAAAATTACAAAAAACAAACACTTCTGAGTTTACAAATGAAGTAAAACACAAAAGTAAATGAAATAAAAGAGAGGAGGAAGGGTATATCAAGTGAAAACTTGAGTTTGGTATGTCCTACTAAGATTTTGGCAGAGCCTTGGTCGTCCAAATTGATCATTCTCTATTATGAATTTCCAACCTCTTGTAAGGAGAAGAGGGGGATGTATTTATAACCTAAGAAGGTGGATGGTTTGCATTCCAAATATTCCCCTCCAATTGCATCACCAATTTGATAAATTAGATAGGTGAATATAGAGATAGGATTTTATTAAAAGTTGTAAATGTTTATCTTCTCTGTCTACGCTGAAAATTTGTCGGCCATTGGACTTAAGGAGCCAAATTTATGGTGGTTTTATTAAACAATTTTAATCTATCCATTTCAATCCATAATTTTTCAATTCCACAATTTGAATGGGTTTTTTAATAGTAATATTCCCTCAAATCCGAACACTTTCTTAAATAAAGTCTTCCATCTATATCTCCTATTTCACACTGCAAAATATCTGCTTGAATGGATTTATCTATCATGAGAAATGTCAATATTGGTATGATGGTTTTAATTCCAAGACAGAATGGTGGGATGGATTTAAATGCATCATTTGGGCCCATTTTTAGTAGAGTTGGGCCTTGAAATTTTGATAAAATATGAATGGTATTTTCCCCCGATTTTTGGTGGAGAATAAAATATTTTGGACTTCTGTATTAAGCCCAGTAATTCAATCTTCATGGTTGGCCTATTTTTCTTCATAGATTCTATGGGCCTTCTTGTGTGGTCTATATAACCCTTAAAATTGTAAAATTGGACAATTATTAATTCTAATGATATGTTTTAAATAGAATAATTAATCCTCATAAATAAGTACCATGCCATTTGGATAATCGGGGTGAGAGTTATAATTAAAATAGTAAACTGACTCAATTAGACTAATTTAAATAATGCTTAGAAATTATATTTAGTATTAAAACATGAGTATATCACACCAATTGTGCACTTTTACATAAAATTTACTAAATAGATTATAAAAAAGTTATTTATAAATGAATAACATCAATCACAAGTAAACTGATTCCCCTGTTCACTTTTACTGGGTCTTGGGCTCACCCTTTTTCTTTGATGTATGTTCACAGATTATGAGATGCAATAATTGTACTTAGGATGAAAATTTAAAGAATAATTTCAAGAGGATTAAAATATTTTTTTTATGTTTTAATGTATTTTTTACCTTTTTTCCAGGACACTAGACTTTAAAGATCCTCTTTTTGTAAAATGTAATGAAAAGTTATGTAATAAAAAGGTATGATGCCATAGTTATCAAGCCCTTTAATCAAGTTAACACAAAAAGGATTTAGGTTCATCTAGATAAAGGAATGCAATGAATTTTTCCAATAATTGAAAATAAGATTAGCAAATGCTCCAATTTTGGACCTACCATCTAGAAATGGTGACATTTTATCTTTATTGATGCTTATTTGAGGGGTATAGATTGTGTTTTAATATAGAATAATCTTTTAATTTCTTATACTTCAAGTCGATTAAAACCCCAAGGGAAAAATTATCCTACACATGAACTTGAACTGACAGTTATAGTTTTTTATTTAAAAATTTGGAGACTTCATTTATATGGAGTAAAGTATGAAATATATATCAACCATAAGAGTTTAAATTATATTTTCACTCAAAAAGATTTAAACATGAGATAGAGGATATGGATATAATTGATAAAGAATTATGAATTTACAAGTCATTACCATCCTGGTAATGAAAATATAGTAGGTGATACTTTGAGTCATAAATATAATGATACTTTAACCATGTTATGTTTGGAACATAACCCTTGGGTTAATTATTGGATAAATTCTAGTTTATAAATTGTGCATGCAGGAACTCCCTCTATTTTTTAGGTTTTATTACAATTATCTTTTTTAGAAAAGATTAAGAAAGCTTAAAAGGAGGATCATGTTTTATAGGAAAAGTAAGAATCTGTTAATAAGGTTAAATTTCTGGAGTTTAATGTTGATGAAGAAGGTGTTATTATATTTTTAAAGAGGCTGTATATGCCAAGAAATTTATATTTTAAGAAATAATTATTGATTGAAGATCATATTACTCCATTTTTTGTTCATCTTGGAAACACTAAGATGTATAGAGACCTTTAGGAGTATTACTGGTGGGATGGAATGAAAAGAGATATTGCTCACTTTACCATGAAATGTTTGACTTGATAACTGGTTAAAAAAAATGAAAATTATCGAAGGGGATTCTTATGCCTTTTCCAATGAGAGAGTGGAAATAGGAAAATACATCCATGGGTTTTTTGGTGGGATTTCTACATACATCTCGAGGTAATAATGCAAGTTGGTTTCTTATTTATTGATCAAATAAATATTCACATTTCCTTTATATTCATGATAATATGACTATATATCAGCATTAATGGTTATATATTAAGGCATTAATAAGGTTACATGAAGTTCCTCTTTTCATTGTATCTGACTGTGATCCCAAGTTTACCTCTAATTTTTTGAAAAGTAATCAGGAGTCATTGGGTACTAAATTAAATTTTTGTACATCTTTTCATCCTCAATCTGACGGGTAGTCAAATAAAATGATTCAAATTTTAGAGGATATTATTTGATCTTGATCAATGTATCATCATGGAATTTTGGATCAACATATGACTTTGGTTTATTATTAATATAATAATAGTTTTCATTCTTTTATATAGATGGTGCCTTTTAAGTCATTATATGGAAAGTGGTGTCAAAATACAACTTATTAGGATGAAGTTGGGGAAGAAGTTTTTTTGATTATAATTGGTGGATGAAATGGTCGATTAGGTGAATATGATTCAGTAGTGCATGATGAGGGATCAGGGTAGATAGAAAAGTTATGCAAATAATCATAGGAAATATCTTTCTTTACAGGTAGGTGATCATGTTTCTTTTAAGTATCTCCATGGAAAAGTATTATGTGTTTTGGTAAAAATTGAAAATTAATTCCATGGTTCATTAGACCATATAAAATCCTAGATAAATTTGGATATGTTTTCTACCAAGTGGTCTTGCCTCAAATTTTATCTCAGGTACATTAGGTATTTTAGGTTTTATTGTAAAGAAAATATGTGTTAGGGTGTGTTCAACCGCGGTTTCGAGGTAGGTGGTCTATAAGTGATATCCCATAGTTATTTGGGTGTTTGTGCATGTTTAGTTGTGTTCTTGCTTTCCCTTGGTTAAGTTTTGAATAACCTTGGAATGGTTGGTAATATTGGTGTTTAAAATGGTAAATGGAAACTCCCACGATCCCCATGGGATGCGTTGGGAATGAATTGACCTAATTGGGGCCATCCATGGGATGTGCCGGCTTTTCCCATACTTAGGGATTGTGATTGAACAAGTGAACTTGTTGTAATAAAGAGTAGAGACCTTGATGAATATGTTTTCATGTTTGGTTAAACTTGGAATAGAAGTTAGGAGATGCACCTAGACTAGGTAATAACCTGAGGATTATATGGAATCGGTTGAATGGTTGATTCATGGGAATGATGAACGGGTTAAATGGATTAATGTGTAAACTGAATAAAGACCATAATGTGATGGATTATGGGCTTAGTGTTGAATGCATAGTTAGATAAGCATAACACATGGGAATTGGGTGAATGGTTAAATGATGTGAAATGGTAAGGTGTTAATGGGTTAAGGCATAATGTGAATTCCCATGTGGTTTGTTGTGAATGGTGTTTTCCTAAGATAAATGGTATGGTGGATTGATGGTTACTTATATATAAGCATGTGTGAGTGGCTTGGTAGTGTGGGGTGTGACTTGAGGATCTACGCCCATGGGTCGAGTAAAGACTGATGCTCTGAACTCCACCCTAAATGCACGGGTTAGGAATGAGGACTGAGGATCTATTCTCCTAACAGTTGCATCTACTCGGACTCAGGCTTCGAGGTGAGGATATGATTATCATGAGCGGTTTAGTCCTAGTGAGATAGTATAATGTTGGTTTTACCCTTTTTCTTATGATTTTCGGCCTTAAACCCATGTAACATAATGTATGTGATTAACCCATGGAAATGTGATGAATTTGTAAGTGATTATAATTGGTGTGTAATGAATGGTAATGGAAGTGGCAATGTATTTTCCCCTGAGCTTGTTAATTCCACCTCAAGTAATTACTTGGTAATTATCATTCATATTCCTTTTTCATGCACTACTTGTTTATATTGGATATTTTGTAGACACTGTTGGTGGTGGCCTACTAAGTTATACTCACACCCTACTCGGGCCACCATTGGGTACCTGAGAAGACTTCATGTTTATAGGTCAGGAGATGGGCAAGGGTCCTTGATATATAGTGAGTGGACATAGGTAGCACTTGGTGGAGGATCCAGACTTGGATTCAGGACCATTTTGGGTATTTTGGCCACTGTCTTTATTTTAGGTTTTGTTCACTCTTGCAGTTGTAGTATGACATGGCATGTTTATTATTAGAAATGGTTGTTATTAATATTATTTGTTTATTGGTTATTGTTTCTACTATTTGGTTTATTTCTGTTGTGTATTACTCTGATAAAAAGGGGATATAGTCTCCCCACTTGACTTCATAGACCCCCGCTGCTAGTCGGCAGCCTTTGGCGTATGGGGAGGCGTGCTTAAGGTTATGTAACCACTCGGCTTGGAGCACCAATTTAGTTGATTTCGGGTCGGGGATGTTACAAAGCGATATCAGAGGAGGTATTTCTTCTCCTTCTCTTAGGTCTTGTTATTTGGGATAGTCTTCCAAGGGGTAAGATGTGTTGGGCCTTGGTAATGAGCTCATGCTTGGGAGTATCTAACCCAGGTGCGAGGGAAAACCCAAGTCACCCTGGGTGGGAAATGTTGTTCTTGGTTGTGTGTTGTTACAATTGATTATATTTCACCGTTGGGTGATACACATGTGGTTTGATGTGACTATTTTAAGATATTTTTCTTGTGGCCTTAACAGCATAAGGATTTGCATTCATGAATCATTGTAGGCACCTAGGGAGATAGGTGGCATGCATCATGTTAGGAACACACACGGGATGGGTGCGTGAGGCAGGAAGGTAGGGTGCATCATGAATTTCATGAAACCAAGAAATAATGAGAATAATGAAATAAAATAAATGGTTAAAGGATTTTTAATGAAACATAAGGGTTTGAAACGAAGTGGAAAATGTTTTGTAAAACGTTGTGTGAGTTTGGTGGTAGTGCATGGTTGTTTACCCCATGAGGACCATGGCCTGTGGTATGGATGGTCGGGGCAATGAATTTGAGGTGATAATATTTTTAAATTAGAATATGAAAGTGGGTTTTTGTTACTAGTAAAGAGATTTTTGAGGAAGTCGTGAAATTTTTATGGTATGTGTGCTAGATCTCATGTTTGAAAATGTAGAGAGATGCCACCACGACGTCCATTTCCAGTTGGGAAATGAGATGATGTTGCTGAGAACACTCCTTTGGTAGAAGATCATGAAAATGTAGTGATCAATGAAGGTTGAGAAGACCAGTTCCGAGAGAACTTCGCTCGCCTTTTGCAGATGATGGATCGGGACCCAGGGTGGGTTGCTCCGAGTATGTTTGAGCTTACCAGGGAGTTCCAGCTATAGCACCCTTCGACCTTCACCGAAGAGGGTGGGCCAGAGGCAGCGGAGTTCTGGTTATAGTCTTTCCAGATGATACTGGATCATATGGAGACCCCTGTTGAAATGAGAGTAAAGCTAATCGTTTACATGTTGCGGGGATAGGCAAGACGTTGGTGGGACATTCAGGCTCTGACAGAGCAGGCTGAGGGGATGTCGTAGAACGTTTTCCAGGATAAGTTTCTAGAGAATTTTTACCCAGAGACTTTGAGGCAGGAACAGGTTTTAGAGTTTATGAGCCTAACTCAGGGATCTCTATCGATGATGGACTATGCTAGTCGCTTCACTGATTTGCGATGCTTCATCCAAGTGTTAGTTGGGGATGAGGCAGCGATAGCAAGGCATTTTCAGGATGGGTTGAGACTTGAGATTAGGTATCAAGTGTATATATTCCACTTGAAGAAGTTTGGAGAGGTGATGGATCAGGAACTCATCTCTAAAGGGAACCTAAATAAAGCTTCGGGTGGTGGGCTTGTCGTGCTAGCTGGGCAGACAAGTGGTGCATCTTCTGAAGGTCGGAAGCACCGTTTAGAAAGTTTCTAGCAAAGTGGTCAGAAGAGGGGGTTATCCTCTCAGAGTGGGAACTAGGTGTTTTGTTATCAGTGCGGCAGGTCAGTGCATATGTGTGGTCAGTGTCCTCGACCTCCAGTTGAGTGTCGTTCATGCGGAAGAATAGGGCATGTGACGAGGTTCTTCATTAACCCTCGGTATACGGGTGATCATAATGAGGAAAAGAAGATATCTGATACAGGAAGGGGATCAGTTTCCCTGTATCAGGCAGGCAGTTGGAGCTCCAAGAGTCGTACTGGCAGGGGCAGTGGACAGGGAACTCTAGGGAAAGATCGCTCACACTAGCAGGGCAGTGCGGCGCAGGGTGTTCAGGCTGGAGCCCAGGGTATAAGGGCAAGTTAGCTTGAGGCAGTTCAGTTTTCGCCTGGTTATAGTGAGGCCAGACCATCAACTGTTCGAGGTATGATCCATGTAGCTTCTACGTTTTCTAGTGCTTTGTTTGACACAGTTTCCACACACTCTTTTTTTTATGATCAACTTGTGGTAGTGTTGGGTTACCTGTGGAGGGGGTGTGTGGATTTATTTCAATTTACATCCCGTTGGGAGTGCGGGTTGAGGATATCAAGCAGTTCAAGGGATATTCCTTGGAAGTTGGTGGGTATCATTTTCTATGGGACTTGTTCATTCTCGAGATGTCAGGTTTGGACCTAATCTTGGGAATGGATTTGTTGGTGTTGTATCAGGCGTATATAGGTTGTTATCATCACAGAGTATCATTTAGGTCGCTTGAGGGTGACGTTTATGTCCACCGTGGCAAATGGGTTATTCGAGAAGGGCGTGCGAGGCCGTTTTTTCAATAGATGAGTGGACTCATGGCTCAAGTGTCATGTCTCATGCTTGATGATGATGAGGGATGAAAACAAACTAATTTTCCTCCTGTGGTGGATCGGTTTCAGGACGTGTTTCCTGAGAATTTCTCGGGGTTACCCCCCGAGAGGGATGTTGAGTTCACGATCGAGTTGCTTCCGGGAGCGGAGCCAGTTTCTATTCCGCCTTACCGAATGGCATCAAAAGAACTCCAGGAACTTAAGGTTCAGATTGATGAGTTAGAGCGTGAGGGGTTTTTCCACCCTAGTACATCTCCCTGTGGATCTCCTGTTCTTTTTGCAAAAGAAGGATGATGGGTCATTGAGGCTATGTGTTGACTATCAGAAGTTGAATCAGATGACAGTGAAAAATTGTTACCCTCTATATAGAATTAATGACATGTTTGATCAGTTTAGGGGTGCATCGGTGTTTTCTAAGATTGATCTAAGGTCAGGTTATCACCAGTTGAGGGTGAGGTCTTCTGACATACCGCATACAACTTTTCAGAGTCGGTATGGGTTGTTTGAGTTTGTGGTAATGCCTTTCAGATTGACCAATGCATCAACAGTGTTTATGGATTTGATGAACCAAATATTTCATCCCTATCTAGATTGGTTTGGGGTTGTATTTGTTGAAGATATCTTAGTGTACTCAAAAACTCGTGATGATCATGCCCAACATCTTGATATAGTCTTGGGCACACTAAGAGAGAATCGACAATATGACAAGCTATCAAAGTGTCAATTCTGGATAGGTGAGGTGCATTTTCTAGGTCACATCATCTCGAAGTCAGGTGTGACAGTGGATCCAGAGAAATTGCAGGCAGTTGTATCCTGGGAGCATCCCAGGAGTGTTTCTGATGTTTGGAGTTTTCTGGGTTTGACCGGGTATTACCGAAGGTTCATTCAGGATTTCTCTCACTTGGAAGCAACACTCTCAGGCTTGACCAAGAAAGGAATCAGGTTCGAGTGCTCTGAGGGGTGTGAGAATGCCTTCCAAGAGTTGAAGAAGCGGTTTACGACTGCACTTATCTTGATCTTACCTGAGCCGGGTAAGAATTATATCGTGGTTTGTGATGCATCTGGAGTTGGACATGGGGCTGTGTTGATGCAGGATGAGTGGTTTGTGGCTTATGGGTCAAGGCAGTTGAGACCCCATGAGCATAACTATCCCACCCATGACCTTGAGTTGGCTGTAGTGGTGTACGCCTTGAAGTGCTGGAGGCACTATCTGTTGGGAGAACGGTTTAATGTGTTTACTGATCATAAGAGTTTAAAGTAAGTCTTCTCACAAAGGGATATGAATATTTGTCAGTGAAGATGGGTTGAATATCTCTAGTCTTTTGACTTTGAGTTGGTGTACACTCCGGGATAGGGAAACAGTGTTGCTGATGCTCTGAGCAGGAAGGTTCAGAATCAGGTGGTTCAGGAGTCCAGCACCGAGCGGAAGGTGATGACTTTGTTTGAAAAGATGCACCTGGACGTGGAGGAGGAGAGTGGTCAGGTCACTCTTGCTTCCTTACCGATGGAGTCGATGCTTTTGAGTTGAGTTAAGTAAGGTCAGCTTGATGATCCTGAGTGTTTGATCATGAAGGAAAAACTTAAAGGTGAGGATCTTCCTTCTGGTTGGGCCGTTGATGCGGAAGGTGTTGTTCAGGTTTGGGATCATGTGGTTGTTCCAAAGTGTGTGCGGGAAGAGTTGATGTGTGAGTTCCATGCATCAAAGTGGGAAGTGCATCCTGGTTTGACCAAGATGTACCGTGATCTCCGAAGGTAGTTTTGGTGTCCTAGAATGAATAAGGAAGTTGCGGGCTTTGTGGCATGGTGCCTTACCTGTCAGCAGGTGAAGTTCAAGCATCAATGCCCAGGTGGTTTGTTGCATCCATTTCATTCCGGAATGGAAGTGGGATGATGTAACAATGGATTGTTTCATGGTTATTCTGAGGACGTCGCATAATAATGATTCAATATGGGTGGTTGTGGATCGGTTAATGAAAGTGACTCATTTCTTACCGATTCAGGAGACCTTTACAGTCGACCAGTTGGGTGAGCTGTATGTTAGGAAGATAGTGTGGTTGCATGGTGTTCTGAAAACCATAGTTTCAGACCAAGATCCACGTTTCAAATCGCGTTTCTGGCAAGGGTTGCAGAAGGCGCTTGGTACGCAGGTGTTTTTGAGTACGACTTTCCACCCGTAGACAGACGGGCAGTCGGAGCGTATGATCCATGTGTTGGAAGTCATGTTAAGAGCTTGTGTCTTGGACTTTGGTGTTTCTTTTGAGAGGCACCTATCATTAGTTGAGCTTGCCTACAACAATAGTTTTCAGTCTATGATTCATATGGCACCATTTGATGCACTATATGGGAGGCCATGTAGATCTCCATTGTGTTGGATAGAGGCCGGTGAATCTGAGTTGTTGGGGCCAAGTCTCATATAGGAGACTTTAGAGAGAGTTAAGTTGATCAGGAATCGGATGGCTACAGCTCAGAGTAGGTAGAAGTCATATGCATATCGAAGGAATAGACCTCTTGAGTTTTCGGTGGGTGATAAAGTCTTCCTTTGGGTGTCTCTAAGGTTGGGTCACCGTCATATTCAAAATTAGGGTAAGTTGGCACCCAGGTATGTGGGACCTATTGAGATTATGGGGAGGATCGGACTAGTGGATTACCGATTGGCTCTTCCACAGTGGTATGGTGGGATGCATGATGTGTTTCATGTATCGTCGCTTCGACGGTATCATCCTAACCCATCTCACATAGTTGATGTTTAGGATGTGGAGCTTGAGGCTGATGCGTCCTTTAAGGAGCATCTGGTTCATGTGGTGGATCGTAGTGAAAATATCTTGTGGGTCAAGGTTGTGCCATTAGTGCGATTACTATGGAAGCATGGGAAAGTTCAGGAAGAAACTTGGGAGCGGGAATCAGATATGAGGGCTCAGTGGCTCGAACTCTTCTCTTTAGTGGACCAATGAGGCTTGGGAACTCGGATCGAGGATGAGCCGTTATAAGGTGGGAGGTTGTAAGATCCCGGTTTTTGGAATGGTATGTTTTCATTATGTTTTGGTTGAATCCCATGTTTTGGGTTTCAAGGGATGTCTTCTAAAAGTATGAGAGGCCTTAGGAGTGTTTCAGGGGATCGGGGCATGAAAGAAAGGAAATATGGGAAAAACAAGCCAGGGTGCACGGCCTACGCATGGCCAGGGTAAACCGTGCGGACTGCCCAAGTAAACCGTGCAACCCTTCTCCTCCGGGCAGTAGCATGCACATGGTTTGCGCACGGTTTGTCAAATCGTGTGGATAAACCATGTAGCCTCTTAAATTTGGGAAAAATTACAAGTTTTCCACTCCGGACTTTTAAACCCCAGCTCAGGATTTTCCTCCATTCATCCCCTCTCAACCCTAGTGACGAACTTGGCCGACCCAAGCTTCCCAAGAGTGGTTCTCCTTTGATTCTAGGCCATTTAGAGTGCTGTTGGTTGCAGATTGAAGCTCCAGTTAAGGATAATACCATCCTTGCTTCTCCTTTGGGTTTAGGGTTTGTATCTTCTCTCCCTCTTGTTCTGAAGCTCTAAAACCCTATCTTTTGGGTGAGTTCTAGGTTGAAGCTCGAAAGGCTAGTCGGATTGAGGTCTAAGAACTCGATTGAGGGTGCGTTCAACCGCGATTTCGAGGTAGGTGGTCTACAAGTGATATCCTATAGTTATTCGGGTATTTGTGCATGTTTAGTTGTGTTCTTGATTTCCCTTGGTTATGTTTTGAATAACCTTGGCATGGTTGGTAATATTGGTGTTTAAAATGGTAAATGGAAACTCTAACGATCCCCATGGGATGCATTGGGAATGACTTGACCTAATTGGGGCCATCCATGGGATGTGCTGGATTTTCCTGGACTTAGGGATTGTGATTGAATAGGTGGACTTGTTGTAATAAAGGGTAGATACCTTGATGAATATCTTGTCATGTTTGGTTTAACTTGTAATAGAAGTTTGGTGATGCAGCTAGACTAGGGAATAACCTGGGGGTTATATGGAATGGGTTAAATGGTTGATTCATGGGAATGATGAATGGGTTAAATGGGTTAATGTGTAAACTAAATAAAGACAATAATGTGATGGATTATGGGTTTAGTGTTGAATGCTTAGTGAGATAAGAATAACACATGAGAATTGGGTGAATGGTTAAATGATGTGAAATGGTAAGGTGTTAATGGGTTAAGGCATAATGTGAATTCCCATGTGGTTTGTTGTGAATGGTGTTTTCCTAAGGGAAATGGTATGGCGGGTTGATGGTTACTAATATATAAGCATGTGTGCATGGCTTGGTAGTGTGGGGTGTGACTTGAGGATCTACGCTCACGGGTCGAGTAAAGATTGATGCTCAGAACTCCACCCTAAATGCACGGGTTAGGAATGAGGACTGAGGATCTATTCTCTTAACAGTTGCATCCACCCGGACTAAGGCTTCGAGGTGAGGATATGATTGTCATGAGGGGGTTAGTCCTAGTGAGATAGGATAACGATGTGTTTTCCCTCTTTCTTGTGATTTTCGTCCTTAAACCCATGTAATATAACGTATGTGATTAACACATGGAAATGTGATGAATTGGTAAGTGATGATAATTGGTGAGTAATGAATGGTAATGGAAGTGGAAATGGATTTGGCCCTGAACTTGTTAATGGAACCTTGAGTAATTACTTGGTAATTATCATTCATATTCCTTTTGCATGCACTACCTGTTTATACTGGATATTTTGTAGACACCGTTGGTGGTGGCCTATTGATTTGTACTCACACCCTGCTCAGGCCGCCATTGGGTACCCGAGAAGACTTCATGTTTGCAGGTCAGAAGAAGGAAAAGGGTCCTTACAAGATATGAGTGGACATGGGTAACACTTGGTGGAGGATCCAGACTTGGAGTCGGGACCATTTTGGGGATTTGGTCATTTTCTTTATTTCGGGTTTTGTTCACTCTTGCACTTGTAGTATGACATGGCATGTTTATTGTTGGAAATGGTTCTTATACATGTTCCTTGTTTATTGGTTATTATTTCCCCTGTTTGGTTTATTTTTGTTGCGGCTTACTCTGATAAAAAGGGGGTATAGTCTCCCCACTTGACTCCATAGACCCCCGCTGCTAGTCGGCAGCCTTTGGCGTACGGGGAGGCGCGCTTAAGGTCATGTAACCACCCGGATCAGAGCACCGGTTTAGGGGCTTTCGGGTCGGGGACGTTACAAGGAATATAATTTTAAGATTATTGACCACAATTATAATTTGTTAAGGAATATGGTTATTCACTAGGTTGTGGTTTTTTTTTAAAAACCATATGATTGAAGAAGTGACATGGTAATCTTAAAATACTATGAAGGAAAATTATCCCCACTTGTTTAAGTAATGAATAAAATTGCAAGGATTAAATTTCCAAAAGGGGGTAAGAATATAAAAACTGAGGTAATGTTTCATTTTTTTATTAATAATTATTAATTATATTTTTACAATTATATTCATTATATGAATATTAAGTAATTTTTCAATCAGAAATGTAATAGTTTTATTCTTTTTAAATTTAGTTTCATGTATTATAATGTTTTATTTGAAAACATAATTTCTATATTTTATAATTTAAATTTGAAATAATGAAAATTATTTTTAAAATCATTATATCAAAATTAACTTAGGATGATCTTTTATGATTTTTATGAAATGGTTGATATTTCAGTAAAGAGAAAATGATACGATTTTTATGAGATATGGTATCTTTTATGATATCTCCAAGACATAAATAAGATAAAAAAATTTATTAAACTTATTGAATGATTCATGTATGATAATATAATACAATTATTATATAAAACTAATTCAAAACATATAAATTATAATTTATTTCATGATATATAAGAAAATTATTTCCAGTGTTGATGGAGTGCTTGCACAACATATTAAAATTCAAATTTGGTGTCCTAAAGATAATATTTGAGAGGGAAAATTTATTTTCTTAATTTTGTTAATAAATATGAATTATTATTGATAATTATGATAGATGTATATTAATTTTGGATTTATATATACAAGGGAATTATCTAAATTCTTTTTCAATGTTTGCACAAGTCTAGAAAAGTCAAAACAACATATTAAATAAGTTATCATGACATATATGTGAGTAAATATGCATATAGAATAAATATAAAAGTTTATATTGAGATTGATTAATTTATTTTAATTATTTTAATTATAATATCATGCCTCTCACCAATTTTATTCGGAAGAGTTGGTGGGTGTTACTAGCCTTAGGTGATATCCCAAAGACACAAAAGGCTGGAAATAAATGCCAAGGGCCTTAAGAACTTTTAGGGGATAATTTTACCTTTGAAATATAAACATCCAATCCATAAGAAAATAACCAAATAACCTTGAAATGATGTATGAGTACAAAATACAACTCAAAATATAACCAAACCAATAACCATATCAGATTAAAAAGTGAAAAACAAGGGACATAACCAGTGGAATCAAAAGACAAAAAAAAAACCCAACACCATCATGACCTCCAACAAGAAACTCACCAACCTACTCCATGCTCCAAATTGGAAATCCATTACCATGGTATCAATAAGTAGAACTAAATAATTTAGATACCTTGACTTTACCTATATCTCAATAGATGACATCTGGAAACTCACAATAATGCCTAAGCATAGGGTGAGTCTAAACTTAGTGAGTTTTCCCCAATGACTTCCTAACTCACGCCACTATGACAAATCTGTTTAATAAAATTATATAAAATATTTTAAAACAATTTAAAATAATTTATATCATATAAAAAACATTTTTCCATTTAAATAAATTAAATAAATCCTTAAAAACCTTTCTCAAATTCATCTGGCATACCCATTCCATGATTTTACACATCTATACATCCACGCAAGCATCTCTAGGTGACAGTTCCATACTCATGAGTGGTCTCTTATCAATCTACAATGTCATCAAAAGGTAACCAATACTAGGCACCCTACAGATACACACCCCTTCCACAGGTTCACATATAATAAAAATGAACCCACACCAACCATGTATGCTAAACCATTTCACATCAAAACATTTCATTATTTAAAACATTTCAACAACCATTTTCCATGTATCAAAAAAATCAAAAAATTTAAAATATCCATTTTAAAATTATCAACAAACAGGGTTCCCATAAAACCATAAAATTTTTACCATTCCCAAAAACCATCACTAAAAGGTTTTATATTAATAATAACCCATCAATTTCTCAATAAATTCAATAAATATTTCATATCAAACTAGGCCTTCATGTTCTAATCAAGTGGAGATGAGAGAGAATCCACCTACCTTACAAACTATTAGTAAAATGAATAATGGAATAATGATTCTCTAGATATGATCATGGAGTACCCTTTATTACCTAAAACCAACCACAAAACATAACAATTTCCATCAAGGAACATGTATCTATTGATAAAAGACTATATATAAGGTTCTAGGAAAGATAATGAGAAGAGATCAATGAAGAACGACCAAGAAATGAGATTTATCATCAAATCAGGATCTCCAAACACCTTAGAAATGCCTAAACATTTCTCCCAAGTTGAAGGGAATATCCTCTTAGGCCTTAGGAGGAAAATGAATTAAGTATTAAGAAATATTGGGAAATTAAAAGGGGACCCGATACTTAAACTAAATTATATCCACAGTTTTCATATTTGAAACTACATAGTTCATGGTTAGGGTGCATGGTTAGTATAACAATTCACTTACCATGCACGACCTACCCATCTCAATCCAACCCTCGTATAGTTAGCTCACATGGTTAGACAAACCATGTGTCAACCATGTGTTTCCCCACTATGTCAAATAGAATGGTTCCTCCTGGTAATCTATACGGTTTGGATAAACCATGAACCAACTATTCACTTGCCTAGTGCCAATTGTCTTTCCTTTCATGGTTTACTGGATATTTTTCACTCTTTCTACTAATCGTGATCAAACTGTGCACCTCTATAAAATCCTCCAAAACATGAAAAAACTCCTCTAAATCTCTTTAAACTTAAACTGATCGATATAAATACTTAAAATACATAAATAAAGGGTCAATTACATGAAATTGGTGATGATAAATTCTCCCCACCATTGGTGTTTCCATACCTAGAAAGTAGGAAACCAAAGATTTCCTAAAATATTTTGATCCATTTCTCTATCATTTCATTTTCATGATCCCACATTTCTTCATAAATTTGACCATGTTTCCATAAAACACACACTAGACCAATGCTTTTCCCATGGAAGACATTCTATTTCTTATCCGCAGTCTTTATCAGCACATGAAATAACATAGAATCTATATCTAGTTTAATGTGATCCCATCGAATCACATGGTTAGTATTAGGTTGGTACTTCTTCAATTGAGATACATGAAACACATTGTGCACTAAACATAACCTTTGTGTCAAAGCCAATCAATATGCTACCTCACCAACTCATTCATGTATCACAAAAGAGCCTATGTAACAAGGAGAAAACCTTCCTTACTTACCAAAATAATTATGCCCAAGCCTTTTAGGGATTCTCAAGAACACATGATCACTAACATCAAATGAAAATGGCCATAAAAGATGATTCATATATAATTTCTAAAAACTTTGATCCATCTTTATCCTCTTCCTAATCATCTCAATCTTCTTTGTTGTATTTTTCATAAGTTTGGATCCAACCATTGAAGTCTCACTTTTTTCCACCCAATAAAGTGAATAAATCTAGGTATTACTATAAAATGCTTCAAAATAATCCACATTCATTGAGGCCTGATAACTATTGTTTTATTATAACTCCACTAATGGTATTTTCTCATTTGATGAGCCACCAAAATCCATTATAAAATTCCTAATCATATACTAAAACGTTTGTTTCATCCTTTTAGATTGTATATATGTTTTAGGATGATACATCATGAACATAGTCAACTAAGTCCCAAGGGATTTATGTAAGGATTTCCAAAAATGAGACATAAACCTAGGGTCTCTGTTATATACAATCAAGACTAGAATTCCATGTAGATTTATAACTTCTAAAATATATATTTTAGACAATTCCTCCACAGTATAAGATTAACAATGTAGATACCCTAGTTTGATGTACATAGACATTACATTTTGTTTTCAAAATACATAATACATGAATCAAACAGACGCCCAAAGACCGTATTAGTTTAGTTCTTTGGAAATTCAGAACAGAATCTTCTAATCATGGTGAAATATCTTCAACATCTTACATTAAGATATTCCCCTTTTGTTTTCCTACCTAAAAACATTATTTATATCTTGGGTAAAATAAAACATAAAAAAGGGTGAGGTAAAATTCTCATTAGGGGTAAACATGGAGAACATAAAACAAACAATAAACATTTGAACATAAAAAAACATGAACAAAAAGTTTAAACATCAAAATCTTGAGTCATGAAATAAATCTCAGCAGTACGTAAGGCATATATCATAAAGAAACATTAATCATGATAAAATAGTATGGGAATAAAACATGGAATTTTGGAAAACTATTAAGCAAATAGTATGATTTCTATAGTAGCCAAGACATTGTTTCCAATACCATCATAGTGAACTAAGTTCGTTACTGAACTGGATTTACTTGTCGTTTCAGTCCTATATTACTGAACCAGATTTACCTGCTATTTCAGCCATGTCTATCTCATGAGATATAAATATTTAAACAATTTATTAGAGGGAGATATATGTCCCACCCATATCATAATTAAATCATTCTTACATGTTCCACAAAAACATAAATCATTCATCATAGCATAACCCAAGAAATAAAATGGGTTTCTTAAACAGCCTTCCATCATAACATACTCCATATAAGATAAATGGACTTCATAAAAATAATTTCATCATAAAATCAATTAAATAAAATTAATAATAAGGATATAAACATAACCCTATGTCATCTTATATGTAAAATAATTTTTATAAAACACATGTACTTATTTCTTGAGGAAAATATCCTTTCTTCTTCAAAAACATTTTCTTTTCTCCAAAAGTTGTGAAATTTTTAATAGAAAATAGTTTATTTGAAAATAAACTTGAAATAGTGTAAAGGAAGATTTGTGGAAATAAGGTTTCATGAAACCATAAAAATCCACTCATTCTGTATAAGTTAAACAAAATCATTCTCCTCATACTTTTGCCGGAAAAGTCATGAAAAGTACCTTGTATGGTAAACAAAAGAAATATTCCTTCCATTCTATGTAGTAAAAGTCAAAAAAATATTTAGAAATTAATTTAAACACCCAGGGAAGATTATTAAACATTTTATTAAAATATTTTTAGAAAACATGGACATGGATGATAAATATAACCCCAGTAAATACTTATGTATAAGCAATCTCAGATAAAAATGAGATTGCAAAATTTTCCCTTACCTTAGGTCTGATTTCTTCTGTAGAAGTCAAAAACTCATGTATATTGGGTTTAAACATATATTAACTTGTAAAAGACCCATAATAATATTTATGATATCATATATGATTCACTTATGTATTTATATTACCTGTTCATTTTTCAATTCCTTGTTAAAGCAACATTTTGGGTAATAATTGTTTTATTTATCATGCATGTTTTGAATTTGTATTCTTGATATTATTACATAGATAATGATTTACTTACTTAACAAATGTAAAACATGATTTATATATTATACATATTCATTATATATATATAATAGATTGATAGATGAAATGGAATACACCGTTCATGGAGATAGTAGGTTGTACGTACGTATAAACATTATTTTCATTTCCTTATTGAAATGAATGAAAGTAAATAAATGATATATATATATATATACATAGTTGAATTATTATTTATTACATTTCATGATTATTTATTAAATATACTTTATAAACATTCTTGAATGGTTAACGTGGAAAATAAATCTCATTTCGTCATTCAGACGGTAAGTCGTACGTACGCACGAGCGATGATATCATTCACATAATTATTGAATGGTATTGAACTGTATGGTGTATTATATCTCATAATTAGTATCATGTTATAATAATAATATATAGTTATTATTTACACCATTATACCCATCCAAATAAGGTGGTGGTGAAAAACATATTACACCATGGCGTGGAGACGGTAAGTCGTATGTACGCACGTGCGGTGATTTCGTTTTTTATAGGAAGGATAGAAGGTAAAATAGAGATGTTTCATATATATAATAACATATCATTATATGATTGATAGTTATTTTATTACTTTATAATGAAAAAACTAAATTATAGTAAGTACAAGAAGAAATAAATTTGAAAGAACCTGTAGAAGAGATTACCTCTTCCTTGACATGTCTCCTTTAAATTTCCTCTTAGGGCACTAGATTTGGTCTTTTGAGAAGACCAACACCTCTAGAATTTAACTAAGGAAGTTTATAAGAGAAATTTTCAGGGTTTTTCCAAGCTTTAAGGCATAAAATGGAGTGAGGAGGAGAGGGAGGAGGTTCCCTTTTATAAGAGAGGAGAGGGGCACTTTAGGAAACTCTCAAAAATATTAATTTATAATAAAATAAAACCCAACCAAAAAGACCTCTAATGTGTGAAAAATTTGAATATAATATTATATATGGTTGTAATATCACCAACCAATAAATTTTTAATAGATTATTGTTTCAATTTAAACCTTATCATTTTAATTGAAACTTAGTTATTCTATTAAATTTTAATTTTGGTAATAACATTTTAAATATTTAATGGTAACTAATATTCACTTATCTGGTGTTAATTGACCATAAATGGATAATTTATGAACTTTTAGAACTTATAATTATAACATTGTAATTTTTAAATATTTTTAGGATTTTTAAAAAATTTAATAAAATGTTTAGTTAATAAAATGTCAATAGTGTCAATTTTGACACTATTCATTTATTATACTTTAAATAAAATCCTCAGAAAATATAAATTCGAACCAAAATATTTAATAAACTCCTAACATGTCATAGTCATATTGAAAATTCTTGTATCATTTTAATTAGTTTATATGATATTTCTTTTAATATTTTAAAAACCATTTATTTGATATTTATATTAATAAAATAATTTTTACATCACTATTGTGTCATCATTAATGATAATTAATTAATCTCTAAAAATTATAAATAAATTCACATGATATAGAAAATTTAATTATATTTGTATTGACTATTTACTTTCAATTTTTTATTATTTTTATCACTAAATTAAAATTATTACACTTATAACATATAAGAGAGTGACATGTTGTCGCTTTCTTTGGTTTTAATAATAATTAAATAATTTGCATAAAAAAAGTCCATAAAATGAATCTATTACGACAATTAGGTGATATCGGTTTACTTTTATTCATCCAATATAATTTTTTCAGGTGTTAGGATAATTTTATAATATTATTTTTACCCTTAATTACCCGATTTAGTTTTAACTATGGTAATAAAAATAATTACCAAAGTTACTATTCATAATGCCCAAAAAATTAAAGTATCTCATTAACATAATTTGGAAATAATGATTCCAAATAAGGAATATATTTTTTAAAAATTTAAAACATAGAAGTTTCAGTAATTAATTTAAAATTAATCCAGTTGTTGAGAAAACGAGTTTTAAAAGTTAAAACATTAAAAAAGATTGAAATTTTTTTACCGATGAATTCAATGTAAAATTAATTATAATTAAATAAATTATATTAAATGGTAAAAATATATTCCAAATATAATTTAAAACCATTCAAAATTATAATTTAGCTATATAAATTATCTCAATGAAAAAAGTTTTTTTTTAATTAAAATTTAGTGTATTTTTTCTTTTCATCAAAATAAGAATGTTATTAGAAAAATATCAAAAAATTATCCAAAGTAAATTTCTATATCTTTATTCAAAATTAGAATTTTATTTTTTCAAATTGAACATATAAACGTTTCAAAAAAATAGATTTAAAATGGGTGCTCTATTAAAAGGTGGTAAAACTAATTTTTTTTAAATACTTCTTTTATCTAAAAAATTGATTTTGTTCTCATACCATGTTTTAGAAAATGTGTAAGATGAAATATAATGTTATATAAAATTCAAAATGTGGTTAATAATATTCATAAACGCTAATTTATATACCATTAAATAATAATATTTTAATAATATATCATTGTTTAGTGAAACTCGGTATCACGTACAATGCAAGCTATTGAGGAAGGCCACTCTTACGTGTAATGCAAGAAAAGTTAGTGTTGCTTGTAGTGAAATATTCTTTTGGTGTTTCATATAACATAATCCAAACATATTGATTTTATACATTGAACAAAATCTATACTCAATATTGCATAAAATAAATTCTGTCAAACGAACTTGAAATTATGTTCAACACAAGCCATGAATAGTATTGTGTATACTGCAAGCTAATACGGTGTTTTGTATAGCACAATCTAATCTTAGTGTAGCATACAACACAAGACATCAAAGAAATTAAAATGAATATATCTTATAAAATATCTGGATATTACATTCTACCCCCCATAAAATGAATTTCACCCTCGAAATTCACCAGGGTTATAAATGGTTTACTACTTGAAAGTTTCTTTCATGGAAACTCACATCGTAAAAAGGGATACTAAATCATAATTTTAAAAATTACAGGTAGAAATAAAATAGCTACCTGATGTAACACATCACTGGGTATCCATGTAGGAGAACAAATGTTACAAGTGAAAACATGTATATTGAAGGGAAATATAACCATCATGTTCAGATGGATAGTGATAGAGAATAAGGTTTGGAGAAAGTTAACTATAAGAAATCCATAAATCTGTGATGATTTAAGGGACCATATAATTCATAGGATAAGAAGGTACTAGGATAACATTTTTTGTTTCAATATCCTTTTCCTAAAGTTGATGAATTTTTGTATGAGAAGAAATACTTACTTGATTTCAATACAATCTCATCATTGATTGTTCCCTAAAAAATTTCCACTTCATCTCTTATTTTAAGAAATGAAGTTGAATTTTTCATTCTTGAAGTATTAGTAGATCATGCAATAGAATGATAGATCATTCCATCTGTCTTAATAAAAAATTTAGAACAGGTAATCAAAGACGCATAAGTACACCTATAGTGAGATAATACATTAATCTAACAAACTTAAAATAGAAAATAACTTATACTATCCATAAATGGATAACTTTATAATCCTTCCAAAAACTAAAAATATAAAACTTTAGAAGGAGGTGAACTTAATCGACATAACATTTAACTTCTATATCTCATAAGTTAGTTCTTTGTTATCACATTCCAAACATATGCATACCTTAATCATGTACTATCTTGAAACATTATAATAACTTGAATTACCATATAACCATAGTGAAAACATGAATTCTATCAAAATTAACTCTTTCCACACATCAAAAATAACAAAAAATATATATACTCAAACCACTATATCACTTTTTCTTTATATCAGTCACAAGGTCATTAATACTATCAAAAATATCATTATCTCCTTATCCCTTCATTATGAACATATCATGTGCTTTCCAAAAATATTTCAATCACTTTTCATGGTTACCGATACCATATTCTTATGTAAAACCAGAATGGACCATAGATATTCCAATATTCCATAATACTATAAATTTATCTCTACAAAATTATTCTAGAATACCAATACATAAAAACTTCAATTCATCCTCTTCAATTATTGACATGGAATAATTCCTTCCTTGATTTATAATTAACCTCTTAGGTTGGTACATTGAGTTAGGTAATACCTGTGTTCTCCACATATAAGACATTGAACTTTCTGGCATCCTGTCACTCTATGATCCTTCTCCCCACACAGATAACATCTTCCCCTCCATTTGAGGTATTTATCAAGGTTCTTCTTCCCTTCTTATTGATAAGTATAAATCTTAATCTTTCTTCCTCTATGTTCCACACCATGAAAAAATGCATAAAATTCTATCTTCTTCTTATTTTATGACTTAGGATTACCACTAAAGTTCACCTTGTTAATCATATATCGCGATGACTGATTCAGCATAATCAAAATATCTTTCTCTCAAGGAATTACGTAATTTCATTTCTCATAGTCACCAATTTTTTCATAGGATTCAATGTTAATCCAATTCCTTCTGGTTCCCCCCATTTACAAAAACTATAAACCATAGTGTAATAAACAGTTAAAATAATGAGGAAACACACAATCAAAAAAATTCACTTATAGGATGTCTATGTAACATCCCAGGTAAATAAATAATATTACATTATAATGTTTATCAATATTTGTTAATAAAATTTTAATATTACTTTAAAGGTAATGCTATGCTTGTTGGCGTACCCAATACGCAACAACGAGTTTCTTGGAAATCTTACGTTGCACACTAATAATATAATAATATTATAATAGTTAATTCCTAGCCGTTGTAATGGCGGGAATGAATAGAAATAACTACAAAATGATTACATATGTTTGTCAAATATTTTTACATTTATCCAATAAATGTTAAAGGCTTAAAATCCAAATGAATCCAATTTTAAGAATAAATACTCTAATATTTTTAAAAAATTGTTTTACCGCCTTTTGATGGAGAACCTTTTTTAAATCTAACTTTTGACAATTTTATAAGCTCTATTTGTCAAAATAAACTTATTCTTTATGATTGGGACATTGAAATTTACTTTGGTTAAATTTTTGGTATGTTTCTGACATTGTTCATTTTTTTAATGAATAGTGAAAAAATACTGCATTTTACATCAAAACTGCCTTTTCATCTAATTTAAATATATGGATAGATTATATTTTTAATTGGTTTTAAAGTTTAATTGGAATATATTTTTACCATTTAATATAATAGTGGTCATTGGAATTAATTTCACTTTGAAATTGGACTTAAACTAGTGTCAATCTTTTAATAGATATTGTTTCTTAAAAACATGTTATTTGTTTTGACAGCGGGAATGAATTATTAAATTAATTAATGGAACTTATATATTTTCAATTTTGTAAAATATACATCATTTTTGAATTCGTAATATCAAATATATCTTAGCGTGAATTTTTGGTATTTTTCTGAAAAACTTCAATTTTTGATGAATAGTGAAACCACTAAGTGGTAGTTAAAGAAACTGGTTTTTCATTTAAATGAAACTTTACCACTTCTGTGATTTGATTTTCAAAAATCCAACATACATGGTTGTCATTAGGAAGTAAAATGTTTTTCAATGAGATTAAAATAATTTTTTGGTGAATAGTAACTTTTATGTTTTATTAATCGCGATTAAAGGTAATTAGTGTAATTTAAGGTAAAGATAATGTTATAATAATATGAAATGACCTTGACACATGTCTTACCATTATTTTATGAGTTATGGCTGACCAATACAATTCATGGGTCAACTTGGGGACCCCATGGATCCACTTTAGTTGGAAAATTACATTAATAACTTTTTATTTAAAGTTAAAATTAAAATGTCACAAACATGTATTGTTTTACTAAAACAATTTTTACATGGGGTTATACAAGCCATATTTTTTAATATAAATATTCATTATAAATATAAAAATATTTCCTAAATCATGATATTTTTTTATAATTTTTAGACATTAAATAAATTAATTTATTTATGACACCGTGATGATGTAGTGATTACCTCATAAATGAATGATTTAAATAAAATGAGAAGATTGGGTGAAATCTAAGTATTACACTTGTCACAAACCTATTGTATGGGTGGATTTCGAAATCTTATCACCTTATCCTTTAAATATTTCATTTTGGGACCTTTTAAATCCGAAAATTATTTTATAATAAAGTAATAGTTTATAACTTTCCAAGAGTGCCCCTCCTCTTCTCTTATAAAAGGCCCCCACCTCTACCACCTTAGACACACCACTCAAGCCTTTGGCTCAGCCAACCCCTTCCCATTTCATCTCTACACATCCCTCTCTTCATCATTAAATCCTCACCTTTGGTAGAATGCTTTTCAAGAAACCCTTTTGGTTCAAACCAAGAGGAGTTACCCGATTTAAAGGTAATGTCTTCATTTGTGTTCTTTTGTTTTATTTTGCTTCTCCAAACCCCTAAACTCTTTTTATTCCTTTATTTTGTAACAACAACAGTATCTTCAATATACTAGGATTTTTTTATGTTAAGTATTAGAGCTAAACTTACACACACCTCTGTCTAATGGTTAAAGAACATACTGTTTCTGTGGATGGTGAATTACTGCCTCACGAAACGATGATTGTTCAATCTTCTCTTAACACCTTTCATGGTGGAAATTATGATGTAACTATATTTTATATATGATATATATGGTATTTATGTTTCCCATATGCTTATTTATTTTATATTTAAAACATACCTTTATGCTCTGCATGTTCTGCAATTGCGATAATTTCATACGAGGAAGTGCGGACTACAGCCCCCTCAACTGATGTGACTCGTTCATGTAATACATGGAATATATAAAGAATGAAACTAATGAAATTATGTGACCTATAAAACATATATATTATAATGTAATTATAATATATATATCTCTCAATTATTTTTAATTCCATTAATATGACAAAGAAATGAAAGTAGCGTTCATGCGTACGTACGACCTTCCATCACCATGAACGGTGCATTTCATCTCTTTTTATCTACAAATGTTATGGAATAGTATAAAATGAATATTTACTGGATATATATGATATTTAAATCATTAATACTATTCTGGAGATGATTTACTTATAACTACATGGACAATCATTTTCAAACAAGTTCATTTTTGACTCACGTACCAAATATCGACAAAAACGTCTGATATGAACTCACATTATTAACCAATTATTATAACATTGTAATATGTGATATGAACTGAATAATAATCTTTAAAGTAGGACCTTAAGAAATTATAAATTTACGAAAGTTTATTATTCAGGAATATAAAGAAACGAACAAGACAAGTTGGACTTGAGGTAAGGGATCCGACCTCTCTCTTTCTTTTCAAGTAACCTTCATTTCACTTATGATCCATGTTCTTATGTTGTAGGATGTTATTTTATATTAAACATACTGTAATTTGGATTTTCATATAATGAGATACCCCCTCTTACTCTCATTAATTCATTTTTAGAATTTTTAAGTGGCGTCGTTAGGCTGCCGAATTTTCATAAGGGATCCTACCTCTCTCTTTCTTTTTAAGTACTTCTTTTTATGTTACTTACTTTAAGCTCCTATTTATTATGTTGGGGGATGTTATTTTACATTACTATTTCTGTAAATTTTTTATTAATATGATGATATACCCTATTTTATCTCATCAATACATTTTTGGAAGTTTTATGTCGCGCCGTTAGGCTGCCGAATTTTCATAAGGGGATTTTCATCTCACTTTTTATTCCCGTGAGATTCATGATACATTGGCCAGTATTTCCTTTTGTGTGGTGTATGTACTACCCATTATTTTACTATTTGTATAATATACTCTCATTTATGGGTAGTTACATCTTTATTGTATGACCCTTATTTCATGGGGTGTACGTTTCGAAAGTTGCCCAAATCGATAAGGGAACCTTTCACACTCCTCTTTTAAAAAGACTTATTTTGTTATGTATTTTAATTTACATCTTTTTATGTTGGGATATGTTCTTATATATCCTTATTGATGTAAATTTTATGTCCAAGTGATTAGATACCATTTTCTCTCCCATCAACTAATTTTATGAATTTTAAAGTGACGTTGTTAGGCTATCGAATTTTACCAAGGGAACTTCTTAACCCAATTTCGATTTCTTTGGGTTCAACTTGTAGTTATTGAATATGTCATCATATGAATATGTGTGAATTACCTCTGGTTATTTTACACTTAATATCCAATTATATTTTGTGTATTTATATTTTTCACACATAATTATGAGATTTATTTATCCTTAATTTAAGGATACCTTCTTTATAAGGGATTTCATCTCATTTTACAATTCTATTCAGACTTCATTGTTGTTATGCACCAATTCACTCTTATATGGTGTATATACTATCCTTTAGAATAATATATCATGAATCCATTTATTCTCATGATATTATAAAGTTTTTATTAAATGTTATTCCTCAATTATTGCATTCAAGTGTCTCTCATTTTGTTAAAAACCCTTTAACTAAAATATTGTTTTAAATGTTTTAATGATTTATTCTTATAAATATTTCTCATTAATATCCATGTTTTCAAAATGGTTTTAAGGATTTATTTATATGGATATTAATGGTTTAAAATGTTAAAATCTTAAAAGTGGTATGGGACACTTTGATTCAAATATCCCTTTATTAAATGTTTTAAATGGTTTTGAAAATGGTTTTTAGAATGGATTACTTATTTAAATATCTTAAAATGTTATATTATTATTAAAATGTGGGAATGTTATCTTTACTTTGTGCTTAAGTTATGTTTTATGATTATGTTATGGTTCTTGGGCATTGTTTACGAATATGGGTGGTTCCGTGATAAACTAAGGGTGGGTGAGCCCGATATAGATCTCCAATTCATTGGGTAACACGAATGGGTTAAACGTTAAGGTTTCTCCAAAGAGATTTAGGTAATATACTGTGATGGGTATTCCAAACGTAACCATGAGGGTTACTCCCTACGTAAGAATGTTATGAATGCCTCAGGTTACCATTATGTCTTATGATTTCTATGAGTTATTCATAAATATTATGATTTCATTAGGTATGTTAACGTGATTATGTTTTATGAGTAAAGTATGATTTCATTGATTATTATGTATACATGTACTAATGTTTACTTTCCGAATTTTTATATCCCTTACTGAGCTTTTTATTCTCATCCCAAGTTTTTTAAATGTTTTTCACAGGTCAAGGGAAAGGTACATGATATGATGATGGTGTCAAAGAAGTGTTAAGAAATAATCCATGTTTTATTCTAAATATGTTTCCATTTATGGGAAAAAATGAATATTATCTTTTATGTAACCACTTTGTTTAAATGTGGAATGTAATGCATGATTTATGATCTAATTCTCTAAAACTCTAAACCTAAAAAGATCCTCAATGTGTATTCTTGAAATAACTCAATATTAAGTAAGGTTCAAGGCTGGGTCCTTATAGTTGGTATTAGAGGTCAGTTTAGATAACTTTAGAGGTTAGAGTGATGTTTAAGCATAAGTGAAAATTTGTGTATAACCACAATGGTAATTATATTAGATAGTGTCATTTTTATTTTTGAAGGTTAGAATGAGTTTGAGATAACTTGGATAAGTTTATATTAGTGTTTATCTTCCTCATTAGTAAAGGATGATTTTTTTGAGATACTCACACTGACCTTTTTGGTTTTAGTAAATGGATGGATCTAGCAGGCACCAAAGTGACAATGGGTTTGAAGGAAACTGTGGTGGTTTTCTGATTAAGATATTGGATGAAATGGGGGATTTAATGAGAAATATCACGGTTATTCTAAACCAACTATCAGGAGTCATGATCAACCACTTGAACCTTGGTGAGTTATCTAATGCCTCTTGTATGAGAGAACCAACTCGATGTGGAAGTTCATGTGATAATTATAAAGGTAACCATTAGGGTTTATATGATCCTTACTTTTAAGGTAATTATGGGTTACTATATGTTATGATGGAAGATGAAAGGCATGAGGTAAAATTGAGGTTAAATTATGTTATGGTTATTTTTGAAGATTTTATCTATTATTGGAGAATGTTTTAAGAATTATATAGTTTTGGAAAAAGGACAACACGCAGACCGTGTGACAACCTGTCGCGTCGGACAAAGCTGTGGGAATCGAACCCACAACCGAAGTGCGACTGATATTTATCACCTACCACTGGACTACGTGAAGTCCCTGGTTAGTTTGACTAATTATTATTTTTTTAGTTGGATGATTTTATGAATCAAGAGTAAGTTTATTTTGGGTTATCTATGGAAATTATTAACCTATCATGGAGGATATGTGATTAGGTTAATTACTTTTCAATATGAGACTTTAAGAGGAAATGATGTTATTTGGAGATAAATGTTAATTTGTACCTTGGGAGACTATGTGATTAAATCATTCAAATATTTGGGTTTCAATCTTATTTGGGTTTACCTTGAAGAATTTTATGGACAAATTTTTTATTAAATGGTCTTCGTTGAACTTTGGGTTTTGTTTGACAAATTTTGGAGATTAGGAGTAGTTTTTCTTTTTGTAAAAAAAAATATCCGTTTTGGGTATTATCTGACCTCGTACTAAACTTTTTGGTTTGGTTTTGGTTGACATCTAAAGAAATGGGAAATATATAGTTCTCTTTTTTGGATTATGTGATTCTCAAGAAGTTTATTATAGTACTCTTAATGCGAACAAGTCTTCCTAAATAATCATCTTTTGGAGAAAATATGAGTTTGATTAAGGAATCTAGTAAAAGTTGAAAGTCTATGTGACAAGTATGTTTCATTATGATTCAGTTAAGATCAAAAATAAATTCCTCAATGAAGAGTAACTTAAAACAAAAATTTTGTCTGTTAACTTTTCCTACTGGGGAATCGCATACCGTTTAACCCATCACAAGTTTGTGATTTTCTTGTGGTTAACTTTCTCCTAGACATGTTTACTATCACTCTCCATCGGAACATGACCCTTTGTTTTCTCCTCCATATCCATATTTTTATATGTGGAATCCTAGTATGGGTTAACTTGGGTGACCTTTGTACTTCTCTCCCTTTCTTTTAAAGTGATTGTTTTACTGACTCTTGTTCCGATTTGGGACTTTCAATGAAGTTTCCAAGCCCAATTTTGGAATTGCGAGGATGCAATTACCAAAAGGGGAGAAGGATGTAACATCCCAGGTAAATAAATAATATTACATTATAATGTTTATCAATATTTGTGAATAAAACGTTAATATTACTTTAAAGGGAATGCTATGCTTGATGGGGTACACAATACGCAACAACGAGTTTCTTTGAAATCTTACGTTGCACACTAATAATATAATAATATTATAATAGTTAACGCCCAGCCGTTGTAATGGCGGTAATGAACATAAATAACTAAAAAATTATTACATATGTTTGTTAAATATTTTTACATTTATCCAATAAATTTTAGAGGCTTAAAATCCAAATGAATCCAATTTTAAGAATAAATACTCTAATATTTTTAAAAGATTGGTTTACCGCCTTTTGATGGCGAACCTTTTTTAAATCTAAATTTTGATAATTTTATAAGCTATATTTTTCAAAATAAACATATTCTTTATGATTGGGACATTGAAATTTACTTTGGTTAAATTTTTGGTATGTTTCTGACATTGTTCATTTTTTTTAATGAATAGTGAAAAAATACTGCATTTTACATCAAAACTGGTTTTTCATATAATTTAAATATATGGTTAGATTATATTTTTAATTGGTTTAAAAGTGTAATTGGAATATATTTTTACAATTTAATCTAATATTGGTCATTGTAATTAATTTCACTTTGAAATTGGAGTTAAACTAGTGTCAATCTTTTAATAGATATTGTTTCTTAAAAACACGTTATTTGTTTTGACAGCGGGAATGAATTATTAAATTAATTAATGAAACTTATATATTTTGAATTTTGTAAAATATACATCATTTTTGAATTTGTAATATCAAATATAGCTTAGGTTTAATTTTTTGTATTTTTCTGAAAAACTTCAATTTTTGATGAATAGAGAAACCACTAAGTGGTAGTTAAAGAAACTGATTTTTCGTTTAAATGAAACTTTACCACTTCTGTGATTTGATTTTCAAAAATCCAACATACAAGGTTTTAATTAGGAAGTAAAATTTGGTTCAATGAGATTAAAATAATTTTTTGGTGAATAGTAACTTTGATGTTTTATTAATCGCGATTAAAGGTAATTAGTGTAATTTAAGGTAAAGATAATGTTATAATAATATGAAATGACCCTGACACATGTCCTAACCTTATTGTATGAGTCATGTCCGACCAAGAAAATCTATGGGTCAACTTGGGGACCCCATGGAGCCAATTTGGTTGTAAAATGACATTAATAACTTTTTATTTAAAGTTAAAATTAAAATGTCACAAACATGTATTGTTTTACTAAAACAATTTTTACATGGGGTAATACAAGTCATATTTTTTACTATAAATATTAATTATAAATATAAAAATATTTCCTACATCATGATATTTTTTTTATAATTTTTATACTTTAAATAAATTAATTTATTTATGACACCGTGATGATGTAGTGATTACCTCATCAATAAACTATTTAAATAAAATGAGAAGATAGGGTATAATCTAAGTCTTACACTGATCACAATCCTATTGGATGGGTGGATTTCGAAACCTTATCACCTTATCCTCAAAATATATTCTTTTGGGAAATTTGAAATCCGAAAATCATTTTATAATAAAGTAATATTTTATAACTTTCCAACAGTGCCCCTCCTCTTCTCTTATAAAAGTCCCCCACCTCTACCACCTTATCCCCACTTCTCAAGCCTTTGGCTCGGAAAAACCCTGACCATTTCATATCTTTACATCCCTCTCTTCATCATTGAAGCCTCACCTTTGGCAGAATTCTCTTCAAGAAACACTTTTGGTTCAAACCAAGATGAGTTACCCGATTTAAAGGTAATGTCTTCACTTGTGTTCTTATGTTTTATTTTGCTTCTCCAAACCCCTAAAATATTTTTATTCCTTTATTTTGTAACAACACCTGTATCTTAAATATACTAGGATGTTGTTATGTTAAGGATTCGAGATACATTTACACACACCTCCGTCTAATGGTTAAAGAACATAATGTTTCTGTAGATGGCGAATTACTACCTCACGAAACGATGATTGTTCAATCTTCTCTTAACACCTTTCATGGTGGCCATTTTGATGTCACTGTATTTTATATATTATATATATGGTATTTATGTTTACCATATGATTCTGTATTTTATATTTAAAACATACCTTTATGCTTTGCATGTTGTGCAATTGCGATAATTTCATATGAGGAAGTGTGGACTACCGCCCCCTCAAGTGATGTGACTCGTTCATGCAATATATGGAATGTATAAAGAATGAAACTAATGAAATTATATGACCTATAAAACATATATATTATACTGGAATTATAATATATATATCTCTCAATTATTTTTAATTCCATTAATATGACAAAGAAATGAAAGTAGCGCTCATGTGTACGTACGGCCTACCGTCTCCATGAACGGTGCATTTCATTTCTTTTTATCTCAAAATGTTATGGAATTGTATAAAATGAATATGTACTGGATATATATGATATTTAAATCATTAATACTATTCTGGAGATTATTTACTTATAACTACATAGACAATCATTTTCAAACAAGTTCATTTTTGACTCATGTACCAAACATCGAAAAAAAAAGTCTGATATGAACTCACTTTATTAACCAATTATTATAACATTGTAATATGTGATATGAATTGAATAATAATCTTTAAAGGAGGACATTAAGTAATTATAAATTGACCAAAGTTTATTATTCAGGAATATAAATAAATGAACAAGACATGTCGGACTTGAGGTAAGGGATCCGACCACTTTTTTTTTTCAAGTACCCTCTTTTATGTCATTTCATTTATGCTCCATGTTCTTACGTTGGAGGATGTTCTTTTATATTAACCATACTGTAATTTTTATTTTCATATAATTATATACCCTCTCTTACTCTCGTCAATTCATTTTTAGAAATTTTATGTGGCGCCGTTAGGCTGCTGAATTTTCACAAGGGATCCTACCTCTCTCTTTCTTTTTAAGAACTCTTTTTTATGTAACTTTCTTTAATCTCATATTTATTATGTTGTGGGATGTTATTTTATATTACTCTTTCTGTAAATTTTATTTTAATATGATGAGATACCCTATTTTATCTCATCAATCCATTTTTGAAAATTTTATGTGGCGCCGTTAGGCTACCGAATTTTCATAAGGGGATTTTCATCTCACTTTTTATTCCCATGAGATTCATGCTACATTGGAAACTATTTCCTTTTGTTTGGTGTATGTACTGTCCATTATTTTACTATTTTTATAATATAATCTCATTTATGGGTAGTTACATCTTCATTGTATGACCCTTCTTTTATGGGCTGTACGTTTCGAAAGTTGCCCAAATCGGTAAGGGAACCTTTCACACTCTTTTAAAAAGACTTATTTTGTTATGTCTTTTAATTTACATATTTTTATGTTGGGATATGTTCTTATATATCCTTATTGATGTAAATTTTATGTCCAAGTTATGAGATACCATTTTCTCTCTCATCAACTAATGTTATGAATTTTAAAGTGACGTCGTTAGGCTGTCGAATTTTACCAAGGGAACTTCTTAACCCAATTTCGATTTCTTTGGGTTCAACTTGTAGTTATTGAATATGTCATCCTATGAATATGTGTGAATGAACTCTGGTTGTTTTAAAATTAATATCCAATTATATTGGGTGTATTTATATTTGTCACAGATAATTATGAGATTGATTTATCCTTAATTTAATGATACCTTCTTTATAAGGGATTTCTTCTCGTTTTACAATTCTATTGAGACTTCATTGTTGTTATGCACCAATTCACTCTTATATGGTGTATATACTATCCTTTGGAATAATATATCATGAATCAATTTATTCTCATGATATTATAAAGTTCTTATTAAATGTTATTCCTCAATTATTGTATTCAAGTGTCTCCCATTTTGTTAAAAACCCTTTAACTAAAATATCGTTTTAAATGTTTTAATGATTTATTCTTATAAATATTTCTCATTAATATCCATGTTTTCAAAATTGTTTTAAAGATTTATTTATATGGATATTAATGGTTTAAAATGTTAAAAGCTTTAATGTTGTATGGGACACTTTGATTCAAATATCTCTTTATTAAATGTTTTAAATGGTTTTGAAAATGGTTTTTAGAATGGATTCATTATTTCAATATCTTAAAATGTTATATTGTTATTACAATGTGGGAATGTTATCTTTCCTTTGTTCTTAAGTTATGTTCTATGATTATGTTATGGTTCTTGGGCATTGTGTATGAATTCAGGTGGTTCTGTGATAAACCAAGGGCGGGTGAGCCCGATATAGCTCTCCAATGCATTGGGTAACGCGAAGGGGTTAAACGTTAATGTTTCTTCGAAGAGATTTAGGGAATATACTGTGATGGGTATTCCAAACATAACCATGAGGGTTACTCCCTACGTAAGAATGTTATGAATGCCTCAAGTTACCATTATTTCTTATAATTTCTATGAGTTATTCATAAATCTTATGATTTCATTAGGTATGTTAACGTGATTATGTTTTATGAGTAAAGTATGATTTCATTGATTCTTATGTATACATGTACTAATGTTTACTTTCCGAATTTTTATATCCCTTACTGTGCTTTTTATGCTCATCCCAAGTTTTTGAAATGTTTTTCATAGGTCAAGGGAAAGGTACATGATATGATGATAGTGTCAAGGAAGTGTCAAGAAAGAATCCACGTTTTATTTTAAATATGTTTATATTGATGGGAAAAATGAATACTATCTTTTATGTAACCACTTTGTTTAAAGGTGGAATGTAATGCATGATTTATATTCTAATTTTCTAAAACTCTAAACCTAAAAAGAATTTGAATGTGTATTCTTGAAATAACTCAAGATTAAGTAAGGTTTAAGGCCGGTTCCTTATAGTCTAACTTAGGACACATTATTTAATCCATGGAACCTTTGGTTCACCCTAGGTTACTCATGATCATTAACATAATTCTAGGACTGTAACCTATAATTATTCTTAACCTTAGGGATATCCCTAGATATACCTCAGAAATATCTCTAGGGATCTCACTAATGATTTTGCATCCTAGTTTCCAAAGGTTAACTAAACATTCATTCTGATACCAACTGTAGAGACCCTTGTTTGATGTATATGGACATTACATTTCTTTTGATTAATACTTAATACATGACACAAACGGACTCCCAAAGACCATATTAGTTTAGTTCCTTTGAAAACTCAGAACATAATCTTCTAATCATGGTGAAAGATCTTCAACATCTTCCATAAAGATCTTCCCCTTTTTTCCTACCTAAAATTATTCTTTATATCCTGGGTAAAGAAAAAAATAAAAAAGGGTGATCTCAAATGCTCAATAAGGGTAAAAATGGAGAACGTAAAACAAAATATAAACATTTTAATGTAAAAAAACATGAACATAAAGATTAAACATCAAAATCGTGATCCATGAAATAAATCTCAGCAGTACGTAAGGCATAGATCATAAAGAAACATTAATCATTCTAAGATAGTATGGTAATAAAACATGGAATTTTGTAAAACTATTAATTACATAATATTATTTCCATAGTACCCAAGGAATTACATCCAAGACCACCATAGTGGACGAAGTCCGTTACTGAACCAGATTTACTTGTCATTCTAGCCCTATATTACTTAACCGGATTTACCTGTCATTCCATCCATGTTTATCTCATGAAATATAAATCTTTACACAATGCATTGAAGGGAGATATATGTCCCATCAATATCATAATGAAATCATTCTTACATGTTCCACAAAAACATAAATCATCCATCATAGCAAAACCCAAGAAATAAAATTCATTTCTTAAATATCATTCCATCATAACATAATTCATATAAGATAAAAGGACTTCATAAAAATAATTTCATCATACAATTAATCAAATCAAAGTAATAATAGGGATATAAGAATAACCCTATGTCATCTTAGATGGAAAATTATTTTGATAAAACACTTGAACTTAGTTCTTGAGGAAAATATCCTTTCTTCTTCAAAAACTTTTTATTTTCTCAAAATGTCATGAAATTTTATAAGAAAATAATATTGTTAAAAATAAACTTGAAATAGTGTAGTGTAAGCTTCTAGGAAACAAGGAATCATGAAACCATAAAAATCAATTCATTTCTTATAAGTTAAACAAAATCATTCTCCTCATACTTTTGCTAAAAAAGTGAAAAAAGGACCTTATATGGTAAACAAAATAAATATTCCTTCCATACCATGTATTAAAAGTAAAAAAATGAGTAAAAATTACTTTAAACATACATATAAGATTAGTAAACATTTTTTTAAAATATTTTTAGAGAATATGGACATGGATGATAAATTTAACCCCAATAAATACTTATGTATAAGTAATCTCAGATTAAAATGAGATTGTAAAATTTTCTCTTACCTTAGGTATGATTTCTTCTGTAAGTGTCTAAAACTCCTATATAGTAGGTTTAACATTATTATTAAATTGTAACAGAACCATAATAATATTTATTATATCATATATGATTCACTTATGACTTTATATTACCCGTTCATTTGTCAATTCCATGTTAAAGCAAAGTTTTGGGTAATAATCATTTTATTTATCGTACATGTTTTGAATTGTTATTCTTGATATTATTACATAGATCATGATTTAATTACATCCATAATGTAGAAAATTATTTATATATAATATAAATTCATTATATAAATATATATTTAATATATATAAAGATGAAATCGAATACACCATTCATGGAGACGGTAGGCCGTATGTACGCATGAACGCTGTTTTAATTTCCTTATTGAATTGAATCAAATTAAGTAAATGAAATATATATATAAATAAATCCAGTAGAATTATTATGTCATATATTTAATTATTTTTATTATATATACTTTATAATCATTCTTGAATGGTTAATATGGAAAATGAATCTCATCGCGTCGTGCAGACGGTAAGCCGTATGTACGCACGAGTGATGATATCATTCCCATAATTTTTGAGTGGTATTGAAGTGGATGGTGTATAATATTTCATAATTAGTATCATGTTATAATAATAATATATAGTTATTATTTCCACCATTATACCCATCCATGTAAGGTGGTGGTGAAAAACAGATTACACCACGGCATGGAGACAGTAAGTCATATGTATGCACACGCGGTGATTTCATTTTTTGTAGGATGGATAGAAGGTGAAATAGGTTTATTTCATATTTATAATAACATATAAATATATTATTTATACTTATGTTATTACTTTATAATGAAACAACTAAATAATAGTAAGTACAATAAGAAATAAATTTGAAATAATCGGTAGAAGAGATTACCTCTTCCTTGACGTGCCTCCTTTAAATTTACTCTTAGGGCATTAGATTTGGTCTTTTGAGAAGGAAAAAAACCTCTAAAATTTAACTAGGGAAGTTTAAAAGAGAAATATTTAGGTTTTTTTCAAGATTTATGGCTTAAAATGGAGTGAATATGAGAGGGAGGAGGTACCCTTTTATAGGAGAGGAGAGAGGCACTTTAGGAAAATCTCAAAAATATTAATTTATAATAAAATCAAACCCTACCCAAAAACCTCCAAAGTATCCCAAATTATAGGATGAGAAGATATAAGTTTTTATTCTCATCAACCAACAAAATTTTGGACAACTTATTTTGTCAATTTAAACCTTATCTTTTTAATTGACAATTAGTTATTCTATTAAATTTTAATTTTGGTAATAACATTCTAAATATTTAATGGTAATGAATATTCACTTATGTGGTGTTAATTGACCATAAACTGATACTTTATGAAATTTTAGACCTTATAATTATCACTTTGTAGTTTTTAAATATTTTTCAGATTTTTAAATATTTTAATAAAATGTTTTGTTTATAAAATGTCAATAGTGTCCATTTTGACACTATTCATTTATTAGACATAAATAAAATCCTCACAAAACAAAAATTTGAACCAAAATATTTAATAAAATCCTAACATGTCATAATCATCTATTAAATTCGTTTATAACTTTAATTATTTAATATTATATTTCTTTTAATATTTTTAAAACCATTTATTTGATATTTCTATTAAAAAAATAATTTTGACATCATTATTGTGTCATCATTAATGATAATTAATTAATATTTAAAAATTATAAATAAATTCACATGATATAGAAATTTTAATTATATTTATAGTGACTATTTACTTTCTATGTTTTATTTATTTTATAATAAATTAAAATTATTACACTTATAATATATAAGAGAGTGACATGTTGACACTTTCTTTTGTTTTAATAATAATTACATCATTTTCATATAAAAAAGTCCATGAAATTAATATATTATAATCATTAGGTGATATGAGTATACCTTTAATCATCCAATAGAATTTTGGAAGGTGTTGGGGTAATTTTATAATATTATTTTTACCCTTAATTACCCAATTTAAATTTAACTATGGTAATAAAAATAATTACCAAAGTTATTATTCATAATGACCAAAAACATAAATTATCCCATTAAAATAATTTGGACCTACTGATACCAAATATTTAATCCATTTTTCAAAATTAAAAACGTATAAGTTTCAGTAATTAATTTAAAACTAATCTGGTTGTTGAGAAAACGGGTTCTAAAAGCTAAAACATTGAAAAAGATTGAAATTTTATTAACTATGAATTCAATTTACAGTTAATGATAAGGACATAAATTATATTAAATGGTAAAAATATATTCTACTTATAATTTAAAACCATTAGATATTATAATTTAACTATAAAAATTATCTCGATGAAAAAAGTTGTTTCTAATTAAAATTTAGTGTATTTTTACTATTCATCAAAATAATAAAGTTATCAGAAAAATATCAAAATTTTATCCAAAGTAAATTTTTATATCCTTATTGTAATTAAGAATTTTATTTTGTCAAATTTAACGTATAAATGTGTCAAAAACTATATTTAAGATGGGTTCTCCATTAAAAGGCGGTAAAACTACATTTTTGGAAAAATACTTCTTTTAACTGAAAAGTTGATTTTGTTCTCATACCATGTTCTAGAAAATGTGTAAGATGAAATCTAATGTTATATAAAATAAAAAATGTGGTTAATAATATTCATAACGTCTAGTTTATATCCCATTAAATAAAAATATTTTAATAATACATCGTTGTTTAGTGAAACTTGGTATCACATACAATGCAAGCTATCAAGGAACGTCACTCTTGCATGTAAGAAAAGCCAAGTCAGTGTTGCATGTAGTGAAAGCTTACTTTAGTGTTTTTTATAACATAATACAAACATATTTCTTTTATACATTGAACAAAATCTATAATCAATGTTTCATAAAATAAATTCTATCAAACGAACTTGAAATTATGTGCAACACAAGCCAAGAATAGTGTTGCATATACTGCAAGCTAATACGGTGTTGCGTATAGTGAAAGCTAATATTGGTGTAGCATACAATACAATAAAAAAAAGAAATTAAAAAGTATCTATCTCATAAAATCTCGGTTTGTTACAAATGAATAGGGATAAAATGAGTCGATATCATGAGATTAGCGACAATTACCCATATAGAATTGTGATCTTCCTAATTGTTCTTGGTAAACTTGTCATAAAATACTTGTTTATCTACTCCCACTTCCACATAGGAATTGGTAAATAATACTACATGCATTATGGTTGTTAGTGCACTGCCTTGACCTGCTGATAGGTGATGCATCTCAAAACAAGATTTATTAATTCCCTTTTCATGACAACCCACTAAAAATATGATTTCATCATTATATAAATCTTTTGAATTCTTGGATGAACAACCCATTTTGAATGGTGGTAAGCATTAAAAAAAAATTCCCAAAAAACCAAAGGTACCATGATTTGATCTCTAAACCACAAAATTGAACTCCCATCCAACTTCTATCCCTAAATGGTCTCCCCTTTATTGAGTTTTTACCTCATAGAAACACATTTGTGATTGGATATCTGAACCTATTTCACATGCTTAACAGCATTAGGAATGAATGAAATGGGTAAGAAAATTGAAACATCACCTCGGTCAGTAAAATCCAGTTGCATTTCATCTATAACTAGCATAATCTATCACTGATTAGAAGGTTCTTTACCCAAATAATTATTTTAATTCCAACTTCATGCATCTACCACTAAATTTTCTTTACCAAGTGTATATATCAAGTCAAAGTTGAACATTTTAAGGTATTTAATCCATATTCTTTGACTTGTATTCAAATATATTTGTTAAAAATGTTTTTCAAACTCTTATGATCCATAAAGACCATAAATTTATCACCAAAAAGATAATGATTCCAAGTCTTCAAAACATGAATGATAGAATCTAATTCAAAATCGTGTTTGGGGTAGTTCTTCTCATAAAGTGTAACTATCATGATCCATATACAATAACATGATATCTCTTCATGATATCACATCCCAAACTATATCCTAATGCATCAAAATATAATACATAGTCCTATTCAGACTCTAGAAATGTGAGGATAGGAAGTGATGTAATTCTAACCTTAATCTATTGAAAATATTTATAACATTCATTATTCCATTGGAAAGGAATGCCTTTCCTCATCAAAGCTATCATTGGTGGAACCAAACGTGAAAATTGATGTACCAAGCTTCTATAGTACCTCACTAATCCAAAGAAACTATGTATATCAAAGACATTATTCTATGGTTTCCAAGAGAAAACAACTTCTATATTTTTCAAGTCTATAGAAATGCCTTTTTCATAAATTACATGGCCAAGGAAGCATACCTCTTTTATCTAGAATTCACACTTCAATAACTTGGAATACAAATGATGCTCCTGCAAGATACCCAGAACTATATCCAAGTGTTTCTCCAGGTCCAACTTTTTCTAGAATACACCAGTATATCATCCAAAAGAACCACCATAAAGGAATATAGATACCTTTGGAATATCTGATTCATTAATGCGATAAAGATGGTTGGTGTGTTCTTAAGACCAAAAGTCATAACAACAATCTCATAATGGACATATAAGCTTCTGAAAGGTATATTTGTAATATCCTCCTTACGAACCCACAATTGTTGATATCTTGATCTTAATTCAATTTTAGAGAACCACTAGTCTCCCCTCAATTGATCAAACAGATCATCAACGCATGGAAGATGGTATCAATTCTTTATCGTAACTTGGGTAAGATTGTGATAATCTACAAAAATCCTAAGAGTTTCATCCTCATTCTTCAAAAAAAAAGAATTGGTGATTCCCATGGAGACGTAATTGGTCAGATGAACCCTTTACTTTCTAACTTTTACAACTGATCCTTCAATTCCCTTAATTCTATTGGTTCCATCTGATAAGATAGAAGGGATATATGACTAGTCCCCAGTAGAAGATCAATCATAAACTCCACTTCTCTTTTGGGTGTAAACCCTAATAAATTTTCACAAAAAAACATAAAGTAATTGTTCCATTATGGTTGTAAAATCTCTATCTTTATCTCATCTTCTGATTCTAAAGAAATTGTTGTCAACTGGTAAGAGATAGTTCCAACCACCAGTACCAAGGGACTTTTTTTGATTTTACCCACTACCCAATTTCATTTAAATTGATTCCTAACTCCATTAAAATATTTTAAACTGGCCTTCCATGAATAATAATCGATATGGGGCTCAGAGTTCATCATCCAATTCGTTCCCAAAATCAATTCATAGATATCTATCTCTATCATAGATAAATCCCATACCAACTCAGTCCCATTGATTGTTATCAAACATGATACCCATTTTAAGGCTCGACACTCTCTTTGTCCCAAATGTGTTTGGATTTTTAAAACAAAAGGCATCATCTCAACATGTAAACCCATCATATCAATTATATGAGAAGAAATAAATGAATGGGATGTGTTTGTATAAAACAAAGCTTTGATAATGGTAGAAATCAAAATAATCATACCTCTCACTGAAAAAAATTCTTGATTTATCATACATGATCACTTTATTAGCTCCATACAATTTTCTACTCACTGCACTTTTCTCTTTATTACCCTATTGAGATTTCACTATTTGAAGAGTCATGGTATTCTTCAAATCACCTTGAATTACTCGATTCTGTTGATGAGATCTACTCTTCTATAGTCATCCCATAAAATAATATGGTACTTGAGAATCTTGAGATTTTTTCCTAACACCCAAACTATAAGAATTGAGATAATATCTCTAAATATGTCCCATATGGTTTCAATTATGACATTCTCTAGGTGGTTCCGTGCAATATCACCTTATATTCTCAAAAGAACCACTCTGAAAACATCTGAGTTTACTCTTCAAACAAAAAGTAAAGTTAACCAATCCCATAGTCTGATTCTGAGAAATATCACCCCCTTGAGAAGAGGTGTCCCTCCTCCACTTGTTCCCAAAATTGTAATTCCCACCTATTCTTATAGTAATAAACATGCTTCCTCTGACTATGTTTCCCAATATATCTATTTCCACCACCTTCTCTATATTTACCATCTTTGTATAATATATTATAAAATCATATCAATCTTTGTGTGAATTTCTTGTTTCAACCCCAACATAAAAATGTGTTCCTCAGAGGACTCACTTACAGAAACTTCTAGTGTAAATAAAAATAAATTGCAAAATTTAGCCGCATACTTTGTTACTAATAGATTATCCTACTTTAAAATGATGAAATCTATTATTCTAGAAATACTAAACATGTGAGGAAAAAATAGTTTCTTAAAAAATTATTCAAAATCCTACCATGCTATTCCATGACCCAATTTAGCCTGAATTGATAATTCCCACTAGTGGAATAATAGATCCTCCAGCATATATGTTTCCAACTTTACATTTAGCTCTACTAGTGTCCCAATGAAATCAATGATTTGATTCATCCTATTCAACCAGACTTTGGCATTTTATGGTTCAGAATACCCTCAAAACGTGGGTGGGTTTTGCTTCTGGAATTGAAATGAGTGATCCACTTGTCTTGGTTCATCATTTATGTTCCCTCAATCAATGGTCTGAAAATCCTAGATAATACTTTGGACTAACTGTTGGTTCACCTATGGATTAGGTGTGACCACATTCTCATCATCCTCTTCTAGTTGGTTCTTATGATGCCTACCTAGTGCCATTCTCTATGACCAAAATGAACTCCATTTAGTCTCAATCTCTATAAAATTAATACTTATCCATTTCAAATTACCATTTCAATAAGTTCCACCATCATGATTATCCATAATAAACCATTTTTTCCATTTTCAAAATACCCCCATCAAGCCTTTTCAAAATATCATATTTTGAAAACATTTTCAGTACTTTTCAAAAAACATTACATAATAAAATTTCATAAACAATTAACTCAATAATGAACAATTAAATCATAGTGGGAATCCATAATATCAACATATGTCATGAAACTTTAATCAGCTAAACCCATGACAATGAGGTGATAACTCACCTAGAAGTTTCTAAAACACTCATGTATCCAAACACCCTGGTAACTTGATGTTCAGCATAAAGAGGTTAGATACACATTTTTATTCTATAAATTTAAAGGTTTGATAACCCTATATCTTTATTACCATCCCAAGAAATAGAAAAACATATCAAGACAGATTTAGTTTCCAACTCTAGGGTTGAACATGACTAATACCCAAGGATCGAACAAACTGATATCATTTGTAACATCATGCCCCTTTCCCATTGGATTGGGAAGATTCATTGGGTGTTACTAGAATTAGGTAACATCCCCAAGAAACTAAAGGTTGGTAATAAATTCAAAGGGCCTCCAGAACATTTGGGGGATGATTTTTCCTTCAAAAGTTAAACATCTAAACCACCATACAATGACAAAACAACCTCTAAATTATGAATGAGTACAAAATAAAACTCAAAATATAGAAAAATAGAAAACCATATCCCAGAAGAAAGAGGAAACCCAGTGATATAACCAAATTAATAAAAACAACAACAAACCCCAAAAATATCATGACCCCAAACCAGCAACTCCCTAACATCCTCCAAAATCCAACGCGATAAGCCATGAACATGGTATCAAGAATCACTAATAAAGAACTAAGATACCTTTCCTTTACCTATGTCTTGATAGATCAAATCTACAAATGCATAGCTATTCCCAAGTCTGGGTTAGTCTAAACTCAATAGGTTTTCCCCAATGACATCCCAACTCGCACCACTAGGACAAATCTTGTTAGTACATTTATATAAAATAGTTTAAAACAATTTGAAACATTTTATATCAAATCCAAAACAGTTTTCCATGTAAATAAATAAAAATAATCCTTTGAAACATTTCTAAAACCATTTAGAATACCCATTGCATGACTTCACACATCTACACATCTACGCATCCACACATGCATGCCCAAGTGATAGTTCCATACTCATGATTAGTCTCTCATCGATATACCAAGTTGTCATAGTGTACTCAATACCAGGTGACCCAATAGCACATTCCCCTCCCATGGGGTCACATATAATGAAAATGAACCTACACTAACCATGTATACCAAAACCATTCAATACCACTTCACATTATAACCTTTATTTCTTTAAAACATTTCAATAACCATTTTCCATGTATCCAAATAAATCCACAATTTTAAAATAACCATTTTAAAATTATCTACAAAGAGGGTTCCCATAAAACCATATAATTTCCACAATTTCACAAAACCATCACTAAATAGGTTTTCCACCAAGAATCACACATCAATTTATCAATCAATTCAAGAAAAAAATAATTTCAAATTGAAACTTTAAGTTCTAATCAAGTGGAGTTGAGATAGTTTCTACCTACCTCACAAATGGTTTGTAAGATGAAGAAAAGCATAAAAATTCTATATATTTGATCACAAAATACCATTAATTCCCTAAAACTAAACCCAAAACATCACAATTCTCATCAAGGAACATGGATCAATCCACAAAAGACTAAATCTAAAGTTCTGGGAAAGAAAATAGGAAGATATCAATGAAGAACGACCAAGAAAAGAGACTTTCTAGAAAATATAGATCTCCAAGAGCCTTTTAAACACCAAAAAATTTCTCCCATATCAAAGATAATCTCCTCTCAAGCATTGGGAGGAAGATAAATTAAGGACTAATTAATATTAAGAAACTAAAATGGTTCTCGGAACTAAAACCAAATTAGATCCAAAATTTTTAGATCTCAAATTTCATTATGAATGGTTAGAGTACATGTTTATTATAATTTTTTTCTAACCATGCATGAGATACTCTCTAAATATACCCCTATCATGGTTGGCTTGCACATTCAGACAAATTGTGTGTCAACCATGCATTTACCTACTATTTCAAAGGGCACAATTTCTCCTGGAAATCTGCACGGTTAAGAAAAAATTTATGCTAATTATATGATTTACTAGTTCCCATTTTCATTCCTTTCATGGTTTTCTAGAGATTCTACATGGTTTCTACTAATATTTCTCAAACCGCGCACCTATAGAAAAACCTCCAAGGCATACCAAAACTCTTTCGAACCTCCCCAAACATAACTCAGTCAATATATACACATAAAATACATAAATAAATGGTAAAGTACCTAAAACTAGGGGTTATATAGTAATTTATTTTTAATTTTTATTGATGGAACAATTTTCTTAAATTCTTACACAATTCTTGTGAAATTAGTAAAAAAATTAAGTAAATGATTTTAAAAACTCAAAAAGTAATTTTATTTGGGTGATTTATAGTGTCCCATGAATTTTATAGATACATATTAAATATTAAGTGTATTTTAAATGTTTATATTATAATTCAATTTTTATCTTGATGACTTTGATGTTAATGTAAATGAATAGTTCCAAAAATGACATTAATGATATTGTATAATAAATTAAATTTTATTAAATTATTTAAGTTAATAAAAATCCTCTATTTAGGAAATTGAATGGTATATGGCTTAAAATATGAACTATTGTCCATTTATGGGCTAATTACCATTTTATAGAAAATATTTTGGCCCCTATAGTGTAAAAAACATTAATATCACGGTAATTGTCAAAAGGGTTAACAGAGGGTTAAAACAAAGATATAAGGGTGAAAACATCACCTAAACTTGTCAAACATATCTTGTATAATATTATTTAGACTCTCAATTATCTTATATTTTAAATATATAATTTTTTGACAGTTTCTATGAAAATTAATTTATATTAATTTAATACTTTAATTAATTCCAAGAGTTCCCCTCCCCACATTTATAAAAGGGAACCTATTATCCTCCCATAATCACACATTTTGATCAATCTATATCAGATAATACCTACCCAAATAACTTCCTTAAATCCATCACCATCTATTATAGGCCATGTTTTTATCATAAAATCAACCTATGAAGGATTTAGATATAAACCTAAAGAGGTTGTCTGAAGAATATGTATAGTTCATAACCAAGAGTTTTCAATTTATTTCTTCTTCTACCTCCTTAAAATATTCTTCAAACATTAAAAATAGTAACTTACATATAATTTTATTTTATTATGCTAATTTCATAACTTATATCCATATCCTCTTCCATAAAATGGAAAATGAAACCATCATTCATGTGTACGGCGGACTGTAGCCTCATAAACTGATGTAATTCATTTTCCATCACCTACTCTAATGGATAATTATAATGATGTATTTAATTTATATATATAATATTAATTATATATTTATAAATATTTAAATATAATATATAATCTACATTCTTACCTTAACATCCATTGAAAAATGATAATGTTGTTCATGCGTACGTGTGATTACCACCTTCACAAAGCGATGTGATTCTTTTTTCATAACCACATCACATGGATAATATATATAAGTATATTTAAAGAAATAATATTATATTTCTGATATCATAATAATTATTGAAATATAAAATTATACATACCTTATTTCTTTCATTCTCTTTGAAAAATGGAAATGATGCTCATGATATGTACAGCCTAATGTCTCCATGATTGTAAAATAATTAATTTTTCATAACCATCTTTCATGGTTGGTTTTAAAATTGTGATTAATGTATAAAAATGATAAATATGTTATAATTATTATTATATATAATATTTAATAATAAAATTGTTGACCAAGTCAAATTACCAATTTCATTTTGTACATATGATCCAAATATCATCAAAACATCTAATATAAACCTAATTTATTAAGTAAGTTTATATAGCATGGTAATAAAAAATAAAAGGGATAATAAAATTAAAATGTTTCTTAAATAAGTAAATAATTAATATAATTTTATTATTTATGATGATAAATAACATACCTAACAAGTTAGACTTGAGTTAAGGGGTACATTAATTTAAAACTTCCTTTAAAATAAATTAATTTCCATATAAATACGTTAATAAAACAATTTTAAAGATTTATTTTCTAAATATTTTTTTTCTATGTCCATATTCTAAAAATTATTTTATTAATGTATTTATATGGAAATTAATTTACTTTAAAAGAAGTTTTAAATCACTCATTACTTTCTTTAAAAGGATTCCAAAATGAATCTTTTTAAGTAATGTTTTGAAAAAAAGGTAAAATGAATGTTATATTTTAATGTTTACAGAATAAATGGTTTTTCCACCACCATAACAGTTAATTTATGCTTGTATTAATTTAAAATATTTCATTTTTTATGAAAATAAAACCCATATTTACCTTTTTATGTTATTTTAAAAAAAAGGGTTTAAATGGAATGTATATTTCAATATCTGGAATTTTTTTATGGGTACAAAGAATATTTTGATGGAAATGAAATATTTCATGTATTAAAATTATATTATGATTTATGGGAATTATTTATAATGATTATGGTTCCATTATAAACTAAGGATGTATGGTTCTATTATAAATCAAGGATTGATGGTTCATGAAGAACCTATGTGATGTTTTTTAACAATGTTTTGTATTTATTGAACACTAATATTTTGAAAAAGAATGTTTTTTTAAAAAAAAGTGAAAGTTTCGGAATTTTTTAACCCAAACACAAAGGGGTAGAAATAAATTTTGTTTGAGAAGGTTTTTTTCAGAACCTACAGGATCAGAATGAGTAAAACCAGATACAAATTATTGGACTAAGTAGTGTCAGTCAAAGAAGTTTTTAGAAATATGAAGTTGTTTATTGAACACATCATCAGTCTCATATCCATTTTCATGAATTTGAAGATTTATTAAACTCAGTGTCAGCTATAAATCCATAAGTTCATGAGAATGAATGTTATAATGTTGCTAAAGATGTTGAATGAATATAGTGATGCCAGGAGATAGAAAGTTTTTAAACTCTCTAACCTTAAGTCAGACGATGCTTTAACAATATTAAAGTTCTCATAAATCATGAAAAATATCATGATAACATATTTTGAATAAATGAAGGAATCATAATTATTGTATTAGTTCTAGGAATTAGAAAAACATTTCATCATATCTAGAAGTACTGGGAAATAAGTTTTCAAAAGTATGAATGAGTTATAGATGATGAGGTTTGAATATTTTAAAGGTTACAAAGTGAAGTTTCCATCGTAACGAGAATTACTTCATAGTGATAATTCCATCGTAATGATAATTTCATCAAAATTAGAATTCCATCTTTATGAGGATTCCATAGGACTGAACTCTAAAAAGTTCCATCAGACTGACTCTAAAAAGGAAAGTCAATTGGATGGACTCTAAGGAGGAAATTAAATCAAATAGACCCATAGGAATAAATTTATATCATAATGAGGAGAGGAAGAAATTTGAATTGTAATAAGAAGAGGAAGATAGTCAAATCATAATGAGAAAATGCATAAATTCAGATCATAATGAGCAGAGTAATAAATTCATATCGTAATTAGTAGAATAATTTAGTCACATTGGATTAAAGTTGAATAAGTTAATTGGACTAAAGATGAGTATTTTAATAAAAATGAAGCTAAGGAAGTTACATCAGACTAAAGAAAAGTTATTATATTTGAGAATATTGATTTTGAAGAAATATTGAGAAGGTTCGAAGTAGCCAAAGTTGAATTTTAAAAGTGAATACTTTTTAGTGTTTTGAAATTTCAGTAAGTATGTAATTTTTTTCAATTTCCTACATTTTATATTCTGAGTTTCCTATAAATAGAATCATAGTACATTCATACATTGAAAATTTTTCACTGGAGAAGAAAAGGCAGAGTACTGAAGAATTTGTGTCAAAGTTTTATTTCCATACAGAGATCTCATTAGAAGATCAGATGACTGAATGTTTTCTTACCAGAATAAGGAATATTGGACTAAGAAATATTAGACTAAGAAAGATCAAACTGAAAAAGATCAAACTGAGCATTTAAGCAGAGTTTGAGAAGTGGAGATTGAGAAAGAGAGCATCGTATTGAGTTTATTGTACTTATTCATTTGGATTATATTCATCGGACTGAAGGGAATTGGATTCAAGGTAATCAAACTCAATAACTTTTGTGGAGCAGATTGAACAAAGTATTTTTATTTTTATTTTGGCTTAATTGTTTGTAATTAAACTTTGTAAAATGACAGGAGTCAGTATAATAATTTCAATCAGGATATACAAGCTGTCTAATGGGATTGAGCACGAGTTTTATTCACTTATTCTTAAAAGTGAATTTCCATATACCCACAGGAGTGGATATGGAAAGGAAGTTGGTTCTCACACTGAGACCGAACTTGTAAATATTGTGTGCTTTACTTTCTATCCTACTTTTTCATGAATTATTATTAACTAAAATATGAAAAGGAAATGAAATTTAATAGATTGAAGTGGTTGAGTTTCTAAAAGTATTTAAACTTATAAACCAAATATTGGGGGTTCCATTATAATCCAATAATGGGTGACCCCGATATAGCTCTATAATGCATTAGGTAAGGGATGAAGTTAACTGATTAGATTCCATCGAAGAGATTATTTTAATTTACTAGGTAGGTTATTCTATTTGTAAGAGTGATATGAAAATAATATCACAATTTACCTATATGATTTATCTATTCTTTGAATGTTTTATTACATAAATCTTATTGTTTTCCAAGGTAAACTAATGAGATTTTGTTTAAAGGAACTTATATAGAAACCCAATCCTTTTATACAACTTATACCATGAATTTTAAAATAAAAATATAATAATTACAACCTATATATCATGAGGCCTAGTCTCTTAAGAATATTGGGTTAAGAATACATCAAAGTGAGACTAAAATAAAAATTATCTATTTTATTCTCCATAATGATCTCCTAAATCCTTTTTAGCACCTAAAAATAAAAGAGACAACCTTGGGAATACATAGACAAAACGGGTTAGCTGAAATCCCAGTAAAAGAATAAACATGATAAAAATTATAACTTTTGAGTGAAAGGAAAAACATTATATCATAAATGAGAAGGCTCAAGAGTAATCACATAATAACATAATATAAGTAACATGGTATTATAAGATCATGGAATCAAAAGAAATGTGGTGGAAATATATAAAATGTCATAAATATGAGTCAAAAATAACTTCCTAGAAAATATCACATGGTAAAAAAAGTCCCATAATGGATTAGGTTTACTCCCAAATCCCATACATAATGCCTCATGATACTAAATATTTGTCCAATGAATTGGAGTGATACCTAGGTACACCCATAATAACATTTTCATGATTATGTTTTCCAAAAAAAGAAATCAATCATATGGAATAAACATAATAATTTCCCATGGAAAGAAATGGGTTGAATAATCTTGTCTCGTATCATAAGAAAATGAAATTTCATAATAAAGGCATTTGAGAGATAAACATAAGGCATGTATTAGCCCATCAAATTATGGGAGAATAAACTAGGTATATATATGATATACATATATATATATAATTTATAATAAATCCATAACATCAAAGGTTATTTTCATTGATGAAAATATATTTAAAAGATTACAAGGAATATTTCTTAAGAGAAATACCCCTTTCACTTTAAAATAACTTCTTTAAAATCTAAAAATTTAAAAAATATTATAGAAATCATTCTTTTTAAATAAACATGGAAACTTATAAAGTAATATTCAAAAAATAGAGTGGTCATGATAGTGGATAATTCTGTACATGTCATATAAGTTAAAAAACATTCCTTTCACACTATTGTAAAAAGGATAAAAAGTACCTCATTCAGAAAATGAAAAGAATATTCCTTTCAAACCATTTTATAATAATTGAAACAAGGGTAAAAATTTATTTAATAAATAATTTGGATAATTTTAAAAACATTCTTGAAAATATTTCTAGAAAACATGGATATGGAATAAAAAGGATTTTCAATCAGAGGGAGAACAAAGTTAACTTTTCTTAAAAACAAATTTTCAATAATTTTAAGAACTGAAGAGATTAAAATGAAAATATTACTTGAAAAGTTCATGAATAAACAGAATATTAGAAAATATATTATTTTTAATATATAAATATCAAATATTCCCTCCATGGGAGACTTATACATAAACAATCCTGAATAATGATGAGATAGTGAAATAAACCCTTACCACTTTGGTAACTCTCATAACCCCAATAAAAGAAGTAACTTCAATTGAAACTTTAAATACTAGTAATATTAAGATATTCATGATATAAAATTTTATATGGTAATATATACGCCACACAAAAGAAATAAGTGGTGAATATTGAATATGTCTCATGAAAGTAAAAGTGGGATGAGAAATCTATTACCTCGAGTCCAAATTTTCCCTGTATGTCTTGTATATCCTATGTAATAAAATTATATCAATTATTTTTTTATTCAAAACCTTTTTTATAATGTCCTGACCCTAGTTACCTAGAGTCAATACATTATTACATAACATTGGAATGATCGCAAGAGATCAAGTCTCAAAATACTGATTAGTTTAGCAGCCTTGGAAGTACTAGATATATACACAAGTTTTACATTGCATCATGAAATAAAAAAAACATTGTGTCCCATTTGAAAACACTCATATACATTAGCATATCCCTATAGGTCAATCATAATATACTTCTTCACATCCTGGTAAAAAGAAAATATAAGAAAGGGGTGAGCTCAGATGCTCAGTAAGGATAAAAATATAGAGAAAACTATCATAAATAAGCATAAAAATTTAAGGTAATTTATAAGACTAAAAAACAAGACTTTTAAACTTAAGAATCAGCATAACATGGAAAAGATAAATCAAATAATACCATTTACTTATTCAAAAAGATATTCTACTAGTCAAATAATCACATGTAATATCAATAGCTAATTTCATAATGATGGAATGCATAATACCGAACACCATAACCACATAGTCAAGGCCTCGTGCCAAGACTACAAATAATAATTTTGTCAAGGCCTTGTGCCAAGAAACTAGTTTTTCTCATGAGACCTACCGATGCATCGAGGAGCTATAGTGGTCTCCACCCATCACTTACTAAGTCCAATACATTCCTCATATGAAAAGTTTGAAACATAATCTAAACATTTGTATTAAAACTAGTATACACAGTGTCAATACTTTAACCACAAACCACGAATGGTATACAAATAGAATATTCATAGTCAAACATAACTCATTAAATACTATATGGAATATTGTATTATAACAAATCAACCTAAATCAAGAATAATGAAATATATTGATATAGATGAAAATAATTAGTAAAACTATTTTAGAGAAAGATCCCCTTTTTCTTGAAATCATTTAAAAGTTGCACTATTTATCAAGAATTCATTTCAAAGTGATTTTTGAATCAAATTGTCCCATACCAATTTGAAACTTTTAAAAGGAATTTTAATTTTAAAACAATCATATCTATATAAATAAATCCTTAAAACCATTTTTAAAACATGTACATTAATGAGAAATATTTCGAAGAATAAATCTTTAAAATGTTTAAAATGATATTTTAGTTAAAGAGTTCCTAACCAAATTAGAGATGCTTGAATTAAAATAATTGAGGAAAAACATTAATCAAAACTTTACAATATCATGATAATTAAGGGATTAATGATATAATATTTCAATGGACAGTATATACACCATATAAAAGTTAATTGGCGCATAACAACAAAGAAGTCCCAATTGAATGTAAATTGAGATGAAATCCCTTATAAAGACTGTATCCTTAGATTAAGGATAAATCAATGAAATAATTATGTGTGAAAAATATAAATACACTAAATATTATTGTATATTTATTGTAAATCAATCAGAGGACATTCAAACATATTCTTTAAAAAAACCAATGACTTGGATGTTTAACTCAAAAAATGGAAATTGAGTTAAGATTACTCTTATCAAGTTCATATCGATGACATGAGAATTTATAAATTGAGTTCTTATGTGTATATAAAGTATATCAACACAAAGGGGAGGTTAAATTACAACATAAATAAATAAATAGTGATTTTACACATAATTTTGAAGTAAAATAATCAATGAAGTGTGCATAAAACCTAATGACTGTAAATTGAAATAAGAAATTCCCTTACCAATTTGGTAATATACAAAACATACACCCCATGAAAGAAGTATCATAAAATAAATATTTAAATACCCATAAATTAAATTATATTACACAAATAATACAATCATGGGTAGTACATACACCACACAAAAGGAAATAGTGGAAAATATAGCATGAATCTGAGGGGAATAAAAAGTGAGATGAAAACCCATTACCTTGTACTTTTCCTTAGTCAAGGGTAAATTAACCTCTTATATAATAGTTAAATAATTGCTATTAAATTATACAAGAACCACTACCTAAAAATGATATCATATATGATCTTCTAATATATCTTTATTAATAATATTTTAGTAGTATCATTGTTTTGGGTGTTAACTAATTCATTTTCCTATATATATTTTGTTACATACGTCATGTTTGTTATGGATATGATGTTTTTTATTAATATCAAGAATTATATTAAGTTTTTAACCATTATTTTTATTCATAAAATGAAAATCATTCTTGAATGGTTACGATGCGAAATGAATTTCATCGTGTCCGTGGAGACGGTAATCCATACGTACGCACGTATTGTGACTTTATCATTCATAGAATAGATAGAATAATGAATATGGTTGTACCATATTTATAATAACATGAAATTATTTATAAGGTATTTAAATTATTATTTTGTTATGGAAACAATAAATAAAGATGAAGTGGAAGAAGAAAAGAACTTTGAAAGAGGTAATGAAATTATTACCTCTTCTTCGGGTGCTTCCTTTTGATTTGATAAAAAGGGATCAATAGGTTGGATTTATGATCAAATTAAGGCCTCTAGGTTGAAGCGATGGTAGTTTGGAGGATATTTGTGTAGTGTTTGTCTGAGACAAATGGATTTGGAGGTGTTAAATTAAGGTGAGGGTCTCTTTAGGAAAATCTTGAAATATTATTTTATTATAAAATAATTTTCGGTTTATAATGGCTGAAAATGGATTTATTTAGAGGAAAATGTGGGTATGGGTCGAAATATTCTCAACCAATAGGTTTTAGACAAGTTTAGGTCACCATATTAACCTTATCTTTTTTATTTAATTCTTAGTTAAATAGTTTAACTTTTACCATGTCTTCTTGTATTTTTATACTACATGGTTAATAAACTTACTATAAAATTATAAGAGAACCTCAAGGGGTTCATTAACGAAAAATCTATAATTATAAAATTCCTTTTAACCTTATATTTTTAGGAATATTATATCATTTAATAATATATTATTTGTTTTAAAAACTCATTTATGTCAATTTTGACACTATTTAGTATTTGGTTTTTGTGAAAGTCAAAAAAAACTTGACTACTTAGAAAAAAATACATTAAATCAAACCTAAAATGTCATATTAACCTATAAAATTACTTCAATGCATCAAAAGTCTCAATTTACATTTATTTTTATATTTATAATATCAATTATTTTACTCTTTCATTAATAAGATAATTACTGCATCATCGTTGTGTCATAAACAAATTTAATTATTTAATGTCTAAAAATTATTAATAAAATACCATGATGTATAAAATAGTTTTTGATTTATAATGAATATTTATAGTCAAATTTATATTTTGTATAACCTTATATTAAAAACAGTTTAGTTATTAAACTTTGAATTTTACACTTTTAACTCTTCTTTAAATAAAATAATAATAAATTTCCTTATCTAATATAAGTGGATAAAAGAGGATCATAATTTATTACTAATGTTTATTTTTGTCGAAAAACACTTATCCAATAGAATTAGGACATGTGTTAGGGTAATTATAATATCATTTTTACCTTTAATTACCCTATTTACTTTTAACTGTGGTAAATAAAATTCAAAATTTACTATTCAAATAAATTATTTTAATCCTATTGAGCCACATTTTACTTACTGACATAAACCATGATTATTGGATTTTTGAAATTCAATTTACAAAAGCAGTAAAATTAAGTTTTATGCAAATTTGCAAATGTTCCTAGAAGGTTGGTAAAAGATGTTAAAAGGTTCAATAAAATTTTATACATATAATCTTATTATAAAAGACTCCAATGAATAAAATTGGACTAATATAGGTATTTTGTATTTATTTTTAATTTAAAATAAATTTAAATAAATATAATAATTATTTATATAAAAGTCAGTATTAAAAAATAACATTGTGTTTTTCACTATTCATCATAAATTGAAAGTTTTTAGAAAAATACCAAAAATTCACCTTAATATAATTTGGCTATTTTGAATTTAAAAATGTTTTATATTTTAATAAATTCAAGACATGTATGTTTTATTAATTAATTTAAAATTAATTCACATTGTAAAAACCAGAAAGTGGGTTTTTAAGAAGTAAAAACTATCAAAAGATTGACATTTGTTTATATCCAATTTAATTGTGAAATTACATAGGATGGAAAAAATTATATAAAATTATAAAAATATAATCTATATACACTCTAAAACCAATTAATAGGATAATCTAACAATATAAATAAATTGGGTGAAAAGGCAGTTTTGATTTAAAACACAGTATTTTTCACAATTCATTAAAAAATGAAACTGCATATAAAATTACCAAACTTTCAATATAATATAATATTGGTATTCTAAATTCAAAAATTAATTCAATTTCACCAAATTGAATTTATAATAGTGTCTAAAATTAATTTTATTATTTTTCACAAAAGGACATAAGATGTAGTTCCTTTATCAAAATAGTACTTATATTTTAATGAAACTTATACATTTCATTATAAATATGGTTTATTTATGTGATATAATTATAAATGAAATTTCAAATTTATTTATTAGTATTCATATTACTATATTTAATTTTTATGTTAAAAATATTTCATTTGAATAATTAAAGTATTGTTTTACAAAAACTCGATCTTCCATTTAATGTAAGTCAATTCAGTGTTGCGTGCAGTATAAGAAATTGAATTACTTTAATGATATAACTTACTACAAAATATTGGGGTGTTAAATTCTCCCCTCCTTAAAATAATTTCATCCTCAAAATTTAAACGTGGAAACAAAAACTAGGGTTTTGACATTTCAAAACATCTTTGTTGAAATCCCACATCGGAAAAAGATTCAATAAAATTATCACTTTAAAAGAAAGAAAGAGAAGTACAAGGGTCACCCGAGATAACCCATACTAGGGTTCCATGTAGAAAAACATGGATATGGAAGAGAAAACAAACCATCAAGTTCTGATGTAGATTGATAGAAAACATGATCAGGAGAATGTTAACTACTATAAAACCATAAACTTGTGATGAGTTAAATGGTCTTTGATTACCCAGTAGGAAGAGTAAATGGACAACTTTTTTATTTTAATTTCCTTTTAATAATTTTTTGGAATTTATTAATGTGATTGACTGAGAACAAAATAAAATATACTTACTTTTCATGTAGAGTTTCATCATTAAATAAATTTCTACCACAAACTCATCTTTTCTCCAAACGATGAGTATTCAAGATGAATTGGTCCCACCTGAAGTTCTAGAATCAACTTCTATAGAATAAAATAATCCAAAAAAGATGAAATTTATATTTCCCTTGTCTTTAGACATTAAGAAATACCAAAATTTTTAGTACAAGATCATATGATCCCCAAAAAGGGAAATACATTATAGAATGAAATACTAGTCTTAATCTCCAAAATAAAACAAACAATACCCAAAGATTAATAAAGACCATTAAAAAAACAATTTTCCTTAAAATTATTTGAAATAATCCAAACTAAGTTTGAAACCCAAAATTTAGAAGGATTTTATCACAGATTCTTCCATGATAAATCTTAACATTTATCTCCAAATAACATCTACTACTCTTAAAGTTTCATACTTAAAAGTAATTAACCTAATCACATTTTCTCTATGATAGGTTAATCATTTCCATAAATAAACCAAATCTCTATAAGTCCACAATAAAAACATACATTCTTCCAAAATAAAAATCCACCATTACTCCTAAAATTAAATCCCATATTATTCTATTTTTCTTAGGCATATAGTGTTCCCAAAAGAGAGAACGTATTCCAAAATAACATTTATCACTTAATCACCCAATCATTTTCCTATACTAAGGATAAATCATAAGTTCCCAAAATCAACATATTCTTGATCCATAAAAACATTTAACTAAAAAGAATTAGTCATACTAACTGGGAAATTTACGTAGTCTAATGGTAGGAGATAAATCATAGTCACACTTTGGTTATGGATTCGATTCCCACAGCTTTGTCCAACATGATGGGTTGTCACATGGTCTGCATGTTATACTTTTTAAAAATATATATTATTTTATAAAATTCCCAAAATGAGATAAATTCTTCAAAAATAACCATAACATATTTTAACCACAAATGTTATCTCATACATTGAATTTTCTTCCCAAAAAGTAATAACCAGTAATTGACTCAGATTCAAAGATCATATAAACCTAAATGGTTCTTTATAACTATATCCAAAAAAGAAAAGAAAATTCTACCTCAAATAACATTTTCACCTAACAAAATGCAGGGTTACACATACAAGATAAAAGTCTTCCAAAGTAATCCCATTAACAAAGATCATTAATAATTTTTAACAATTCACCATCCATTTATTTCTACATAGGTTCTTCCTTGACATAGGGGTTATCCTATAGAATAGAACATTGACTCAGGTAATTCCCAGGTACCCTAAATTTTCTAAAAATGACTATAAATGGATTCTTAGGATCATTTTTTTCTTCCACAGTACTATTCATTTTTCCTTGACCATTATTTACTTTATATTATTCTTTCCCATACATAAAGCATTTATTTTTTCCATTGAGACACTTTCCTAGGTGTCTCCTACATTTCCTACATGATGGAAATTGAGATTTCTTTTCTCCATAGTCTTCATTGTTGGAGCTCTTATCATTATCCACCTTTATCTTCTTTGTTGAGTTCAGGAGTTTGTTATTATATATGTTGTTGATTATATTTTTGTAAAATTGATTCGACATGAACACAATATATTTTACGCTTATCAACATTCCTTTTTGTTTCTCATTTAAAACATTATTCCCACCTTATACTCATGTTCAATGTTACTGAGAATTCCTTGGAATCAAGACATTGACTAAAACCAGAAAGCAAAGTGTGAGTAAAAATAGTCATAAAATCATTTAGATAATATCATGAAACATTATTTTCAATCTAAAACACCTTAGGATTAACCAAGGTTATTTATTCTCATCTTATATTAAAATCCATCAAATCGGTTTGTAAAGAAAACTTGAATTATCCTAAGCATATCACATAGTGGTGTCAATACCAAGAGTGCAGCAAGGCCCATTGTCATGTACCTGGACACCCCAGGTAAAGCCCAAAACTTCTTGTCATTGTTTTCAATCCTAGGTACATCTGTGCTAGAGCCACCTCTACCGTTTGTATCCAGACAGGGATGTAATTTCTTATAAAACCCGCATAATATTTACACTACCAAAATATTTGTATGTTCTTATATACTAATCCCAAAAGTTTATCTTAGGGTAATTTTATCTTATCTAAGTTTACCTAAATCTAGTTTCCAAGGTTTTTACTAAACTTCCTATAATACCAATTGTAATGCACCGACCATAGTTACCTAGAGTTGGTGCATTATTACATAACATTGTAATGATCACAAGAGATCAAGTATCAAAAAATTGATTAGTTTAGTAGCCTTGGAAGTACTAGATACATACATAAGTTTTACATTGCATCATGAAATAAAAAACAACATTGTGTCCCCTTTGAACACACTCATATCCCTTAGCTTATCCTTGTAGTTCAATCATAATATACTTCTTCACATCCTGGGAAAAATAAAACATAATAAAGAGATGAGCTCAGATGCTTAGTAAGGATAATAATATATCAGAAACTATCATAAATAATTATAAACATTTAAGGCAATGTATAAGACTAAAACACAAGCCTCCTAAACTTAAACTTCAACATAATATGGAAAAGATAAATCAAATAATATCATTTACTTATTCACAGGGATATTCTACTAGTTGAATAATCATGTGTAATATCAATAGTTAAATTCATAATTATTGAATGCATAATACTAGACATCATAACCACATATTCAAGGCCTCATGCCAAGACTACAAATAATAATTTTATCAAGGTGTTGTTCCAAGAAACTTGTTTGTCTCATTAGACCTACCGATGCATCGAGGAGCTATAGAGGTCTCCACCCATCAGTTACTAAGTCAAATTCATTCCTCATATGAAAAGGTTGAAACATAATCTAAACATTTGTATTAAAACTAGAATACTAAATGTCAATACTTTAACCAAAAACCATGAATGGTATAAAAATAGCACATCCACAGTCAAACATAACACATTAAATACAATATGGAATATTTTATTATAATAAATCAACCTCAATCAATAATAATGAAGGATATTGACATAGATGAAAATAATTAGTAAAACTATTTGAGAGAAATATCCCCTTTTTCTTGAAAACATTTAAAAGTCACACTATTTATCAAGAGGTCATTTCAAAGAGATTTTTGAATCAAAGTGTACCATACCACTTTGAAAATTTTAAAATAAATTTTAATTTTAAAACATTCATGTCCATATAAATAAATAATTAAAACCATTTTTAAAACATGGACATTAATGAGAACGATTTGTAAGTATAAATCTTTAAAGTATTTAAAATGATATTTTAGTTAAAGAGTTTATAACCAAATGAGAGACGCTTGAATACAAATAATTGAGGAATAAAATTAATCAAAACTTTATAATTTCAAGATAATAAAGGGATTCATGATATAATATGTCAAAGGATAGTATATACACCATATAAAAGTGAATTGGTGCATAAAAACAAGGAATTCTCAATGGAATGTAAGTTGAGATGAAACCCCTTATAAAGACTGTATCCTTATATTAAGGATAAATCAATGAAATAATTATGTGTGAAAAATATAAATACACTAAATATTATTGTATATTTATTGTAATTCAATCAGAGGACGTTCACACATATTCTTTTAAAAAAACCAATGACTTGGATGTTTAACTCAATAAATGGAAATTGACTTAAGATTACGCTTATCAAGTTCATATCAATGACTTGTGAATTTATAAATGGAGTGATTATGTGTATAAAAAGTATATCCACAAAAATGGTAGCGTAAATTACTACATAAATAAATAAATAGTGATTTCACACATAATCTTGGAGTAAAATAATCAATGAAGAATGCGTAAAACCCAATGAGTAGAAATTGAAATTAGAAATTCCCTTACCAATTTGGTAACATACAAAACATACACCCCATCAAAGAAGGGTCATAAAATTAAGATTTAAATACCCATAAATAAAATTATATTACACAAAGAATACAATCATGGGCAGTATATAAACCACACAAAAGGAAATAGTGGCGAATATAGCATGAATCTTAGAGGAATAAAAAGTGAGATGAAAACCCCTTACCTTGTACTTTTCCTTAGTTGAGGGTAAGTTAACCTCATGTATAATAGTTAAATAATTTTTATTAAATTTTACAATAACCACATGCCTAAATATGATATCATATATGATCTTCTAATATTGCTTTGTTAATAATATTTCAGAAGTATCATTGTTTAAGGTGTTAAATAATTCGTTTTCCTTTTTATGTTTTGTTACAAAAATCATGTTTGTTATGGATATAATGTTTTTTATTCATATACAGAATGATATTAAGTTCTTAAAAATTATTTTTAATCATAAAATAAAAATTATTCTTGATGGTTACAATACGGAATGAATTTCATCATGTTTGTGGAGACGGTAATCCATATGTACGCACGTATGGTGAATTTTTCATTCATAGGATGGATAGGATAATGTATATGGTTGTACCATATTTATAATAATGTGAAATTATTTAGATGGTACTGGGTTTATTATTTTTGTATGGAAACAACATAGAAAGAAGAATTGGAAGAATAAAAGAACTTTGAAAGAAGTGATGAAATTATTACCTCTTCTTCGGATGCTTCCTTTTGATTTGATCAAAAGGGATCCTTAGGTTGGATTTATGATCAAAGTAAGGCCTCTAGGTTGAATTGATGGTAGTTGGGAGGATATTTTATCAGGGTTTATCTGAGTCAAATGTATTTGGAGGTGTGAAACTAAGATAAGGAAAAGTACCCTTTTATAAGAGAGGTGAGGTTAATTTTAGGAAAAGCTTGAAATATTATTTTATTATAAAATCATTTTCTATTTATAATGGCTCCAAATAGATTTATTTTTATGATAATGTGGTTATGGGTCGAAATATTCTCAACCAATAGGTTTTAGACAATTTTAGGTCACCATATTAACCTTATCTTTTAGATTTAATTCTTAGTTAAATAGTTTAACTTTTATGATATCTTCTTGTATTTTTTATATTACATGGTTAATACACTTAATATAAAATTAAAAGAAAACCTAAAATAGTTAATTAATGACATTTCTATAATTATATAATTCCTTTGGAAGAACCTTATATTTTTAGGAATATTATACCATTTAATACTATAGTATTTGTTTAAAAAACTCATTTATGTCAATTTTGACACTATTTAGCATTTGATTTTTGTGAAAGTCAAAAAAACTTTATTACTTAGAAAAAATATATTAAATCAACCTTAACATTTCATATTAACCTATAAAATTATTGTAAAGAATCAAAAGTCTCAATTTATATTTATTTTTATATTTATAATATCAATTATTTTAATCATTCATTAATAAGGTAATTACTGCATCATCATTGTGTCATAAATAAATTTAATTATTTAATGTATAAAAATTATAAATAAAATACCATGATTTAGGAAATATATTTATATTTATAATGAATATTTATAGTCAATTTTATCTTACGTATAACCCTATATTAAAAATGGTTTAGTTATTAAACATTGAATTTTACACTTTTAACTCTCCTTTAAATAAAATAATAATAAATGTCTTAATCTAATCCAAGTGGATCAAAGAGGATCATAATTTATTCATAATGTTGATTTTGGTCGAAAAAAACTTATCCAATAGAATTAGAATATGTGTTAGGATAATTATAATATCATTTTTACCTTTAATTGCCCTATTTACTTTTAACCGTGGTAAATAAAATTAAAAAGTTACTATTCACTAAAAATAATTTTCATCCTATTGAACAAAATTTTACTTACAGATTTCAACCATGTCTCTCGTATTCTTTAAATTCAATTCACGGTAGTGGTAAAATTACGTTTTATGCAAATTTGCAAATGTTCCTAGAAGGTGGGTAAAAGACGTTAAAAGGTTCAATAAAATTTTATACATCTAATATTTTTATAAAATGACTCCAATGAATTACATTGAACTAATATAGGTATTTTGGATTTATTTTTACTTTAAAATAAATTTAAAAATAAATAATATTTATTTAAATAAAAGTCGATTTAAAACAATAGAGCAATGTTTTTCACTATTCATCAAAAATTGAATGTTTTCAGAAAAAATACCAAAAATTCACCCTAAGATAATTTTGATATATTGAATTTAAAAATGATGTATATTTTATAAAATTCCAGACATTTAATTTGCATCAATTAATTTAAAATTAATTCATGTTGTGAAACTAGAAAGCAGGTTTTTAAAAAGTAAAAAACTATCAAAAGATAAACATGTGTTTATATCCAATTTAAATGTGAAATTACTTAAAATGTCCAACATTATATAAAATTATATAAAAATAATCTATATATATTATAAAAACAATTAAGATTATGATCTAACAATATAAATAAATTGGGTGAAAAGGCAATTTTGAATTAAAACGCTGTATTTTCAATATTCATTAAAAAAATGAAACTTCTCATAAAATTACCAAACATTCATCCTGATATTATATTGGTATTCAGAATTCAAAAATTAATTCAATTCCACCAAATTGAATTTATAATAGTGTCTAAAATTAATTTTATTATTGTTTACAAAAGGAAATAAGAAGTAGTTCCTTTATCAAAATAGTATTTGTATTTTAATGAAACTTATACATTTACTTATAAATATGGTTTATTTATGTGATATAATTATAAATTAAATTTAAAATTTATTTTTTACTATTCATATTACTATATATAATTGTTAGTTTATAAATATATCATTTGAATAATTAATGTTTTTTTTTCACAGAAACTTAATCTTCCATATAATGTAAGTCAAGTCAGTGTTTCGTGTAGTATAAGCTATTAAATTACTTTAATGATATAACTTAATATAAAATATTGGGGTTTTACATTATACCCTCCAAATAATTTCATCCTCAATATTTATACTTAGAAACAAAAACTAGGGGTTTGACATTTCAAAACATCTTTGTTGAAATCCCATATTGGAAAAAGAGTCAATAAAATTATCACTTTAAAAGAAAGAAAGATAAGTAAAAAGGTCACTCGAGATAACCCATAATAGGGTTCCATGTAGAAAAACATGGATGTGGAAGAGAAAACAAACCATCAATTTCTGATGGAGAGTGATAGAAAACATGATCAAGATAAAGTTAACTTCCAGAAAACCATAAACTTGTGGTGGGTTAAACGGTCTTTGATTACCCAATAGGAAGAGTAAATGAACAACTTTTTTGTTTTAAGTTCATTTTAGTAATGTTTTGGAATTTATTTATGAGATTGACTAAGAATATAAGTAGATATACTTTCTTTTCAAGTATAGTTTAATCGTTTAATAAATTTCTACCACAAAATCATATTTTCTCCAAACGATGAGTATTCAAGATGACTTGGTCACACCTGAAATGCTAGAATCAACATCTAGAGAATCACATAATCCAAAAAAAGATTAACTTTATATTTCCCTTGTCTTTATACATTAACCAACAACAAAATTTTTAGTACAAGATCATATGATCCACAAAAAGGAAAATCATTTATAGAAAGAAATACTTATCTTAATATCCAAAATTAAACAAACAATACCCAAAGTTCAATAGAATTGTTTCTTATCTGAAAAATGATGGGTGTCCCCTCAATATACTCAATGAAAGTCTATCTTGGAAACCGTAGATATTACACTTTGATGATGATTGTTCCTCTCCATGATAGATCGGGTGAGTCATTGTATCCTTCGACCCTGAATGGGAGCGTACTTTTGATCCTATGCATCTGGAAATGAAGGAGGAAAACCCCATGAGGAATCTATTGCTACGCATGATACGACTGATAAATCCAAACTAATATCTTTCTTTGAGGCACTCAATGGCATGGATATTCTCAAGGTATCATCTTCAAAACCACCTTTGTGAAAAAATCTAGATGATAAAGGATTTTCAGTCAAGGACGATCCTAAAGTGCTCCAGAAAAGAGCCCAATTTTGTAAGTTCTCAGTTATGGGATGCATCTCTTACATAAAAGGTGATAAACCCAGGGCTTACTCTGATCATAAACTTTGCATAGCTCATTTTTGGGGTTTTCTAAACTAGAAGCTCATACCCTTAGGGAATGGATATTTTCACATACTGCTTACCTCCCAGGATGAATTAGATCGAGTTTGGATAGTAGGGAACATTCAACTCAAACCTGGTCTTCTTCATCTCTCTGATTGGGATTATAGTTTAAATCCACACACTCATAGGAACACTAATGCCCAGATATGGGTTAGATTTCATGGTCTAAATTGGTATCATTGGCACCTGAAAATTTTAAATAACATATCCTCTTGCATAGGCACACCCCTTAAGATAGATCAGTGAACATTGAATGGTGATCTAGGACTCTTTGTTAGTGTGATGATAGAAGTGAATTTAGAATCTAAACTCCCACATAGTATCACCTTTAATGTGAATGACTATAGAACAGAAGTTATAATTGTGTATGAGAATAAGCCCCCATTTTTTGACCTTTGTAAGATCATAGGACACTCTTTTTTAAACTACAGAGTGGTGAAGAAACAAGTCACCCAACCAATTGAATCTGAATGGACTGAAATTAGAAAACAAAATAAGGGAAAAGTTCTTACCCTTGATAAAATAGATCCCTCCATGAGGAAAACCGAAAACTGGGTGAAAAAGTCAAAGAATTTGAATACCAATGATAATAATAGAGGAAAATCTTGGGAAAAATTAATTGAATAAGTTGATCAAGCAGCTGAAGAACACTATATTATTGAGGAATTAGAATATGTCATTATGGAGATCATTAAACAACCTAAACTTGAGCTAGAAACTATTCTGAATGAGTCACACATGAAGGCTACTAACTCCACCAAATAGTACCCCAACTCCTCATACACACCTACTAATATTAAGGACAAAACCGCACCTCTTGTTATCCCTACTGGTTTGTGTGACTGGTATGCTGGTATCCCATTTCACACAGCTAATGGGGGAGGGGGTCCTTGTCTTTCTCAGTTCCAGTTCAACCATACAGCTTTACAGGCTAGAGATAACACTAGTTCTACTACTGTTTTGGAGATACATCACACTATTAAATAGGATAGTGTTCCTACTTCTCCTGAGGTCACAAGCAGCACACTTATTTCAGTTTTAGGAGAAGATATTGACATGTAATCCACTTAACTTTATGAAGTCACCCACCAAAATTTAATTGAAGACACCCTACCTTGAAAGAAATCAACTACAATTCAAGTTCCTACAAATTCTAAGGTTAATGAGGATTCTTCTATAATTTCTCCTAACATTTGTTTTGTTGTTACTAATAGTAAGCAGGGAAAGATATCACATCCATGCTTAACAAAATCCCCTATAAGATCTTCCAGGAGGAAGGGTTTGGGAAATAAGAGAAAGGTGGTTCCAACCCCAAAAACAGGTTTTAATGAATATTTTGTTTTATAATTGTCAGGGAATTCCGAACCCTAACACCTTTATTGTTTTAAAAAGATTTATTAATACTCATTATCCTAAATTTTTTGCAATTGATGAACCTAATATTTGTTTCTCCTCTCATTTTTCTCACTTTTTTCAGTCTGGTTATAACTTCTTAGGTACTTGTTAAAATCGTTCTTCCATTGAAACCCTTTAGATATTTACTCACTATACTTTTCAAAATGTCAATACATTTCATATATCGGAGAAGGAGTTCACTTTTGATTTTACTATTGACCACTCCCACGTTTTTTGTTCTTTTATCAATGCTAATAATAGAAACCAAGATAGAAGAAAACTTTGGAATGACCTCTCTTACTTAGGAAATTGTCTTCATGACCCTTGGTTTGTGGTTGGTGACTTTAATGCTATCCTTTCTCTAAGTGAGAAAATGGGACCAACTCAATCCATTATATCTTCAAGGGAGTTTAAATATTCTATTGAGGATAATAACCTTATTGAAATTAATCTTAATGGTTCCAAGTATATGTGGTACAGAAGGAATTATAACAGGGTGGTGGCTAGAAAATTAGATAGAGAATTCACAAATGATATAGCTCTGGATAAGTGGAACACCCTTTCTAGCACAACCCTCCCAAAACTAAACCCTAACCACCATCTTATCCTGATCAATCTCTCTATCAATCACCAGAAGCTTGTTTTTTCCTTCAAATTCAACAACACTTGGTCTTCTGACCCTGATTGTGTTAACATTATTAATCATTCTTGGGCTTCCATGCATCATTTCAATTATGCTTTTTATTGCGCAACTAAATTAAAAAAGTCTCAAACAGATCCTTAAAGTCTATTGTATTGCCAAATCCAAGCAAATTGATAAAGAAATTATTCATTTGGAAGAAGAACTTACTCAACTTTAAAACATCACTACTGACACCAATTTTTTCACTAATCTGTAACATGAAATCAATATTACTACGAAACTTGCTTCCTTACTAAAATTTAAATATAACATGAGAAAAAAAATTCAACACCAAATGGCTCACTGATGGTGATAGAAACATAAATTCTATAACTCCCACAAAAGAATCAGGAAAGTTATTAGACCTCTTTCCTTCCTGGCAGATGGGAACAACCTCTTTGATAATGAGAATAGAATTTCCAATCATGTAGTCTCTTATTTTGAAAATATCTTTAATGGTCCTGCCTCTTTCAAGGACCTTCTTATTGATGGCATCCCGGTTGTGGTCAATGATATGGATAACTCTTTTCTTACTATCATCCTGATTGATCATGAGATCAGAGACACTGTCTTTAGCTTAAATCCTGATAGTACTATGGGCCCTTATGGTTTTAATAATGGTTTTTATCAGCAATTTTGGGATATTGTTCAAACTGACGTTTGCAGGCTTGTTAGGAATTTATTTTCAAATGGTCTGCTCCCTCATGGGTTGAATTCCCAGTTTCTCTCCCTGATTCCCAAAGTGGATAATTCCACATAAATCCATCAATTTAGACCCATTTCTTTAATCAATACCCTTTATAAAATTATCAATAAACTTCTTGCTAATAGAATTTCTTCTATTATTAATAAAATTGTTTCTTGGAATTAATCTGGCTTTGTTAAGGGAAGTCTATTAAAGATTTTATTTTTCTTGCCTCAGAATGCACTAACCTTTTAAATAAAACCAATAGGGGAGGTAATATTTTCATTAATCTTGATATCTTGAAGGCCTTCAATACCATGGATTGGGGTTTTATTTTAAAGGTTCTTCAGAACTTTGGGTTTAATGATTCATTTATCAGCATAATTAAAACTCCTTTCAACTCAGCCAAAATATTTATCCTTATTAATGGATCTCCTAAGTGTTATTTTAAATACACCAAAGTTGTCAGACAAGGTGACCCTCTCTCTACCATGCTTTTTCAGCTGTGGAAGATTACTTAAGCAGATTGATCACTCGCCTTGTTGAACAAAACAAGATTAATCCAATTAAGGATTCTAGGAAATTGAATGTTCCCACACACATTTTATATGCAGATGATATTATTATTTTTTATAAGGGGATAAACAGAATATTCAAAATCTCAAATGTGCCCTCTTACACTATGAAAAGATTTATGGTCAAATAATTAATTGGAACAAATCCTTTACCTTTTTTGGGAAAAGGTTTCCTTCTAATATAAAATCCAATATTGTAGTTGATTTATCTATTAAAGAAGGTTCCCTTCCCTTCACCTATCTTGGTGTTCCCATATTCTGGGGCAGACCAAAATCTTGTTACTTTTCTACTACTATTGACCAAATACTTCACCAACTGTCATCTTGGAAAGGAAAATCTCTCTTTATGGCTAGTAGGATTTGTCTTGTCAAATCCAAGATTATTTCTAAAATGGTATACTATTTGATGACTTATAAATGGCCTTCTAGTATTCTAAAAAAAATTAATGTTTTCATCAAAAACTTTGTTTGGAGTGGAAGCATGCTTGAAAGGAAACTGGTGATTGTTCCTTGTTCTACTTGTTGCAAACCTATGGAGAAGGGTGGCCTCAGTATAAAAAATCTCAAACTCTTTAATGATTCCTTATAAGACAGACTCACCTGGAATCTTTTTCATAACAACTATGACTCCATTACCTTCCTTAAAAATAGATTTCTTAAAAAACTGAATAAGGGAAATTTGAATTACATGATCTCTTCCATTTGTACTTCCATTAAGAATGATTTTTCCAACATCATGTGTAAATCTAGGTGGATTGTCAGAAAATACTCTTCCATGAATTTTTGGCTTGAAAAATGGGCCACTGCTCCTCTCATTTCTATGATTCCCCCTAACCAAAATTCTGATCGCACTAACCATACTATCAAGGAGGTCATTAACTCTCACAGCCTTAATTTTCCTGACAGTATCAATCATGTCATTGACAACTACCCTGTTTCCAACACTGATGGTTTTTAGTTTAAGAACCTGATCATAATGTCATTCTCGACTAAAAAACTTTTTACAATCATAGTTTTATTAATTCTGAAGATGCCATTAGTTGGATAAAAAAATTGATAAATTATGGTTAAAACCTTCAAGACTCACTCTAATTTGGTGTGTTTCTCACAACAATATTCCCACTGACACTTAACTTAAATATTTTGGAATCCAACTTTGCTCTAAATTTCATATTTGTAACTATAATCATGAAGACATTAACCATATTTTCCCCTCTTGTGTTACTATTACAACCTTCTGGAATTATGTGCTTGATATTTTTGAGCGCAAATAGTTACTTAATAATTCAATCAACTCTCGGATACAAATTTGTGTGGATCTGGAAGCCTCTTAGCAAATCAAGAAACTTTTTTTAACTATTATTAATGAACTCCTGAATGTACTCTGGTATGACTGGAATGCTAGCATTCATAACAACTACTCACTTAGCATACATGCAGGGCGAGTATGGATCCTCATTACTATTCAGAAAGCTGCTTCGATATAAAAGGGATTTTGCAACAATACCGTAAATGAATTCTGGATTCTGCATTGTCTTAGGGTTAATGGTGTTTATCCTCTACCTAGAAGAACTTTTTAATTGTTCTGGAAAGCTCCACTCCCTTGCTGGATCAAATTTAATGTTAACAGTGCTTCTAAAGGCAACTCGGTCCCTTCAGGTTGCTACGCCATTTTTAGAAATCACTCTAGGAAGATTATTGGATGATTTTATAGATCTTTTGGAATATCCTCAACTCTATAGGTTGAAATGATGAGCGTGATCTATGTTATCTCCTTCGCCAAGAAACTTGGTTGGAACAACATCTGGATTGAAAGTGAATCAATTACTATCATTCAGGCCATTTGGAATGGTGTGATGCACCTCGTATGGCCTCTTACAACACGTGGGATGGACTGTATTCATTCTCTCATGGACTTCAACTACATTATTACGCATGCCTTTCATGAACCGAATAAGGTGGAAGATGGTATTGCAAACATGGGAGTCAACCATGTCACCACGTGGTTAGAGGAACCTCCAATTAAATTACTACCCATTTATGATAGAGATTGTAAAAGAATCTCATCTTTTATACTCATGTAATACCATGTTTTAATAATAAATTTTGTTCTTTGGTCTTTGACCAAGGCACCACCTTTTAAAAAAATACCCAAAGTTCAACAAAGACCATTCAAAAAAACAATTATCCTTAAAATTATTCAAAATAATCCAAACTAAGTTTGAAACCAAAAATTCAGAAGTATTTGATCACATAGTCCTCCATGATAAACTTAACATTTATCTCCAAATAACATCGACTACTCTTAAAGTCAAATACTTAAAATTAATTAACCCAATCACATTTTTTCTATGATAGGTTAATCATTGCCATAAATAATCCAAATCTTTATAAGTCCACAATAAAAGCATACATTCTTCCAAAATAAAAATCCACCATTACTCCTCAAATGAAATCTCATAGTATTCTATTTTCCTTAGGCATATAGTGTTCCCAAAAGAGCGAATGTTTTCCAAAATAACATTTATCACATAATCACCAAATCATTTTCCTATACTAAGGATAAATCATAAGTTCCAAAAACCAACATATTCTTGATCCATAAAATCATTTAACAAAAAATAATTAGTCATACTAACCAGGAACTTTATGTAGTCCAGTGGTAGGAGATAAATCCCAATCACACTTTGGTTGTGGGTTCGATTCCCGTAGCTTTGTCTGACGTGACGGTTTGTCACATGGTCTTCCTGTTGTCCTTTTTTAAAAACTATATTATTTTATAACATTCCCAAAAAAGAGATAAATTCTTAAAAAATAACCATAACATATTTTAACCACAAATGCTATATCATACATTGAATTTTCTTCCCAAAAAGTAATAACCTGTAATTGACTCAAATTCAAGGATCATATAAACCCAAAAGGTTCTTATAACTATATCCATAAAAGAAATTATAATTATACCTCAAATAGAATTTTCACATAACAAACTGTAGGGTTAGACATTCAAGAGAAAATTCTTCCAAAGTAATCTCATCAACAAAGATCATTAATACTTTTAAACATTTCCCTATCCATTTATTTACACATAGGTTCTTCGTTGACTTAGAGGTTATCCTGTAGAATAGAACATTGACTCAGTTAATGCCCAGGTCCCCTATATTTTCAGAAAATGTATGTATATAGATTCTTAGGATCAATTTTATTTTCTTCCAAAGTACTCTTCATTTTTCCTCAACAATTATTTACTCTATGTCATTTTTCCCACACACAAATCATTTATTTGTTCCATTAAGACACATTCCTGGGTGTCTCCTTCCAAATTTTCTGCGTGATGGAAAATTAGATTTCTTTTATCAATGGTCTCCACTACTAGAGCTCTTATCATTCTCTATCTTTCTCTACTTTTTTGAGTTTAGGAGTTGGTTAATGTATTTTTTGTTGATCATATTTTTTGGAAAATTGATTTTTTATGAACAATATATCTTTTACACCTATCAACATTCCATTTTTTGCTCATTTCCACCATAGTTCCCACCTTATATGTCATGTTCAATGTCACTATGACTTCCTTGGAATCCAGCCATTGAATAAAACTAGAAAGCAGAGTGTGAGTAATAATAGTCATAAAATCATTTAGATAATATCATGAAACCTTATTTTCATTCTAAAACACATTAGGATTAATCAAGGTTATTTATTCTCATATTATATTAAAATACTTTAAATTGGTTTTTAAAGAAAATGTGAATTATCCTAAGCATATCCCTTGGGAGTGTCAATACTAAGAGTGCAGCAAGGCCCGTTGTTATCTACTAGGATATCCCGGGTCATGCCCGAAACTCATTGTCATAGTTTTCACTCCTAGGTAAAATTGTGCCAGAGCTAGCTCTACCTATTTGTATCTAAACAGGGATGTATTTTCTTGGAAAACCCACATAATATTTACACTACCAAAAATTTTGGATGTTCTTCTATACTAATCCTCAAAGTCTATCTTAGGGTAATGTTATCTAATTAATGTTTATCTAAATCTAGTTTCCAAGGTTTGTACTAAACTTCCTCTAATACCAACTATAATGCCCCAAATCTAGTTACCCAGAGTTGGTGCATTATTACATAACATTGGCATGATCACAAGAGATCAAGTCTCTAAATACCGATTAGTTTAGTACCCTTGGAAGTACTAGATTCATATATAAGTTTTACATTATATCATGAAAAAAACAACATTGCATCCCCTTTGAACACACTCATATCCCTTAGCCTATCCCTATAGGTCAATTATAATATACTTCTTCACATCTTGGGAAAAATAAAACATAAGAAAGGGGTAAGCTCAGATGCTCAGTATGGATAACAATATAGTGGAAACTATCATAAATAAGAATAAAAATTTAAGGCAATGTATAAGACTAAAACACAATCCTCTTAAACTTAAACTTCATAATAATATGGCAAAGATAAATCAAATAATACAATTTACTTATTCACATGGATATTCTACTAGTCGAATAATCACATGTAATATCAATATCTAATTTCATAATGATGGAATGCATAATACTGGACATCATAACCACATATTCAAGGCCTCATGCCAAGACTATAAATAATAATTTTGTCAAGGCCTTGTGCCAAGAAACTAGTTGGTCTCATTAGACCTACCGATGCATCGAGGAGATATAGTGGGCACCACTCGTCACTTACTAAGTCCAATGCATTCCTCATATAAAAAGGTTGAAACATAATCTAAACATTCGTATTAAAACTAGCATATTAAATGTCAATACTTTAACTACAAACCATGAATGGTATAAAAATATCACATCCATAGTCAAACATAACTCATTAAATACAATATAGAATATTGTATTTTAATAAATCAACCACAATCAAAAATAATAAAGGATATTGACATAGATGAAAATAATCAGTAAAACTATTTCAGATAAATATCCCATTTTTCTTGAAAACATTTAAAAATCACACTATTTATCAAGAAGCTGTTTAAAATAGATTTTTGAATCAATGTTTACCATACCACTTTGAAACTTTTAAAATGAATTTTAATTTTAAAACATTCATTTCTATATAAATAAATCCTTAAACCTATTTTTAAAACAAGTACATTAATGAGAAAGATTTATAAGAATAAATCTTTGAAATATTTAAAATGATATATTAGTTAAAGAGTTCCTAACCAAATGAGAGAGGATTGAATACAAATAATTGAGGAATAACATTAATAAAAACATTATAATATTATGATAATAAAGGTATTTGGGATATAATATTTAAAAGGATAGTATATACACCACATAAAAGTGAATTGGCACATAACAACAAAGAAGTCCCAATGGAATGTAAATTGAGATGAAATCCCTTATAAAGACCATATACTTAGATTAAGGATAAATCAATGACATGATTATGTGTGAAAAATAAAAATACACTCAGTATTATGGTATATTTAGTATAAATCAATCACAAGACATCCACACATATTCTTTTAAAAAAACCAATGACTTGGATGTTTAACATAATGAATGAAAATTGAGTTAAGATTACTCTTATCAAGTTCATATAGATGACTTGAGAATTTATCAATGGATTTATTATGTGTATCAAAAGTATATCCACAAAAAAGGGAGTGGAAATTACTACATAAATACATAAATAGTTATTTCACACATAATCTTAGAGTAAAATAATCAATGAAGTATGCGTAAAACCCAATTAGTGGAAATTGAAATTAGAAATTCCCTTAGCAATTTGGTAACATACGAAACATACACCCCATGAAAGAAGTATCATAAAATTAAGATTTAAATACCCATAAATTAAATTATATTACAAAAATAATACAATCATTGGTAGTACATACACCACACAAATGGAAATAATGGAAAATATAGCATGAATCTTAGGGGAATAAAAAGTGAGATGAAAACCCCTTACCTTGTAATTTTCTTTAGTAGAGGGTAAGTTAACCTCATGTATAATAGTTAAATAATTTTTATTAAATTATAAAATAACCACATACCTAAATATTATATCATATATAATATTCTAATATTGATTTGTTAATAATATTTCAATAGTATCATTGTTTCAGGTGTTAACTAATTCACTTTCCTTTATATGTTTTGTTACGTAAGTCATGTCTGTTATAGATATGATGTTTTTTATTCATATCCAGAATTATATTAAGTTATTAAACATTATTTTTAATCATAAAGTGAAAATTATTCTCGAATGGTTATGATGCGGAATGAATTTCATTGCATTCGTGGAGATGGTAATCCATATGTACGCACGTTTGATGACTTTGTCATTAATAGGATGGATAGAATAATGAACATAGTTGTACCATATTTAAAATAACATGAAATTAAGTTAAAGGTAATGGAGTTATTATTTTGGTATGGAAACAACAAGGAAAGATGAAGAGGAAGAAGAAAAGAACTTTGAAAGAGGTGATGAAATTATTACCTCTTCTTCGGGTGCTTCCTTTTGATTTGATCAAAATGGCTCTTAGGTTTGATGTATGATCAAAGTAAGAACTTTATGTTTAATTGATGGTAGTTTGGAGGATATTTGGGAAGGGTTTTTCCAATCCAAATGGATTTGGGGGTGTGAAATTAAGATAAGGGGAAGTATCCTTTTTTAGAGAGGTGAGGGTCACTTTAAGAAAATCTTGAAATATTATTGTATTATAAACGAATTTTAGGTTTATAATGGATAAAAATGGATTTATTTTGAGGATAATGTAGGGAAAGGAGAAATATTCTCAACCAATAGGTTTTATACAAGTTTAGGTCACCATATTAACCTTATCATTTAGATTTAATTCTTAGTTAAATAGGTTAATTTTTACCATGTCTTATTGTATTTTTATTTTACATGGTTAATAAACTTACAATAAAATGCCAAGAGAACATAAAGTGGTTCATTAATGACATGTATATAATTATATAATAATTTTGGATGAATCTTATATTTTTAGGAATATTATATCATTTAATAGTAAAGTATTGTTTTTGAAAACTCATTTATATCAATTTTGACACTATTTAGTATTTGGTTTTTGTGAAAGTCAAAAAAACTTGATTAATTTTAAAAAAACATTAAATAAACTCTAAAATGTCATATTAACCTATAAAATTAGTTTAATGCATCAAAATTTTCAATTTACATTTATTTTGATACTTATAATATCAATTATTTTAATCTTTCATTGATAAGGTAATTACTGCATCATCATTGGGTAATAAATAAATTTAATTATTTAATGTCTAAAAATTATAAATAAAATACCATGATATAGGAAATATTTTTATATTTCTAATGAATATTTATAGTAAAATTTATCTTACGTATAACCCTATATTAAAAACAAATTAGTTATTAAACTTTAAATTTTACACTTTTAACTCTTCTTTAAATAAAATAATAATAAATGTTCTAATCTAATCCAAGTGGATCAAAGAGGATAATAATTTATTCCTAAAGTTTATTTTTGTAAAAAACACTTATCCAATAGAATTAGAACATGTGTTAGGGTAATTATAATATCATTTTTACCTTTAATTACCCTATTTACTTTTAACTGTGGTAAATAAAATTCAAAATTTATTATTCACCAAAAATTATTTTCATCCTATTGAACAAAATTTTACTTATTGATTTCAACCATGTCTCTCAGATTTTTAAAATTCAATTTACAGAAGCAGTAAAATTACGTTTTATTAAAATTTGCAAATGTGCTTAGAAGGTGGGTAAAAGACGTTAAAAAGTTCTATAAAATTTTATACATCTAATATTATCATAAAACGACTCCAAAAAATTACATTGAACTAATATAGGTATTTTGAATTTATTTTTACTTTAAAATAAATTTAAATAAAAGTTTTTTTTAAACAATAACGTAATGTTTTTCACTATTCATCAAAAATCGAAAGTTTTTAGAAAATACCAAAAAATCACCCTAAGATAATTTTGATATTTATAATTACAAAATGAAGCCTATTTTACCAAATTCAAGACATGTAAGTTTTATTAATTAATTTAAGATTAATTCCCATTGTGAAAACCAAAAAGCGGGTTTTTAAGAAGTAAAAAAGCATCAAAAGATTGACATGTGTTTTTATCCAATTTAAATGTGAAATTACTTCAAATGACCAAAATTATATAAAATGATAAAAATATAATCTAACTATACTCTAAAACCAATTAATATGATAATATAATAATATAAATAAATTGGGTGAAAAGGCAATTTTGAATTAAAAGGCTGTATTTTTTACTGTTCATTAAAAAAGGAAACTTTTCATAAAATTACCAAACTTTCACCCTAATATAATATTGGTATTATGAATTCAAAAATTAATTCAATTTCACCAAATTGATTTTGTAATATTATCTAAAATTAATTTTATTATTGTTCACAAAAGGACATAATAAGTAGTTCCTTTATCAAAATAGTACTTATATTTTAATGAAACTTATACATTTCCTTATAAATACGGTTTATTTATGTGATAGAATTATAAAATGACATTTAAAATTTATTTGTTACTATTCTTATTACTATATTTAATTGTTGTGTTTTAAATATATCATTTGAATAATTAATGTTTTGTTTCGCCGAAACTCAATCTTCCATATAATGTAAGCCAAGTTAGTGTTGCGTGTAGTATAAGCTATTAAATTACTTTAATGATATTACCTACTCTGAAATATTGGGGTGTTACATTTTTTATGTTTAATTAACTTATAATTAAACCATTTAATTCATTTATTTTAATGATATATTTAATTACTTAATCTGTTATGTCTACGTCATATGTTTTGAGGACATTCAATTCATAAATTAAAAATGACGTCGGCATGTTGAATAGGGTAAAAGGTCCATTATTAAGTCATATATATAATAATAATCATGAAATAGTTATAATTAATTTGTATAAATTATACTTTTATAACCATCCATGAAATATGGTTATGAAAAATGAACTATGTTACAATCCTGGAGACGATAGGTTGTATGTACCCTTGAGTAACGTTTCCATTTTTCAATGATCATAGTTGAAATATATTAAGTGTTATTTTATCATTACACAATGATAATTATATCATAAATATAATATTATTTCTTTAAACACACTTACATATATTATCCATGTGATTCAGTAATAAAAAATGAATCACATCACTTCAAAAGGCGGTTGTCCATCGTACACACAAATGATGTTATCATTTTTCAATGGATGGTACGTAAGAAGGTATATGATATGTTATTTTTAAACAATTGTTAATATTTATTTAATATCATATATGAATATTTAATCCATAATCATTAATAATCATGATAGGCCATGATGGAAAACGAATTACATTGGTTCATGAGGTGGTAGCTCGTAGTATACATGAACAATGGTTTCATTTCCAATTTGATGGAACAGGATATGGATGTTGGTTATTCTATTAAAAAAAATTAAGTATCATTATATGGTAGATAATTATGTTACTATATGATCATGACTTTGTAATATTTTAATGATGTTAAATAATAAGTAAAATAATGATGATTATTTAAGAACGATAACTCTTCTTCGGACCACCTCTTTAGGATTATACCTAAAGCCTCCCTAGATTGGATTTTTAAAAAACCAAGGGCTCTAACATATTGGGGTAAGTAATTAAGGGATTATAGTATTTATTTTATGAAACATAAAGATTTTTAAGTGTAGAAATAATATTATAGGAGGATACATTTTTTAAGTGAGAGGGAGTGGTATTTTTTGTAAGTATCCAAAACTATTCAATAATGGGAAGTTTCTCTCATAAAAAGTGCCTAAAAATTTATAAATATTCTATTATAGGGGTGATATGGTCAAGAAACGCCTCTAATATTCAAAATTAAACATTTTAAAAAAAATCTATTTACCTCTAAGGTTACTCACTTTTATAATTTTTGTTTTTTTCACCATGGTAACTAGTTTTTTACTGTTTTTACTATTTAGTATGACCAAAATTAAATTGAACTTATTAAATAATATTATTTATTATGATTAAAAATAAATAATCCAATTTATAAAATTTAAATCATAGAATTTTTATAATTCAATTTAAAATTAAACCTGTAAAACATGTCGAAAAATGGTTTTTCAAGAAATGTATTTTTCAAGCAATAAATGGTCTTATATTAACTCTATGACGAGAAATTATTATTATATGAATCTAAATTATTATAAATATATTTTAATATATTAATTTAATTTAAATCTTACATTTCTAGTGTTTATTTTAATTAATTTAAATAGATAAACTTTATGCACTTCAAAAAGAGTTTTTATAAAACCACTTTTTTAGAAATAAAAATAAACTTATGCCAAAATCATGGAAATTAATGATTCAAAAGAAATGAAATATATTTTTATAAATAAAATAGTTTATATCTCACTTAAATAACAAATACATAATATAATATTACTTTTAAATAACTTTATTTAATGAAAAAAAATTCGGTATTTGAAAAACCAGTAATTTTCACTATTTAATGAAAAATCAATCATTTTTGAAAAATCCTAAATTTTCACCCTAACATAATTTTTATATGATTCCTTTAAAAAATATTTTCATTTTAGAAAATAAAATTTCTAAAATTTCTATAAATTAATTATAAAATTTTTCCATAAAAAGAAATAAAAAACATTTTTGAAGGAACGATTTTTTATTGAATAAAATATCTTTATTAACAATTGAGTGATTATTTCTTAAGAATTTATAAATAAATTTATATTGGGTAGGGGCCTTATATATATTTCATAAATTAGTTAATATTATTCATACTTTCCAATTTAATGGATAGGTTATATTAGTCGCGTTTAAATAATAATATTTTAATATTATATTGTGGTTCGTTTAAACTTAGTGTTGTATGTTATATATGCTACAAAACATAGTGATATTTTAAAATATTGGGGTATTAAATTATAACCCCTTAAATAAATTTTTTCCTCGAAATTAGAACTTTTTATCAGTAATTAATGGTTTGATATTCGAAAATTCCTTTGTGGAGAACCCACATCATAAAAAGGGTTAATAAAACTTCATGTTAAAAAATGGAAAATAAAATATAAAGGTCATCACATAACTAGGATTCTAAATAGGATAATGTAATGACCCAAAGTTTTTCAATGGAAAATTCCCTTCTTATATTTATGTCATAAAAACACAAAATAATGAACTACGAAGTGAAAAGTGACCTTTAAACATAAATTTGTCACCCCTGTGTTTGGAATTTTAAAAATCCGACATACACGGTTGTGTTCAAGATAGTTTTTGGAGTCTAATGAAACAAAAATAATTTTTGGTGAATAGTAACCTACCTTTATGAATAGTAACCTACCCTTATGAATAGTAATATGACCCTTATGAATAGTAAATAAGAGTAACATTACCTATGAATAATAAAATAAAATTTAGACATCTTAAAAAGTGACAATTTGACCTTAGTAAACGTTTTTGGTATTTTATAAGTCATAAATAATTAATTATAATTAATTAATTAATTTAAAAGAATATTTATTTTCCTGTAATGTATTCATAAATTATTGAATCAATTTCTAATAGTTTTTAGATAATTTTATAAGACCCTACGTAATTTTTGAAAGAACTATAAAATCATTTTTAATCTTAAAACTGTTTTTTTAAGAAAATTATGATTTTAATTAAATATTAAATTAATAATATTTGGAAAATTATTTTTGAAAAATGGACTTCATTTGTGTATTCTACACGTCGAAAAATGGTTGGGGTAAATTTTTGGGAATTTTTTGAGATACTTGAATTTTTTATGAATAGTGGAATCCGATAATTCACAATAAATGCTAAATAATGTATTAATTGAGTCACCGATGATGTTTTGCTGATGTAATCCCACTTGGTTCGGGATTACATTATAAAATTACTATTACTGGTCATCCAAGACTCACTATTTCTTTTCTTAGGTGAAATTAATAAACTAATCAATTTTATATTAAGGAAACCCCTCTCCCCTCCACTATAAAAGTCACCCTTCACTCCCTCTTTTCCTCACACCTCTCAAGCTCCAAGCCTTCTCTAAACTCTGCCCAAACACCTTCCCTAGCTCATCCACCACGTCCAAAAGCTGCTGGTCTCATCAAAAGACCAATCCTATCTTCCTTAAATAGGATCTCAAGAGGAGAATTCTAGAGGTAATTTCTCTCCCTCTTCTCCTTTAATTTCCTTTCAAGTTCAAGTTCCTTTCTTGATCTCTCCCTACCTATATTCATCCAAATTGTTCTGTAAATACAGTATTATATATATACTTTAATATTATGATTCTAATGTTATATTATATCACCCCACACCCTTTCCCTCTTCCATTTATTTTATTAAAGAGAATGTTGTTCATGAGGTGTTAAGTTTATCAACTTCAAAAACGACATGTTCTCTTCTTCCATTTCTACCTTCAGATCTGGTCATGAAAACATTTTTATGGTTGAACCAGAATATTTTATATGTATTATGTTCTATTTTAAGTTCTGGAAATAACCTATGTCCATATTACTAAGTGAAAAGTTTAAACGAGTTCGTTGTGATCCAAAAACCGCTCAAATTAACCCAAATAATCTTCATTTAATTATTATATAATGATTCATACACTTGGATCTAATATAATTCACTATAAAATTATTAAAGATACTGTAATATCATTAATAACATTTATTATTATTTCTGTATGTTTACCCATGATCTACCCAAACATCAATTTAAGAATACAAGTGGACCGTTCAAGAAAACCATAAAAACGAACATCCCCGATCAATGTTTTTAAACTCTATATGTCATCCAAAGGAACATAATATGAAATAATGAAACCAGAATGAACCCTATTAATGTATAAATGTTCTGGAATTTCTAATTAATGAATATAATGTCATTATATAGGACATTAAAGTGGAGGAGGCATTCGAGTACAAGGTAAGGGGAAATCTCGAACCCAATTTTCTTCCTTCGAGTTCTCCCTCTTTCACTCCATTTTTGATATGGTTACTCCTCAAAGATCATTTTTTCATCATTTCCTTTACTTTTCTGGGATATACATGTTTGTCACCGGTTTTTATGTCTATCAAAATGTTTTCCAAAAGAACTCTTCTTTCAAGATCTCACCTTTTACCTATCATTCAAGGTTGATGGTTCTTGTATCAAGTATGTGTTCTATGTGGAAATCATGATAATTATAATGTTATGATGTAACGGGTGCGCCCGGAATTATATAGTGCAATATGAATGTTTAAATGTGATGGGTGGGCCCGGAATTATACAGCGCTCCAATGCATTGGGTAAACTGATGAATCTCATGATTAAATGGGAAATGATGTGTGCACATGATGCTAGTTTTTTTCACAAGTATGTGTGGTAGTTAACCACTAAGACATGATGTTTCATTTTTATGCATTGCCACATTTCAAGTCTTTTACTTATGCTTCTCTCATGTTCATGATCTTTTGCCTATGTTATGATTATGCTCACCCCATGATGTATTGTTCTTATCTATACTCTTACTGGGATTTTAGCTCACCCCTTTTGATGTATATCCTCAGGTGGCTACATGTACTAAGGAGAAGACATGTGCTACTAAGAAGCTATAGAATAATAAATTAAATAAATGTTTATGGTTGATGTTGTATTTGTTATGTATGGTCCTAGTTTTCCCAAGACACTAAACCTATGGATCCTCCATGTGTAATACTATTGTGTTGTTTATCTTTAAAATGATTTAATAGTAATGTAAGAAATGTTCGGGTCGCTATAGTTGGTATCTGAGTAAAGTTTTAGTTAATTTGGGAATTAGGATTAGTGAACCCTAAAGAAAACCTCTAGCATGAGACTAAGTACAAATATGCACACAAGGATATTTACCTAGGGATCCCATATGTTATGTTTTTGGTATAATTGTTTAAATTAATAAGTTATTCATGAATTTTTTACTTATGTTTTGTTCTAACCTTTTCTATTTTAGAAAATAGTGGGAACCAGGAGAGGTAATAAAGGAGAAGTACCCTCACCTGTTGTGTAAAGTGAAATTTTGGGGGCGAAATTTCTTAAGGGGGATGAATGTAACGACCCAAAGTTTTTCAATAGAAAATTCCCTTCTTATATTTATGTCATAAAAACACAAAATAATGAACTAAGAAGTGATAAGTGACCTTTAAACCTAATTTTGTCACCCCTGTGTTTGGAATTTTAAAAATACGACATACACGGTTGTGTTCAAAACAGCTTTTGGAGTCTAATGAAATAAAAATAATTTTTGGTGAATAGTAACCTACCTTTATGAATAGTACCCTACCCTTATGAATAGTAATATGACCCTTATGAATAGTAAATAAGAGTAACATTATTTATGAATAATAAAATAAAATTTAGACATCTTAGAAAGTGACAATTTGACCTTAGTAAACGTTTTTGGTATTTTATAAGTCATAAATAATTAATTATAATTAATTAATTAATTTAAAAGAATATTTATTTTCCTGTAATGTATTCATAAATTATTGAATCAATGTCTAATAGTTTTTAGATAATTTTATAAGACCCTACGTAATTTTTGAAAGAACTATAAAATCAGTTTTAATCTTAAAACTGTTTTTTTTAAATTATGATTTTAATTAAATATTAAATTAATAATATTTAGAAAATTATTTTTAAAAAATGGACTTCATTTTTGGATTCTACACGTTGAAAAGTGGTTGGGGTAAAGTTTTGGGAATTTTCTGAGATACTTGAATTTTTGATGAATAGTGGAATCCGATAATTCAAAATAAATGCTAAATAATGTATTAATTGAGTCATTGATGATGTTCTGCTGATTTAAGCCCACTTGGTTCGGTATTATATTATAAAATTACTATTATTGGTCATCCAAGACTCACTATTCCTTGTCTTAGTTGAAATTAATAAACTAATCAATTTTATATTAAGGAAACCCCTCTCCCCTCCACTATAAAAGCCACCCTTCACTCCCTCTTTTTCTCACACCTCTCAAGCTCCAATCCTTCTCTAAAATCTACCCAAACACCTTCCTTAGCTCATCCCCCACGTCCAAAAGCTGCTGGTATCATCAAAAGACCAATCCTATCTTCCTTAAAGAGGATCTCAAGAGGAGAATTCTAGAGGTAATTTCTCTCCCTATTCTCCTTTAATTTCCTTTCAAGTTCAAGTTCCTTTCTTGATCTCTCCCTACCTATATTCATCCAAATTGTTCTGTAAATCCATTATTCTATATATAATTTAATATTATGATTCTAATTTTATATTATATCACCCCACACCCTTTATCTCTTCAATTTATTTTATTAAAGAGAACGTTGTTCAGGAGGTGTTAAATTTATCACCTTCAAAAACGACATGTTCTCTTCTTCCATTTCTACCTTCAGATATGGTCATGAAACCATTTTTATGGTTGAACCAGAATATTTTATATTTATTATGTTATATTTTAAGTTCTGTAAATAACCTATGTTCATATTACTAAGTGAAAAGTTAAAACGAGTTCGTTGTGATCCAAAAACCGCTCAAATTAACCCAAATAATCTTCATTTAATTATTATCTAATGATTCATCCACTTGGATCTAATATAATTCACTATAAAATTATTAAAGATACTGTAATATCATTAATAACTTGTAGTATCAGTTCTGGATGTTTACCCATGATCTACCCAAACATCAATTTAAGAATACAAGTGGACCATTCAAGAAAACCATAAAAACGAACATCCTCGATCAATGTTTTTAAACTCTATATGTCATCCAAAGGAACATAATATGAAATAATGAAACCAGAATGAACCCTATTAATGTATAAAAGGTTCTGGAATTTATAATTAATGAATATAATGTCATTATACAGGACATTAAAGAGAAGGAGGCATTCGAGTATAAGGTAAGGGGAAATCTCGAACCCAATTTTCTTCCTTCGGGTTCTCCCTCTTTCACTCCATTTTTGATATGGTTACTCCTCAAAGATCATTTGTTCATCATTTACTTTACTTTTCTGGGATATACATGTTTTTCAATGGTTTTTATGTCCATCAAAATGTTTTCCAAAAGAACTCTTCTTTCAATATCTCACCTTTTACCTCTCATTCAAGGTTGATGGTTCTTGTATCAAGTATGTTGTTCCCTCTTTCTTTTGGGAACCCAAAGCTTATGAATGTGTTATTATGAGATGAAACCCATTACTTTCCATGGGTTATTTATTCACATGTTTTATATGTGTTATATGTGGCAATAATGATAATGATAATGTTATGATGTGACGAGAGCGCCCAGAATTATATAGCACAATATGAATGTTTAAATGTGACGGGTGCACCCAGAATTATACAGCGCTCCAATGCATTGGGTAAAGTGATGAATCTCATGAGTAAATGTGAAATGATGTGTGAACATGATGCTATCTTTTTTCACAATTATGTGTGGTATTTAACCACTAAGACATGATGTTTCATTTTTATGCATTGCCACATTTCAAGTCTTTTACTTATGCTCCTCTCATGTTCATGATCTTTTGCCTATGTTATGATTATGCTCACCCCATGATGTATTGTTCTTATCTATCCTCTTACTGGGCTTTTAGCTCACCCCTTTTTATGTATATCCTTAGGTGGCTACATGTACTAAGGAGAGGACATGTGCTACTAAGAAGCTATAGAAGAAGAAATTAAATAAATGTTTATGGTTGATGTTGTATTTGTTATGTATGGTCCTAGTTTTCCCAAGCCACTAAACCTCTGGATCCTCCATGTATAATACTATTGTGTTGTTTATCTTTAAAATGATGTAATAGTAATGTAATAAAAGGTCGGGTCGCTATAGATAACATTATTGGGAAGTGGAAACATTTAAATAGAAAGAATATCCATTTATTAAGTAACATTATAATTTTTTTAAGAGAGGTGAGACCGCTGATTTATCACAAATGAATAATATCTTTATTTCAAGATCCTTTTCCTAAAGTTAAGGGATACTTTTACTATCTATACTAAGAGAATAAGAAAATATAATTATTTTACATGTATAATTTCATCCTTTAATAATTTTTCACCACAATATTGTCTTTTTCTCTAAATAGTGAGTCTTCAAGATGAATTCTATTCATTCCTAAAGAACTAAAATTTACTTCTAACGGATCACATGATTCCACAAAATGATATCAAGATATTCCTCTTCAATTTAAATATTACCCAAAAACATAAATGGTTAGCACAAGGTAAGATAATTTCAAAAATGAATAAACCTTCATATTAATCACTAAATCCAAATTTCAGCTTAAATAATTCCATAACTAAATAACACTAAATCCAAAATAACCTCATAATTAAAAAATTTAATTATTTTCTTCCTAAATAATTTATCATTATAAATCACATGTTATGCCTAAGGGTTACATATACCTCAAAAAAATGAAACATTTCCCAAAATATCATTAATCATATCAAAATTCAAAAAATTAAAAATGATTTTATCCTAAAATATGTTTCCCAAAATCAACATAATATTTATCCATTTAATTGTTTAAGTAAAAACAATGTCATATTAACCTATACATCACGTATGTAATAACCCAAACATTTATAAATAAAATTCCCTTTATTTTAGTGTCTTGTAGATATAGAAAACACATAAAGTCTTTTTGTTTTATTATATCCAATTGGATTTAAATGACTATTAAGTATTATTACTATTGATAATATAGCCTTTGAATAGTGATCAAATGACTAGTGTAAATATAGGGTTTTAACAAATCCTTTTGGAATAGACAAAGGAAGTGATGGCCTAAAATAAGAGGATTAAACCCTATGAATCCCATTTATTAGATCTTATAAAATTTTTAGGCTTTTCCCTAGACCAATACCAAGATGAGATTTAACAACTTAAGCATGATTGAAAGTGTTTACGAGAGAAGTTCAAGCTTATCAAGATCACAGCCCAAACCATGTTCATCAAACGGCCCCATAAAAGCCCCGTCATCACACACCTTACTCTTAGAGAATATGTTCTTGTAATAAATGGATATGTAACAATACCATATCATTATGATTATGTGCATTATTTTTATATAGAATAATTAATATCTTTCATTGTTACTTTGTAAATGATTTTTAAAGCACAAATAGTATTTTTTGTTAATATTCAAATTAAATTAAGAATTATATTTTGATGAATTAATGGATTTTTTAATTACATAATATTTTAATAAAATATTATTTTTAAATTAATTTTATTAAATATAAATGATCGTATAATTTTTATGAATTGAAATATAATTTTTATTAAGGTTTGAAAACTGTTTTTCTCAAAACCCATCAATTTTTAATATATGTCAGTTTTTATTTTAAAAGTTAAAATTAACATATTTAGAAAATTATTTAGATAAAATTTAAATTATTTTTTTAATCAGGACATAAAAATTATCCAACAGTGAATTTCTCAAAATTTTATGAGACAGTCAAAATTTTGGGTAAAAATTAAATACCTTATAAATCTATAATGTGTCTTATGACATCATAACGATCCAATAGTGTTGTAATAAAATAATATAAAATGTGTCTCCAGAAAAATATATGTTTTTAATTTAAAATAATGTAATTTTAGGTGTATTTTATTTATTTTATAAAGAATTGGTGAATCCTCCAAGACATAAAATATTTTAAAATTTTAAAATCCTTTAATTGAAAGTGTGAATCACCTATACATAATAAAGGAAAATATTTTAATATCTTTCGCACTTATCCTTATAAAATAATTTATACTACTCCCGTTTTCCATAAACCATGGGATGGTTTGTGGTTTTGAATATTTTAGTGTGTAGTTTCCAAAAGCAAAATAAGAAATAATTCGCCCACTTTTCCTATATAAACCCACCCAAGAACCCATTTATATTCAATAAAGCTATTTTTTAAGTCTGACCAACCTCTTTCTCCTACTCCCTATATTACTCACAAGTTTTCCCCCAATCTCCCAAGAATCCTCTCTCAAGGTTTTGGTATCACACATCCAAGTAAGGGATTTCTCCCTTCTTATTTCCATTCAAGATGCTCTTTTATATTTTTCTTATTAAAATCCATTTTTATAGGTTGTGTTATGATGATACATGATCCCCATACTGTCAATTTTATGTATAGATTATGATAACTTTCTTTAACTCTCATCAATCCCCCCTATGATCCTTTAAGTACACTGGTTACTCTGCAAAAATTCTATAAGGGTTCCTTCCTTTCTCAATTTTTATCCAAGTTTCATTATATTGTTACATTATTTTATTTTCAATTAAAAATTATGGGGTATGTTTTATCACCTCCCCCATAATTCCCTTATTTTTCTTAATGATTATATACCCCTTTCTCTCTCATTAATCCCTCTCGTATACACCTGTTACCATGCTGAAATTCTGTAAGGGGTTTCTCTCTTCTCATTTCAATTTAAGAATTTATTTTATATTATGAATCTAAATACCATTTCATATTTTGGGATATTATATTACATAATCCCATTACTGTATATTTAATGTATAAATTAGGATATACCTCTTTCGCTCTCATCAACACATTTTACAAATTTCTATTTGACATCATTATTTTTTCGAAATCGCACCACGCTTTTCCATGCCAAAATCATTATATAGTGAATACCATACCCATTTATCTATCAAGGTTATTCACCTTTATGAACATATACTTATTTATTGGGGACTTGCATTTATTTATTCCACATTACTTTATCGTGGAATAACTTTTGATGTTGAATGAATCCATGTTATATGATTTATGAGGCCCACTTAAACATGAGATTAAAATAATTTTAAAGGGTTCACCCTGATAGCACTCCAATGCATTGGGTAATGTATAGTATCATAATACACTATGTACAATGAGGGTTTACTCAAGATAATTCATGTGCAATGAGGGTTTACTATTATTAATTCATGTGAAATGGGGGTGTATTCAAGCCAATACATGTGAAATAACCCTTGGATCATGCTAATATCATGTTATATATTGTTTCCACATTTCCATGTTATAAATATCATGTTATATCATGACTTTATTTTCATGTTTCTTTTGTGATCTATTGATATCACTATTTATTAACATGTATTTTCTTCCTCGTGTTATTCCATGTTTATTCCCTTGCTAGGCTTTATATCTCACAATTTTCTTATGTATATCCTCTCAAGTTATCCCATGAAATTCTAATAATGATGGAATATTGGGGTCATGTAAAAGAAGCTTTCAATAAATATGTGTATTTCATGTTTTAAGTTGTTATGTAATGTTCCTAATCCACCAAAGACACTAGAACCGATCTTATGAGTTGTATTAAGTGCAAGTTTATGTAATAAATCATGTTTAAATATGAAATAAAGTGTAGGCTTGTTATAATTTAGGCCATTGATAGGAAATACAGCCTTTTCACCATTCGATTGTGGGTTCCATCCCTATAGCCTTGTCGAATGTGATGGGTTGTCGTTCGGCTTGCAGTTTTCCTTTTTCTAAAACTATGGGGAAAAAGTGATATTAATATTCACAATTCACCTTGATCTTATAAAATTATTAATAATATGATGAACATATTTAAAAATAACATTATCCATAAAATCACCTCTAAGTTAATCACCTCTAAGGTTTTCTATCCAACTCATCATTTACCAGAAGATTGAATAATTTTAATTTTCTATAATTACCTCCTAATTTAGCACATTCTAAAGATTATATTTTATTAAATCATGTGTTTTTTCAAAAAATATCACCTTAAAATTAAATAACCATTCTATTTCATTGGTATCATTAATAATATTCTTGAAAATCCTTAAATAAAAATTACTACAGAACAATCCTTGGAAGTTTCATGATTCTTATAACTTGAATACCATTAATAAAAAATAATTCAACAACATTATTCTCAAGTTTCAACAAATAAAAATTTAAATCATTCTAATTTAATGATTATCATAACCCCTTAAGAATTAATCCATGGATTAAATAATTGGCTTAGATAATGACCAAGTTCCCCATATCTATGACATTGAATTGTTAGTGGTGACTTAGGTTGAATATTATTTCACTACATCTTATTAACTGGACTCTTCATTTTTATTTTACAATTAGATGACTTATACCCTACTTTTACACACATAAATCATCTTCTAGTTCCTTTAATACATCTTCCATGGTGCATCTTACCATGTTTTTGACATGTAGAAAATTTAATCTTCTTTTATTTATCACCTTTAACACTTGAACTTCTATGTGACGTCGTCCTTATATTCTTTGATGTGTTTGGAAATTATACTATGTTATAGTTTTTAATCATAATTAAAGATATCTCATTTAGTATTATCATCATATGTCTAACTTATGTTCCCATAATGATAGGAATCTCATTAGGGGAATCATTAAATTGACCATATCATTGGTTTTGGTATGCTTTCTCATATTTCCTACCATAAGTAAAAATAAATAAAAGACACATGATGATAATGCATTAATATACAAAATGGAAAACTTATAAACCTATAAGTAATAACTTATAAATGATAATTATATCTTGAATTATGAGTCTATAGGTTTCAATATAGTTTATCCATAGTAATCTTTCCTATTAGGATTTCTAACCAAACAATTTTAACTATTCCTTCATAATGGTTCATAAATATTTTGTAAATTTATAAAGCATATCCCTCAATATTTTTAAAATAGGTGTGTAGTTAGGACCATTAGCATGTAACAGGTGATGATTGAGTCAATATCAATGCACCCCTATTAGATTTATTACTTCTGGGTACATTTGATCCATGGCTACATCCACTTGTAGTATCCAAACATGGATGTAATTTTTTAGAACCCCATCACTCTATACTTCACCAAAATTCTAGGATATTTTATTATACTTAGTCTTGTACTGATACTTATCCCAAGGGTTATCACTAAATTATTCTAGTATTAATCCCCAAAAATAACTAGATCATGCTTTGATACCAAATATAGAAACCCAACCCTTTTACATATATTATTCCATGAATTTTAATATAAACATCCAATAATTAAAACCTAGATATTGTTAGATCATGTGTCTTTAGAAGAATTAGTTCATAATATATAAAAGTGAGACTAAAATAAAACTTCTTTATTTTATTCTTCATAATGATATCCTAAATCCTTTTAAGATCCTAAAACAATATGGAATAACCTGAAAATACATAGACAAAAAGGGTGAGATAAAATCATAGTAAGGGAATAAACATGATATGGAAGCATAACTTGTGAGTTAAAGAAATAACAATATATCATAAAATAGAAGGATAAAAAGTAATCACAAGGAATAATAACATAAAAAAAATTGTATCATAAGATCATGGAATCATAATAAATGTGAAAGAAACATATAACATGATATAAACATGAGTTAAGTCTAACTTCCCAGACAAAATCATATAGTGGAAGAGGTCCCATAATAGATTAGTTTTAGTCCATAATCCCATACATGAGGCCTCACGAGACTAAAGATTTACCCAATTAATTGGATATCTATTTGGTCACACCCATCATAACAAGTTCATTATTATGTGTGCCAAAAAAAGTAAATCAATTATAAGGTATAAACATAATAATTACCCATGAAAATAAATGGGTTTTATAATCTAGTCTCATATCATAATAAAAGGAAATTTTATAACAAAGTAATTTGAGAGATGAACATAAGGCATGTATTTCCCCATAAAAGTAAGGGAGAATAAACTAGGGATATATGTGAGAGACATATCTACATAATTTATAAGTAATAAATAACATAAAAGTTTGTCATCATTGATTAAAATTTCTTTAAAATATTCCATAGAATATTTCTTGAAGAAAATTCCCTTTTTTTCTTTGAAATCGCATCTTAAAAATATAAATATTTAAAAAAATATTTCAGAAATCAATTTCTTTAAAAGAACATTGGAAACTTATAAAGTAATATTCAAAAAATTGGGTTATCAGGATGTTGGGTAACTCCATACATGTCATATATATCTAAAAATATTTGTTTCACTCTATTGTAAAAAGTTTAAAAATGACTCTTTCGAAAAACAAAAGTAGAGATTAATTTCAAATGTTTTATAAAAATTAAAACATGGGTAAAATTTTATTTAATAAATTATTTGGAAAATATTAAAAACATTCTTGAAAATATTTTTTGAAAACATGGATATAGAAGAAAAAGGATTTTTTGACCAAAGAGATAAATTAAGTCAACTTTTCTTATAAAAATTTTATCAATAGTTTTAGGTAACAAATAGAGTAAAATGGTAATATTATGTGAAAATATCATGATTAACTAGAGGATAAGAAAATATATTGTGTTTGAGATAGAAATATCAAACAATTTCTCTAAGGGAGACTTAAATATAAGCAATCCTGAATAATGATGAGATTATGAAATAAACCCTTACCACATTAGTAATTTATGAATCATAAACTCCATGAAATAAGTAAATTAAAATGAAACTTTAAATACTTGGAATATAAATATATTGATTATATAAAATTCAAAGGGGTGTTATATACACCACATAAAATAAATAAGTGGTGAATATGGAATATGTCTCATGGTGGTAAAAGTGATATGGGAAGTCCCTTGCCTTGAGTTCATACTTATCATATATGTCATTTATCTCCTATAAAATAATATTATATGAATTGTTTTTTTATTAATAACCCTTTAAAGTTTTAATCACTTATAATTAAACCATTTACTTATTATATTTTAATCACATATTTAATTACCTGATCAGTTATGTCCACATCAGGTGTTTTGGGGAAATTTAATTCATAAATTCAAAAAAAATTGGTGTGTTGACCATGTTCAAATGGATTATTATTCTCTAATATCCATAATAATAATTATTAAATAATTATAATTTTTATACAAAAAATATCCTTTTAAAACCAACCATGAAATGTGGTTATGGAAAATAAATTATGTTATAATCATAGAGACGGTAGGTTATAAATACAATGGAGTAACATTTCCATTTTTCAATGATCATTATGAAAATAAGGTAAGTGTTATTTTATATTTATATAATGATAACTATATAATAAATATCATATTATTTTTTTAAATAAACTTACATATATAATCCATGGATTTGGTAATAAAAAACAAATCGCATTGCTTCGTGAGGCGGTAGTCAGTCGTACACACGAACGACGTTATCATTTTTCAATGGATGGTAAGCTTAGAATGTATATGATATTTTAATTTTAAATAATTATTAATATTTAATGAATATAATATATAACCATTAAATCCATCATCATGAACATATGTTATAGTTGACGATGGAAAAAAATTACATCAGTTCGTGAGGTGATAGTCCGATGTACACATGAACGATGGTTTCATTTCCCATTTGATGGAATAATAAATGGATATAGGTAATTATATTAATATAGTAACATATTAGTATATGTTATATACTACTTTTATTATTTATGTATTATTTTTTAATATTTTAAGGAGGAGTAAGATGAAATAAAACAAAGATGCTATGTTATGAACAATGCCTCTTCTTTAGACCACCTCTTTAGGATTATACCAAAAGCCTCCATATATTTGATTTATAATCAATAAAAAGAATCTAGGAAATGGGTAGGGAAGTAATTAAGGAATATGGTCTATTATTGGGTAAAAAAAAGACTTTTTATGTTTGTAAAGGAAAGAATAGGAAGTACACTTTTATAAGTGAGAGGAAGTGGCATTTTTGTAAATACCCAAAACTATTCAATAATTGGAAATCACTCTCATTCCAAGTGCCTCCCAAATTGATAAATAATGTATTTTAATGATTATATGGTCAATAAAATCCTCAAAAATTTTAAAGGAAATATGTTTTAAAATTTTATTTCATTCACCTCAAAGGTTACTCACTTTTACCATTTGTTCACCACGATAACTAGTTTTTTATTATTTTTACTATTCATTGTGACCAAAATTGAGTTGAAAATATTAAGTGATATTAATTATTTTGATTCAAAATATTAAATATATTTTTATAAAATTAAAATCCCATAATTGGTTGAATTAATTTTAAAATTAAACCAGCAAAACGTGTCAAAAACAGTTTTTCAAGAAATGCATTTTTCAAACAATAAATTGTCTTATATTAACTCTTTGAATATTAATAATTATTAAATGAATTTAAAATAATATAAATATATTTATAATATATTAATTTAATTTAAATATTTACTCATTAAGGGTTATTTTAATTAACTAAATAGATAAACTTTATGCACTTAAAACATTTTGCGTAAAATTGTGTTTTTAAGAATAAAAATAAACTTATGAAAAAATCATGAAAATTGATTATTAAAAAGAAATTAATTAGATTATTATATATCAAATATTTTATATTTCACTTTATTAAGAAATAAAAAACATAATAGAACTTTTAAATTACTTTATTTAATGAAAAAATGATAATATTTGAAAAATCGGTAATTTGCATTATTCACTAAAAAATAAAAAAAAATAGAAAAATACTAAAAAATCACCCTAATTTAATTTTGATAAATTGATTTAAATAATATTTAAATTTTATAAAAAAAATTTAAAATTTCCATAAATTGTAATATTTTCAATATTTTCTCGCAAAAAGCAATAAAAATCATTTTTGAAGGAATGTATTTTTTATAAAATAAAATATCTTTATTAAAATATGATTTATTATTTATTAAGAATTTATAAATAAATTTATATTTAATAGGAACTTTATATATATATAATAAATTGGTTAATTATTTTTATACCTTCCAATTTAATGGTTAGGTTATATCATCTATGTTTAAATAATAATATTTTAATATCATATCCTTGTTCATTTAAACTCAATGTTTCATGTTATATATGATATCAAAAATAGTTTTATTTTAAAATATCAGGGTATTAAATTTTTTATCCCTTAAATAAATTGTGTCCTCGTAATTTTAACTTGTTCTTAGTAATCAATGGTTTGACGTTTTTTTAAAAACCCACATAATAAAAAGGGTTAATAAAACTTTTTATAAAAAACAGTAAAAGGAAATGAGAAGGTCTTCACATAACTAGGTTTCAAAATAGGTGAAATTTGGTGGGAAGTGAAAACATTGATTTATAAATAAGGTCTATTTAAGATAAAATGTATACTTTTTTAAGATAGAAGAGACCATTGATTTATTAAAAAGGAATAACATATTTATTTCAAGATCCCTCTCCTAAAGTTAAGGGGTCGTTTTACCATATATACTAAGAATATAAGGATATATAATTATTTTAAAAGTATAATTTCATCCTTTAATAATTTTTCACCCCATTCTTGTAACGCCCTGACCCCAGCTACCTAGAGTCGGTGCATTACTTCGTACCATTGGCATGATCACAAAAGATCAAGTCTCGAAAGACCGATTAGTTTAGTAGCCTTAGAAACACTAGATACTTTCATAAATGTTACATTAAATCATAAAGTGAAAAACTACAATAACATAGTCTCCATTTTCCACCCTCATATCCCCTTCAGACTATCCCTGCAGGTCATTCCTAAAATACTTCTTCATATCTTGGAAAAATTAAAACATTGAAAGGTGTGAGCTCAGATGATCAGTAAGGACAACAATATAGCGGAAGCTTTCATAAATAAACATTAAAATTTAAGGCAATGTATAACTAAAAAAAAGCCTTTTTAAACTTGAACTTCAGAATAATATGGCAAAAATAAAATTAAATAATGCCATTTACCTACTCACATGGATATTCTACTAGTCGAATAATCACATGAAATATCAATAACCACTTTCATAATGATGGAATGCATAATGCCAGACTATCATAACCACGTAGCCAAGGCCTCGTTCAAAGACTAAAAATAAGATTTTGTCAAGTCCTCATGCCAAGACACTAGTTTGTCTCATGAGACCTACCAATGCATCGAGGAGCTATAGCGAGCTCCATCCTTCACTTATTAATTCTAATTCATTCCTCATGTGAACAGGTTTAAACATATCATAAACCATAACATAATCATATCACATAAAACATGCATAAAGGAAACATAATATTTCCACACTTCAATCACAAGATATCAACACAACATATTGATATAATAAAAACTTTATCAAAACCATTTTCAATACCAAAATAAAAGAAAAGTAAAACATGGTATTTATTTTTCTTTTAAAAAAGTTATGGCTTGTAGAGGAAGCCGAAACTCAAATAGTGCTCACGGAGGCGGAGAAGTCGTTGTCGCCGCATACGTATGACAAGAAAACATTCCTTTTTTTGTTTAGTAAAATTCTTCGTATAAAAAATGAATAAACGTAAAAGTCAAAGGGGTTTATACACCGTATTGGAGGAATTTGTGTATAAAATAAAATATGCCTCAATGAATGGAGATTGAGACGAAGTCCCTTACAAAGATCATTTTTTAAATAAAATAGATATATTATGTGTATTCAATATAGGTACACATAATGTAAGTACAAACATAAGATAGACCATAATAATATCATGACATAATTTGAATGTAGGAGATTATCCCAAAGAATAGAAATTGGGTTAAGAAGTTCCCTTACCTCTTGTCCGACTTGACTCGACCGCTATTTAACCTCCTGAATAATAAACTAGAGTTAATATCTACCTACTTAAGAACCTTTTTCAAGTTCATTATTCCTTTTATATCACTTATTACCATGTTCAGAACATTATGTAATTATTTATGTTAATAACGGTCGTTTGGTCGATCTTAGGTACTTGAGTCAAAAATAAACTTCTTATAATTACACGTTGTTCATGTGGTAAAATATCAATTATATCCATAATTATATTCATGATTTATATATCATATACATCATATATATCCATTATATACATTCATTTATAATATTACATAACATTTAGAGGTAAGAAATTAAATGCACCGTTCATGGAGACGGTAAGCCGTACATACGCATGAACGCTACTTTCATTTCTATTTCGTATTCAATGGAATGAAGTTATAATTATATAAAGTTATAATATAATTCCAGTATAATATAATGTATAATACCATTTACTCCATCCTTTATACATCCCACATATGGCATTAACGATTCAAATCACTTTGAGGGGGCGGTAGTCCGCACTTCCTAAAATGAAAATATCGTGTTTACCCATAATGGAAATATTAAAGGTATGCCATAAATGAGAAATACAGAATCATAAGGAAAACATAAACATAATATATATCATATATTAAAATAGTGTCATCAAAATGGCCATCATTAGAGGTGTTAAAATAATATTGAACAATCATCGTTTCGTGAGGCAGTATTTCGCCACCCACAGAAACAGTATGTTCTTTTACCATTAGACGAAGGTGTGTGTAAGTGTAAATAAAATCATTATCATAACAAAATACTAGTATATTTTAGATACTGGTTTTGTTATAAAGGAAAGGAATAAAAAGAGTTTACGGGGTTGGAGAAGCAAAATAAAACAAAAGAACATAAAAGAAGACATTACCTTAAAATTGGGTAACTTTTTTTTATTTGAGCCAAAGGCTTACTTGGGAAGCATTATGCCAAAATTGAGGCTTCTAGGAGTAAGAGAGGGAATTTGAGAGAGTATTTGGGCACAGTTTGGCCGAGTCAAAAGGCTTTGAAGGTGTGAGTAAGGTGGTAGTGGTGGGGGCCTTTTATAAGAGGAGAGGAGAGGCACTCTTAGAAAGTAATGGAATGTTACTTTATTATATAATGAGTTTCGGATTTTAAAGGTCCAAAAATTATATATTTTGAGTATAAGGTGATAAGGGTTCAAAATATACTCATCCAGTAGGCTTTGGACAAGTATAATTCTTATATTTTACATTATCTTTTTATTTTATTTAAATCGTTAATTAATGAGCTAATCACTCCATCATCATGGTGTCATAAATAATTTAATTTATTTAATGTCTAAAAATTATAAAAAAATATCATGATATAGGAAATATTTTTATATTTCTAATTAATATTTATAGTCAAAAATATAACTTTTATAACCCCATTTAAAAATTGTTTTAGTAAAACAACTCATGTTTGTGACATTTTTATTTTAACATTAAATAAAAAGTTTTTAATGTCATTTTCCTACCAAAGTGGCTCCATGGGGTCCCCAAGTTGACCCATGGATTTTCTTGGTCGGCCATGACTCATCCAATAGGGGTAGGACAAGTGTAAAGGTATTTTCATATTTTTATAATATCATTTTTACCTTAAATTTCATTAATTACCTTTAATCGTGATTCATTAAACTTAAAAGTTACTATTCACCAAAAAATTATTTTAATCCTATTTAACCACATTTTACTTCCTAATGACAACCATGTTTGTCGGATTTTTTAAAATCAAATCACAGAAGTGGTAATTTTTCATTTAAATGAAAAATCATTTTTTTAACTACCACTTAGTGGTTTCACTATTCATCAAAAATTGCAGTTTTTCAGAACAATGCCAAAATTTCACCCTAAGCTATAATTGATATTCCAAATTCAAAAATGATGTATATTTTATGAAATTACAAACATATAAGTTTCATTAATTTATTTTATAATTAATTCCCGTTGTCACAACAAATAGCGTGTTTGTAAGAAACAATATATATCAAAAGATTGACAATTGTTTATGTCTAATTTCAAAGTGAAATTAATTCTAATGAACACCATTGGATAAAATATTAAAAATATATTCTAATTATACTTTAAAACCACTCAATAGTATAATTTATCACTATAAATTATTTTTATTAAAAAATTTGTTTTTAAGTATTTTTCACTATTCATAAAAAATTGGAAGTTCTCAGAAAATTACAAAAAATTCAACTTAGGATAATTTTGATATTCCGAATACAAAAATGAAGTCCATTTGGAAAGATAAAATTTATAAAATTTCAAAAATTAGGTATTACTATTCATAACGGCTACTTTGATTGGTTGTGGTGTGTGTTAGAACTCGAAGTTGCGTACAACACACGCTACTGTATTATTCAAAGAGAAGTGTACCGTGGAAGCTTGGGGTGTTACAATTCTTGTTTGTTTCTCTAAACAATAAGTATTCAAGATGAATTTTTTTCATGCCCAATGCACTAAAATTAACTTCTAAAAGATCACATGATTCTACAAAATGATATTAAGATATTCCTCCTTTCTTTAATTATCAACCAAAACCATAAATGGTTAGAATAAGGTAAGATAATTAGTCAAATTAATACACCTTTATATTAATCTCTAAATCCAAATTTCAAATTAAATTATTCCATGACTAGATAACCCTACATCCCAAATAAACTCAACATTCTAGGATTTAATTATTTTATTATAAAATAATATTTCATGTTAAATAACATAATAATCATAAGGGTTGAATACACCTCAACCAGATGATAAATTTCCCAAAATATCATCAATCACCTCAAAATCCTAAAAATTAAAAATGATTTTATCCTAAATTTTTTTTCCAAAAATCAATATAATATTTATCCTTCAAATCATTTAAATAAAAACAATGTCATACCAACATGTACATAACATGTTCTAGTGGTATAGATTTCACCCTTATCATTATTTGGTTGTGTATTCCAGCCCTATGGCCTTGTCAGATACAATGGGTTGTTGCTTAGCTTGTAGTTTCCCTTTTTCTAAAACTATAAAAAAAAGTGATAATATTATTCACAATTCACCTTGATTCTATAATGTTTTTAATAATATAATTAATGTATTTAAAAATAACATTATTAATCAAATCATCTATAAGGGCTTCTATCCAAATCATCATTTTCAATAAGATCAAATAATTTTAATTGACTATAATTACCTCACCATCAAGCACATCCCAAAGAAAATATTTTCCTCAATCATCTGTTTATCCATTAAATATCACCTTACCATTAAATCATCTATCTAGTTCATTGGAACAATTAAACATATTCTTGAAAATCCTTAAATAAAAATTATTGCAGAATAATCCTTAGAAGTTTCATGATTCTTATAACTAGAATACTATTGATAAAAATACTTCAACAACATGATTTATGAGTTCAAACACATAAACACTTAAATCATTTCACTTCAATTATTTTCATAAAATATTCCATTAGGAATTAATCCAAGGATTATATCATTGACTTAGATAATGAACAAGTTCCCAAAATCTATGAAATTAAACATTTAGTGGTGCCTTAGGTGGAACATGATTTCTCTGCATCTTATTAACTTGACTCTTCATTTTTCTTTGGTAATTAACTAATTTATGCCTTAATTTTCTAAACATAAAGAATATTTCAATTCCTTAAAAACATATTCCATGGTTCCTTTCCCTATATTTTTTACATGTAGGAAATTAATCTCATTTTCTTTGTCACCTTTAACACTCGAGCTACAATGAGACATTGTCCTTCCCTTCTTTGATATGTTTGGAAATTAAACTATATGCCATTTGTTAATCATAATTCTAAATGTATAATTTAGTATTATCACCAGATATACAACTTCCATTCCCATAAAGTTAGGAATCTCTCTAGTGAAATCATTATATTTCCCATCACATTGGTTTTTGGCTTGCTTTTCCCTATTTCCTACCATTAACTAAAAAGAATAAATGACACAAGATGAGAATGAATTAACATATAAAATGGAAAAATTATAAACCTAGAAGTAATAACATATAAATGATAAGTATATCTTGACTTATGATACTCTTGATTACAATATAGGTTATCCATGGTAAAGTATATTATTAGGTTTTTTAAGCTAAAATTTGTTCAATTCCTTAATAATGGTTCATAAAGAGTTTGTGAATTTCCAAAGTGTATCCCCTAGGAGTTTCAAAATGGGTGTGTAGAAAGGCCCATTATCATACATCATGTGATGATCAAATCAATCCCAATAATCCCTTTTGGAGTTATTACCCTTAGGTATATCTATTCCTGATCCATATCCACTTGTAGTATCTTGACATAGATTTAATATTTTGGGACCCACTTACTGTATACTTCACCAAAATTCCAAGATATTTTAATATACTTAGTTTTTTCCTTATACTTATCCTTAGAGTTCTCAATAAATTATTCTAGTACTAATCCCCAAAAATAACTAGATCTTGATCTGATATCAAATATGGTGACTCAATCCTTTTACACATATTATTCCATGAATTTAAACATAAACATACAATAATTACAACCCAAATATTTTGAATCCTAGTTTCTTTGGAATATTAGGTTAAAAATACTTAAATGTGAGACTAAAATCAAATTTATTTATTTTATTCTCCATAATGTGCTCCTAAATCCTTTTTAGATCCTAAAACTACATGGGATAACATGGGAAATTAATAGAAAAAAGGGGTGATTAAAAAGACCAGTAAGGGAATAAACATGATAATGAAGCATAACTTGTTAGTTAAAGATATAACATGATATCATAAAAGTGACAAATCAAGAGTAATCACAAGGAATCCTAACATAAAGAACACCATATCATATGATCATGAAATCATAATAAATGTGTAAAAAACATATAACATGAGATAAACATGAGTCGAGGCTAACTTTCTAGATAATATCATATGGTGGACAAATTACTATAATGGATTAGGTTTACTCTCTAATTCCATACATGAGGCCTCATGATACTAAAGCTTTACCCAATGAATTATAGTTATATCTAGGTGAACCCATCATAACATGTTTATGATTATGTGTACCAAAACAACTAAATCAATTATAAGGTATAAACATAATAATTACCCTTGGAAATAAATGGGTTTCATAATATTGTATCATATCATAATAAAAAAATTGTAATGAAGGCATTTGAGAGATGAATATAATCCATTTATTAACCCATAACATTTAGAGATAATAATCTTGGTATATATTTGAGAGAAATATATACAAAATATAGAAGTAATCCATAACATCAAATATTTTCATAATTGATTAAAATGTCTTTAAAAGATTACGTTGAATATTTCTTAAGTAAAATACCCTTTTCACTTTGAAACCACTTCTTAAAAATATAAAAATTTACAAAATATTATCGAAATAATTTTATTTAAAAATTACTATGGAAACTTATAAAGAAATATTCAAAATAATTGAGTGTTTAGGACAGTGGGTAACTCCATACATGTCGTACAATTTAAAAAAACATTCATTTTACACTGTTATAAAAATGTTAAAAGTACCTTATTTAGAAAATAAAACGAAGATTACTTTAAAAACATTTTATAAAAATTCAAAATTGGATAATTTTTTTTTAATAATTTATTTGGATAAAGTTAAAAATATTCTTTAAATTTTTTTTGAATGCATGGATATGTGTTTTTGACTGAAGAGAGAAATAAACTCAACTTTTCTTAAAAACATTTTCTCAATCATTTTAAGTAAAAAAGAGAGAAAAATTGTATTATTGCTTGAAAATTTCATGAATAGAAAGATTAAAAGAAAATATATTGGTTTTCATATATAAATATAAAACACTTCCTCCAAGGGATACTTAAACATAAACAATTCTGAATAATGATGTGATTGTGAAATAAACTCTTACCACTTTGGTAACTTTTTAATCATAGCCTCCATGAAAGAAGTAACTTCAAGTAAAACATTAAATACCAAAAATATAAATAAATTCATAATATAAAATTCAAATGGGTGTTATATACACCACATAAAATAAATAAGTGGTGAATATAGAATATGTCTCACAAAGGTAAAATTGAGATGAAAAATCCCTTACCTCGAGTCGAAAATTATCATGTATTTCCTTTGTATACTCTACAATAAACATATATTAATTATTTATTTTATTAAAAACATTTTAAAAGTTTATTAAATTATACTTAAACCATTTAATTCATTTATTTTAATGACATATTTAATTACTTAATCAGTTATGTCCACATCAGGGGTTTTGAGGACATTCAATTCATAAATTTAAAATGGCATTGATGTGTTGAACAAGGTCAAAGATTTCATTGCTTCGTCATATCCAGAATAATAATTATGATTTAATTATAATTTTTATACATAAATAATTGTTTTGAAAAAAACCCATTAAATATGGTTATGAAAAAAGAACTATGTTACAATCATAGAGATGGAATGTCGTACATACGCATGAGTGACATTTTCATTTTTCAATGATCGTGATGCAAATAAGGTAAGTAATATTTTATATTTATATAATTATAATTATATAATAAATATAATATTATTTATTTAAATAAACTTATATATATAATCCATTTTATTCAGTAATTAAAAATTAATAACATATCTTCGCAAGGCGGTAGTCTGTTGTACTCATGAACAATGTTATCATTATTCAATTGACGGTAAGGTAAGAAGGTATATAATGTATTACTTTTAAATAATGATTAATATTTCATTAATATAATATATAAACATTAAATATATCCTCATGGTCATATATGAGAGGAAATTATGGAAAAAATTTACATTTGGCGGTCCATGAGAAGGTAATTTTTCGTACACACGAACGATGGTCTCGTTTTCTATTTGATGGAAGGGGAGATGGATGTAGGTTATGATATTAACATAATAACATATAATTTTGTTTTATATAATTATATTAATATATCATCATTATCTTTTAATATTTTAAGGAGTTCTAAGAAAAATAAAACAAATATACTTGGTTATGAATAATACCTCTTCTTTGGACCATCTATTTAGGATTATAACAAAAGCCTTCCTAGATTAGAATTATGATCATGAAAATGAATTTATGAAGTGATTATGGAAGTAAGGAAGTTAATTGGTTAGTTATTGGTGGTACCAAAAGGATTTTTAATTATGTAATGGATGGGATAGGAGGTTCTGTTTTATAAGTGAGATGGAGGGGCATTTTTTGTAAATACCCAAAACTATTCAACAATGGGAAGTCACTCTCATCCCAAGTGCCAAAAAAATTGATAAATAATGGATTTTAGTATTTATATGATCAATAAATATCTCCAAAATTAGAAAAATAAACATTTTATTACATTCAGGTCTAAGATTACTCACTTTTACCTTTTTTTTACCATAGTAACTAGGTTTTTTAATATTTTTACAATTCATTGTGACAAAAATTAAGTTAAAATTATTAAATAATATAACTTTTTTTGATTAAAGATATTTAATATATCTTATCAAATTCAAATCATATAAGTGGAAGAATTCAATTTAAAATTAAACCCACAAAACTTGTTGAAAAATAGTTTTTCAGATAATGTATTTTTCAAATAATGGATGAACTTATATTAACTCTATGACTAGAAATAATTATTATATCAATTTAAATTCATATAAATATATTTATAATATATAAATTTAATTTAAATCATTCCTTACTAGGGGTTATTTTAATTATTTAAAATGGATAAACGTTATGTGCTTAAAAAGTGTTTGTTGAAAACCACGTTTTTAAGCATAAAAAAACTTATACCAAAATCATGAAAATTGATGATTAAAAAGAAATTAATTAGATTATTATAAATAAACCATTTAATATGTAACTTTAATAAAAAAATCCAAAATATAATTTAAATTTTAAATTACTTGATTTAATAAAAAGAAATGATAGTATTTGAGAAATCGGTAATTTTCAATATTCATTGAAAAATCAAAGATTATAGAAAAATTCCAAAATTTGACCTTAAGTAAATTTTGATATTTTTATTTGAAAAATTAATTTTTTTTATAAAATATCATTCCTAAATTTTTTATAAATTAATTATAATATTTTCTTGCAAAAATTAATAAAAATCATTTTTGAATGAAGAAATTTTTTAAAGAATAAAATATCTTTATTAAAATTTGAGTGCTTATTTATGAAGAATTTATCAATAAATTTATATTGAGTAGGAACTATATATTTATATATATCATAAAGTTTTTAATCCTATTCATATCCTCTAATTTAATGGTTAGGTTATATCAGTCTTGTTAAGAAAATAATATTTTAATATTATATATGGGTTCGTTTAAACTCATAATTTCATATTGTATATGTTATTCAACATAGTGTTATTTTAAAATATTATAGATTAAGTAAATTTTGAACTCACAGTTTAAAATTGTGCTCGGTAATCAGGGGTTTGACATTCAAAAATTCCTTTTTGGAAAACCTACATCGTAAAAAGGGTTAATAAAACATATTATTAAAAAGATGGAAAATGAAATATGAAGGTCATCACATAATAAGGTTTAAAAATAATAGAATATTGATGGGAATTGAAAACATGGATTTATAAAGAAGATATATTTAGGAGATAAAAATATACTTTTTTAAAAGAGAAGTGACCATTAATTTATCGACAATAAATAACATATTTATTTCAAGATCCTTTTCCTAAAGTTGATGGAACCTTTTAATATATAGACTAAAAACACAAGGAAATATACTTATTTGAAAAGTATAATTTCATCCTTTAATCACCTTTCACCACATTCTCGTCTGTTTCTCCAAACAATGAGTATTCAAGATTAATTTTTTTCATGCATGCAGTACTAAAATTAGCTTCTAATGAATCACTTGATTACACAAAATGATATCAAAATATTAATCCTATATTTAAATATTAATCAAAACCATGAATGATTGGAACAAGGTAATATAATTCCCAATATGAATAATCCTTCATATTAATCTCCAAATCCAAATTTCAACTTAAATCATTCCATAACTAAATAACCCTACATCCCAAATAACCTCAACATTAAAATATTTAATTGTTTCCTTCCCAAATAATATTTCTTTTTAAGTCACATGTAAGGACTAAGAGTTATGTATACCTCAAAAAAATGAAACTTTTCCCAAAATATCATCAATCACCTTAAAATCCTACAAATTCAAAAAGATTTTATTGTAAAATATTTTTCCTAAAATCAATATAATATTTATCCATAAAATTATTTAAGTAAAAAAATCATATTAACCTATAAATCATGTATTCCAGTGGTGGGTGTTGTACCATTGTCACCATTCGGCTGTGGGTTCCATCCTCATCACGTTATCAGATGTGATGGGTTGTTGCCTAATCTGCAGTTTTACTTTTTATAAAATTATAGAAAAATAAAATTGATGATCATATTAATAATTCACCTTGATCCTATAACATTCTCAAGAATGTTATGAACATATTTAAAAATAATTTTAGTCATCAAATCACCTCTAAGGTTTTGTATCCAACTCATCCTTGTCCACAAGATAAAATAATTTTAATTGAATATAATTACCTCAATATCAAGAACATACCAAATATTATATTTTCCTCAATTATGTGTTTTCCAATAAAATTTTACCTTACTATTAAATCATATTTCTAGTTTATTGGCTCCATTATACATATTATTGAAAATCCTTAAATAAAAACTACTACAAAACAATCCTTATAAGTTTCAAAATTCTTATAACCATAATACCATTGTTAAAAAGATAATTCAACAACATGATTCATGAGTTAAAACACATAAAAAATGAAATCATTCCACTTAAATGATTGTCATAACATATAACCTTAGTAATTAATCCTTGCATTATATCATTTAATCAAAAAATGACTAACTTCCCCATATCTACAACATTGAATTGTTAGTGGTGCCTTAGGTTGAACATCATTTCTCTGACTCTTGTTAACCGGGCACTTCATTTTTCTTCAGTAATTAGATTTTTTATTCCCTCATTTTATAAACATAAATAATCTGTTGGTTCCTTTAATACATCTTCTATGGTTCCCATTCCCATATTTTTAACACATAGGAAATTGAATCTTCTTTTATTTAGCACTTTTAACACTTGAACTTCCCTAAGACTTCATCCTTCTCTTTTTTTGATGTGTTTGAAAATTCAACTATATTCTAGTTGTTAATCATAATTAAAGATAACTCATTTAGTATTATCCCCATATTCCTAACTTTTATTCCCATTAGGTTAGAAATATCATTAGGGAAATCATTATATTTCCCATCACATTTGTTTTTGTCATGATTTCTTCTATTTCCCTCCACTGACTAAAAATAATAAGTAATAGGATGAGAATGCATTAACATACAAGAGGGGAAACTTATAAACAGAGAAGGAATAACATAGAGATGATTAGTATATACTGACTTATGAGTCTCTGGGCTTCAATCTTGGTTATCCATGGTAACATTTCTTATTATGTTTTCTAACCTAAAAATTTGTTCAATTACTTCAAAATGATTCATGATTATTTTGTGAATTTACAGACCATATCTCTTGGGAATGTCAAACTAGGTGCGCAGAAAGGCTGTCACGACCCGTCCTACCCGTTTTCGGGGCCCGTGTCGTGACTACCCCAAGCCCGCCTTCCATAGTCAAGGGGCTGGTGACTAGCACCAAAGGCGTAAATCCTGATAACTAGGAAGGCATTGACTTTATAAAAGTAAACAAAACACCACAGAGTACAAGAGGAAGTAAAACACTAAGTACAAAGAGAAGTGCTGAAAGGTAAATGGGCCAGAATACAAACCCAAATGAAAGTACAACTACAACTGAACAAAGTACAACAGAAAAAGACAACAGCTGGAAGGATGGAAGCGGCTCCTGGGTCGTCCTCCTCGGATCCTACCTGAAGGGTAGGTACAGATGGCGCAGCTCCTAGATCATCCACCATGGATCCTACCTGAAGGGTAGGTACAGATAGCCTCCACAACGCTCTCGCCCATCAACCTCCTCCAAGTGTCGTCTCGCCATGAAGTCCTCCTCTGGATACTGACTCGTCGTGTAGTTCACCTCCTGGTACTGACTCATCGTGAAGTCCACCTCTGGGTACCATCCAATCCTCGAATACTCAGCCTCCATCAGCATTGTCCGTCGTCTGCGACCAACACAATGAGGTGTGGGCATAGCCCGTGCAGGGGTGAGTATAACGATACTTAGTAGGGACCCCAAGACCCTCAAGGTCTCAATAAAAACCAACAAGGATAACCACAAAGAAGATCTCAACAGATAACCTCTACTTAGGTATATGCCCATGCATATACCTAAGTTATCAAGTAACCCATCTCAATCATGAGGAAAACACCAATATCATGAAATCAACGGATAACCACTACCCAGGTATATTCCCATACATATACCTAAGTTATCAAGTGACCCATCTCAATCATGAGGTAAACACAAAGGTCAAAAGTCTCAGCTCAAACCAGGATTTTCATTATCGAAACTGTAACTGCTGAAGAGCCCCATACTTGGAGTGTACAGTGGTCCTGTCACGACTCCGAGGTACTGATCACTAACCTAAGACTGCTGAGGTACTCCTCCTGTTGAGTACCACGGGTCAGCCACCCAAACACAATAGTGCTTCCCGCCGGGGTATGTCACCCAAACACAGTAGTGCACACCACCTAGTAGCCTGCTAAGGTACTCTCTGGATGAGTACCGCGGGTATGCACTGTCACACAAGTAGTGCTCCATCCGCCATCGGTATGCACCCAAACAAAGTGGTGCTCTGTCCACTGGGCTAGTCGAGTCACTCCAAGTCGAGTCGGTCAAGCAGTCGTCAGGTCTCAGTCGGCTACACGGTCTCCGTACTCTGCGCGCTCATCTCTGTGAGGGTCCGCTCCACAAGCTATAGGTCGATACTCCAAGTATCTCAAAGTCCCACAGAGAAGTATCTCAAAGGACCGCCTCATCATAGGGGTCTCAACGCAACAGACGGCGCGTCAATCGGACGCCCGGTCTGTGAGTTATTAGCCTTTTCATCCCAGGGGCCCGGTTGGTTTTGTGAGTGAACCAACCCTGCCGTATCTCAACTATACCCCGAACTCTCATAGGGTATACTCATAGGGACCGTTTCTCAACGAGATCACCAACATCGCTGACATTTCGTCAATGGACGTCTGGTCTGAAAGATAACAGCTTTCCCGTTCCAAGGGCCCGGTTGGATTTCGGGTACAATCCAACTCGGCCATTATCCAATAGCAACCAAAACTCGGGTGAAGTATGCCAAAAGATCCATCTCATCAAGAGGAATTCAACGAGATAGACGGCACGTCAATCGGACGCCCGGTCTGTGAGTTATTGGTTTTTTCGTTCAAGGGGCTCAGTTGGTTTCGTGAGCGAACCAACCCGACCACACTCTGACGGCATCCAAACTCCGAGCGGAGTAAGCCAAAAGATCCGTCTTAGTTAGAGTAATCCATCAAAGTCGACGGCATGTCAATCGGACGTTCGGAGCTCAAGATATAAGCGTTTCCGCTCCGAGGGCCCGGTTGGTTTCGTATCCGAACCAACCCGGACGAACCCAAATTATTCTTAAACCTTGAGTGTGATATACCAAAACGACCGTCTCATTCCAAGGATCTCTACACAACTGAAAGTGCATCGATCGGAGGTCTGTATCACAAGATATGGTCAAAAGACCAAAGAGGGTCTGAAAACGGGGGCTCTGGGCCCGGACCGACCCGGCCCGACCCCCCCTGGGTCGGCCCGAACCGATTCGACCCGACCCGGGTCCGACCCAGTTGGTCCCGGCCCGGCCCGGCCGAGCGGAAGCCGCGGGCAGGGTGCGAGGCTCCCCCCCCCCCCACCCCCCCTCGCCGCTAATTGAAGCTGGCGGCGAACCGTCGTCGCCAACCTTCCGGCGGCGCGCCGCCACCACCTTCCGCGGACCACCGGACGCTCTCCGGTGGTCCGTTTCTCCTTCCGTCATCGCCAATGGTCCTCTCAGGACCAGACCTTCACTGCGAAGGGATTCAAACGCCATAGCGGTCTGCTTCGTCGTCGTCCGTTGATCCGCACATCGATTAACAAGCTGCGGAGGGTTGTCGGGCCGTGTTTGTTCGGCCCGCGTCCTCCGCGTTAGGTGTTATCAATTGGCAAATAATAAACACATGATTTTAATCATTGAAGAGGGTATAATTTATCCAAAATAAATTATATGAACACCTTGCAATCAAATACCCACGCACGAGAGTTTAAAATTTGAATGTGCAGCGTGACGATGTCGCGCATGCTTGCCGCTCGATCCTGCGCGGCGTGACGATGTCGCGCATCCTTGCCGCTCGATCCCGCGCGGTGCGACGGCACTGCATCAATTTCATTCAATCCGCAACAACAAGAAAAACAATAAGGGAGGGGGACGGTCGTGTTTGTGCGGTCCGGCCTCCTCCCGTTAACTGATATCATGCGGTCCAAATATCGTAGATAAAAGATGTAAGAGAATCACATAAGGAAAATCACGTAAACCCCCTACCTAGGTTTCAAGAGTGGAGTCGCGGAAAGAGGATTTGAAGATGACGTCGGGGTGCATCTGAGGAGGAAGCGGCATCTCCTCACGTGTTGCGGTGAAGAGGAAGGAAGGCATGTCATCGTTCTTCGTGGAAGGATGGTGTTCTTCGTTGAATGAGGATTCGTCACGGAAAGAGATGTCGCGAAAGAAGACGTCGTCGGCGTCGTGGTAAGAGTCGTCGCGGAAGGAGACATCGTGAAAGGAGACGTCGACCTCCGAGGAATCCGGTGTTCTTCATGTTCTTCGCGTTCTTCGACGAAGGAGATGAAGAAACTCTTCAATCCTTAACCTTTTTCTCCCCAAGACTCCACCACAAGAAACTGGCCCAAAATAAAATAATCCCACCTCTTATTTTATTATCATAACATAACTTTTGAATTTCAAGAGTTTGAAATTTAAAAATCCACACTTAACTCACTTAATCAATATCATAAGTTATTAATGTTTAAGTTATCAAGAGTTAGTGGTGAGTTGATGGGGGTTGAAGAATACGAAGGGGTGGGGTTCGTGTGGGCCCCACCACCCTCATAACCTCTCTTGGGAAGTTGGGTAGTTACCCAACTTCCACCCAAAGCCTTAAACCATTAAAAGAAAATAAAAATTCTAGTTAATTTATAATTTAAACTTCCACAATTTTTATCATCTTCTCTCGTGAAATCGCAACTCCGGAAATGGCGTTCCTAAGCAATTACCGGTGCTACGGTTCCATCGGTGCCCTCAGAATTCGATTCCGAGCACCGGTTCAAAATATAGAAAAACTCGCTCATTCGTTCACTGAACATACCCGAGCCAAACATTGGAAAATGATTCCGGGCACACCGGGCCTCAGAATCTGGCGCCGTCAGAAACTGCGTTCTTGTAAAATTCCAAAGAAAATTAAGAAAAAAATTTCCTTGAAATTTTCGGGTCTTTACATTACTCCCACCTCAGGGCTTTACGTCCTCGTAAAGCTTAAACACAAACTAGGGATACAAAAGCGGTATTGAGCATGCATCTGAGCCTTCCGCTCCCATGTGCTTACCTAGAGATTCCGTACTCCCAAAGAAAGCACACCTGAGGAATCGACTGTCCTCGTAGGATCCTACTCATGTCGATCCTCGATCCCTACTGGAACCTTCGTGTAAGTAACCCCATCGCCATCGTCTTGCTCCTCATGGACGATGATATGCGAAGGTTCGAGCACGTATCTCCTCAATTGAGATACCTGGAAAATGCCGTGCACCTGGTGCAACTGAGGTGGATGGGTCAAGCGGTAAACCACCTCGCCTACCCAGCTGAGGACCTAGAAAGGTCCGTTGAACCTCGAAGATAACTTGCCACCTTGGCCACATCCCCGTAAACCTCATCGAGGTGAGACCCGTATAAGGACGTGATCATTATCCTCAAACTCTAGAGGTCTCAAATTCCTGTTAGAACTGAAACTCAAACGAATGCTGCCACGAGGGTATGGTTGACCGACTCAAGAGTGATCGGTCGCACCCTCCTGTGCAAGAGATACCCTGTACTGCCTGGGGTTTCCTTTTTTTGTCGTCCAAGGAAAACCCATTCCGACGTCATTGTTAAACCACAACCTTTTTGCCTAATACAGTTAATCTGTGTATGAACTGTGGATCAAATCCATACTCAGACCAACGTCGTAAGGCCTCAACACTTCCACTAAGAGATTCCAACCGAAACTCTCACCTCGAGGGTCTGTCCACACTGTCGGCGTAAGTGTGATTATCGAGTATCCTCCCAAGGTTTCTCCAGACGTGAGGGTCAAGTCCAGGGCTTACTGGAAACTCTAGGTCTGGAACAAGATTTGCAAAAGAAAGGAATAATTCATATCGACATCCATTACTACAGCAGCTAGTAGTGGACACAGACTGTCCCTTGAATCATTTTTAGAGCCATTGGGTCACACTCCTTGACCGCATGCAGCCGCACTCTTCCTCCGCCCTCCAACTCCCTGAGCATGGCGGGGATAACTAAGGCGGGTGGTTGTAGCATGTTAAGATGTACACCACCTCATACTGCTCTCCTAGCTCTGCCTCCACATCTTCTGATTTGAAGACTCATCTCTCCTTAAATCTTCCTCTTCTTTAAACATTTAACATGCTCGAGTCTCTAAGACTGGAGCCGGTTTCCTGTTTCTTACCGCACTGTGCTGTCTTCATCCACTCCTGGATGATCTGCACCTTCTTAGCCTACGATCTGAAAGAGCTGCTAAAATTTCTCCTTTGTAGAAAAGAGAAACTCAGTCTCATCCCCTAGATGAACCACGCCCATTACCAAATACAGTTAATCCTGACATGAATGACGCATTCATGCCATGGATGACGTTGTAAGGCCTCGACGTAACTACTAAGAGATCCAATTGTTACCCTCGCCTCCAAGGGTCGAGTCACACTGTCGGCATCAGTGTGAGGTCACTGGGTCTCCTCCAGTAGAAATCTCGAAAGTGAGGGTCAAGTCAACAGTTTTAACCGGGACCACTCAGTATCAACCAAAAAAAAGGACAGGAAATCAAACAAAGATAAGTGCCTTTTTATTATTGCAGCTCATAGTACAAAGACACAAATACAACAACAACATGGAACTAGAAGTATAAGGGACGTATCCACTAGTTCTGCTCTTGTATACCTGCTCCCAGAGCTCTAATGCCTTATCCACTGCTCGGCTGTTGCTCAAGCACCAGCCGCTGCTTCTGCCTCAGTGGCTCCTCCAAAGCCTGCGGATCAACTGTACGAGGAGTCGGACAGTCACGTGCCAGGTGACCCTTTCCTCCGCATGAGTAACACTGTCTGTTTCTGGCACGCCTAGCTCTGTCCCCACCCCGGGTGCCCTGCACCACCGATCCTAAAACCAAAGATCTCCCAACTGCTGGTCTGCTCCTCCTGGACCTCTGCATCATCTTTCTACTGCCCACAGATGACTCAGCTACTGATCGAATATCACACGGAAAAGGTAGAAGCTCCTGAACACGCTCGGGGTGTAGAGCTACTGGCATAAACTCCACCCTGAAGAAGTTCTTGAAGTATTCCCATACGAAGGTCATCCCGTCGCAAAACTAGAACAAGTGGCTCCACCACCTGCCTGTTGCTGCCTGAAGAAGGCTAGCAGCAAAGATCACCATGAAGTCTGCAGGCGTCCCCACTAGCTTAAAGACTCTCACCAGAGCCTCCAGCCAATCCTCATCCACCTGCGGGTCCATCTCTCCCCGAAACCTGGGTTCCCTCTAGCACTGGAACTCATGCAGCTCACTCAAGTGGCGTGCATCGCCTACTGCTGGGGCTGGTGGCATCGGTGGCCCAACGTATGGTAGTACCGCTGGTGCCTCCGCTGGTGCCTCAACTGCAAGAGGCCCCTGTACCGAAGCCTCGTCACTTGACAGGCTGTCAGTACGCACATCCCTCTGGGATCTAGCTGGTTGTCCAAGAAAAGGCATCCTGAAAGAAACAACGTGACACGGTCAAACGATTTTACCTGGTGAGCTGACCTGTTTTGAGCTGATATTTAAATAAAACATCTGGAAGCACACATGCAATCAGTGTTTTCGTGCACAAAGTCGGAATTCAGTTGTCAGGGTCCTGGTGTATGGATAAGTCGGTTGCCCGCACCAGCACTGGACTCCCTGAACTGAAAACCACACTAGGTACTCTTAACACTATTGCTTCATAGAAAGAAAATATTAGAGTTATAAGTTCTGCAGTAGAACCGACTCCTCTGATACCAATTTTTCACGACCCATCCTCGGGGCCCATGACGTGACTACCCCAAGCCCGCCTTCCATAGGCCAGGGGATGGCGACTAGCACCAAAGGCGTAAATACCGATAACTGGGAAGGCATTGCCTTTATAAAAGTAAACAAAACACCACATAGTACAAGCGGAAGTAAAACACTAAGTACAAAGAGAAGTGCTGAAAGGTAAATGGGCCAGAATACAAACCCAAATGAAAGTACAACTACAAATGAGAAAAGTACAATAGAAAAATACAACATCTGTAAGAACGGAGGCGTCTCCTGGGTCGTTCTCCTCAGATCCTACCTGAAGGGTAGGTACAGATGGCACAACTCCTGGATCGTCCACCACGGATCCTACCTGAAGGGTAGGTACAGATAGCCTCCACAACGCTCTCGCCCATCAACCTCCTCCGAGTGTCGTCTCTCCATGAAGTCCTCCTCCAGATACTAACTCATCGTGTAGTCCACCTCCGGGTACTGACTCATCGTGAAGTCCACCTCCGGGTACCGTCCAATCCTCGAACACTCAGCCTCCGTCAGCACTGCCCGTCGTCTACAACCAACACAACGAGGTGCGGGCATAACCTATGCAGGGGTGAGTATAACGATACTCAGTAGGGACCAAAAAACCCTCAAGGTCTCACTAAAAACTAACAAGGATAACCACAAAGAAGATCTCAACAGATAACCTCTACTTAGGTATATGCCCATGCATATACCTAAGTTATCAAGTAACTCATCTCAATCATGAGGAAAACACCAAGATCATGAAATCAACGGATAACCACTACCCAGGTATATGCCCATACATATACCTAAGTTATCAAGTGACCCATCTCAATCATGAGGTAAACTCAAAGGTCAAAAGTCTCAGCTCAAACCAGGATTTTCATTATCGAAACCATAACTGCTGAAGAGCCCCGTCTCTGGAGTGTACAGTGGTCCTCTCATGACTCTGAGGTACTACTCACTAACCTAAGACTGCTGAGGTACTCCTCCTGTCGAGTACCACGGGTCAGCCACCCAAACACAGTAGTGCTTCCTGCCGGGGTATGTCACCCAAACACAGTAGTGCACACCCCCTAGTAGACTGTTGAGGTACTCTCTAGACGAGTACCGCAGGTCTGCACTTTCACACAGGTAGTGCTCCGTCCGCCATGGGTCTGCACCCAAACAAAGTAGTGCTCCGTCCACTGGGCTAGTCGACTCACTCCAAGTCGAGTCGGTCAAGCAGTCGTCAGGTCTCAGTTGGCTACATGGTCTCCGTACTCTGCGCGCTCATCTCTGGGAGGGTCCACTCCACGAGCTATAGTTCAATACTCCAAGTATCTAAAATTCCCACGAAGAAGTGTCTCAAAGGACCGCCTCGTCATAGGGGTTTCAATGCAACAGACGGCACGTCAATCAGATGCCCGGTCTGTGAGTTATTAGCCTTTTCGTCCCAGGGGCCCAGTTGGTTTCGTGAGCGAACCAACCCGGACGTATCTCAACTGTACCCCGAACTCTCATAGGGTATACTCATTGGGACCGTTTCTAAACGAGATCACCAACGCCGCTGACGGTTCGTCAACGGAAGTCTGGTCTGAAAGATAACAGCTTTCCCGTTCCAAGGGCCTGGTTGGATTTCGGGTACAATCCAACCTAGACACTATCCAACAACAACCAAAACTCGAGTGAAGTATGCCAAAATTTCCATCTCATCAAGAGGAATTCAACGAGATAGACGGTGGGTCAATCAGACACCCGGTCTGTGAGTTATTGGCATTTTTGTTCCAGGGGCCCGGTTGGTTTCGTGAGCGAACCAACCCGACCGCACTCCGATGGAATCCAAACCTCGAGCGGAGTAATCCAAAATATCCGTCTCACTTAGAGGAATCCATCAAAGTCGACGGCACATCAATCGGACGTCCGGAGCTCAAGATATAAGCGTTTCCGCTCCGAGGGCCCGGTTGGTTTCGTATCCGAACCATCCCGGCCGAACCCAAAGTATTCCGAAACCTTGAATACAATATACCAAAACGACCATATCGTTTCAAGGATCTCTATGCAACTGACGGTGTGTCGATCAGAGGTCTGTAGCCTAAGATATGGGAAAAAGACCAAAGAGGGTCTGAAAACGGGGGGTCTGGGCCCGGACCGACCCGGCCCGGCCGGCTCGGTCTGGCCCGACCGGCCAGCCGCGGCTTGGCCAGTGCGGCCGAGCGGAAGCCGCGGGTGGGGTGCGTGGCTCCGCCCCCCCCCCCCTGCCGCTAATTCAAGCCGGCGGCGAACCAACGCCGCGAACCTTCCAGCGGCGCGCCGCCGTCACCGCCTTCTGCGGACCACCGAACTCGCTCTGGTGGTCCGTTTCTCCTGCCGTCTTCGCCAACGGTCCTCCCGGGACTAGACCTTCACTGAGAAGGGATTCAAACGCCATAGTGGTCTGCTTCGTCATTTTCTGTTGATCCGCACATCGATTAACAATCTGCGGAGGGTTTTTGGGCCGTGTTTGTTCGGCCCGCGTCCTCCGCGTTAGGTGTTATCAATTTGCAAATAATAAACACATGATTTTAATCATTGACGAGGGTATAATTTATCCATAATAAATTATACGAACACATTGCAATCAAATACCCACGCACGAGAGTTTAAAATTTGAATGTGCGGCGTGACGATGTCGCGCATTCTTGCCGCTCGATCTCGCGCGGCGTGACGATGTCACGCATCCTTGCCGCTCGATCACGCGCGGTGCGACGACACCGCGTCAATTTCATTCGATCCAAAACAACAAGAAAAACAATAAGGGAGGGGGACGACCGTGTTTGTGTGGTCCGGACTCCTCCCGTTAACTGATATCATGGGTTCCAAATATCACGGATAAAAGACGGAAGAGAATCGCGTAAAGAAAATCACATAAACCCCCTACCTCGGTTTCAAGAGCGGAGTCGCGGAAAGAGAATTTGAAGACGACGTCGGGGTGCGTCTGAGGAGGAAGCGGCGTATCCTCATGTGTTGCGGTGAATAGGAAGGAAGGCACGTCGTCATTCTTAGTGGAAGGATGGTGTTCTTGGTCGAATGAGGATTCATCATGGAAAGAGACGTCGCGAAAGAAGACGTCGTCGGCGTCGCGGTAAGAGGCGTCGCAGAAGGAGACGTCGTGGAAGGAGACGTCGACCTCCGAGGAAACTAGCGTTCTTCACGTTCTTTGCGTTCTTCGACGAAGGAGATGAAGAAACTCTTCAATCCTTAGACTTTTTCTCCCTAAGACTCCACCACAAGAAACTAACCCAAAATAAAATAAGCACACCTCTTATTTTATTATCATAACATAACTTTTGAATTTCAAGTGTTTGAAATTTAAAAATCCACACTTAACTCACTTAATTAATAAGATAAGTTATTAATGTTTAAGTTATCAATAGTTAATGGTGAGTTGAGGGGGGTTAAAGAATATGAAGGGGTGGGGTTCGTGTGGGCCCCACCACCCTCATAACCTCTCTTGGGAAGTTGGGTAGTTACCCAACTTCCGCACAAAGCCTTAAACCATTAAAAGAAAATAAAAATTGTAGTTAATTTATAATTTAAAATTCCACAATTTTTATCATCTTCTCTCGTGAAAACACAACTCCGGAAATGGCGTTCCTAAGCAATTACCGGCGCTACGGTTCCATCGGTGCCCTCGGAATTCAATACCGAGCACCGGTTCAAAAGATAGAAAAACCCGCTCGTTTGTTCACTGAACGTACTCGAGCCAAATTTCTGAAAATGATTCCGGGCACACCGGGCCTCAGAATCAGGTGCCGTCAGAAACTGCGTTCTTGTAAAATTCCAAAGAAAATTAAGAAAAAAATTTCCTTGAAATTTCTGGGTCTTTACAAAGGCCCATTATAACACCCAAATAATTTTATGGTATGTACCTCTTAAATACTTTCTATTCATTAGATAGCCTATATTTCATGAAGAACTAAGTCTTTTATGAATCAAAACATTATAGGAGAAAGTTATAAGTTATCCATTAAACATAAAATTTCCATTTCTATGTTTTGAATTTCAAAAAAATTGGTCATCTAGAGTTATGACCAGTAAGTCATTTGGATTCTGATAAAACCAACTTGATTTTTTAATGAATAGAAACATACCCTTATGAATAGTAATATGAATAGTAATATGACCCTTATAAATAGTAAATAATGAGAATATTTTTTTCTTAAGATAATAAAATAATGATATCTTAATTAACTTTTCAATGTGATATAGAACTAATTATAGCTTTAAAATTGTTATTTTTCGAATTAACTATGATTTTATTTAAAAATTAAATTAAAAATACATAGAAAATTATATTCAAAAAATAGAGTTCATTTTTTAATTCTTAATGTCGAAAAATTGTTAGGGTGAATTTTTGAGATTTTTCTAAAATACTTGAATTTTTTTCATGAATAGTAAAAATACAGTTTGGTGTTTTCGGTATTTTAATGATATCATAATGATGTAATAAATAAATATAAAAGGATGGTTGACTTGTGTACAGTAACTTATGACATTAGGTGTCCCAAGTGGCTAAAACCATGGGCAAATACTGTAACACCCCGAGATTTTGTAAGATATACTCTTTTTAATTTCTTTCATATCTTTTGTTGTACGCTACACCAAGATTATCTTGTGCTATATGCAACACCGTATTAGCTTGCAGTATATGCAACACTAATCTTGGATCATGTTACACACAATTTCAAGTTTGTTTGACAGTAGTTATTCTACGCAACATTTAGTGTATATATATATATATTCAATGTATAAATGAAATATGGTTGGGTTTTTTTATACGCAACAACAAATGAGTCTTTCACTACACGCAACCCTAACTTGGCTTGCATTACACGCAATCGCGATCTTTCTTGATAGCATGTGTTGTACGCAATACTGGGTTTCACTAAACAACGATATATGGTTATAATATTATTATAAACTAGCCATTATGAATAGTATTAACTACATTTTGAATTTTATAACATTATAATTCATCTTACACATTTTCTAGAACATGGTATGAGATCAAAATAACCTTTTTTTGGGTAAAATAAGTATTTTTCAAAAAATGAAGTTTTGTCGCCTTTTAATTTCACACACATTTTAAAAATAATTTTTGGCAGGTTTATAAGTTCAATTTTACAAAATAAACTTCTTCTTTCGAATCTGGATATAAGAATTTACATTGGATAAAGTTTTGATATTTTTCTGACAACGTTCTTATTTTGATGAATAGTAAAAACACGCTAAATTTTACTCAAAAACAACTTTTTTCATCGAGATAATTTATATGGTTAAATTATAATAGTAAATTGTTTTAAAGTATAAGTAGAATTTATTTTTACCATTTAATATAATGTATGTCATTAGCATTGATTTTACAAAGAATTTGTAGGTTAAATCAATTCAATCTTTTGCAATGTTTTAAACAAAAACCCTTTTTTTGATGATGGGATTAATTTTAAATTAATTACAGAAACTTACGTGTTTTGAATTTTGAAAAATGGATTCCATATTTGAATTCAGTGGGTCCAAATTATGTTAATAGGATAATTTTTTTTGATATTATGAATAGTAACTACGGTAATTTTTATTTACTGCAGTTAAAGGTAAATCGGGTAATTAAGGGTAAAAATAAGATTATAAAATTACCCTAACACCTGAAAAAATTATATTGGATGACTAAAAGTCAACCCATATCACCTAAGGGTCAGAATAGATTCATTTTATGTACTTTTTACCTTGAAAATAATTTAATTATTATTAAAACCAAAGAAAGTGACAACATGTCACTCTCTTAAATATTATAAGTATAATAATTTTAATCTAGTTATAAACTTTATGAAACTTAGAACATGAATAGTATCCAGAAAGATAATAAAATTATAAACATCATGTGAATTTATTTAAAATTTTTAGGGATTAAATAATTATAATTAAAGGTGACACAATAGTGATGTTGAAATTATTTTATTGATTGAAATATCAAATAAATGGTTTTAAAAATAATAAAATAAATATTATATGAACTATTTAATATTCTCCACGAATTTTTTAGATAAATATGACATTTTATTAATCTATTAAATATTTTATTTCGAACATATCTTTTGTGTGGAGTTTATTTAAATTCGAATAAATGAATAGTGTCAAAATTGACACTATTGGTATTTTATAAAAATAACCTAATATAAAATTGTTTAAAAATCACAAAAATATTTAAAAATCATAAATTAAAATTTATATGGTATAAAATGTTATAAATTATCCAATTATTTACAATTCACAACACATAAGTAATTATTTATAACAATTTAAAATTTCGAATCTTATTACCACAAATAAAATTAAATAGATTAAATAGGGATAAATCAAGTTGATAAGGTTTAAAATAAACTTCCAACATGTCTAAATTTTATTTTTTTATTATATTACAACTCTATCTCATCTAATATTAGAATATGAGTCATTTTTCGAGGTTTTTAAGTTGTTTTTTATTTATTATAAATTAATATTTTTGAGGTTTCCAAAGGTTCCCCTCTACTCCCTTACAAAATGGCACCTCCTCCCTCTACACTTCACAACACTTTGAGCATTCAATATCTGCCAAACTCTGCCCATTTCTCTTCTTAACTTCCCTAGAAACATTATAGAGGTTTTTTTCTTCTCAAAAGACCAACTCTAGTCCCTTAAGAGGAAGCTTAAAGGAGGTGCGTCGAAGAAGAGGTAATCTCTTTTACCGATTCTTTCAAGTTTCTTTCTTCTTCAACTTCATCTTATTTAGTTGTTTCAATTGTAAAGTAATAAAATAAGTATAAGTAATATATGGATATGATATTATAAATATTAAACAACCCCATTTCACCTTCTATCCCTCCTACGGAAAACGAAATCATCACGCGCGCGTACGCACAGAATACCGTCTCCACGCCGTGGTGTAATTACTTTTTCCACCACCACCTTACTTGGATGGGTATAATGGTGTAAAGAATAACTATATATGGTTATTATAACATCATACTGATTCTGGGATATTATATCATTCACTCCAATTCTATTCAACATTTACGGGAATGATATCATCGCTCGTGCGTACGTACGGACTACCGTCTCCACGAACGCGATGAGATTCATTTTCCAGGATTAACCATTCAAGTATGATTATAAAGTATATATACAATAAATAATCATGAAATATATTACATAATAATGATACTGGATTTATTTATATATATGTTTCATTTACTTAATTCCATTCAATTCAATAAGGAAATGAAAACAGCGTTCATGCGTACGTACGGCCTACCGTCTCCATGAACGGTGTATTTCATTCCATTTATAGATCTATCATATATATTTATATACTGAATATATATTATATATAAATCATTTTTTACATTATAAAATTAAGTAAATCAGGATATGAGTAATAATATTAAGAACAACAAATCAAAACACGTATGATAAATGAAAAGATTTTACCCAAAACACTGCTTTAACATGGAATTTTCAAAAGAACGGGTAATATAAAGTCATAAGTGAACCATATATGATATCATAAAAATGAATATGATTATGTAATAATTAAATGACATTATTTAAATCATTATACATGAGTTTCATATACATACGAAGCATATCGGACATAAGGTAAGGGATAACTTTTCCAATCTCATTTTTATCTGAGATTGTTTATTCGTAAGTATTTACTGGGATTATATTTATCATTCATTTACCTATTTTATAAAAATGTTTTCATGTATGTTTAAAGTAATTTTTACCCATTTTTTAATTTTAATACATGGTATATAATAAATATTTCTTTGGTTTACAAAACGAGGTACTTTTTGACTTTTCCGGTAAACGAATGAGCAGAATGTTTTCTTAACTTATACGGCATGAACGGATTTTTACGATTTCATAAAGCCTAATTTTCATGAATATTAATCTACAATATTTCATGATTATTTCCAAAAAAATACTTTTATTTTAAAATTGAATGGGATTTTTTGATAATAAAATGATTTTAAAGAAGAAAGGATATTTTCCTCAAGAATTCATTTTAAGTGTTTTTTCAAAACTATTTTCCATCTAAGATGAAATTATTTAATATGATTATGTTTCAAGTATAATGTCTATATTATTTAAATAGTTTTATTCTTTTTATTATGTAATGATATCCATTTGTTTTATATGGATTACATTATGATGGGATGATGTTTATGAAACCCATTTTATTCTTTGGGTTATGATGAATGATTTATGTTTATTTTTTGGCACAAGTAAGAATGATTTAATTATGAGATGGGTGAGACCTATATCTCCCTCCAATTCATTGGTTAAAGATTTATATCTCATGAGATAGACATGGATGGAATGACAAGTTAATCTGGTTCAGTGATACAGGACTGGAACGAGGAGTGAACTCAATTCAGTAAGGGACTTTTTTCACTATGATGGTATTAGTAGAAATGCCTTGGCTGCTATAGAAATCATATCAAGTGCTTAATGGTTTTTCAAAATTACATGTTTCATTCCCATGCTATTTCATTAGTATTTATGTTCCATTATGATTTATGCCTTACATAATGCCATGTTTTATGTCATTGCTCAAGATTTTGATGTTTAAATATTATGTTCATGTTTTTAAGTTCAAATGTATATGGTTTGTTTTATTTTCTCCATGCATACCCTTCACCCTTTATATGTTTTCTTTTAACCTGGTTATAAAGAAAGGTTTTAGGTAAGAAAACAAAAGGGGAAGATCTTTATGGGAGATGTTGAAGATATTTTAGCATGATTAGAAGATTATGTTTTGAGTTTCCAAATACACTAAACTATTACGGTCCTTTTGTGTTGGTTTTTGTTATATATTAAGTATTCCAAAAAAGTAATGTAATGTCCATGTATGTCAAGATTCGGGTCTCTACAGTTGGTATCAAAGGAAAGGTTTAGTTAACCTTTGGAAACTAGGACGCGATAACTTTTGTGAGATCCCTAGATATATTTCTATGGTATGTCTAGAGATTTCCCTGAGGTTAAGTATAAGTATAGGTTATAGTCCTAGAATTATGATAACGATATTAGAATTAAATCTAATATGTTAGATATTGAAGGTACTCCCCCTTTATTATGTTGTTTTACCTAGCATGATTTTTTCCTCTCACGCTATTCTTTTTTTGGGTTTTAGACGATGGATGGAACCCAAAGGAACCATGTTGATTAATGTAATGGAAAATGCAATGAATGTCCTTCTGAACAAACCAATGTTATGGGAGATGGAGTGGAAAATCTTATTATTATACTTACATAGGCTATGAATCATTCTGGACTTCCAAATGAGTAGAGAAGGGAACAATATTCTATTGAGTCCTTCATAAGGCAACGTCTACCTTCTTTCAGTGGGTCTTCTAATCCACTTGTTTCTGAACAATGGATCAGTACCATTGAAAATATATTTTCAACACTTCGTTGTTCGAACATGAAAAATTCATTCTAGCTATTTACCATTTAGAAGTTCAAGCAGACCAGTGGTGGACTCTAATTAAAAACACAAGGCCCCAAGATGAAATTGAATCCATGGAATGGGATGAGTTCAAGAACTTATTTTTTAGTAATTGCATCCCTCATATTCTTCGAACAAAGATGGAAAATGAGTTCCTTGAGCTTAAGCAAAAGGATGATAAATCTATTAGTATATATGAAGTGAATTTTATAAGGCTTGCAAGGTATGAATCTGGCTTTATTATCCAACTTGAAAGTAAAGTTGATCGATTCTTCAGTGTCTTAAAACCAAGTCTTCTAAGGGAATTTTCTATAAGAGACTTCAGTAGCTATGAAGAAATTGTGCGTTGTGCTATCAAGGTAGAAATGGAAGTTTGCGTTACACATTCATCTCATGGTTTTTACAAGAAACGAAAGATGGAGTTCAAGGAAAAATCTCAGAACAATGGTGAAAAGAAGATGAATGTTTCTTTATGCTCAAATTGTGGGAAGAAGCATAGTGGAGATTGTATAAAAGGTACTAGGAAATGTTTTAAGTGTGTAAAAGAAGGTCATCAAGCAGTTGAGTGTCAAAGTAATGGAAAAAAGGTAGCTAATGATGTGAATAGAGAAAAGACTACAGAGAATGATCCACCAACACTTCAATGCTTCAAGTGAAAGGAAATGGGGCATTATGCTAATAAATGACCTAATCCAATGGTTAATGATGATCGACATCAACAACCTCTTATGGCAAAGGACAAAGGGAAGTCACATGCGATCACTATTGGAGATTTTGAATATGACAATGATGTGGTGGAATTATTAAGTGTTTATGTAATGGGATTCCAAAATAATGTTGTATATAGTATCGTTGAATATTGGAATATTTATGTATTTGTCTATTGTGGTTTTCAATAAATTTATATATACTGGTAACCATGAAAAGTGACTTTGGAAAGCAGATGATATGATAAGGAGAACATGAAATGTTTAATAGTATTCATGAGCTCATGAATGATATAAGGACAAAGTGATATCATAGTTCGAGTATATAGAAATTTTTGGATTTTGGTATGTGGAAAGAGTTAAATTTTGACAGCATTCATGTTTTCACTAAGGTTCTATGTTAATTCATGTTTCAAAAGAATACATGATTAAGGTATTCACATGTTTAGAATGTGACCAACAATATATATCTTATGATATATGGGGGATAAATGATGGTATTTATGTGCTTGTTATGTGACCTTTCAAGTAATCATTTTCTTTATACTATGAGTTTGGACTGAAGTATTTTGGATATGCCTAAATATTGTAATGAATTAAGTTATACATAAGATAGTATTGTTTATGGCTAGAACTTTTTTTGATATTATTGCAGGAATTTTATAATAATGTAGTTTTAGAAAAAGGGACAACCTGCAGAATGGGAGACAACCCGTCATGTCGAAAAAGGTTGTGGGAATCGAACTGACAACTGAAGTGCGACATGCCTTTATCGCATACCACTGGCCTATAGGAAGTCCCTGGTTAGTAGAAAATAGTTTTATTTTATTAAGAGGTATAATATATGAAGTATAAGTCCATTTTTGGAATCATATATGATTAACCTCACCATAGATGGACTTATGTATATTTGATAACTTTTGTTAACCTTTTTTTTGAGACAGATGGAATGACCCATCATTATATCACATGATCTATTAAAACTTCAAGAATGAAAAATTCAACTTCATTTCTTTAAGAGATGAAGTGGAAATTGTTCAAGGCACGAAAAACGGTGAGATTGTACCAACATAAAGTAAGTATTTCTTCTAATTCAAATTATTCAACTTTAGGGAAATGATCTTGAAAACAAAAATAAATGTTGTCCTAGTGTCTTCATATCCAATGAATCATATGGTACCTTAGATCATCACAAATTTATGACTTTGGGATTGTTTGATTTTTCATATCCATGTTCTCTACCACTCTCCATCAGAACTTGATGGTTAGATTTCTCTTTCATATCCATATTTTCACCTATGTTCTCTTATGTGGAAACCCAGTGATTAGTTAATTTGTGTAACTGTTATGTTTCATACTTTAGTTTTTAAAGATAAGTTTTGGTATTCATTTTTATGATGTGGGTTTCTATGAATAAAACTCTAATGTAATAAACCATTTATAACCCCAATGAATTTTGAGGGTGAAATTCATTTTAAGGGGGGTATAATATAACACCCCGAGATTTTATAAGATATATTCTTTTTAATTTCCTTCATATCTTATGTTGTACGCTAAACCAAGATTATCTTGCACTATGCGCAACACTAATCTTGGATCATGTTACACACAATTTCAAGTTTGTTTGATAGTAGTTATTCTACGCAACATTGAGTTTGTGTGTGTCTATATATATATTCAATGTATAAATGAAATATGGTTGGATTTTTTTATATGCAACAACAAAAGAGTCTTTCACTACACGCAACCCTGACTTGGCTTGCATTACACGCAATCGAGACCTTTCTCGATAGCGTGTGTTGTACGTAATATCGGGTTTCACTAAACATTGATATATGGTTATAATATTATTATAAAATATCTTTTATGAATATTATTAACTAATTTTTTGATTTTATAACATTATTATTCATCTTACACATTTTCTAGAACATGGTATGAGAACAAAATAACTTTTTTTAGGTAAAATAAGTATTTTTCAAAAAATGCAGTTTTCCCGCCTTTTAATTGCGCACCCATTTTAAGTATAATTTCTGACAAGTTTATAAGTTTAATTTTACAAAATAAACTTCTTCTTTTGAATCATGATATAAAAATTTACATTGGATAAAGTTTTGATATTTTTCTGACAATGTTCTTATTTTGATGAATAGTAAAAACACTCCAAATTTTACTTAAAAACAACTTTTTTCATTGAGATAATTTATATGGTTAAATTATAAAAGTAAATAGTTTTAAAGTATAAATATAATATATTTTTACGATTTAATATAATGTATGTCATTATCATTAATTTTACATTAAATTCGTAGGTTAAATCAATTCAATCTTTTGTAATGTTTTAAACAAAAACCCGTTTTTTTCGACAACGGGGTTAATTTTAAATTAATTACTGCAACTTCTATTCTTTGAATTTTGAAAAATAGATTCCATATTTGAATTTAGTGTATCCAAATTATGTTAATAGGTTACTTTTATTTTTTGGATATTATGAATAGTAACAATGGTAATTTTTATTTAATGTAGTTAAAGGTAAATCGGGTAATTAATGGTAAAAATAAAGATTATAAAATTACTCTAACACCTGAAAAAATTTTATTCGATGACTAAAAGTCGACCCATATCACTTAAGGATCGGAATAGATTCATTTTATGGACCTTTGACCATGAAAATAATTTAATTATTATTAAAATCAAAGAAAGTGACAACATGTCACTCTCTTAAATCTTATAAGTATAATAATTTTAATTTAGTGATAAACATCATGAAACTTCAAACATGAATAGTATACAGAAATATAATAAAATTATCTATGTCATGTGAATTTATTTAGAATTTTTAAGGATTAAATAATTATCATTAAAGATGACACAATATTGATGTTGAAATTATTTTATTGATTGAAATATCAAATAAATGGTTTTAAAAATATTAAAATAAATATTATATGAACTATTTAATATGATACAAGAATTTTCTAGATAAATATGACATGTTTTTAATCTATTAAATATCTTAGTTCGAACATATATTCTGTGTGGAGTTTATTTAAATTCAAATAAATGAATAGTGTCAAAATTGACACTATTGTTGTTTTATAAAAATAACATAATATAAAATTGTTTAAAAATCACAAAAATATTTAAAATTTATAAATTAAAATTTATATGGTATAAAATTTTATAAATTATCCAATTATGGACAATTCACAACACATAACTAATTATTTATAACAATTTAAAATTTAGAATCTTATTACCAAAAATAAAATTAAATAGATTAAATAAGGATAAATCAAGTTGATATGGTTTAAAATAAATTTCCAACATGTCTAAATTTTATTTTTTTATGTTATTAAAACCCTATATCATCTAATCTTCAAATATGAGTCATTTTTTGAGGTTTTTAAGTGGGTTTGGATTTATTATAAATTAATATTTTTGAGGTTTCCAAAGGTGCCCCTCTCCTCCCTTATAAAAGAGAACCTCATCCCTCTCCTCTTCACAACACTTTGAGCCTTAAAGATCATCCAAAACCTACACATTTCTCTTCTCCACTTCCCTAGAAACATGTTGTAGGTCGTTTTCTTCTCAAAAGACCAACTCTAGTCCCTTAAGAGGAGGCTTAAAGAAGGTGCGTCGAAGAAGAGGTAATCTCTTCTACTGATTCCTTCAAGTTTCTTTCTTCTTAAACTTCATTTTATTTAGTTATTTCATTGTAAAGTAATAAAATAAGTATCACTAATATACTTATATGAGATTATAAATATGAAATAACCTCATTTCACCTTCTATCCATCCTACGGAAAATGAAATCACCGCGTGTGCGTACGTACGGAATACCGTCTCCACATCGTGGTGTAATTAGTTTTTCCACCACCACCTTACTTGGATGGGTATAATGGTGTAAAGAATAACTATATATGGTTATTATAACATAATACTGATTCTGATATATTATATCATTCACTCCAATTCTATTCAATAATTATGGGAACGATATCATCGCTCGTGCGTATGTACGGACTACCGTCTCCACGAACGCGATGAGATTCCTTTTCCATGATTAACCATTCAAGTATGATTATAAAGTATATATATAATAAATAATCATGAAATATATTACATAATAATGATAATGGATTTATGTACATATATGTTTCATTTACTTAATTCCATTCAATTCAATAAGGAAACAAAAACAGCATTCATGCGTACGTACGGCCTACCGTCTCCATGAACGGTGTATTTCATTCCATTTATCGATCTATCATATATATTTATATAATGAATATATATTATATATAAATCATGTTTTACATTCTAAAATTAATTAAATCAGGATATTAATAATAATATCAAGAACAACAAATCAAAACACGTATGATAAATGAAACGATTTTACCCAAAACGCTGCTTTAACATGGAATTTACAAAAGAACAGGTAATATAAAGTCATAAGTGAACCATATATGATATCATAACAATGAATATGATTCTATAGTAATTCAATTAAATTATTTAAATCATTATAAAGGAGGTTCGGATACATACGAAGCATATCGGACATATGGTAAGGGATAACTTTTCCAATCTCATTTTTATCCGAGATTGTTTATTCGTAAGTATTTACTGGGGTTATTTTTATCATTCATTTACCTATTTTCTAAAAATGGTTTCATGTATGTTTAAAGTCCTTTTTACCCATTTTTTTCTTTTACTATATGGTATTTAATGAATCTTTCTTTGGTTTACCATACGAGGTACTTTTTGACTTTTCCCGAAAAAGTAAGAGGAGAATGTTTTTTTAACTTATACAGCATGAACGGATTTTTACAATTTCATAATGCCTAATTTTCATGAAGATTAATCTAAAAGATTTCATTATTATTTTCAACAAATTCATTTTCTTTTAAAATTGAATGGCATTTTGTGATAAGAAAATGATTTTAAATAAGAAAGGATATTTTCCTCAAGAATTCATTTCAAGTGTTTTGTCAAAACTATTTTCCATCTAAGATGACATTATTTAGTATGATTATATTTCAAGTATAATTTATCTATTATTTAAATAGTTTTATTCTTTTTATGATGAAATTATATCCATTTGTTTTATATGGATTGCTTTTTTATGGGATGATGTTTATGAAACCCATTTTATTCTTTGGGCTATGATAAATGATTTATGTTTATTTTGTGGCACAAGTAAGAATGATTTAATTATGAGATGGGTGGGACTTATATCTCCCTCCAATGAATTGGGAAAAAATTTATATCTCATGAGATAGACATATCTGGAATGGAAACTTAATCTGGTTCAGTGATACAGTACTGGAACGAGGAGTGAACTCGATTCAATAACGGACTTTGTCCACTATGATGGTCTTGGCAGTAATGCCTTGTCTACTATGGAAATCATATCAATTGATTAATGGTTTTCCATAATTACATGTTTTATTCCCATCTATTTCATCATTATTGATGTTCCATTATGATCTATGCCTTACGTACTTCCATGTTTTATGTCATTGATCAAGATTGTGATGTTTAAATATTATGTTCATGTTTTTATGTTCAAATGTATATGGTTTGTTTTATTTTCTCCATGAATACCCTTACTAAGAATTTGAGATCACCCTTTATATTTTTTATTTTTCCCAGGATATAAATAAAGGTTTTAGGTAAGAAAACAAAAGGGGAAGATCTTTATGGGAGATGTTGAATATCTTTCACCATGATTAGAAGATTATGTTCTGAGTTTCCAAAGACACTAAACTATTATAGTCCTTGTGTGTTGGTTTTTGTTATGTATTAAGTATTCCGCAAAATTAATTTAATTTAAATGTACATCATGTTTTGGGTATCTACAAATACAATGGATAAGCCCATGGTTTTTCAATAACCACTAATCAGGTGTCCCTTTTAATTGATAAAAAACTCCCTCTTAATTACTATAATTACCCACTCACTCCCTTCGTTTTCTGTCATTAAAAACTCATTATCCAAAAAGATCTGATGTTATTAAATCCCTAGGAGTCCTCCCAAGGTGTAATAAAACCCCCAAGGTCCCAACCTTCAAGTTTTGGGAGTTACTCTACAGGGTAAGAGAATCAACCACCCTTCTCTTTTTTTTAAATATTTCATTTTATGTTTTCTCTTTTATTTTCAATTGGATTATGTGGGGATATTTCATTTCTTATTCCCCTTACTACCCATATTATTTAATAGTTATTATATACCCCCTTTTATCTCATCAAATTATTTTATTAAATTTTAAGTGATGATGTTATGCTGCCAAATTTTCGTAAGAGGTTTCTCGATTTTTCTCTTATTTTGAGTTCCTTTATTTTATACTTATTTCCTCACATCACTTCATCTGAATGCTATGATAATTATAGTACCTTACCTGAAATGTAATTATATTATTCTAATTTAATATTTCATCATCACATCTCTTTCCCACTCCTCTTATAATAAAAATGAAAACACAGTCTGAGATGTGTTAATTTATCACATTCAAGGATGACGGGTTCTTAATTTTCATTACTAACTTCAATTCTGGACATGAAACCATTTTTAGGTTTGAACCAGATAATAATATATTTATTTCATCTCATTAATGTTCTATAATACCTACACACTCATAATATGGAATAATAATACAAAACAAGTTCATATTACACAAAACTGCCAAGCTAAATCCAAGCATTTATCAATAACTTTTAACTAATGATTCATCCTAAAGTATATAACCAAGACTCATTATAAGATCATTTATATCTCTTTAATGTCACTAATAATATATATTAATAATTATGGATGTTTAACCACATTTCAAATGAACTTCCATTCATGAATGCAAGTAAACAAATCATGAAAACCAAGGAAGAAAATGCTTCCAAAACAATAAAATTGAACCTCTTAAACCCATAAAAATGGACATGAATGAACCTAATGAGGTTATAAGAAACCAATTACATGTATAGGATGTTATGGAGTTATTAATTAATGAATATAAATTTTATTGTTCTGGTCATTAAAATAAACGAAGAACACACTCGAGCATATGGTGAGGGGTTTCTCATCTCACTTTCATTTCCGTGAAATTTCCATTGTTTGCAAATTATTTCTTGTATGTGGTATATGTGTAATTAAATTTCATATATAATAACATTATTATCTTTATATTCATGGTATTAAATGACTCATTCTAGGGTTATTAAGTTATATTCATATTATTCGACCGATTACATTGTGGTAAGAGACTTTCTCTCAACTACTATTTTGTTGTGAACTAACTTTGTATTGTGCACCTAATAATCCTTATGTGGTGTAAATACTGACCATTTGAGATCAATTTTTATTTGAAATTATATTTATATTAAATATTCATAATCTCATATCATGGATATGTTTTTTTTAAACTGTAAACCATTTTACATACGGTGTTTATTTGGAAAGTTATTTTAACTATGGAAATATTAATGAATCCATATAGTCTACTCTATAAGAATATTGAAAAGGCATATTTCTCTTGTATTGAATCAATGTATAAATAATTATTTGGACATGAAGTGGTGGGTGGGGCTCGCTATATCCCCTCGATGCATTGTTAGGTCTCATGAGACAAATTAGTTGGCAACAAACCCTTTGAGTTTGTTTCCAAAAATCAGATGGGTTTCTACCCACAGAACTAACCCGTTTTAATGGTATTATGGTATCATGTTCCAGATACATGATGTCTGATTAATAATCATTCTCTTTATTCATTATCATTTATTAATATCCATGAGGTTTCACTATGACTAAATCAATGGATGTAGTTTCATTCTCAGTTTATTAATGGCGTGAGTCTTTCATTTATTCACCATGCCATGTTGATTATGTCAAATTGTTTAAAATTGATTTATTATTGATTCATGCTTCTACCATTTGTAACCATTACTGATCATTTGAGCTCACCCCTTTCATTTTTTACCTTTAATAGGTGATGAAGAGGATATCATTTATTGAGTTCTTGTGGATGCAGTTTTTAGTTTTTGTTATGTATTGTATTTTGTAACCTTTTCCAATGTAATTTGAGTTACATTTATGTATCTAGTTTCTTCAAGACTACTAAACTGATCGTTCCTTTAGGATTTTAATTCCTTATAACCATGCCAATATAATAAGTAATTAACCGACTCTATTCTAGAGGGTTCGGGGTGTTATAGTTGGTATCAAAGGAAGTTTAGTAGAAAACTTTGAAACTAGAGTAGGAAATGTACAGTAGGGAAAAAAGACCTAAGGTAGTTTTTAAGGATAAATGTACAATAATATCCTGGTATTTTGGTAAGGATTAGATTATGTGAATCCTTCTAGAAAATACATCTATGCCTAGATACTAGAAGGTAGAGGTGGATCTAGACCAGATGTACCTAGGAGTGAAAGCTCAGATAAGGAGTTTCGGGCTTGACCCGGGGTATCCTAGTACACGAAAATGGGCCTTTATACACTCTGGGTTATGACACTCGTGGGGGATATGCTTATGATAATTCATATTTTCTTTAAAATACATTATAAAGGATTGAAATGTAAATTATTCCTCAAAGAAACCATTTTTCTAGTTATGGCATTATCCATGCGTAGGATCTCAATTTATGCTAAGTATTTTGTTTAAGTTACGATTATACATTATGATTCATACCCTAATATAGTGTGTTCCATTATTTATAAATGGCATCTAATGGAATAAGGGGAAACGATACTCATGGGAAATGTAGGGATCTCCCCACTAATCATGTCAACATAGTCAATGTTGGAGCAGATCAGATCATGACCATATTGGGACAACTTACTCAAGTTGTAACGAATAACCATTCCACACCTGTGTTAGATCATTTCATGTGGCAGAATCCCCCATTTTTCAGCGGGACTACTAATCTAGCGGTTTCTGATCAGTGGATCAAGTCCCTATAAAATATATTCATGTAATTAAGATGCAATTAAAATGAAAAGATGGTACTGGCAGTATATTGTATCAAGGGTGATGCTGATCAATGGTGGCCCTTGATTCAGAATGCCACGGAGGAAGAAGAAATAGAAGATATGGAATGAAGGAATTTTAAGTAAATATTCTTCGAAAAATATTTCCCTCATGAGCAACGAACCAAAATAAAGATGAAATTCCTTGTCTTAAACCAAAGGGAAGAAGACAGTGTTGTGGAGTATGAGGCTACCTTCACAAGGCTAGCTAGGTATGTCATAGATTACATATGTGACTCGGCAGACCAGATTGATCATTTCTTTGAAAGTCTTATGCCAAGTCTTCTAAGGGCATTGTCTTCTCAAACATTTTCATCATATGATGAAATTGTATCAAGTGCCATCAAAACAGAGACGGAATTTTCTGGATCAAAATTTTTCAAGGGAAACCAAGATAAGAAGAGGTACTCTGATAATCAAGGGAAAGGTGAATCACCAAATAAGAATTAGTTAATGAAGAAATTCCCATTATGCGAAAACTATGGAAATAATCATCTCAAGAAATGCTTGAAAGACATGGGAGTCTTCTATAAGTGTTGAGAAAAGGGTCATCTATCTCATGAATGCAAGGGGAAGAAATAATTTGATGATGTTCAATACTAAAATTGTAGAGATATGGGACACTATGCAAATGAGTGTCCTAAGCTCCAAGAAAACATTCCTTAGAAAAAGACAAGAGAGCAAGAGAGAAATTATGCGATTACAACCGAGGAAGTTGAAGTTCCTAATGATGTGGTGGAAAGTACTTTAATTTTTTCCTCAAAATTAGCCAACACTTTATTTGATTCTAGATCATTGTATTCATTTATATCTTCCCAGTTTTCCAATAAAATTAGACAAGTCCAATTTGATTTAATAAAGGATTTATAAGTCAAAACTCTTAGGGGATGCATCATTACAACAAATGCATGTCAACTAGTTCCCCTCATGATAGATAAATGTGCTTTAGTTTCTAACCTTATCATCATACCAATGATTGAATTTGATATAATTCTCGGTATGAATTGGATGTCAAACTATGATGCGAAGATTTATTGTAAGAAAAAGGAAGTTAGAATTTATGAAAATGGTATAGAATCTATTATCTTTAGAACAAAGACCTAGCCATATTATTCTTATCTAAAACCACCCCCAGTAGCTCTATTGAATGAAATTATTGGAGAGGAATAGAACACAATATCTATGAGTGAGGAAATAAATATTCAAATTGAATATGTGTATATAGTGCAAGACTACATTGATGTGTTTCCAGAGTATTTACCTGGACATCCTCTAGAGAGGGAAATTGAGTTTTCCATTGACCTAATTCCTAGTGCAAGACATATATTAAATACCCCCTATATAATGTCCACTGTGGAGTTAGTGGATCTAAATAAACAACTAGATAAGTTGAGTGAAAACGATTTATTCGACCTAGTGTTTCTCCATGGGGAGCCCCGGTCTTGTTTGTCAAAAAAAAGATGGATCCATGAGGCTATGAATTGATTATAGGGAAATCAATGCTATTACAATAAAAAATAAGTATCATCTGCCCCGGATTGATGATTTATTTGATAACTTCATGGATATCAATACTTTTCGAAGATTGACCTTCGATCCGGATATCATCAACTGCGTGTGAGGAAGGAAGATATTCCGAAGACAACATTTCAAACCAGGTATGGGCATTACGAGTTTACAGTGATGCCTTTTGGACTGACGAATGCACCATCTATTTTCATGGATTTAATTAATAGAGTTTTCAAGGAATATCTTGATAACTTTGTTGTGGTATTCCTATATGATATCCTAGTATACTCAAAAAGATATGAAGATCATAAGGATAACTTTCGGATTATTCTGAAAACTCTTAGAAGAAATGAATTATATGGGATGTTTAGCAAGTGAGAATTTAGGCTTCAATAAGTTTCTTTTCCAAGTCATATTTTCTCTAAGGATGGAATCCAAGTTGATCCTGCAAAGACAAAGGAAATCCAAGATTGGCCCATGCCAAAAAACATAACCGAGGTACATAGTTTTATTGGCTTAGCAGGTTACTATCGACGTTTAATTCAGGATTTTTTCCGACTGGCTAATCCACTAACCAAGATCACACGTAAAGGAGTTAAGTTTGTTTGGATAAAAGAATGTATAGAATGCTTCAAAGAATTGAAAAGAATATTGGTCAATGCACCAATTTTGACTCTTCTATCTAGAAGTGATGGATTTGTAATATACAGTTATGCATCAAAGAATGGGTTGGGTTGCGTCCTTATACAAAATGGTAAATTTATTTCTTATGCATCAAGACAGTTGAAGACTCAAGGGAAAAATTTTACAACACATGATCTTGAGTTAGCAGCTGTAATATTTGCTTTGAAGATATGGAGACATTATCTTTATGGTGAAAAATGTGAGATATACACAGATCACATGAGTTTGAAATACATTTTCACAAAAAAAGAACTCAACATGAGGCAAAGGAGATGGATTTAGTTACTCAAAGATTATGATTATTCAATACACTACCACCCAGGAAAGGAAAATAAGGTGGCATATGCATTAAGTGGGAAAGATCATGGACTTCTGACTTAAATGAGGATTGATAGAAATCCAATATTATTGGATCTACTAAATATGGATATATAAATTGTTAAGGAAGGGGAAACATCTTTCCTCTTTCAAATGATTGCTAAACCATATTTACTAGAGAAGATAAAAAGCTCTCAATATGATGATGTAAATCTAAAAAAGAAAATTATTGCTATTAAGGATGGGGGATTGAAAGACTTCGTGTATGAAGAAGGAGTTTTAAAGTTTGGGAAGAGGTTATGCATTCCATCAATACCTAAGATAAAAATGGAACTATTAGATGATTCCCATAGCTAAAATTTCTCTATACACTCGGGTAGCACAAATATGTATAGAGATCTGAAGGAATAATTCTGGTGGGATAATATAAAGTGGGAAATTGCTGACTACGTGTCAAGGTGTCTAGTTTTTCAATAATTAAAGGTAGAGAGACAACATCCTAGAGGTGTGATTCAACCTATAACTATTCCTATGTGGAATTGGGATAACATTGTGATGGATTTTGTCATCGGACTACCGAGGACACCTAGAAGGAATAGTGAAATATGGGTAATTTTTGATCGTCTCACAAAATCAGAACATTTCCTTCCTATAAGAGAGGATTCACTACTTGAGCACCTGGAAAGAATTTATATTAATGAAGTTTTAAGACTTAATGGTGAACTTATATCAATTGTTTCCGATCGAGATCCCCAGTTTACATCAATATTCTGGAAAAGTCTCTAGAAGGATTTGAATAGTGAGCTTCGTATGAGTACTACTTATCACCCCCAAACTAACGGACAGTCTGAAAGGACTATCCAAACTCCAGAAGACATGATGAGGTCATGATCTCTTGACTTCCAGGGTATGTGGGATCAATACTTTCCTTTGGTGGAATTTTTATACAATAATAGATTCTATTATAGTAATAAAATGGCTCCATATGAAGCATTATATGGAAAGAGATGTCGAACTCCAACTTGTTGGGATGAAGTTAGTGAGAGGAATCTTATAGGCCAAAAAATTATTTAAGAGGCCATGAAAAAGGTTAAGACAATCTAAGCCCGTATTAAAGCATCCCAAAGTAGGCATAAGAGTTATATTGACAACTGGAGAAAGGATTTGGAATTCCAAGTGGGAGATCATGTCTTTCTGAAAGTATCGCTATGGAAGGGTATCTTAAGGTTCGATAGGAAATGGAAACTGAGCCCCAGGTACATCAGACCATTTGAAATTCAAGAAAGAATCGGAGTTGTAGATTACCATTTAGCAATTCCTCAAAGTCTCTCCAAAGTTCAAAATGTGTTCCATGTTTCATTATTGAAGAAATAAATGTCAGACCCAATGCATGTACTCATCTATGAAGAAATAGAATTGGAACCTGATTTATCATACTGTGAAGAGCCTATCGAGATTCTTGACACAAGGGAGCAGGTATTTAGAAATCGGACGAATAGTCTAGTAAAGGTTATTTGGAAAAACCAAAATATGGAGGAAGAAACATGGGAACCTGATGATTTTATGAAGAAGAACCACCCACATCCTTTTTGTGGGATTTATACATAAAATTTCAAGGACGAAATTTCCTAAGGAGGGAATAATATAACACCCCAATAATTTTATGGTATGTACCTATTAAATAATTTCTATTAATTGTATAGCCTATATTGCATGAAGAACTATGTATTTTTTGAATCAAAACATTATAGGTGAAAGTTATAAGTTATCCATTAAACATAAATTTTCTACTTCTATGTTTTGAATTTCAAAAAAATGGTCATCTAGAGTTGTGACCAGTAAGTCATTTGGAGTTTGATAAAACCAACTTTATTTTTTGATGAATAGTAACATACCCTTATATATAGTAATATGAATAGTAATATGACCCTTATAAATAGTAAATAATGAGAATATATTATTTTATTAAGGTAATAATATAATGATATCTTAATTAATTTTTCAACGTGATATAGAACTACTTATACCTTTAAAATTGTTATTTTTTGAATTAACTATGATTTTATTTAAAAATTAAATTAAAAATACTTAGAAAACTATTTTCAAAAAATGGATTTCATTTTTTAATTCTAAATGTAAAAAAAATTGTTAAAATGAATTTTTGGGATTTTTCTAAAATACTTGAATTTTTTTGAATAGGAAAAATAAAGTTTTGAGTTTTTGGTAGTTTAATGACATCATAATGATGTAATAATTAAATATAAAAGGATGGTAGACTTTTTTATAGTAACTTATGACATAATTTGTCCCAAGTTTCTAAAACCATGGTCAAATACCATGGGAAAGCCCATGGTTTTGCAAAAACCACTAATGAGGTGTCCCTTTTAATTAATAAAAAACTCCCTCTTAATTACTATAAATACCCACCCACACCCTTAGTTTTCTTTCATTAAAAACTCATTATCCTCTAATATCTAGTTTTATTACCTCCCTGGGAGTCCTCCCAAGGTGTACTCAAACCCCCAAGGTCCCAACCTTAAAGTTTTGGGAGTTACTCTACAAGGCAAGAGAATCAACCACCCTTCTCTTTTCTTAAAGATTTCATTTGATGTTTTCTTTTTTATTTTCAATTTGATTGTGTGAGGATATTTCATTAATAATTACCCTTAATACCCATATTATGTAATATTTATGAGATACCCCCTTTTCTCTCATCAAACTATTTTATTAAATTTTAAGTGATGTTGTTAGGCTGTCGAATTTTCATAAGAGGTTTCTCGATTTTTCTCTTATTTTGAGTTCCTTTATTTTATACATATTTAATCACATCACTTCATCAAAATGCTATGATAATTACAGTACCTTACTTGAACTAGAATTATATTATGCTAATGTAATATTTCATCATCATATCTCTTCCCCCCTCCTCTTATACTAAAAATGAAAACACCATCCGAGATGTGTTAATTTATCACATTCAAGGACGATGGGTACTTAATTTTCATTACCATATTCAATTACATTCATGAATCCATATTTAGGTTTTAACTAGATCATAATATATTTATTTCATCTCATTAATGTTCTTTAATCCCTACACACTCATAATATAGAATAACAATACAAAAAAAGTTTGTTGTACACAAAACCGCCAAGCTAAATCCAAGCGTTTATCAATAACTTTTAACTAATTATTCATCCTCAAGTATATAACTCAGAATAATTATAAGATCATTTATATATATTTAATGTCCCTAATAATATATATTAATAATTATGGATGTTTAACCACATTTCAAACAAACTTCCATTCATGAATGCAAGTAAACAAATCCTGAAAACCAAGGAAGAAAATGCTTCCAAAACAATAAAATTGAACCTCTTAAACTCATAAAAAGTTACATGAATGAACCTAATAAGGTTATAATAAACCAATTATGTGTATAGAATGTTCTGTAGTTATTAATTAATTAATATAAATTTTTTTATTCAGGTCATTAAAACAAATGAAGAACACACTTGAGCATAAAGTAAGGGGTTTCTCATCTCACTTTCATTTTTGTGTGATTTCCATTGTTTGCCAATTATTTCTTGTATGTGGTATATGTGTACTTACATTTGATATATAATAACATGATTCTATTTATATTAATGGTATTTAATGACTCATTTGAGGTTTATTAAGTTCTGGTCATATGATTTGACCGATTGCATTGTGGTAAGAGACTTTGTCTCAACTACTATTCTATTGTGAACTAACTTTGTATTGCACACCTAATAATCCTTATGTGGTGTACCTACTGCACATTTGAGATAAATTTACATTTGAAATCATATTTATATTAAATATCCATAATCTCATATCATGTATATGTTTGTTGTCTAAACCGTAAACCATTTTACATATGGTGTTTATTTGGAAAGTTATTTTAACTATGGAAATATTGATGAATTCGTATACTCTACTCTATATGAATATTGAAAAGGAATATTTATCTTATATTGAATCAATTTAAAAAGAATTATTTGGACATTTAGTGGTGTGTGGGTCTTTCTATATCCCCTTGATGCATCGATAGGTCTCATGAGACAAATTAGTTGGCGACAAACCCTTCGAGTTGGTTTCCAAAAATCAGACGGGTTTCTACCCACAGAACTAAACTGTTTTAACGATATTATGGTATCATGTGACAGATGCATGACATCCAATTAATAATCATTATATTTATTCATTATCAGTTATTAATATCCATGAGGTTTTTACTATGATAAAATCTATGGATGTAGTTTCATTCTTAGTTTATTAATGGCGTGATTTTTTCATTTATTCATCATTCCATGTTGATTATGTCAAATTATTTACAATTAAGTTATTAATGATTCATGATTCCTCCATTTGTAACCCTTACTGATTATTTGAGCTCACCTCTTTCATTTTTTACCTTCAACATGCGATAAAGAGGAGATCATTTATTGAGTTCATGTGGATGCAGTTTTTAATTTTTGTTATGTATTGTATTTTGTAACCTTTTCCAGTGTAATTTGAGTTACATTTATATATCTAGTTTCTTCAAGACTACTAAACTGATCGTTCCTTCGGGATTTTAATTCCTTCTAACCATGCCAATATAACAAGTAATTCACTGACTCTGGTCTAGAGGGGTCGGGGTATTACACCCATTGTCATGCATCAGCTGAAGATCGAGTCAATCCTAATACACCCTTTTCATAATTATTACCTCTAGGTATATCTTTGACATAACCACAAACACTTGTAGTATCCAAACATTCATGTAATTTTTTAGAACCCTCACACTCTATAATTCATTAAAATTCAAGGATATTTTACTATGCTTAGTCTTATAGGGTTATCGCAAAATTATTCTGTTCATAATCCCAAAAAATAACTCGACTTTTATCTGATACCAACTATAGAAACACAATCCTTTAACACGTATTATTCCATAAATTTTAACATGAATATACAATAATTAAAACTTAAATATCATGAGGCCCAGTTTCTTTATAAGAATAGATTCATAATACATCAAGTTGAGGATAAAATAAAACATTTTTATTTTATTCTCCATAATGATCTTTTAAATCCTTACGACATAATAAAACTGTATGGCATAACCAAGGAAATACTTTGACAAATGGAGTGATTTAAAATCATAGTAATGGAATAAAAATAATAATAAATCATAACTCGTGAGTCAAATGTATAACATGATATCATAAAAGAGAATAATCAAAAGTAATCATATGGAATCCTAACACAAACAAAATTATATCATAAGATCATGGAATCATAAGAAATGTTTCAGCAATATATAACATTACATAAACCTAAGTCAATTATAACTTAGTAAAATATATCACATGGTGGAAAATTCCCATAATGGATTTGCTTTACTCTGTAATCCTATACATGAGGCCTCATGAGACTAAATATTTACTCAATGCATTTGATTTTTATCTGGGTGAACCCATCATAACATGCACATGATTATGTGTTCCATAAAAAATCAAATCAATTATAAGACATAAATATAATAATGACCCATAGAAAGAAATGGGTTTCGTAATCTTTTCTCATATCATAATTAAATAAAATTTCAAAATAAAGAAATTTGATAGATAAACATAAGGCATGTATTACCCCATAAAATTAATGTGGAAAAGGAAAGGTATATATGTGAGAGACATATATACATAATATATAAGTAATCCATACCATAAAAGGTTATATTAATTGATAAAAATTTATTTAAAACATTACATGAAATATTTCATGAGGAAAACACCCTTTTCGATTTAAAATCCATTATTCAAAATATAAAATATTATAAAATATTATAGAAAAAAATTTCTTTAAAAATAACCATGGAAAATTATAAAGTAATCTTTAAATAATTGAGTGTTCATGGTAATGGGTAACTCTATACATGTCATATAAGTTAAAAAACATTCCTTTAATACTATTGTAAAAAAGGATAAAAAGTACCTTGTTTAGAAAAAGACAAGAAGATTCCTTTAAAACCATTTTATAAAAAAATGAAACATGGGTAAAAAATTATTTAATAAATCATTTAGATAATGTTAAAAAAAAATTAAAATATCTTTATAAAATATGGATATGCATGAAAAAATATTTTTGACCGAAGAGTGAAATGAAGTCAACTTTTCTTAAAAACATTTTCTCAATTATTTTAAGTAAAAAAGAGAATAAAATTGTAATATTACTTTAAAAATCATGAATAAAAAGATTATAAAAAATATATTGGGTTTAATATATAAATTTTCAAACAATTCCTCCAAGGGATACTTAAACATAAATAATCCTGAATGATGATGAGATTGTGAAATGAAATCATACCAATTTGGTAACTTTTGAATCATAACATCTATGAAAGAAGTAACTTCAAATGAAACTTTTAATACTAGTAAGATAAATAGATTCATTATATAACATTAAAAGTGGTTTTATATACACCACACAAAATAAATAAGTAGTGAATAAGGAATATGTCTCATGGAGGTAAAAGTGAGAGGAGAAATCCCTTACCTTGAGTCCAGACTTTTCATGTATGTCCTTTATCTCCTATATAATAAACTTATATCAATAATTTATTTTATTAAGAACCTTTCATAGGTTTAATAACTTATACTTAAACCATTTAATTCATTTAATTTAATGTCATTTTAATTATTTAATCAATCATGTCCACATCGGGTGTTTTGAGGATGTTCAGTTCATAAATTCAAAATGGCATCAGTGTGTTGAGCATGGTAAAAGGTTTCATTGTTACATCATATATAGAATAGTAATTATGACATAATAATAATTTTTATACTTAAATTATACTTTTAAAACCAACAATGAAATTTTTTTTTTGAAAAATGAACTATATTACAATCATGGAGAAGGTAGGTCATACGTACACATGAGTAACATTTTCATTTTTCAACGATTGTGATGGGAAGAAGGTAATTGTTAGTTTATATTTATATAATGTTAATTATATCATTAATATCATATTATTTCTTTAAATACACTTATATATATAATCCATTTCATGTAGTAATAAAAATGAATCGCATCGCTTTATGAGGTGGTAGTTCGACGTATACACGAACGACGTTGTCATTTTTCAATGGATGGTAAGGTAAGAAGGTGTATGATATGTTAATTTTAAATAATTATTCATATTTAATGAATATAATATATAATAATTAAATCCATTATTATTAATATTTGTTATAGATGATGATTGAAAATGAATTACATTAGTTCGTGAAGCGGTAGTCTTCCGTACACACGAACGATGGTTTTGTTTCCCATTTTATAGAAGAGGAGATGAATGTAGGTTATGGTATTTAAATAATAAAATATAACTTTATTTAATATACTTATGATATTATATCATTATTATTGTGTAATATTTTTAAGGAGGTGGAAGAATAAATATAACAAAGATGCTCATTTAAGAATAATACCTCTTCTTCAAACCACACCTTTAGGATTATACCTAATGCCTCACATATTAGATTTATGTTCAAAACAAGTCCTATAGAAAATGGTTGAATTAATAAAGGTATTTAGGAAGGTATTTTCTGAACCATAATTATTTTTAAGTTTATAAATGAGGGGATAGGTCCCTTTTATAAGTGAGAGAGGGTGGCATTTTTGTAAATACCCCAAACTATTCAATAATGGGAAGTCACTCTCAAGCCATGTGCCACAAAATTGGTAAATAATGTATTTTAGGGGTAATATTGTCAATATAAACCTCAAAAATTCATAAATAAATATTTTTTAAAAAATTTATTCCATTTACCTCTAAGGTTACTCACTTTTACTATTTTATTTTTTTCATAATGGTAACTAGTTTTTTTACTGTTTTTACTATTAATTATGACCAAAATTAAGTTAAAATTATAAAAATAATATTAATTATGTCGATTAAAAATTTTCATATATTTTATCAAATTAAATTCATAAAATTAGAATAATTCAATTTAAAATTAAACCTTTAAAATGTGTCGAAAAATAGTATTTCAAGAAATGAATGTTCCAAGCAATAGATGATCTTATATTAAATCTATGACTAGAAATAATTATGATATAAATTTAAATTAAAATAAATAGATGTATAATACATGAATTTAATTTAAATATCTACTTACTGGGGGTTATTTTAATTCATTAAAATGGATAAACATTATGCACTTCAAAATAGTTTACAGAAAAGCGCACTTTTTAATCATAAAAATAAACTTATGTCAAAATAATGAAAATTGTTGATTCAAGAGAAAATAAATAGATTATTATAAATAAAATATTTCATATTTAACTTTAATACCAAATAAAAAATATAATGTATCTTTTAAATTATTTTATTTAATGAAAATAAATTGCAGTATTTGAAAAATTGGTAATTTTCACTATTCCTTGAAAAATAAAACATTTCAGAAAAATACGAAAAATTCACACTAAGTTAATTTTTATTTTCTTATTTCAAAATTTATATTAATATTATAAAATTAAATTTATAAAATATCCATAAATTAATTATATTATTTTCTCCTAAAAATAAATAAAAATCATTTTTAAAGGTATGTATTTTTTATAGAATAAAATATCTTTACTAAAAGATGAGTGTTTATTTATTAAGAATTTATCAATAAATTTATATTTATTAGGGCCTTTATATATATTTCAAAAGGTGTTTAATCATATTCATACTATCTTATTTAACGGTTAGTTTATATCGATCATGTTTAAATAATAACAATTTAATATTATATGTTGGTTCATTTAAACATAGTGTAGTGTGTTATATATGCTATCGAAAATAATGTTATTTTAAAATATTTGGGTGATAAAAATTATATGCTGCTTCTTAAGGGTGAAATTTATAACTTTGTGAAAAAAAATTCATGAGTTTTTCAGGACTACAAAGAAACCTTTATGAGTTACATTTTTTATTTAATATTTCATATGAAATATTTTATAAAAATATTTTGGTATAGATATTGATTTCTTGGATAAGAAATTTTTTATTTTAAGCCTAATGTTTATTTTAAAAAATTAAAAAAATTATAATTATTTATGGAATAATGGGTTTCTTTATTTCTTTTTATATATATCTTACTGAGATTTTTTGTGCTTATCCCACATTTTTAAATAATTTTCATAGGTTTTTAAGGATGAGTAGGGACAAATATAAGGTCAAGATGAAAATTATGAAGAAATATAATCAAAAGAAAAACCTTTTATATATTAAAAAAATTATTGTGGAAAAAATGTATGCTGATAGTAAGTGTCCAATTTATGATGTAATATATTATTTTATAAGGATAATGACCTAATTATATGAAACTCTGAACCTAAAAGATCTCTAAGAATGCAAGAGAATGAATTCATGTTTAAAGAATTAATTTTACATATTGTTTAATTTTGGGTCCTTATATTATTGAGGAAAACCTATTATTTAAATGTGGTATGGATTATCATCAACTGATTGACCATGTTATTGAATTTTATACCTATATGGGAGACTTTCTCTATCGATGTGTTGGGAAGGTTTTGTGTTTGTATAATTGTGTGTCTTCATGATGGTCCAAAAAGTCTTTTTTTTCAAACCATGATATTACTTTACAACATCCTTCTATTAGGTTTGGCATAAAGCACTAGATACATAGGAGCACTTGAGAAATTCCAACAATCCTTAGACCTATGGCCAGTCTGAATGTACAATCAAGATGTTAGAGAACATGAAAAGGGAATGTGTCCTTGATTTTGGAGGTTTATGTGAGACTTATCTTTCTATATCTAACTATAGTTAGTAGAAATTTATTATGATGTATCCTTTTGAGTTTGTGTATGGTAAGCCATACAGATCGCCTCTTTATTGGGTGGATATCGAAGAGCCAACGATTATTAGGTCATGTATTGTGCTGGAGATGTTGAAGCATTTTTGGTTGATTTAGTTGATATTAGATATTAATGAAATCATATATAATTTATATTTATAGTGGATACATCATCCTCTTGAGTTAGAGGTGGGAAGGCGGGTTTTCTTATTAATGCCACAATGATTCAAACTACGACTTACTTGGAGGAATGGGAATTTTACAAGAAGGTATGTGGGGTCATTTTAGGTTGTTGGGAGGACTTATACTATGGAATATCTATTATTTATTCCTCAATGGTACTTTTTCTGATAAATTTATTCTATATATCTCCAATCAAATGATATCATCCTCACTTTTATCATGTGATCAATATCGACTGGGTTGAGCTAGATCTGGGTGCGTCATTTAAGGAAGAGCCTGTTTTAATTGTGGATTGGAGAAATAAGACTCTGTATAGAAAGATGATCTCGAGGATGAGTTAGATTTGTTCGTTGATGAGGCTTAGTTACTTTCAATGATGTTTCTCAAGGATGAGATACACTTTAATGAGGAGGTTATAACACCTTATATCTATATGAGGTATGAATATGATTTATGCTTTGTCAAATATCATGTATTTTATAGTTTTTGATCTATTAAATGTGTTGATGTCGATCCTAGGGATCATTTTTAGGAGTAAGCCTAGGCACAAGATGAAATTATTCTATAGGTAATGGGTCATGCTATAACATTAAGTATTTTTGGTGGGGTGATGGAATATGGAAGATACCATGTAGTAGTGTATGGAATTTCAACATAGTGATAGTTGTGTATGAATTGATCATGGTGCACTGAGGTCAATGTAATATTATTCCAATTTGACTAGTGGCTAGTCACACTACAATGCCTATGTTTTATGCTGATAATCCCTAACCAGAGGAAGGATTCACATCATTAATGGGTTGATGTGTTTTGAGGACCTATGGAATAGGTTCAATTGTTCTTCCCTAGATTGGGTTATTGTGACATAACTATTTATTCAAGCTGTAAGGAAACCCGGCTAAGGGAAAGTATGTGAGGACTAATATGGCCATGTTGTAATGAACATTTGCATAGTTTTTTAAAACATAATTTAATGGTTTTAAATTTGATAAATCCTTAAAAATGAGTCACCTTCCTTGTTGGCAGTGAGGAATAATAGTGTACTCCTCTTCCTTTATCCTATATTTTTCATCTCCCTTATGAGGATGGTCTTCCCTCATTCAAGACTATGTTCAAGTTTCATCTGTCTTGGTGGAATTATAGAGGTTAGGTTAGCCTTCTTCTTCCATCTATTTCTGGTTTACCACACTTTTATATCATATTCCATTTACTATTCCCAAATTTAGGGATATTTCTAGATTTTGGTAAATCTACACATCAAAGTCGATTCGTTTAGAGTTGTTTGATGATGTGGATTTTAGTGGACCCAGGTAGGTGATCCCTAACTAATCTCATTTTTTTCAATTGTTTCATTCAATATGTGATATTTTATCTTGTCACACATGTGTGATTGACCCTTAATAAATCAGAATTTATTTATATTAGCCTAATTAATTTAGGTAAGGATGTTGAGGGCCTTGATGGAACCTTCGAGTGCAATAACTTAATATCATTATCATTGATGAATTCAAAGCTAAATTATAGTGATATAGTTCATGATTCTCAAGAACCCATGGGGATTCCATGAGTTATGTGATCTTATTGTGGACTTATTCCTATTCATGTTGACCCTAAATTAATCAGAATTGATTTACCTTGACCTGATTGAGCTTAGTAAGGATATTGAGAGACATGATGGACCCTTTGAGTGTAATTCCTTAATATAATAGTCTTTGAGGGATCTAGATCTAAATTATAGTTATATGGTTCATTATGATTAGAACACCATGGGGATTCCATGAGTTATGTGATGTTATTGTGGACTTATTCTAATTTATGTTGGCCACTTTAGACTTATGTTTGGTACGTAGTTGGAAATGTTCAACATGAGGCTTGGTCTATGTGGAATGTATAAATTTATCTATACATTTGGTCTTGTTAAATTAATAATGGGGTGAGTGTTCCTTCCCTGTTCCTTGGGTGTTGTTATGGGAATTGATCAAGTGTATGGGATTAATTTTGAAGCATATCAAGCAATATGCCAACATTAAAGAGAAATGCTTGTATTATGTTATTTTGTTATTTTATTCCATTTTTTGGTAATTATGTGGGACGACATGCCCTTATTTAATCGATGATTATTATTGGGATGTAGTTCCCAATCATATTATATTGGATATAATGTGGGATTCTCTATACATTTTGATGTTTGTTTGTATTCATAATTCTATACATGTGGAACTAGGATGGAATGTCTATGTGACCCCAATGATGATGGGGATGAGGAATTATGCTTAGTTCTCCACTATTACCTTGGGAATTGGGACTCAAATCCCATTAGGAGTTGCTTCTAAGGAAGTGGATGTGATGACCATATGAAAACGATAGTAGTGGGACATAGTTCCCCTTTTTCATATGATGTGAATTGTATTTATAGATGCTCTTCCATTTTGAGGCTATAAAACCCCATGATTTTATCGTATGGCCCTTCTTAAATTTAATATCTTTGACAGTATAGGTTTTAAACAACACTAAACTTAAACGAACAATGATAAACAGTAAAATATAATTATTTTAAAATGACCTTTATAATCTAGAAATTAAATTGGCGGGAATGAATAGTATTATGAAATTTATATATTACATCAAAAAAAATAACTAGAATGAATTAAATTTTATATATTAAAAGGATATATTTTTCTAAAAACAGTTTTACAACCTTATAATAGAGAACATGTTTTAAATGTAACTTTACTGCTTTTGTGAATTAAATTTCAAAAAACAGATATAAATGGTTTTGATCAGTAAAATTTCTAGAGTCTGATAGGATCAACTTATTTTTTATTGAATAGTAACTTGACCCTCTTGAATAGTAATGTTGCCCTTATAAATAGTAATATGACCCTTATGATTAATAAATTGGAAAAATGAACAGTAACATCACCTATGGATGTATAAATAAAATTTAGGCATCTTATAAATTAATGTATGATATAATTATATCATAGTATAAGTAAATGAATATTTTAAAAATTATTAAATTAAGTGTTGGTATTTTTGTAAGTCATAAATATTTAATTACAATTTAATAATTAATAAAATGATTTAAAAAATAATTTTCATAAAATTTATTCATAAATCAATATATTTTTTGTCTTATGATTTTTGTATAATTTAATTATACCTTAGTTAATTTTTCATGGTGTAATAAAATCAGTTATAATTTTTAAAATAGTATTTTTCGAGTAAATGATAAATATAATTAAATATTAAATTTCTCATATTTAGAAAATTATTTTCATAAAATGGAGTTCATTTTTTAATTCTACATGTTGAAAAATGGTTAGGGTGGATTTTTTATATTTTTCTAAAATACTTGAATTTTTTTAGAATAGTAAAATATGCTAATTTAGGAGAAATGCTAAATACATGAATTATGGAGTCATAGATTATGTATGGATGATGTAGAAACCCTTGGTTCTAACTCACATGAACTTATTACTCTATTTAGTCATAATAATCAACATTATTTCTTATCTTGAGCAAAATAATAAAATAATGATAACTCACCCCTCTCATCCACTATAAATACCACCCCTCACCCCCTCTTATCCTCACACCACTAATCATTGAGGCTTGTAAAATTTATACCCAAATCATATTCCCTAGTCTATACCCCATATCCAGGAACTCTTGGTCTTACCAAAAGACCAAAACCCATTTCCCTAAGGAGGTTCTCAAGGAGGATAATTCAATAGGTAAATACTCTTCCTTTTTCTTTTAATTTAATTTCAATTTATTTTCTTTTCTTATCCTTTATTCACCTCCTCTATCCATATTATCATTATAAATCTAGTATCATATATATACTAAAATGATATCATGTTAATGGAATATCCATTAACAATATCATTACTCTCTCTCTCTATTTTAGGAATGAAATCATTGTCTAGGAGGTGTCGATTTACAACCTTCATGGACAAAGAACTTTTGTTCTTTAATTTTTCATTCAAGGCTAGTAATGAAACCATTTTATGGTTAAAAAATACTATAATATATGTATTAAAAACTTTATTATTTTTTTAAGTAACATATTTACATAATACTAAATGATAAAACAAAATGAGTTCGTTATAATCAATAACCACCGTAATAATGCAAGCGATTATCACTAAATATCTTATCTAATGATTCATCCTGATACTATATAACCAGATTATATATATATATATACTTATGTATATTCATTAATATCATATAAATTCAATTATATAAAATTATACTCATTCTACATGAACTTACATACTCATATACAAGTATACTAATCGTGAAAACCAAGGAAACGAATGCTCATGAGCAATAAAATTGTATCTTATAACTCATAAAAAACCCATAAATAGACTTGATAAAATTATAAAAAAACAAATACATGTATATAAGGTTAATAATTAATTAATTAATATATTTAATTTTATTATACATAATGTTAAGGTCAAGTGTAGACCACATTCGTACATAAGGTAAGGATTTTCTCAACTCACTTTCATTTCTATGAGATATGCCTTACTCGCCACTAATTACTCTATGTGGTCTATGTATAAATACCTTTTATATATCATAAAATGAATATATTAATTTTAATGGTATTACTTGTATCATTTTATGATTATTAATTTTGGATCATATGATTTGATTGATTACAAAGTTGTAAGTGATTCTACACAAACACCCATTTTTCTTTCAGGTTACTCTTTATCCATCTTCACTCAAATGTAATGATTATTTATTTATTTATATTTATTATATATTCTATTTATATGTTACAAAATCATATATCTAGATCATTTTATCCTTATTTTATGGGGATATACATGTTTTAACAATGTTCCCTTCTCAATTCTTCCTAATAAACAAACCCAAATCAAGGGAACTTCCCAATATTTTACCTGTTTTCAAGTGCACTCCAAAACCTATTTTAAGAAAATTTTATATTTATAAAATAACTAATTTTATCATGAAAAACTTTATTGGTTTATTTATATTTTTATGAAAACAAATATTCCCTTCCTCTTTAAAATCTCTTTAATATTTTCCTTAAACCGCACTAAAATGTTTTATTTCTAAAGTTTATTAAAAACTCTTTTTACATGATTTAACTTTAGTGGGACATAATTTATGCCTCAAATATAATTTAAATGTATATATATTTAATTTTCTATGATATAAATGTTTAAAATCTTATTTTATGACAAATACAAATAATTTTTCAAAAGAACTCTTCCTTCCAAAGTAAAAAAGGGTTTTTATCGTCTCACTTTTACTTCTATGAGATATATGTCTTGTTCAACACTATTTCCTTATGTGTGGTGTATATACTACCCTTTTATATATTATATCATGAATTATATTATTATCATGATATTCCAAGCTTCATTTAATGTCAAACTGGATTTTGATTTAAATGTTTCAAGGTGGTATGAGACACTTTTGAATGTTTAAAGATTATTTTCCTCAAGAGTTTCTCAAAGATTTTATTAGAGTAATTTCATCTATGATACTTCAAAGTTGTATTAGACACTTTTTTTGGAGGATATAATTTTATTTGACATATGATGAATTCATTGGACTTATTATGTGATCGGCGGGACCCATTATATCCCCTCGATGCATCCGTAGGTCTTATGAGACAAAACTGAAATTGATTTTGGCCAAGGCGTTAACTATTTATTTTTATAAGTCTTGGTTGAGGCCTTGATGATATTTTTATAATGTATGGTATATAAATTCCCTCGTTATGGTATTAGTAATGATAAATCATGTTATTATTCGATTCGTAGGATATCCATGGTGAAGTTTCATGTGATTATTTATATGGAATTATTTATTCAACTTTTATTCATGTCATATTATGATCAAGTATTGTTTGAGGCCTTGATGATAGGTTTATGATGTACGGTATATACATTCCCACATTATGATATTAGTAATGATAAATCATGTTATTATTCAATTCGTAGAATATCCATGGTGAAGTATTATGTGATTATTTATATGGAATTATTTATACAACTTTTATTCATGTCATATTATGCTCAAGATTATGTTTTAATGGAATGTGTTATTATTTATTCATCATATATTATAATTTATGTTATATATTCCATTGAATTTCTTACCCTTACTAAGAATTTGATCTCACCCCTTTCATATTTTTCTTTTATTCAAGATTCCGAGAGGTATATTATGAATGGATTATAGGGTTAATCTAAGAGATATTAGTTGTTATCAATGGAGTTTCTATGTTGTCTTTTCCTTTCAATTTGTAATGTAATGTTCATGTATGTAATATGGTTTCCAAAACATCTAAACTATTTGGTCCTTTGGGATACGACTTACTTATAATCATATCAATGTAATAAAGTAAGAAAATGACTCTGGGATACTGGGGTCAGGGTCTTTACAGAGGCTATACCCATGGCTAGGAGCATTATTCCCTCTCATAATGATGTGGTTGGGATGTGATACTTGGTTATATAAGTTGACTCAAGGATGTTATACCCATAGTTATTAATTGGCTATTGGGACATATTACCATCGTATCAGTGATGGTCATATCATAGGGATGATATTCCATTATATTTTGGATATATTATTAGGATATACTTCCAAGGTATTGGTCATTATACCATGATAGTATGTTATACTTATTGACTCTGACATGGACTGACATGCCTAGTCATTGATTATGTGATATTTTCATAAACACCCTAACACTAGACGAAGTTGATGTTTAATGCATTGGTTCGACATGTAGTACATATGGAAGTGACATATTTATTAATAAGGTTATTTCCTATGACTTTTATTACGATCATACCACACTATACATGTATTTTCTCTTATAATATATGCTTGGGACACCATTGGTGGTTCCCTGTAAAGTTGTAATCACTCTCTAATCAGGTATACTATCACTTATGAAGACTTTATAGTTCATGATATAGGTAGGGGAAATGGCCCATCTTTGGATGGTTGAGCTATGGTGCTTGTTAAGAGGTGGGAGCTAGGACTGAGAATGGACACAAGATAAGTTTTTCTGTCATTTCCCCTATATTACTTATATTTTTGGGTTATGGTATATTATCTTCCTACTTCAGATCTTGTTCTTATATGTGTGATAGTATATCAATGTATCTACTTATTTTTTATAGCATGGGAGTTTTTGTTTATCTATTGATGATGTGTAAATATGATTTTTCTTTTATCATGTTTATTTTGTGATAATTGTTGTTTATCTTTATTTTACTATATCTAATGGAAAACAGTACAAAAAATAGGGTATAGTCTCCCCACTCCTTTCATAAACCCCCTTCACTGGTCGGTAGTTGTTGACATACGGGGAGGAGTGCTTGATGTATGTGGTACCTTGTTCGATCACAATAGTGGTGAATTAGAGTAGGGATTTTACAAGGTGATATGACTCGCCTAATAAATTTTATAGGAAACTTATTTCCTCCAATATATGATTATATCTTGAGTGTGATAGGAGGGTGGAGAAAATGAACTATGATAGTATGAGGAAGAACAATTGAAGAGCTCCACACGCATCTCAGTGGCGATAACCTCTTTATATAGGTATAAGGACAACCCTGGGCCCTGTATGAAATTTACTCAATCGTTATGCAATGTTCAAGTAATGAAATTCATTTACAATGCTCGTAAACTTTGGATATGAACAAAAAATTTGTGTTGTTTTTATTTCCTGTAAGTTTAATATTATGAAAAATTAGTTATAAATGATGGTTTTTGAGGGATTTTTTTTATATGTTTTTGATTTTTTTTTCTAAAATGTGTCCAGGATAAAAAAAATTTTAAAAATATTCTTGAAAGGAAGCAACAGTGCTACTACCTTTAACCTAAAAATCACTATTTTAAATAATATTTTATATATATTTAAATTTTTTATTCTTTTTTTATTCTTTTTTTTAGTTTTGTTTTGTTTATATATATATAAATAAAACAAAATTTATTAGTACAATTTATATGCTATTTAATATCCAATAATACTACCATTACAGAATTCTATATTTTGGATTCTAATAAAAACCCTCACCTAGGGCTCCCTTTTATAAGAGGGCTTCACCTGGAAATCATTTGGTATTTCTGATGTGGGATTCAGGTTCTCCCTTTCCTGAGCAGAACATTCTACATTTCTGATGTGAGATTATGTTTTAAGTTCAAGGATTTGAAAGACTATAAAATATAAACTATAATACCAATATAAATGAAACATAAAATATGGATTAAACAAATAATAAATAGTTGAAAATAAAAATAATTTCGTAAAAACTGTTGATGAAAAATAATTTATAAGCTTTCAAAACCACCTACTTGAAACTTAAAAAATGTTTCAAGTATGTGGTTTTGAAGGAATATAAAATATAAACTATAATATGAATATAAATAAAACTTAAAACATGGATTAAACATATAATAAATAGTTTAAAATAAAATAAAAATTTAAAATGTTGATGAAAAATAATTTATAATATTTCAAAGCCACCAACTTGAAACTTAAAAATGTTTCTAGTATGTGACTTTGAAAGCCTATAAAATATAAACTATAAGAACAATATAAATTAAAATTAAAACATGGATTAAACATATAATAAATAGTTGGAAAAAAAATTAATAAAAAAATTTGATGAAAAATAATTTATATGCATTCAAAACCACCTACTTGAAACTTAAAAATGTTTCAAGTATGTGGCTTTGAAAGGCTATAAAATATAAACTATAAGGTGAATATTTTATTATATTTATAAATATATATATTTTTAAATTATGATCTGTATATATATATATATATTGTTTTATTTTGTTTAGAGTTATGTCAATAACATTTGAAAGTAAAAATGAAATGTTTTTAGGTGATATATTTTGTGATGCTCAAATTTGAGATATTTTTAAGAACAAAGTATGGGTTCTGGTTGATCTTCCAGTTGATATAAATATCATTGGGTGAAAATGGGTCTTTAAGAGATAGATTTTCATGGATTTTAAAGTGAATATATATAAATAAATTATATTGACTAAAGGGTTTAAACAATAATAAGGCATTGAATACAATGAAAAAATTTCATCTTGTCAATCCACCTGGATCGTGCTCACCACTTGGTTTATTCATCTATGGAATGTTGAATTCGGTTGTTTGTTTGGGTCATTTCACAACTACCTCCTTGTTAGGGGAATTTATTATGCCTCATTCATTCTCCCTATTTTTTATGAGATTAATTGATCATTTTTTCATTAGATCCTCCTCTACATTCCTTATTTTTTCTCTCACTTCTGAGTAACCCCAAAGTGACATTTGAGGACCCTAGTTTTCATAAAAATAACTTCTTCTAAATGACTTTTAGTGGATATCCTCTCATTGATCCATAATCCTAAATGAGATCTCATTCCGACGTACATTTCTAATGGAGATGCAGCTCCTGTCTTCAGTATGTAGTGTTTGACATGCATTCATCATATCCAGAATCGGTTGTCACCAAGGAGCATAAATGTGAAGATGTTATTTTTTTAAGAAATATATTTTTTGGAGCTCAAATTTGAGACATTTTCAAGAACTAAGTATGAGTTCTAGTTGATCTTCAATTTTATATAAATATCATTGGGTGAAAATGGGTCTTTAAGAAAGAAATGGTCATGGAATAGAAGATGGGTCTTTAGTAGGGTTCAATATCTAGGGTTAGTTTCAATGTACAATGTTCCAACTTCATCAATATTTTATTAAAAATTAAATTTTAGTATTTTTTTAAACCATTACAGTGGTATTTATAATATTTTTTACATTCCTTTCATTTTCATTTATTTGTTTTATTTATGAAATTCATTTTATTTTCAACAACTTTTTAGATGTTTAGGCTATATTTTAAATTTTCTTTAGATTATTTATATTTTATAATATTTTAAATTTATCTATTTGAACTTTAATAATTATTCATATTTTTTGATTATTTTACTTTTAAATCTTATAAAATATAAATTGTGCCTAAAATATTAATCAAAATTGAAACACTAGTTGAACATGTAAAAAGGGAAAATAGTAATAACATTATCTTGATTTAAATAGACATAAAATATATACATGAACATTACAATCAATATCTATGTCTATGTATATGTCTATAGGGAGAGATTACATCCTACATGGTGGTCTGTGAAGGGGATGCCTGAATCGAGATTGTTGAGCTCTATGCTAGGGTGGAGTCTCATGACCTGGAGAGGGATAATCCTTGGGAACTAGAACATCAACTGTCACATGCTTCACCTATGTGTTAGTGGGAGGAGGTGTCAACTGCATGTCGTACTACACTTCTGATCCTTCTCTGACTAGGGTAGTAGAAGGACCTTCCAAAGTCATATGAGGAACCAAGCTTACAATGGATATAGACCCCAAGGTTGCGATGAATCTAGACCCCAAGGCTATGATGGATCTGGACCCCAAGTTGGAGAGAACTATGGATATCTTGTCAAGAAAAATGGATCTCATGCCACTTGAGGCACATCATCAATTGACTGAGGCTGTACTGCTAGAGGTCCAGCCTCCGGAATAGGTGAGGCCTCATTTGTAGCACAATGTTATCTACATCGTCTTCATCATGGCTCCTCAACACCAGCAGCTGCTAGATGATGTTCCTCTGGGGCAGGAACCTCCTCTCTCTGGGATAGAATCTTGAAGATTATCTTGTAAAGTGCACGATAAGATGACATTTGCTACAGGGATTTAGCATAGACCGCTATCCTGCTAAATACCCCATCCTCCTCTTCATCACTCATGCGAACAAGATGATCTAAGTGAGTTCCATGTAAATCAATTCAAAATGAATTAGAAAATGGTTCAATAAAAAAACTAATGTAAATTTATTGATTTAAAATCTTATGAATCTCTCTATCATGTCGGGTAAGATACAGTATAGACTTCATTCTATACCATGGCTCATACCCGACCTGCTCTGAAAGAAAGAATCTCATTATAGGTAAACCCTGGATATGAAACTCTGCACATCTATTCCAGCAATCAAGATATTCAGTATGTACTCGATGCCAGTTCTCATCCTTCCTCCCTTTCATCTTCACTTCATGAAGCTTCTGTGTTTGTCTCAATGACAATGGATTCATTTGAACATAGAAAAACTGGAACATAACTCTATCAGGATATTTCCACTCAATAATATGGAATTGAATGAGGGGAACTATAACCATAACATCATCAAGTCCAACATTGTAGTATGGTGTAAAAGGGTCCAGTATAGTTCAGTATGGAATCCATGTAATCTGAAATAACATGTGACCTTTGTCAAAAAATCTCCTTACTAAAAATAAAAATTGATGTTATTATTAAATTTGTTAGAAAATGATAGTTTGTATATACATACCTGGTCGGGTAATAGGCAATCCAACTTGAGGCAATATACGCCCAAATGGTGTGTAGGAACCATTAAAAAATTGTGTCTCTGACACCACCTGTAAAATACATCAACAAAAATGAAAAATAATGAGAAATTAAATTCAATAGCTCCTAGTAGTATCATAAACAAATAGATATGAGTGATCGTACCAGCATCCATGTGGAGCATCATGCAGCACCTCCATAGTGAGCGGTGGAACAGAAAGGTAAGGATGGAATGAGGGGATGCGCTCCCATGCCCACATTTGAAGAAGGATGGAGCATCCCCCAAGATATGTGTGGTCACTGTGGGATACCCGTCATATTTCTCTATATGTGTATTCCAAGCAGGTCGATCCCCAGTTGTACATCCTGAACTGATCAAAGTCTTCCAGTAGAGCTAGATACATTATGTGCATGTGCATCCTTGAGTGATCAGCAAACATAGTCCCTCTAATGATTCGTAATATATATGCACATTCATAACACTTGACAGTCTGCTCATCAGTGAAACTGGGTAAATGTGGAATCTACCCCTCCATCCAGGTCATAGATATTGACCCTCCATCTGTTTCCCTACGATCATCCAAAATGTCAATGCCTAAAAATCACTAATCAAGGTCAGACCAAGATGCATGGGTGGGTCCAATAACAGCTTCCCCCTGGATAGGAAGACCGAGAAGCACTTCCACATCCTAGAGAGTGATGGTCATATCTCCCTTAGGTAGGTGGAATGTGTGTGTCTCTAGTCTTTACCTCTCCATGAGTGTAGTAAGAAGGTGCTGGTCGATAAATGTGAAATATGATATGGTAATTCTGTAGAATCCATAACGGTACAAGTATAATCTAATGGCATGTGGAGGGGCCCAGTAATGTAAATGGTATGCTCGACGCACCCTGATCGGTCAAACCTCACCACCATCTAACACGACCTGGGAACCATGCCTATACTACTCAGTCCATCTGTATATAAACAAATGAAATGAGTCGTAAGTATAAAATGTAAATATAATGTTATGGTCAGCAGAATGTTATGACTTTTAGAATGTAAGACATTCTATGTTTATTCATATAGTTTTATGAAGTTATTTCTTACTAAAATAAAGTTCCATGTCTTCATGTTTTTTAAAGCATATTAGTAAAGTCTTTTTTAGATATGCTTTTACTTAGAAAAGGTTTTTTTATATATTTATATATATAAACATTTTGTCTTTGTTATGTAAAATTTTATTAGAAAATGGTGTTCTTTTTAATTCATGTATTATTTTCCACATGATGGTATGTTTCATGATTATTTTCTCACATGTATGCTTTATGGTTGAGCCATGGAAAAATTGATTATGTGTTAATGTCACCTAAAATTAACTTGTCATATTCCTTTTAATGTGAGTATGAAATGATTCTTGTTATTTGATAGTAAAAGTATTTGGAAAAGTTACACATTTATATGAAATGAAGAATCTAATTCACATATTCACATGTTGCGATGCCGATCAGATATCAAACAAAAAAGGGCTTGTCTTGAAACTAAGCAAGGATCTTCTTATAGTACACAACCAACAATAGTGGTTAGTATAATTGATTTTGTAACACTAAGTGTACTTCAAGAAAGAAATCATAGAAAATGAACCACGGTGTAAGAGGAACGGTGAAAAGGATGACGGTGATGATGTAAACTCGTTTTATCATTGTTTTTTTTTGTCACCGTTCCTCCTACGTCGTGGTTTATTTCCCATGATTTCTTTCTTGAAGTTCAATTAGGGTTACAGAATCACCTGTACTAACCATTGTTATTGGTTGTGTATTATAAGAAGATCCTTTCTCAATTTGAATAACCATCATATAGCTATACACACAAGAAAAACATCACTCTCTACGTCAAAATGGTTTTTAATCATGATTCTGATAGTGTAATTAATATTGAAAAAAAATGATCCTATAATCATTATTATACAGAAATTCTAAAACATATTTTTATACCCTAATATATGATAATATTGTTTTGTTATATAAAAGATTATTAGAATATTAGTCACAAAATATTTTTGGAAATCGAGGTAAAAAGAAGAGATAACACCATATATTTTATAATAAGAGAATATCAAAATAGAGACAATACATCATTATTGCTAAGAGTGCGAACTCAACCAAACAATGTTAGGGAACCATTTCTGGTTATGAACTTCTTGATGACATATGGTGCAAATTAAACTTTTCCTTTGTTCTTGAGGCCAATCTATCTCATTATAAAACCTTCTGGTCTCCGTTCTCCCATGGGTATACAACCAGTTGATGTCAGGTATCACTATCGATTGGCCTTCGTGCATTGATAAATAACAAAACTCCCCAATAGGCATCCATGGTGAAGCATAATGGTTAGTAATGGTGTTCTTCTGGTACACTGTATCAACATATGTTTCCCATGATATGTTCATAGAGGCACATTTGGTGATGGAGTGTGCACATAGAAAATATAAGGCCTGAAAGTTTTCACATTGAAATTTCCTTGTTTCCATTAATACCACCATTTTTTCACCGCTGATATTTTTGATGGGGTCCAAACGCTCTTGAACATCAATTCGAGAGTCTTCTCGGAGGAAAATTTTTACATGATAACTAGAAGCTTCTTCAATATTCTTTTCAATCTCTCATTAAAAGTGTCTTCTATACCTTATCCCTTGTTGAATTCCATCATAGGCTAGTTTTTTTCTATCAATAAAGTACTTCACACAATGATATAATGTCTCTTGAACTAGATAGTTTATAAGTAACTTGTGAATCCCCTTGAAGATAACATTGATGCACTCCACAATGTTTGTGGTCATGTGTTCATACCTCTTCCCCCCACCATATGTCAAGGTCCATTTTTCTTTTGGAATCCACATCATATAATCATATACTTCTTGATTAGCCTTGTATATTTTTTTAAAACTTTATTCAAACTATCCCTGATCCGACTCATATGCTACACAGAAGTGATCATATTTCACATAAATTGTTTTTATCTTTACATTGAAATAATAACAAATAACAAAGACATTACATACCTACCCTCATTATTTCCTTCTTCATAGGTTCATTGTGGAATGTTTTCCACAAATTTCTAGGAATGTGTCTAATACAGAACCGATGATGTGCATTTGGGGGTCTCCATGTATCAGGGTCTGCATTGATTACTTCATTGATTGCCTGATGTCGATTAGATATCAAACAAACACCCTCTTTCTTTTTTCTTTTTCCTTTTTTCCGTTATATAATAGCACTATCATCATTGGATATCAAACAAACACCTCGATTGTGGGTGAAATGGTTATTGATACATGCCAAAAACCAACTCCATGAATCATAATTTTCCTTCTCCACAATGAAAAATGAAAACAAAATAGGTTAATGGTTGTCATCTTGGGTTTCCACCATCAGCAATATGCTCTTGTATTTTCTATATAGAAATGTTCCATCAATATGAATGAACTATTTACTGAAATAAAATATGGAGATATAGGGGAGGAATGCTCAAAACAGCTAATGAAATTGAACACAAGATAGATCATGTCAGTTATCTTGAGACACATGTTTGTTTGTATCAAGATGGAAGACAACCTGGTTATGGTGCCTCAGTATAGAAAGTAATTGTATCAACACCTGATACGAGTCATCCCAATCACCATAGACCTTCACAATTTCCTTCTATTTCTCCATCCATGTCTTATTATAGGAAATCTTATAACCCAATGTTTATTGTATCCTCTCTTTCACAAGGGATATAGGAACATCTTAGCATGTTCTAATCATCTCAACGATAATGGATGACACAAATTCTGCATCCAATGAGGTATGATCTTGTTCCAAGCTTGGCTGAACATAAGTATGAGCTACCTCAATCCTCAAGATTCCCCAAAATCGAAATGAAATGTCTGGAATCTTCCTTAAGCATAATATACAATCATCCTCATACTTCTCACATCGTATGACATATTTACTACGGCCTGATTCCTGAACAATATATCTGCAGTGTCTCTCAATGTGAAATCTCTTTATCATGCTTTTTAATGCATCTTTACTTAGAAAATTCCTTCCAATATATAAGGTTTTGTCCATCTCACTAAACTTATCTGGTACAACTCTGGGAAACTCATTTGCGGATGTGAAAACATTACAGTCAAATTTAGGAACATGTGTCATTGTTTTTTACCAAGATACAAAGAGTGGTGGATAAGTTATTGTGGGTCGAGGATGTTTTACAAATAATGAATTTCTAGAAACTTACTCCTCAACTTCAGTTGGTCCCTCCTCATCAGCACTATTGTCACCATTTGTTCCATCATTACGAAACTCCTCATCAAAAGTTGTATTGACATGTATATTTGGGAGATCATCTAGGTTTTCCTCTTCCACATCATTTGAAATAGAATTAATTTCATGGGGCGGATCATCTTCAACCACTATTGTAAATCTATGTCTTCGTACAACTGGATGTTGTTGTTGTACAGTAGAAACATCAACATATAAATTCATCATGGTATCATCTGACCGCTGAGAAAATAAATTTGTTACTTGGACCCATTGCGCATCAGCAACCAATAGACAAGATAAATGTCACATTTTTTTCAAGAATTGAAAATGTTTATATATCATAGACCTGATCTCTTGTTCAGATCCCAGATTTAAGAAACCAAAAAAAAATCTTGAAGGTCACTTAGGGTTACATAATCAGTTGTACTAACCACTATTGTTGGTTGTGTACTGTAAGAAGTTCCTTGCTCGGTTTTAATAACCTCCATGTAGCAGTACACATAGGAAATCCTGACTCTCTACATCAAAAAAAATTTGATCAAGATTATGATAGTGTAACTAATATTAACAATAATGGGTGACCATATAATATTTATTAGAATGTAATTCTTAGAACACCTTTTTATACCCTAAAATATGATAGCAATGTTTCATTATATAAATATTTATTTGAATATAAGTCACATAATGTTTTGGAAACCGAGGTAAAAAAGAAGAGGAAACATCAAATTAGTTTATTTATCATTGATAAAATGACAATTATGATCATATAAAGTGAAATAGAGAATAACAAATACATTAACTAACACGTGAATGATATATAACATACAAAAAAACCTTGACATTTTTCAATAGAACTTGGTTTGGATGAGATGATCCTTACTTCAGACGTGAGGTAAAATCTAGCTTATTTACACTTTGTATCTTAATAACATCTTCGAAAATATGTATTTAACTTTAGAATTTTGAAAATCTTTTATACTTCTAATAAAATATCTTAGATTTTATCTTAGATGTTATTATAAGGCTGAAATATTTCTAAAATTCCAAAGTTATATACATATCCTTTGAAGATGTTATTAAGCTACCAATTGAAAATAAGTTGTATTTTTCCTCATATCTGAAGTGAGGATCATCTCATCCAAACCACGTTATATTGAAAAATGTCAAGATATTTCTTGTATGTTGTAAAAAATTCATGTGTTATTTAATGTGTTTGCTCTTCTCCATTTCACTTAATATGATCATAAGTATCATTAGCTAATCATTATATGTATTCATTTTTTAATCTTATGTTATTCATTAATTAATCATTACTAATAATAACTATTATTTCTAAACTATATAATCTTTATGATAATAGAATTTTTGAACATTTTCTTATATCCTAAACTATGATATTAATGTTTCTTAGTATAGTTTTTACTAAGTTAATCATTACTAAGTTATTTATTAGTTAATCATTATTCAATCACTCTATAATAATTCCTTATTCAATCATTAATCATATGATATTCATTATTTAATTATTATTATCTAATCATTATATGTATTAATTTTTAATCCTAAGTTATTCATTAATTAATCTATACTTAATCATTAATAATAATAAGAATTATTTCTAAACTATATAAAACTAATTAAACAACTTAATAAATAACATCTTTAAAACTAACTAAAAAGAATTCAATTACTAATAATAACTTTCATTCTTTTATGTCTTTGTTCTTGTCAATTTCATTTCATATCATCATAATTATCATTTTATCATTGATAAATATATTGATTTGATTTTTCTTTTCTTAGATATTTTAGTAGTTTATAAAGAAAATATGAATCATTTAATGCATATCTCCTGGGAGTGTCAAACCAGAAGTGTAGCAAGTCATGTTGTCATGCACCAATTTCCATTCAAGTCCAGCTCAAAGTGGTGTTTTCGGGTTTTCCCTCTGGGTGCATCTGTGCCAAAGCCACATCCACTTGTTTGTATCCAGACAGGGATTTGATTGCTTAGATAATCAAATAATCTTTATGCTACAAAAATTTTAGAACATTTAATCCTAAGTTATTATATAGTTAATCTATACTTAATCATTACTAATAATAACTATTATTTCAAACTATATATAACTAAATAAACTACTTAATAAATGAAATATTTAGAACTAACTAAACTACTTAAAAATGACATATTTAGAACTAAAAAAATCAATTAAATAAATAAATAACTTTTAATTAAATAAAAAAATACCTCTAAATGATACTTCACAAAATAAATAATACTAATTTTAGACCACCGAATACACTACACGCGAAAAGGATTTTTTTTAGAGAGAGAAGTAGTGGAATTAAGAGCGATGGGGGAAATGGAAGGGAGGAGAAGGGGGTGGGTATCCTTTTATAGGGTGTTGAGACAAAGGCGGCGGTGGGGGTTCCACCTTTCACTTAACGTAAAGGCGAAAGGCTGCACCCCCTACCACCTTTTTCATGTCATCAATCTAGGCCAAAAGCGGTGGAGAGAAGGAGGTGGCAATGGAGGTGCTGACTTTGGACATACATCGGGTGGCAGTGCACCTGCCACCTTTCAAACATGTATTTTAAAAAGAAAATTAACTTTAACATATTTAAAAAAATAAAAAACACATTAAAAAACTCGTTTTGTGGATGGTTATTTGAATATTATAATTTAATATTCAGTTGATTTTTCAATCGTAAGTAATTTAAATAAATTTTATTATATGATTCATTAGAGCGACTGAATCCTAATTCATCCTGGGTGCTCGAGTGCGGAATGGATAATGGCTTTTTCTTAAGTTCGTCGGATTCTACAACAGTGCTCCTTCGCTCTCGATAGCTCAAGAGGAATTCATGGAAGCATCTTCACTTCTTGAATTTTCTCTAATTTCACAATTTGGGCGGCATCGAGCCTCTGTTGATGAGTTTTAGGGTTCGTTAATGAAACATAGGGGCTTAAAAACAATGATGCAGTAGTTTTTATTAGACCTCATTTGGAACCGAAGATTTGGAAGGAAAGGAAATGAAACCAGAATATGGAAATCCATTTCCATTGTTTGGTGAGATAATGATTGGCTGAAAGAAATAGTGGATGAGGGAAACCAAGAGAAACAGATTTCCTCTGCAGCGGTTTTATGAATCACCCCAAAATCAGGGTGATTCGGAAAGAAACGAGCTGGACCTGTGATGTTTTTTTTAAAATTTTCTATCATAACCCTATGCATGTTTTATTTTATTTAATATTTTATTAAATTAGTATTTATGTAAATTATCATCATTGTGATTATTAATAATTATAATTATTATTTTCATGCGTATATAAATATTTTGTTAAACATAATTTGTAAATAATTTTGATTATAGTTAATTTTGATTATAAATAATTTTAATTATCTTAAATTAATAATTTATATAAATAATTTTAAAAAAAATTGTGTTAATATTTTTGAATTGATATTTATTTTGAATTAATGATAATTTTGAATTAATAATGTTTAGCTAATTTTGGTGACATGAAAAATAATGATTTATTAAAATCAAAAATGTTGTTTATATAATTTACATTATATAAAAATAAAAATTAAATCATTGCTAATATATTTTTCCAAACTAAATGTCTATATAATTAACATGATAGAAAAATCAAATATTCAATTTAAAATTATAATATATTTTTATTTAGAATAATTAAGTATTGAAAAACAATATTTTTAAAGAACATACGTGAACTCATCTGAATTAATAATTAGGGAATAATTTCAAATTTAATTTATATATATATATATATATTTATATTTATATAAAGATATTTATAAATATATTACTAATATATCAAAAAAATATTTTTATAGCTATAAATTTATTTTATAAATATTTATATACATAAATGTGTATTTATAAAATTATACATAAATAAATATATTTATAAATATATATATTTATAATAAATATATTTATTTATCTGTAAATCAAAGATACAATTTAAATCATAATATTTTTTTATTTGTAATAATTGAGTATTGGAAAACTATATTTTTTAATAAGGGTTATTTTTTGTCATATTTTCAACACATTTCTTTTCTTTTCTTTCAAAAAATTCCACCAAACAAGATGGAGAGAAATTACAATCATTTATTTTCTTTTACTACTTTTTGTATCCGAACAAAATGAAGAGAAATGAAAATCATTTCTTTTCATTTCTTTTCTTTTATGAATTAGGAAATCATTTATTTTCTTTTACTAAAACATGACCAAACATAGGCTTAATTCGTAGAACATTCTAGTTTGTTTCTCAGTTGAAGACCACATGATTTACATGTACTTTCGATCTATTCACTTTTTCAAGTCTATTCACTTCTATTTTCACAGATGGACTTTTTATTTCCATTTGATTTGTGATTTTCCTTTCATGATGATTTGGGTTAGCCTTCCAGGTTTGCCACTTCCATTTGAAAACCTAGATATTCTCATGATGATTGGATATTTATTTGGTTGTTATCTTTGTTTGAACCAAAAAACCAAATATCAGTGCCACCCAGTCGCCCCTTGTTTATGTGTGGGGGTTCAAGTGTCGATGCCACCACTAAACATTGTCTGGATTGAAATATAAGGGAAGTATCAGCATATATAGAAGTTTTGTTATGAATCACGCCTGAATTTTGTCTTGAATGCTAATAGCATGTGCATTCTCATCAGCGATGTCTTCGTAGTGGCTATGTTCTTCCTGCAGTCACTACAGAAGTTGAGATTGAGTAAAGCTAGTGAGGAGAGTCTGACAGGACCATTGCAGACAGTATGATTTCGAGTTCTTATTCACTACAATGACAAGTTCATGTCCTATCGGAGAGGTAAAAGGAAAGGGATTCAGGTTTGAATTTTGCTTCACATCCTTGATTTGTTTGTTATATCCACAGAACCATCCATGAAGTCATTGGTTGTGATATGTACCAATTGTGAGGGTGCACTTTAGGCAAGGGAATTACATCAGGGGGGACAAAGAGTTTCAGAACTCACTTATCGAGAGTGTGTTTCATCTATTGCTCCAGGTACCAAGGAAAACATCCACTTTAGGCCAGAGGGGTCAATATCTCTCACCCCAAGATATTTCTAGGCGGGGGGATGGTGTTGGAAACTCTAGTAAGATTTTTTTTTGGGGGGGGGAGGAAGTAGATCATTGTGGCTTCCACATGGACCTCGAGTTCTCTAATGCTTTATCACCCATAGTGACTGTTTATCAAGAGATCTGAAACAGACTGGAGTTACCAAACCGGTTTGAACATTTAGGTAATACTGATTTGGGAATTAATGAATGTGAGGAATGGCATGAGGCGGTGCCTAGATGGGAGTGGCGTCTAGTTAGGGGAATGTATTAGGAGTTAGATCTAGAGGATTTCTATCTTGGAGAAGAGGGGTATGTTCCCCCTGAGGAAGTCAATGGAGTTGATGATCCAGCCCTGGTTCCTTCAAAAGGTGATGAAGACTCCTAGGAAAAAGACTGTTATCATTTAAGGAATAAGCATAGGATAAATATGGGGAAATATTCGATTCGAAAGGGGAAGAAAGCTAGGAATCAAAGAGATTACTCCAACATACAAAAACTAATGACTACTAGATTGGAGGTCAAGGCCATTAGATCCAAGGTACTTGCCAATTTTCCCGATAAAGGGGAAAAATTGTTAAAGGAGTCCACTATTCTACATCAGACTGCAAATAAAGTTAAAATAGAATCGATAACTACAAGATTGGAGGTCAAGGCCATTGGATCCAAGGTACTCTTCAACTGTACTTATAGATAACTGCTGCTGGTATGCAAAGCTCAGATTGTTTGTTGCAGTTCTGTTTGGAAGTGATGCATGTGTTTGAAGGAGATGCATAATAGTGCATGTCTGCTACTACTTGGATCCAGAACAATGGTCTGGGATTCCTCTTAAGCTTTAACTCCTCTATTTTGTGTTTTAAATTTAACAACATATGAATATTGTATTGACCCCCATCACTGAAATCAAAATCTGTAATCCTCTGAGTACACTATCTGTAATGAAGCTCTTGGAACTACTTTGATCCATAAGGTCTTGCATACTTTCTAAGGATTACTTGTTGTAGTGGTAACAAACACATTATATTCTATCAACTCATCCATAATCGACTTCATGTTTTCAAGTAATGAATTCCAAATTATCCATCCTTTAAAATCCTATTCATTTAATTAATGACACTTGTTGTATGCTTTTATATCTTGATACTTTATCCACTTGTGTATAACAAATGGTCACTACACTTATTGCAGTGAGAAACAACCCATGCATGGTTTTAAATGATCTCATGTGGTGATGTTTGCAACTTGAAATATCTCTTCGTCAGTAACATGCACCACCTCAATATGCGACTCAACATGTATCAACATTTCATGGTAATCGAAATCATTAATACTATATTGTCACTGCAAAATTGTTTTACTATAGTGATAACTTATTTGTGACTGGATTGAGATTCATCACAAACAAGCCTTTCAGTGTCAATGTTTTCTAATAGAACAAAATTCCATCACAAATAGTTTTGGTGTACATGCAGACCACCACAGGTCGTCTGGAGACAACATTGATTTTTATTGGAATTGAATAGATTTGTAGCAAAAAAATATTAATCATGATAGAATGTATTGTCTATCGCAATTAGTTCTTATAAATGTAAAATAATATGACAATGGATTATTTGCAATGGAAAATATTTGTTGCAAATAAGTTTTGAAAAAGATGAAAACGTAAAATTTGATAGCTATTATTTACGATAGAATTTGTATCCATCACAAATACCCATCAAAATAAATTAAATCCACCTTTTATGCTAAAAATAATTCCACTAATAAATATAGAGTTAACATAGAATAATATACATTGGAAATCATATTAAATGTCCATCACAAATAATTCAACCACAAATACCCCCGCACCCAGCCGTCTTCCCTGATGTAAGCCCTCATTCTTCTCCATTTCACTCAAGAAGAGCCCCCAATGATTCAAATTTGATGGTCACATTTCAATTGCAGTGGTATTTTTTGTAATCCTTGGGTATATATCTGAACATTTATTTTTTTAAGTAATTCATTTTTATGTTTCTTTTTTTTATTAATGGATAATTAATTAGTTTTTTAAATTCATTTTGTTTGTTAGTAATAATTTTTTGTTAAATTATTTTTATATTTTAAATTTTTAGTGCTTATTTGCTTATCTAGTTAGTTGTAATATTAAAAATAAAATAAATTATTATAGTTAACAAAATATTTTTAGTAAAGAATAGTGAATCGTTATTTATATTTAATTTACAATAATAGTATACTAAATTAAAAATATTAGTTACACTAAAGAAAAATGAAAAAATAAATTGTTTTTAAAAATAATAATAAATAATAAATAATAAATTATATTATAAATGATAACGAAATGGAAAATTTTATCATAAGAAATATAAAACTAATGAAATATTAGAAAAAAAATAATATAAAATTTGAAAAGTTATTTAAGATTTTTTTTTTCCTAAAATGTTTGTACTAAAATAATAAAAACTAATAATGTATTAACAAAACAAATTAAATATCTTTATTTTTTAAAATAGTTTTAATTTTATAATAAATTATTAAAAACGAAACATTACAAAAAATATGATTAAAATTAATTTGAATTCAATTTATTCATTTTTAAAAAATAATAAAAAATAATTAGCTATTAGAAAAAATATTATATTAATAAAATTAATAAAATTAATACAAAATTAAAAATATATTACAATTTAAAAAATAAAAAATATTAAAAATTAGTAAATTATTAATTTGAAAACTAATATAATATTTCAAGTTATTGAATATTGGAAATAAAATTTTTATAATTGATAAAATATTTCTAAAACTTTATAAATATTGGTATTTTATAAAATATTTTAAATTTTATAATATATTATTAAAAACAAACTTTAATTTTATAAAAATATTTTTAAAATCAATACTAATTTAATTTATTCATTTTTTGAAACTAATAAAAATTTTAAAAATATTTATTAATTATAAAAAATATTAAAAACCAAAAAATAATAAAAATAGTAAAAAATAAAAAAGAAATAAAATATTAATAAAATTAATATTTTTATTTTATAAAATATTTAAAATTGATGAGAAATTATTAAAATATTTAAATATTAGTTTTTTATAACATATTTTCAATTTAATAATAAATTATTAAAAACTAAATAAATTTTAGAAAAATATTAGTAAAATTTAATTTATTTTAATTTATTTCTTTATAAAACTAATAAAATATTAAAAAATAATAAACTATTAGAAAAATTATTTTTCAAAAAAAATTAATAAAATATCAAGAACTAATTTTACCCCAAACCTCGGACCTTGGTTTTTTTATTTTATTTCCAAGATAAGCCCTTGTTATTAACTTATTTGAGAGATATCTCTTTTCATGACCTGAAGGTTCAAAGACACATATGCCTTTCAAGACTACATAGGTCGAAGGTCTGGAGGCACAAAAGCCTTTAACATGTGGCCCAAAGACCCACACTGGAAAAGCTCCTCAATCTTATTGTCGCCTGACTCTGACACATCTCTTAGAAGCCACATTTGTGGTCTACTATCATCGCCCCATGCAGGGTTCATGAACAGTTGCGAGCTCAGTCACTCTGAAGATAAGCTTTCACGTCCAACTATCTCTGTCTTTGACCACCCTTGCACTGTCTTTCAGTCCAATCATCTTCCTTTTTTATATAATATTGGAAATAAAATATTAAAAACTAATAAACTAGTTATAAAACTATTTTAATATTGTTATTTTATAAATATTTGTAATTTTATAATAAATTATTAAAAAGTAAATAAATTTTGTTAAAATATTTGTAAAATTAATTTGAATTCAATTTATTTATTTATAAAGACTAATAAAATATTACAGAAATTAATTAACTATTTGAAAAAAATAAAAACACCAAAAAATTATAAAACTAGAAAAAATAAATACATAAAAACATATTTGGAAATTTTAAAAAAAATGGATAATACCATTTTAAAATTAATATAATATAGTATAGTATAGTATTTTATATAATAAACTAATTTATGTTACTTTTTAGAAAACCATGGAATAGGAAATATATACCAGTTATTGTTATGAGATTGTGATCAGAGAAATCATCATATAAATCTACACATTTCTGGTATTATTTGTGTCTTCATTTAGGTTGTCAAAACATTTATTACATTTAAATCATTAAACCTAGAATTTGTTTCAAAAGTGACATTTAAGTGTTGGTGTAAGAAATATGATGTCAGAAGATTTGAAATATTCGACAATATTGGATTTCATCTAATATTTTTTGATTTTCAGGAATATTATATTTCTTTATATCAATATAGTGAACTTAATTCAGAGGAAAATATAAACTTTTTGTTCAAGATTTATCAAAGTTTCAAAATCTAGTATGTGAGGGCGCTGGCCTTTCTTTTCTAGAAACATAAACATAGAATTATAATTCAAATTTTGAATTGGTACCATCTAAATTTTATGAATTGTTGAAATCTATTGATGATGCCTTATATCTTGGATGGAAGATAAGAAAATTAGAAGTTTTTACAAAAATTGTAGCTAATAAATCATATTTATGAATGTCAAACAGTTTTTTTCGATCAAATATTTTCTTGGGTTAAATCTTTGTTGCCTAAGGGAAATATGATACCTGAAAATTTCTATGAAAGGAAGAAGTTGGTCTATAATTAGCGCCATAGTTATCAAAAGATTCATGTATGTTCAAAATATTTAATCTTATATTATAGAATTAGGAATCATTAGTTAATTATCTAATATGTGGACAATCAAGTTACAAAGATGTAAAATATGGAAAATATTGTCTTGTTTTGGTAAAACTATGGAGGTATTTTCTGATTATACCTAGATTGCAACATCTGTTACATTCCCACAACAAAACTTCATTCATCACATGGAATTGATCCAATATTTCTGTAAATGGATTCTTAAATCATCCTTGAAATTCTGATTCATGGAAACACTTTTACTAGGTGCATCCTTCAATTCCTTAGAACCTCATAATGTATGGTTGGGTCTTTTAACAAAGAATTTTTGTTCATTTGGTTCTTAGGACAATCAATATTCTTGTTGGACTGTTTTTATAATTTTGTATAGCTTATGTCCTTGGATATTGATGAATGTTCGATATATCTATTTGACTTTATGAATTCAAGGATATCCAAAGAAGAATATCAATGTTTATTTAAAACCATTTATTGATGAGTTAAATTTATTGAGTGATGATATAACTTCACATGATGTAGTTACAAAATAGAATTTTACATTGAAATCAGTATTACTATGGGTAATCAATGACATTACATCATTTGTTATGTTATCTAGATAAAGTACCATGGTCCTAACATGAATGGAAATGGAGATATTTGTGACAGGTTAATTATGATGGGATCCCGTCACAATTGACCCGTGGCTAAAAATGGCGTTGCAAAAGTTTTTTTTTGCAACAGATTATCATTTTTTGTGATGGATGAGTGTCCCATTGCAATTTTTTTTTACTGCATTTTGACAAATTATAATTTGCGATGGAATATGATTCTCATCACTAATAAGCTATTGTGATATAAGTACATGTCTATCGCAAATAAGCGATTGTGACGAAAATCCTATTCCTCCACCAAAAACTGAAAAAAAAATTAAAAAAAACATAAAACAAATTTTAAAAACAAAATATGTAAAATTGTAGACATATGAATTAAAATCCATATTATACATAATACGTTCATCTAAATTCATCATAACATATTTGTTAACAAAATATAACATCAATCACTATAGAGGTGTCAAATCATCTGGAACACCAGGTAGAGGGAACTTCATCCTTATACCATGCACAAGTCATCGCATGTACTCCATCATCTGCTCATATTGCAGCTCCTGTCATCGATGCTACTGCTCTTATTATTGCTGGTGTTGATGAATCTCCCCATGCTTTCTATAGAGGCTATCTATAACCTCATTCTAAGCTCAAAACTTCTCATCATACTCTATAGACGACGATGATGATTATGTATATGCTTCAATCGAGTTGGACAACGACCACATAACAATTCCATAATAACTAGAAGGAATCCGTTGAGAACTGATACCAACCACTCGGCCTTTCTCAATACCATATTGAGTCACCAACATCTAATATGCCTCATCAAATCCTGGCGTACTGGTGTCTTGACCCTCAGTCTTGGCCTAACTCTCATCTTGTGTGTGAGAAGTCAAGACCTCACATGTCTTCTTCAAATGTAATTTGAAATTAAAATAGTTATAATATTAATTTCAGTTAATTTTTAAAATAAAAAAAAATCATACTAAGCACAATATGAAGTTGTTTACCACCATTAATCTCACTAGTGGCAAGATTAAAGTGTATATTCTTAAAAACATTGAACTCCATAACATCAGGATGCTCAAATGCCTACACTAGTGTAGAAATCATTTTTTACGTCAGTTTTTATTGATTTTTAACATCGATTATAAGGAAAAGCTATTGCAGGATGCATTGTAAATAAATTTTTAATGTCGATTAAAAAAACCGACGTAGTACATGAATTATTGTATTGATTCTTCACATTGGTTATCAGATAACCGACGTGAAAACCCAATTATTCACATTGGTTATGCTATAACTAATGTGGAAAATAATTATGATTAATGGGTTTTCATGATGGTTATTCAAAAAATGATTTTTAAAAAAAAAATAAGAATGTTTTTCACATGCATTATAAAAAACCAATGTGAAAAAACTGGTTTTTTTTAATAATTTTACTTTCAACTCTCCTCTCCACTAAAGACAAGAAAAGAAACAACAAAAAAACCGGCAGAAACATAGCAGAAGAAGGAGAAAAAAACAACCAAAAACCCATTTACAATTACAACTTTCCAAATTATAATATAGATTACAAACAAACTAAAATACAACCAATCATATACAATGATTTTCCCATCCAAAAACATTTACAATTACAACATTCAAAGTTACAATATAGAGTACCAATAAACTAAAATCCAACCAAACCTGTAAAATGATTTTCCCATTAAACTTTTAAGTGTCTGAGATCTTGGGCACTATAAGGATGAGGTTCATCAAAAAGCTAAAAATTAATAGGAACGCATTTAACATGTACTATGAATAAAAAAATTATAGAAAATTTTATAATGAAATTTAACCTACTCGGACTTTATAATTGTCCCAATTGAAATTATTTCATACATAAATCTTAACACATAATATCCACATTCTTTTACACCTTGTTTATGAAAATTATGTTTAAATGATTTTTTCGATTCAAAATAACATTATTAACTAATATATCCAAAATGCACTAATTATAAATAAAAATTCACCTTTTCTTTTACAAATTTGATCTTGGTGCTCTTTTTCTTCATGGTATCTTGAAATAAATTCCATCCCTTGTTAGAAAATAATATGAATGAAATAAATTTAAAATTCATTATTATAATGACCCAACCTTAAAATTTTACTTAAATCTTAAATTTTACACAAGACCATACATTATTACACATTGAGGATCTTTTGGGTTTATAGTTTTAAATAATTAGGATATCTTAAATACAGGACATACCACATTAATATAAGAGGATACTATTAAAACAGTATCCATTTTTTCCAAAATATAAAACAATAAAACTTAAAACATGATTTATTTAACAAAACTCTATATAAAAAATCACTACTCCCTTATTTCTCTTACCCATACTTATATCCTATGAAAAACATTTTAAAAACATGGGAGGTGTATAAAACTAAGTAAGGGATATAAAGAAAGAAAGCATCAGTCAAGTGATAACATAAAAACCAATAAAAACCATAATCGTAAAAACTCATATGCATAGAAACATAATGTAGTTTCTTTGGTATGTATTTACCATATCACTCTTAAATTCACCCTTACACATGGAGAAACCTTTTGGTCAACTTCCATCTCTGGAGTACCCAATGCATTAGAGAGCTATAATGGGGCTCACCCATCATATCTTAAGCTATAATGGGTTCAAACCAACATACCTTGAGATATAATGGGATCAACACAACATAAATAATGTACAAGGAACGTATCATTGTAATAAATTGTATTGAAAATTAGAATAAACCACTCATTCCATATATATATAAAAGAAACAATCCTTTTGAAATTTATTAAAGAGAGTTTTAGAATGATTTTAAAAAGAAAGTCCCTTAAAATATAATTAGAGTGAGAATTAATAGAATGGAATGGATATGTGTATACAATATAAATACATATATTTCAACATAATATAAACAAAAAAGTACCACACTAATAATCTTAATACCACATAATGAATAAAGAAGAAGGTTAACCCAAAGAATGTAAATTGGGTTAATAATTCCCTTACCTTGGGTTATTATTACATAAAAAGTGTTTAAACCTCCTTTATAATGATTAAAACAGTGTTATTAATATCTTAATGAAACATATTAATGTTTATAACACCTTATATGATCATTTTACAACATCATTTGACACATTTATTAGTAATATTTTGTTATTTACATTGTGTCGGGTGCGTTCTTTACATGGTTTCCATGACTGGTTCATGATGGATATTCTTGTAGATTGGAAGTAAAAATCTAGAATTGGAATAAAATGGTATTTAAATATTTATAGAACCATAAATTATACCATTTATTATTTTTAAATCTTAAATGAGGATGGTTCATAAGTTAAAACATTATTGATATTTGTTTAGGTCATTTTGGCGATTCTTCGATCATAATGAACTCATTTGTTTTATAAATTAATAACATGTGTATAAAATGATTAAATAACCTTATATAAGGTATAATACATAAATTATAATCTAGTTCAACCATAGAAATGGTTTCATGACCAGTCTTTAAGAAATTAAATGAAATTGAAATCACATCGTTCACGATGTCGGTAAATCGACACATCACAGACGGTATTTTAATTTCATGAATGGGTGAGAGAGGAGAAGAAATATAATGGTGAATATTCCATAAACATGATTAAATACATAACATGTAAGATAATTAATAATTCATGCCTCTTCTATAAGGTTAGGTGAGGAAAGAAAAATCAAATAAAGCAATATTGAAATAGAAGAAAGTTGAGAAATCCCTTACGAAAATTCAGCAACCTAACAACGTCGCTTAAAATTTCATAAAATATTTTGATGAGAGAAAATGGGTATCTCATAATTCTTACATAATATATATAGTAAGTGGAATAGTTTATGACATATCCCAATATAATCTAAAGTAAATTAAAAATAATAACATAAAATGAAATAAAAAAAGAAAACAAAAGAGGATGTTTACCTCTTGATCTCTTCTCCTTGAGATCCTTCTTAAGGCCTTTTATTTTGGATGTTTGGTGAGACCATTAGCTCTAGAACGTGGGGAAGAGTCTTGGGAGGAGTATTGGGTAGAACATAGGTAATTATCAAGGCTTGATAGGTGTGGGAGGAAGAGGGGAATGAGGGTGGTATTTATAGTGGAGGAGAAGAGTTATTTTACATTATTTTAATCATTATTATAATATTTTTGCTCAAGACTATGAATAGTGTTAATTCATGTGACCCCAAATAGTAATAATGGCATGTGAGTTCGAACCAACTGGTATTACATCACTTATGATGTCATAAATAGTGTATTTAACTGATAATTTGAATATATGGTATTTTACCGTATTTCATTATTCATAAAAAATTATAGAATTTCATAAAGTTCCCAAAGATTCACCATAACCATTTTTCAACATATAGAATTCAAAAATGAACTAATTTTTTTGAAAATAATTTTCTAAATATTATTAATTTAATTTTTAAATAAAATCATACTTTATTCAAAAATTAACAATTTTAAAACAATAAGTGTTTTTATATCACATTGAAAAATTAACCAAAATGTCATTATCTTAAATCCTTAATAAAATAAAATAATTACACAATTTACTATTCCTTAGGGTCATATTAATATTCATAAGGATATGTTACTATTTACTAAAAAATCAAGTTGGTTCCATTAGACTCCAAATAGCTTACTGAACAGAAATGTAGATGACCATTTTTTGAAATTCAAAACATAGATATGGAAAAATTATGTTTAAAGGATAGTTATAAATATCTACTTAAAACAAAGTTTCATGAATTTAAATTTATTTTTATAAAATCTTGGTGTGTTACATTATCCCCACCTTCTAGAAATTGTTTCCTCGCAATTTTATTTACTTATTAAACAAGTGAGGGTACCTTTCCCTCGTAACATTTTCAGATTTCCATATTGCTTCTTCAAACATGTGGTTTCTCCACAAAACCTTTACCTAGTGGATTACATTATTCTGCAATACCTATTCCATTTGATCAAGAATATGAACTGGTTTCTCTTCATAAGAAAGGTTCTCTTCTAGTTGAACTGCTTATGGGCTCTAGATATGAGATGAATCTGGCACATACTTCCTCAACATTGAAACATGAAAAACATTATATACCTGAGATAAACTCAGAGAAAAAGCTACTCAGTATGAAACTAGTACAACTTTATCCATGATTTCAAAAGTACCAATGAATTATGGACTTAGCTTTCCTTTCATACCAAAATGCATCACACTTTTCCAAGGAGATATTTTAAGGAAAACATGGTCACATACCTTGAAAGAGAAGTCTTTCCTTCTGTTGTCTGTATAAATTTTTTTCCTGCTCTGAGTTGTCCTCATGTGTTGTTGTATCATATTCACTTTCTCAGCCACTTCCTCTAATAATTCTGGTCTCATCAACTTCATTTCCCCAACTTCATCCAAAAAAGTTGGAGTCCGACACCACTTCCCATACAATGCCTCAAAAGATTGCATCTATATACTAGAATGAAAATTGTTATTATAAGAAAACTCAATTAAAGAAAGATGATGATCCCAAATTCCTTGGTAGTCCATTTAACAAGCTCGAAGCATATCCTCCAAATTCTAAATCATTCGTTCTAACTGCCCATCTAATTGAGGATGAAAAGCTGTACTGAAATTTAATTTTGTGCCCAATGAATTTTGAAGCCCCTTTCAAAAGTTATAAGTGAACATGAGATCTTAATCAGATACAATAGAAAGAGAAAATCCATGTAACCTGACAATATCTTTGAGTTACAGTCGAGAAAGATGATCCAATGACACTGTATCTTGAATAGAATTGAAATGTGAAGATTTTTTCATCCAATCAATAATAACCTAAATCACATTATTACCTTGAGAAGTCTTAGGTAGTCCCACCACAATGTCCATGGATATATTATCTCATTTCCACTCTGTCACTGAAAAAGGATGAAGTATCCCCTTCGGTAACTGCTTCTCTACTTTAACCTGTTGACATGTCAAACATTTCATAATAAAATCAGCAATATCCATTTTCATTACATTCCACTAGTAATACTCTCGAAGGTCTCTGTACATATTAATACTTCCAAGATAAACTAAAAATGGAGAACTATGAGATTCACACAACAAATCTTTGTTCAACTGGGAATCACAAGGCACAAAAAAGCTTTTTCCAAATCTTAAAACACAATCTTTATCAAGGTTAAATTCTGGAAACTTACCCATTTTAACAAATTCTACCTCTTTCTGTAGCTCACGATCTTCCTTCTATTCTTTCTTAATTCTATCTGATAATGATGACTACACTAAAACCTAAAACAAAGTAGAGGTATTTCCTTCACCAACAACTTATAATCCAAAATTCATCAAATCATTAATCTAGGGATCATTTTCCAAACATAACATGGTTAATGATGCATGATGTTTTTGACTCAAGGCATCTACCACTTTGTTTGCTTTTACCAGATGGTAATTGACTGTGAAATCATAATCCTTTTTTAGTTCAAGACAACTTCTCTATATAATGTTTAATTCCTTCTGAGTGAATATATACTTCAGAATTTTATGGTCAGTATATATTTGACATTTGGCTCCATATAAATGATGCCTCCAAATTTTCAAAGCAAAAACCACAGCTGCAAATTCTAAATCATGTGTGGGATAATTTAACTCATGAGTTTTTTATTGTCTTGAAGCATAATCAATTACCTAATCATTTTTTATCAGAACACAACCAAGTCCCTTCAATGAAGCATCATTGTAGATGAAAAACTCACCATTTCAGGAAGGCAAGGCCAAAACCAAAGCATTCACCAATATCTTCTTTAGTTCCTGAAAACAAACATCACATTCTTCTATCCAAATAAATTTAACCCATTTTTGTGTTAACTTAGTTATTGGTCTAGATAATCATGCAAAATTTCTTAACAAACTGTTAGGAATAACCTACTAATCCAAGAAAACTACAAATCTCTGTAACATTTGTAGGCCTTGGAGATTCATCAACCACTTTTGTTTTGACAAGATAAACGGTTATCCCATTCTTATTTAAAATGTTCCCAAGAAAAGAAATTTTTTTCAACCAAAAATCACACTTGCTGAATTTTCCATACAGTTTATTTTTCTTTAAGTTTTGTAAAACAACCCTTAGATGTTTTTCATGTTCCTATTTATTTTTATAAAATACCAGAATGTCATTAATAAACACAACCAAAAACTTATCCAAGAACTCATGAAATATTCTATTCATAATATTCATGAATACAACAGGTGCATTAGTTAATCCAAACGGCATAACAACAAATTCATAAATCCCATATCTAGTAAGAAAATCTATTTTTGGGATGTCATCCTCCTTCACCTTCAGCTGATGGTATCCGGATCTCAAGTCAATATTGGAAAAGTACTGATCTCCCTAGAGCTGATCAAACAAGTCATCGATATGAGGCAAAGGATACTTTTTTTAAACAATGATGTTATTCAGAGCTCTATAATCAATGAAAAGTCTCATTGAACCATCTTTTTTCTTAACAAACAAGATAGGAGCTCCCCATGGTGAAATGTTAGGTCAGATGAAGCCTTTATCTAATAATTCCTATAACTACCTTTCTAATTCCAGTAGTTCCATTTGGTTCATTCGATAAGGGGATTTAGAAATTGGCTTAGCATTAGGAACTAAGTCAATAGTAAACTCAACCTCTCGATTAGGAATAACACGAAGCATATCATCAGGAAAAACATCCAGGTATTCATTTACCACTAGTACGTCATTAATATGGATAGTTCCCTTATCTTCAAAAATATGAGTAAGATATCTTTGATTTCCATCCTTTATCAGTTTCTTAGCTTCTTGATATGTTATTAATGGTATGAGTTCATTCTTGTACACAAACTGAAATTCTTTCTGAAAAAAAAACTTATTTTTCTCTACAACCTATCTTAGAATGATAAAAAGAAAACCAATACATACCTAGAATAACATCAAACTCTACGAGATGAAAAAAAACAAGGTTTGCAGGTAAAATATTTCCATAGATAAGGATAGGAGGATTATTATAATTTCTTTTTTCCATAATATTTCGTCTAGGCATTTTTACCATGATATCTGGTTTCATTTTATGAGGTTTAATTCCTAATTTTTCTAAAAATTTCTCATAAATGAAGGAATGTTTTGACTCTGAATCAAACAACACATTTTCAAAATATGTAAAAACAAGAAATGTACCTAATACAACCTCATTTTAAGGCTCAATATCTACTTAAGTGATTTCAAATGATTTTACTAAACCCTTATGCTTCCAATCTTTCTGATTCCTTGCTTGAGTAACTAGCTTCGGACAAACATTAGCAAAATGATCCAATTCCTTATAGTTAAAGCATCTCACCATCAACTTCTCATTAATTTTTAGATCATTTTCATTGTACTCACAAGACAAGTTTACAAACTTTCCACATTGATATCATTTCCCAGAATTTACAATACATTTACCAGGATTCATTTTACCTCATTTTTCACAAGAAAGAAAATTCATTTGCTTACCTCCATAATTCTTTGATGAGTTCTTCCCCATTTCCTTCCAACCTGACCACTTCTTATTCTTATCATCAAGAGTCACATATGTACTAGAAAACTCCATCTCAAATTTTTTTATCACAACTAACAAGCTTCTCATAGCTTTTAAACTCTCATGATGCCAAATCTCTTCGTAAAAATGGTTTCAAACTAGAGTAAAATATATTAATTTTACTTTCAAAATCCCGATTAAAATCCAGTATATAACTGGCCATTTTTTTAAAATTGGCTCCGTATGTTTCCAAAAAATCATTATATTTCTGCTTCAGTTCCAATAATTGTGTCTCCATTCTGTCAGTTTCAGGAAAACATTTTTCCAGAAAAAGACTCTTAAAATCATCCCATTCCAGACTATCAAGATCATCTCTTTATCTTGTATTCTTAACTAGAGACCACCATTAATCAGATTCACCTTACAAATGATATATGGATAGTATTATATTTTGACATTTTGAACATCCCATGACATCAAATATCTTTTCTAGATCATTGATCCATCCTTCGACTATCACAGGATCTGTGGTTCCACTGAATGCTGGAGGATGTTTCCTCATAAAATGCTCTACAAAAGACATGTTTCTTCGTGGTAGATAATGTTACTCTCAAGCATGGATACCACCCCATTTATTTCTTGATTCAACTGATCCATTGCTGTCAAAAACTACTCGATTCTGATTCCCACCATTTCGGGTTGCAGATTCGGACAGACATCAGCCTATTGGTGCCTTCCTACTTTAGCTTCCCTGTTCTTCTATGAAAAAACATTCTATACAAACATAACGTAGATGAATCAACATGGTAATCCTTAAATTCTATAACATTTCAAATTACCAAAGAGTAAAAATTAGTTATGGTATTCTTTAAATATCATCAGAACCCCTAAAGTTATCTAAACCATCCTATGATACCAACTATAAGGACCCGACCTTAAAATGTAACTTAATCTTGAATTTTACACAATACCATACATTATTACACATTTAGGATCTTTTAGGGTTATAGTTTTAAATAATTGGGATATCTTACATACATGACATACCACATTCATACAAGAGGATACTACTAAAACAATATCCATTTTTTTCAAAATATAAAACATTAAAACTTAAAACATGATTTATTTAACAACACTTCATATCAAACATCACAACTCCATTATTTCTCTTACCCATCCTTATATCCTGTGAAAAAAATTTAAAAACTTGGGATGAGTATAAAACTCAATAAGGGATATAAATAAAGAAAGCGTTAGTCAAGTGATAACATAAAAAACCAATAAAACCCATAATCATAAAAAGTCATATGCATAGAAACATCATGTAGTTTCCTTGGGACATATTTACCATATCACTCTTATATTCACCCTTACACATGGAATAACCTATTGGTCAACTTCTATCTTTGGAGTACCCAATGCATTGGAGAGCTATAATGGGGGCTCACCTGTCATATCTTGAGATATAATGGGCTTAAACCAACATAACTTGATCTATAATGGGCTCAAACCAACATAAATAATTTCCAAGGAATGTACCATGGTAATAAAATATCTTTAAAATCGTAATAAACCACTCATTCCATATACATATAAAAGAAACAATCCTTTTGAAATTTATTAAATAGAGTTTTAAAAGGATTTTAAAAAGAAAGTCCCTTAAAAAATAATTAGAGCGAGAATTAATAGAATGGAATGGATATGTGTATAAACTATAAATACACATAGTGAAACATAATATAAAAAATCATCACACCAATAATATTAATACCACATAATGAATAAAGAAGAAGGTTAACCCAAAGAATAGAAATTGGGTTAAGAATTCACTTACCTTGGGTTCTTCTTACTTAAAAAGTTTTTAAACCTCCTGTATAATGATTAAAAGAGTGTTATTAATATCTTAATGAAAAATATTAATGTTTATAACACCTTATATGATCATTTTACAACATCATTTGACACATTTATTAGTAATATTATGTTATTTACAATGTGTTGGGTGTGTTCTTTACATGGTTTCCATGATCTGTTCATGATTGATATTCTTGTCAATTGGAAGTAAAACTCCAGAATTGGAATGGAATGGTATTTAAATATTTAAAAAACCATAAATTATACTATATATCATTTTTAATTCTTAAATTAGGATGATTCATAAGGTAAAGCATTATTGATATTTTTTAGGTCATTTTGGTGATTCTTCGATCGTAATGAACTCATTTGTTTTATAAATTAATAACATGTGTATAAAATGATTCCAGAACCTTATATAATATATAATAAATAAATTATAATCTGTTTCAACCATATAAATGGTTTCATGACCAGTATTGAAGAAAGTAAATGAAATTTAAATCACATCGTCCATGATGTCGGTAAATCAACACATCATGGACAGTGTTTTAATTTCTTGAATGAGTGGGAGAGGAGAAGAAATATAATGGTGAGTATTCCTTAAACATGATGAAATATAGAATATGTAAGATACTAGATCATTAATGCCTCTTGGATAAGGGGAGGTGAGGAAAGAAAAATAAATGAAATGAATCTCGAAATAGAAGAAAAGTTGAGAAATCACTTATGAAAATTCAACAACCTAACGACGTCGCTTAAAATTTCATAAAATATTTTGATGAGAGAAAAGGGGTATCTCATAATTATTACATAATATGGGTATTAATGGGTATAGGGAATGACATATACCAACATAATCCATAGTAAATTAAAAGGAATACCATAAAATGAAAGAAAATAAATAAAACAAAAGAGGATGTTTACATCTTGATCTCTTCTCCTTGAGATCCATCTTATGGCCTTTGGTTTTGGCCTTTTGGTGAGACCAATAATTCTAAAACGTGGGCAAGAGACTTGGGAGGATTATTGGGCATAACATAGGTAAGGATCAAGGCTTGAGAGGTGTGGGAGGAAGATGGGAATGAGTGTGGTATTTATAGTGGAGGATAGGGGGTATTTTATATTATTTTAATAATTATTATAATAGTTTTGCTCAAGACTATGAATATTATTAATTAATGTGACACCAAATAGTAATAATGACATTTGATTTTTAACCAAGTGGTCTAAAATCACTTATGATTTCATAAATAGTGTATTTAACTGATAATTTGAATATACGGTATTTTACCGTATTTCACTATTCATAAAAAGTTCTAGAATTTTAGAAAATTCCCAAAAATTCACCCGAACCATTTTTTGACATGTATAATTTAAAAATGAACTCCATATTTTAAAATAATTTTATAAATATTATTAATTTAATTTTTAATTAAGATCATACTTTATTCAAAAATTAACAATTTTAAAACTATAACTATTTTTATCACATTGAAAAATTAACCAAAATGTCATTATATTAAATCCTTAAGAAAATAAAATAATTATACATTTTAATCTTCATTAGGGTCATATTACTATTCATATGGGCATGTTATTATTTACCAAAAAATAAATTTGGGTCCATTAGACTCCAAATAACTTACTGAACAGAATTGTATATGACCATTTTTCAAAATTTCAAACATAGATGTGGAAAAATTATGTTTAAAGACTAGTTATAAATATCTACTTAAAATAATTTTTCATGAATTTTAATTTATTTTTATAAAATCTTGGGATGTTAAAATTATAATATAAACATGTATTAAGAAATTCAAACTTACATGTCTAATACATCCTTAAAATTTCGTCACACTTCAACATAGATAGAGCATAACGAATAAAGTGTCTTCTTCCTTGGACATAAAACACCTAACATCAAATGGACACTGATATAAAAGAAAATTTAATTTTAGTGGTTATTATGTTAAAATATATATATCACTTTGTGATATTTATGATTCATACTCTGGAAGATAAGGAAAAATCTAATACAGAATAATTGTATCCTTTTGAAATCTTTCAGCAATATAAATTGTTCTTTATGCTTCAGTAAATGTTCTCCCTACATGTGAAATTAACTATGGGTCCATAAATACATATACATATTTATTTTCATTCTTCTTTTACATTGTATAAATATATCTAATACAAAATAAACATAAGTATAAAATTTCAATAAAATAAATGCACACAATGATTTATGTTAAGACTTACATCGAAAAAACTTGCATCATGTTGATGCCCAGTTGATATCTAGTTACAAGCTCCATGATATCATTTTTCAAAAGCATCACAGTCATTTCATGCCCACAAAAACCAAATTCTATTAGAATCTCATAAACAACTGATAAAAAATTTGAATATCTTTACAATCTATTAAGAATATTAGAATCTGTATCTGAAGTCATAACACTTTGTATTTGTTGTTTTCAATACTGTATTTCTTTACCTTTAAAGTATTGCTATAAAAAATAAATAAATATATAAACATTAAAATGTTAAAACAAATTTAATAAAAAAATTAAATAAAATATAAAATATACACATAACTCTATGGTAATATGTTTCAAAAGTCTATATGGAAAAACTAAAAAGTGGATGATACTTTATCCAAATGTACTCAACTCATCTGTAGGTAATGGTACTCCAGCTGATATATCTATAATATCATGTACAGTGACTCTATGATTCTCTATCTCTAGCTTTTGATGATTAATGGTGTCCCCAATATAAAATATCATCCCATATACAACAATATGATATTGTGGATCATAAAAATATAACTCACAATAATGTGGAAGTTGTGGATGAGTGGTGTAGGAGTAGGATAAGGAGTGGGGTCTTCATGTGGAGGTGGAGGAGTGGGAGCTACTGATGAAGGTGGAGGAGTAGTCTAAAACTATATTTTCATTTGTAAACATTGACTATACCGAAGCTCTGATCTTATCCCCCATCATCACATGAATAACCTCAACTTGAGCCTCCAAAGATTATATTTTTTTATAAACACCCTTCATTGCAGAATCTAAAGAATATGGAAACACTTTTTCATTGATACACTCATAGGGTGTCCTCATACATGACCCATGTGTTTGGACTTTCCCAATGTTGTAGCTAAAATACCCTACCAACCCTCATCTAAAAATACCCCATGTGTGCTCTGCTCCTCAAGATAATACTGTATGAATTATTTCAAAAAATCTGTAATGAATCAAAATATATAAAGAATTGAATTAACTTAAATAAAGTAAATATCTTAAAATCCTCTCAGTTAAAACTCTCAACTCTTTCATAAGATGTTTTTCTTTTTTCTCATCTGATTCCTCTTCCATTTTGCATGTCTATTTAGGGGGGTAGAGGGGAAACCTCTACAGAGCTTGAATACTTAGCTCTTAGTTATTGAAAATTTTCAGCCACAATTTTTATTCCAATAATGTATATCCTCCCCGAGATAAAGTATGAGGGTATACATTTCTAGATTGGATCTCCTGATGAAACCTCCTCTATTTTTGTAAATTAAAAATAATGAAATCATTAAAAAATCATTAATAAGATCATTAATATAAAAAAACTTCTAAAAGGAAACATTTAACTTTCCAAAATTAATTCTTGTATTCTATTTTCAAAAAAATTCTTCCATATATCTTCATCCACAAAGGGATATATATCACATGGATTATGATATTTCCTTTTCCCCAAAATTAAATCTGATGAGATGGTTGATTTTAAATCCCTCCATCTCCTAGAAGCCAATGATAAACATTTCCTCATGAATCCTTCATTGTCACGTATATCATATGTCATCTAATAAGAAGGGGGAAAACATATATTATAATAAACATTTCAATATAAGTAAAAGAAGAACAAACAAGATTACCAAAATGGTCTACCACAAGTGAGATAGTTTTAATTTGTCAACACTTCTCTAATACTCAATCAAAATACCAACTTTTCTTTTACCCTAAACTGATATAAAACTCTTGAATTATTTCGAATTAGGACCTATTGGAATATCATTATCATCAAAGTCTACCAGTATCCTATGGTCCTGGCTATGAGCAACTGATAATTTTGGTAAATGTGTGCTACCACATTCACCAACCCTCAAACTCTTCTTTGTCCTTGTGGTAGTAGATGTCTCTTGTAAATAAGCATGAGGTTTATCAGGAGGAGCATGTGCACATTCCTCCCCAGAGGTATGGGTACGATCATCTCCAGAAGTATATATTGGATTAGTTGATTGATTTTTCATTATCCTACAAATCCAAACGACAAACAATTAGTACACAGATATACAAATTCAACTACAAAAATACTAATGTAAATAAAAAATGAAAAATTATCAAACAAAAAAGTAAACTAAATTAAACTTAACACATTTTTATTCATATTTTCTATAGTTAACTAAAATTCTAACAACAGTAATGAGATATAAAATGTCATATAAATGAATGAAAACAAATCCAAAATTGGTGTCAACAGTAAAAATGATTCAACCTAATAAATTGTTTTTACACAAAAAAAGAATTTTTTTTATTTAACATATTATATTTAAAATAAATTTTTTTCAATAAAATAAATTAATAGATAAATTACGTAAGGGTAAACATAGTAAAATAAACAAAAATAAACTAATATAAACAAAAAAATTAACTTATTAGTTACAATACGTGTTTTAATAAAGAAAATAAAATTAAAATATCTAAAATTTTATGAAATTTAAAAAATTAAACGAGAAATAAACATATGTTACCTATAATATTAGGAATGTACTAAAGTATTGTTTTACCAAATTCCTACATCATGATCATTCTATATGGCACAAACCATTTTTATGCTGTGATTATCAATATTATTTGTTAATATTTCCATAGAAGTAGGGATCTCACATAAATCAGCATCTTCGTCAAGTTTATTATCACCAACATACTATTTTTTCCTTGTAAAACAATAGACTACTGCATATCAGATTGATCAAGAACATAGAGTTTTTTTTCATGTGTTTCCATTATAAATGTATTAGTTGTGTATTTCAATCTATTTATATTAACAAGTGTCATTCCAAATTCATCGTGTATGACACCGTTGTTACTAGTAAACCATTTTCAATTAAATACTAAAACTTGAAATTTAATTTAATAAACCTCCCATATTTCTTTAATTACTCCATAATATTTACTTGATGCGGAAATTGGGTTTTTGTCTTTAGAACTCTAAAAATGAATTTCTTCTGTGAACACTAATACACTACTATTCTGAACTACACTTATATTTTCCTGATCTTTCGTATGAAATGCATAGCCATAAATTTCATACCCAGACCATATTATAAAATTTAAACTTGGACCACCCACTAACCATATCAATGTTTCTGATTTATCTGATCTACCAAGAACGGTCTCTTTAAACCATGGAAAAAAAGTTTTGTTATTCTCATTCAAAAACCACATATCTTTCTTCTTTGGATAACATCATTTCAACACATTTATATGAAATGTTATATATGTTTGAGCTTCATCTATGTTATTAAATATGTATAAATGTATCTTTTTTATCAGTTCACCTATAACTGATTTGACTTTTAAGCCACAGATCCCCTTTCCTCCATAATTAACTCATTCATGGTGAGGTGGAGGCAAACCAATGTGCTCCACTATAGACAAGTAGCTTTTAAAAAACTCTATAACCTCATAAGAAATATACTTATCAACAATGGAGACTTCAGGTCAATATGGATTCTAAACATACCCCTTCAATATCTTCATATACCTTTCATAAGAATATATCCAACGTAGATATAAAGATCTGTAAATCTTTATATCGCTCACTAAATGAACCATTAAATTCATCATGATATCAAAAAAAGATGGAGGAAAATATATTTCCAATTGAAAAAGTATATAAATTTCTTCGTTTTCCAAATTGTTTAAAGAATTCAGATCAATCACCTTATTACAAATTGAATTGAAAAAATAAAACACCTTCATGATAGTCATTCTAACATGGATGGGAAATATTCCACACAATGAAACTAGTAGGAGTTGTCGCATCATGACGTGACTATTTCTGATACTTTCTCTGGGGTGCGTGCATCCATCCTTGCAGGACACATTGGCTATTTTTTCCCTGCATTACTGCTTTCCAAAGGTGGGCAACATCCGTCGCTTATTCAGAGATGTTTTCTCTTAATCAAAATGGGATGATGGGATTTCAGTCTCTCCTTTCGTGGATTCCTCCTCAGAATTTTTCACCTAGTATGGGTCTCCCTTAAATATTAAAATATTGTTTGTGAAACTCTTCTTGGTACCATATCTTTGTGTATGCTGGTTAATTACACTACTTTTGTTAGGACATTCCATGGGGTCAAGTCAGGTTAGCAACCTTTGGTCAGGGGAGTAGTCACATTGGGCATCGTTGGCATGTTTGGGTGCTGAAACAATGGTACACCTAGATCTCTTCCCCTTATGATAGGGCTTCTCGAGGGTATGGAAGACCGAGGCATCCCATGTCGAGTGCGAGTAATTATATGCCTTAGGCTTGTCCCTGAGGTTTTCCTCATATTCCCATGTTTAACATAGGGTATGTTGCACATTTAATGTCTAGAGAAGATATATTAGACTGATCGGAACACTGATGGGAGTGGATCAGATGGGTACATCCCTAGGAGAGAGCACCTAAGGAGTTTACTAGATGGGGGGTCAAGACACCCAATAAGGATTTATTAGAGAATGATTTGATCCTGACAAAGGGGACACTAAGGTTTCCCATTGGCTGGGATTGAACCTCAAGGAGGCTTCCTACGTACCTTTTCTAGGATATAGGGACCAAACCCATTTGGTTTGAGAGAGTAAATCATGTGATTAGGGTGTACACCACGGACAACAACCTGAAGACATGATGGGGGCTTACGTGTGGTTAGCAGCCCGAATGGATGGAATGATTTCTCCAGGATGTGGCGGCCTGGGTGGAATCAGGACAGATATGGATGGAGTGTCGAAGGATGGGATAGTTGGGGATGAAACCAACATAAATATTATGGTGATATTGGTCTTGAACCTTAGAGAGGATTCCTACATATCCCCATGGTAATGAATCAAATTCCACGTAGTTCTTTGGGGTGATGGGACACTTGAGGAGGTGACTCGTGAGAATTGAATGCATGGATGGGGACCCGAAGAGACTAGAACCTTTAGGTTAAGGCATGACCTTCCTAAAACACAAAGGCTCAAGGGAGATACCAGGACGGGACATGAGTGATGGGCTTGAACCTTGAGGAGGCTTCCTATGTACCTTTCTCAAAATGGGAAAAGATCAAAGTCTGTGTATTTTAGGAATGGGAGCATGGAATTGGAGTGTATATAAAAGACAATAACCCAAATACATGATAGGGATTACATGTGATTAGTAGCCCATCGTAAGAGGGTCACTCTTGGTTGTAAGAGTATGGATTGAGTGTGGGGATTATTCATGGTTATCTGCGTGAGGTCTAGTCTAACACCATTAAACGGTGGACCAAGGATGTGGGTCCCAACAAAGGGAACACTAAATTTTACCAGTGTTTGGGGTTGAACCTTAGGGAGGATTCCTACATACCCTTTCTAGGAGATAGAGATCAAAACCCATGTAGTTCGAAAGAGTATAGTTTAACTTCACGTGGGACGAAAGGGGAATACAATTTAATGTCGTGCAGGATGTGGGTAAACTAATGTAAAGTGTTCGGGACGGATAGGTGATGGTCTTGAACCTCAGAGAGGCTTCTTACAAACCTTTCCTAGAGACGGAAAAGATCAAAGTCCACATAGTTTGGTGACGGGGAATGGGTCTTATGCACTAAGTCAACCCAAAGAAGATGTCATGGTTGATGCTTACTCTAAGCCCACATGAGTCATGCTTAGTGTGAGAAACAAGAGGCAACAAAGACCTGACGATCATATTGTGAAAGGTGCATCTACGAGAAATGAAATGAGTATTACACGTGTTTAGTGGACCAGGAATATGAATATTGGGACTTGATATATAAGGGAATCATGAGAAGGTGATTTGAGGCCTACGTGGAGATTTCCCTAGGAATTTATGGAGACAAATCTTAAAGGGAGAGCGGAGTGAAAAGGCACTAATGACCATCCCCTTCACAGTCCCCTCTGGACTTGTCACTTATATGGTGATCACAGTTTAACATCATGTGTCATGGATGTGGGTGCTTGGCAGTTTAACATCCTATAGCTCAGATGGTTAGGATTTATTCCTCACCCCTAGGACTTACATAAATGGAGCATTTTAACCCTTGGTGAAGGGAAGGCACCAGCAATGTCGTATAGAGACGGGGTTTTGGAGTGATCCATTGAGGGGCTCACATTAACATGGTTATGTAAATAATCAATTTTCATTAGCATTCCTATGCGAAGAATCATGAGGCAATGAAAATCAATATGAAGCACCACCCAAGAGACCATGAAATCACTTCGTACAAACCTGGAGGTCCATATGGGAGAAGTATGCACAAGATAGGGGTGTCGTGTGTAAGAGGGGCTCAGACATGGTGCCTTAAGTTAAGGAAGACACATGGAGCGCACAAGGTGGGGCGTGCGCAAGATCGAAGGGGTGTGCACAAGATGAGGGCTTGCGTGAAAGATTGGGTGGTTTCATGAAAAATGAGTGGCTGGACACAAGGGGAAACCCTACACGCAAGATTGCCACGACACAAGGGAAAACTTGTGTGTAAGAGGAATATTTTGCATGCAATTTCCTTTCAGTAAAAGGAAATGGGATAGGTTCAAGACCAAGTGGGCCCACCCGAAGGAGGACCCTTGGAATACATGTCGCATAAGATATAGTACCTTGAGGCCATATATTTTATGCGGTCGTGGTTTTGATGTATTTCACGCAGTAGAGCATCGGTTCGTCTTCTGTAACCATCCTTCGAAGTGCGTGAGTAAATTTTTATTTATAGCTGGAAACTTTGGTGGTGGCGCATAAGGTGAGCTATGTAAAAGTGGAATTTTGACGTCACATTGGGCATGGAAGATCTTACGCACCTTGTTTAATATTGGGCGCTAGCTAATTTTCTTTCATTCTGCTGACTTAGCTATTTTTCAGAAGGTTGATGCAAGAGAATCCATTTGACGTCACATTGGGCATGCAAGATCTTACAAGCAAATTTTAATCTTGCATGTAGGCCTTAAATATCATATTAACCTCCCTTGGGAATCTCAAGATTGTTCACTGACTCAAAATATGCCTTGGGGTTTCTCAACAATGTCCATTCATAGCCTTATCAGAAATTCGGTGCCAATAAATTCCCCCCTCCAAATCAGAGCTGAAGGGGGACCTGAAGGTCAGATTATGAAGGAAACGTCAAAAATCAGAGCACTTGATGGTTGGTGCATGAAAAAATGGTCATTCGGTGCACAAACCACTTATGCATGTGTGAAAAGGTCGGTATATGCCCTATAAATATGTTGGGGGCCCAAGGATCCACACTTTGACTTTCCATACGATAAGCAACTTTACATTCATGCATGAAAGATATCCCTTTCCATGTGAAATAGTTTTGATTTTGTCTGCATCTTGCACACCACCGTAGACTCTTTTTCACCACTTCCAATTCTTGCGCGCATCTGAATTAGTCATATTTTTTCACAACTTGAGCCCATCTTTCGCACAACATACTATCTTGTGTGACAAAATTCCATTCTTTTAGACAAGTATCTTTGTGAATTTTAAAACCTGATGGAAATGAATACTCAACATACTGATGCTGAGAGGGAGGCTACTACAACTGCAAATAGGTCCCAGATGATCACAAACCTTTAGATTTTTCATGTGAGAAGAGTCATGTTTGATAATCATATGCTTTTTGGTATGTTGATGCAAGCTCAAAAGGATTACATTCTGAGTGAAAGTCTACCAATATAGAACATTAGTATTTTGGAAGAGGTTTTGATGCCAAGATTTGAAACGGATACACCACGTTCATGGGTAACACGTGAGGATAGCCTACCATAGTTTAACATCACGAGAAATGGTCACCCCGCCAGGGAAACAAAGAACATGGCCATTTACCTCTGAATCCAAAGACCAAAACTATTGTAGGGAGCGATCTGAATCTTAAGGAATCTCTAACTCATTATGCAAGCACCTTTATAAGTAGAATTACTAATGAGACCAAAGGTTGGAAGGAATGGGACTTCAGGTCTAGGGGAAATCTTTTACGAGTGAATGGGCATGGGCGTACTGGGTATGCCAAACATGCAAGGATTTCGGGGTGGAGATATGGTCTATCGGGCTTTTTGAAGCTATGTGGGCATCACAGTTTCACTTCTACCATCAGTAAGACCAGTTACCAGAGTTGTTTAGTCGGTGGTCTCCCAACATAGTTACCTTCCACCTCCACCACGGGGAGGTAGGCATCAGTTGGTGGGACATTCATTACATTGGGGGAATTCCCCTAGAAGGGTACTAATACAATGAGTTCCTTCTAATAGAGAATGCTTGGGGGGGATAGAATAGGAACCCCTATTCTGACATGGCATCTATTGGAATTCTCTAAGTAGAAGTTGAAAATAAAATACATCCTGAAGGACATATCCTATCTGGGATGGTTTAGTCTATTATTGACATAGGACAAGGCCGTGAAAATGCTAGGCTGAGGGAAGCAGTGCTCGAACACATCTTAGAGGGTGAAGTCAAAATCATACTGAATGTTCCTAGAAGCAGGTGAGTACCGATCATGGGGATTTGGCATAAATGAAAGTTGGGACCCAAATGTATGATATGCCGGGTTCCTTGCTTCATTTTTGAGCGGGTGGATGCTGCTAGTGCAAGATATGAGGATGGGGGTACATCCAGGAACACTAGTGATGGCCGAAATCATGGCGGCCAAGAACAAGGTTATTTTGGGGGTGCTTATACTGGAAAGGTTATACAACATTATGGGATGCATCTTTAGGGGAAGCACACCCAGGAGGATATGTAGACCATTCCAGATTCTTCATGGTTTGGTTGCAGCTCATTGAGGTGGGTATGACTTCATGAATGTCTTCCGCCCTCTAGGTGATGGTTTGTGACCATCCTTGTTAAAATTACTAGAATTCACACATTGAAACTTAAAGAGGAATGAATTAAACTCAATATTGGAAAGCACAAAAACTTTAACTTTCATCCATTTCAGACCCCAGATGGCCAGATGGTAGATAATGGGTGAGGCCCATTGGAGCAGAGGGAGTACTCGAAAAGCATCAGGGGCGGTGTGTTGGTATCCCGGATCGATGAAAAAATCTTTTTTGAACCCTATGTTCTGATGAGGTTTTCCAAGAAATTCGGTTGCATACAACGAATGCCAAAGAAAGTATATACAAAGGTTTAGGAAGAGATACATCCTTGCATTCTTCACCAACTATGCATCATGTTCGCAAATATAGGTTTTGATGAATTTATCACCCTTACCCCTACTGATGTCAATGTCGGTCTATCAACAGAGTATGTTGACCATTGGATAACAACGTACCTGGAGTCGATTATGTAGAAACGCGTTTGAAAAATCAAGGTGGATAGCATGGAGTCCGGACAGTGAGGAAGCATACGAGGTACTACTGGGGAGGTGAGATAGGGAATAGTCCAAACAGTTGGAATAGTGCGGGTTGGAACTTCATCAGTTGGAGCATTACAAGGTGAGAATGTGCCTCCACCTTCGAAGAGGGGTGGTCCCATGGGCGGCCTTATGGGCTAGCTAGGGAACTCCCTGGGAATAAATTAAGACATATTTTGAATCCAACTACCAATTCCATTTTTCCATATCTATAGTTTTTTTGGAGGACACTACAATAATTTATATAAATTGAAGAGTTATGGTAGAGACTGGTGCGCATTGGGCTTGACCTACCAGATGTAGGGTGCATTCAACTGGCAGAGAGGGTGAACTCTAATCATCAACATGCGTAACTAAAAACCATGTATATTTATGTAAGTGGGGGTGGTATGAAGAGATTAACATCCTAGTGAAAGTGATGCTTGTCTAGGAGCACGACTCGAAAAAGTTGTTGTCCAAGGATGATGGTGACGATGAAGAACAAGAAGAAGGTGAGAAAGATGAGGAAGAGGAAGAAGAGGTTGAATAGGAAGAAATAGTATAGGAAGAGGGAGAAGAGAAGGTTGGGGTGAAGGTACCATAGCTGAGGTACCTCTAGAAAAAGTTGTCTTCTAGGGAATCCCATGTGAGAGTGGTGAAATCATAGGCTCTCACGCAGAACTGGCCAAACAACTCAAGGTGAGTCTCGAATCTTATCTCTACTAGACTTTCTCTTTTCATAACTCAAATCCACTGACCAAACTTTTCCCTATTCAAGAACACATCAATGATGATTTCCAGTAAGCTTCCCATATAGGGGATGGAAATGTATCCATGGATGTTGAAGAACATCCTCATGAATTTGCATCGGGGAATGAGTAGGGTGGGGGAACGACCACAGTTGAAGTGATCGAAGGACCAGACATGATTGAAGTGGCTAGAGATAAGAGAATAATAGGGGATGAAATATAGACCTCATAGTCTCAAGCTATTACCTCTACTTAGGAGCCAGTGTTGATCATTAAATTAACAAGCGTCGAGGGATCTCCTGTGGTGGCGGATCCTGCCGTGACTTAGGTACTGGATACCGCTATTCTTGGATCTTGTAAGTTTATACCTTTTTTGGCTCACATATTTTATTGGGGAACTCAAAAGACCAAGATATTAGTTCCCAATGTAGTGATTTCAAGGCTGGAGGCTTGAAAAACTGTCGAGTCCAAAACATATGCAGAGGCTCTACTGGTGATTGCACCAGATCACGTAGAGTCAATTATTCAAGATGGTCCAGCCCTAGCACCCAGTGAGAGGAAATATTCAATCATGGGTGATGCTACTACAAGGGTTGAGATCCAAGTTGGTGAGGTTGAGGTTTCTGAAGAAGAAAGAGTGTCAGAAGAGGGCCCTGCTGCTGAACTCCTAGCTATTTTTCCTAAGTACAGGCCTATAGATCCTGGGGAGATGGATGAATTTGATCATGGTGTGGATTAGGAGAGTCATATGATGTGATGAAAGTCATGTAATTGCATCAAATTCTTCCATAATCAATCACAGGCACAATGGATTATTCGGATGGGGTCACTTCACACATGGCTACGCTTTCTCTACACCAGAGGGGTGAATGCTCACCTTATTAAAATAATGATTAGTGATTATATGTATGATAAGATACAAGAGAGTATCCAATTCTCTTATATTTCCTAGTGTCATTAGGATTTAAAGAATACCTAAAATTTTCTAATGTTTGAGCAGGAAGTTCAACGCCTTGAAGAGCAAGAAAACAAAATAGAAACATTTATTGCAATCTATTTTGAGCTCATTGAATAGTTGAAGGTCCAACTAGAGGATTCCCTTGAGCGAGAAGAATAGGAAAGAGATAAAATGATTGAGTTCCAAGATGAGCAGGAGAAGATGTATGCCATATCTAATGAGATCCACTCCACAGCTGCTGACTAAGAGAGGAATCTCAATGAGCTAGAAGTAGACCTGGAGGCTACGAGCCAGAAGGTGGATGCACTGGAGAAATCCCTTTAAGGGGATAATCCATAAGGTTTGTGTTTTGGACAAATCATAAACATATATCCCTCTTTGTTTTCCTATCCCGAATTGCGTGTATAGAATTATTATTTTCTTTCTTTCTTATTTTAGTACACCTCGACCATAACTGTGAAGTAATTAGCAATCAATCTCTAAGATCACGTGGGTCATGCCTAGTGCGAGAAACAAGAGAATACTACATAATTATTCACTTTGTGTATGAGAGTTTCGACTAAAATTTAAAAAAGATGGGGTCTGGATGACCACCCAGAGTTTTTGAAACAAAATAGGGGTCTTGAACAGAGAATAGTGTCCTTTGAATAGCCAAAATGCTCTTTCCCACATACTCTAATGCATGAGAGGGATGACTCCAGGGGTGTTGTAATAAATCTGAACAAAGGGGAATGAAGATTGGTAATTATGATACCCAAAATTCAGAATGCAGTGAGGATAGAATGATAACCAAGGATATCTATTGACCAAATTCAAAACATATTATATTTATTGCATTAGCCTGAAATGGGAACAAACAAATGAGGGCCCACTGCTGACCGCATTTGAAAACAAGGGGCCAAACTCAACGTGTCATCTAATGTCCTTCAAAACATTGGCCCAGGATGGTAGGTGAGCCTTAAGGCTGATCATCCTAACCATTAGGGGGTTACTTTATATTTGAAAGGGAATGGGGATCCAAAATAGAGGGCACACAATGTGTGGTGATGGAATGATGGTTGTTTGGATAAAGTCCAACACTCTTGAAATTATTCCATTATGATGAAAGTACATTAGGTGAGTGTAGTGGTCTAAATCGAGTCCAAGCCTACTTCTGGTAGGGACCTCTCTGGCAAGGACCTAGGATGGTATACAATTTTATGTCGTGTAAATTGGGACGATAAGCACACATTTTTGCATTATACAGTGAGGAAAATTCATGGAATAGTTTAACATCGTATGATCAATATGTGGCACATAGTTTAAGTTCATACTTCCTGGACCCTTCCCAATAGTTTAAATTCATGTTACGTAGATTGGGAACTAGTAGTTTAATGTCATAGAGTTTGGACCATGATTAGGGGAAAAGAACCAGGAAAGTTAATGGTCATGGGGCTGGGCCGACGGTGAAATTCCTAGGTGTCGCTACGTATCCTATATGGATGATAATCAATAAAAATGTAGTTATTGAAGGTGGTATGGTAGGTAGCCAATACCGAAAATGGGCAATGTATTCTCAAGTGTAGACATCGTATGGCTGGGTAACTTATCATTACATAGCCTTGGAGTAGAAGGTGTAGTTTAGCATCGTACAATAAGGACATAAGGGATCTTATTTTATGTTCATAGACCTCAAACCATATATTGAAACTTTGAAGGTGTAAATATGTAACACAATTCTATAAATAAATCCTGATGTGAATGAAGAAAAAGAAGTCCACATCGCATAAAAAAATTCTAAGAGAACACACACACAGTTTAAAGTCATGATTCCTGGACTTAGGCGTCTATTTTAAGATGTGAACACCTAGTTTAAGGTCTTAGGGTTTGAACCAAAAGAAGTGTGGTTCTTCCATGTAGGCAAAAACTTTACCCATATCCCTAAGCCCATGTGATATATTCTTGATGTGGGAAACAAGGGTGGAGAAGATCTTTACAACACATGGAATACTCATTAGGGGAGGTGGTGTGGAGTTGAAGATAACCTCGTGACACTGATTCGTTATCTTAATGCACATAGGGATAACACCAAGAGTTTCAAAAAAATTCTTGAACATGATAGAGTGGAAAGGGATGTGAATCATGATACCAGTATTTAGGGAATAATTGGGGTGACATAATAATAGAGGGTAACTATTGACCATGTTTGAAACACAACAACCATATCATGTGACCTGAAATGGGAACAACAAATGAGGGTTGACTGATAACCGTATTCGAGACACGAGACTTGTATCAAATTGTCATTCAAAATCCTTTGGTTTGTTGTCCCAAGATGGTAGGAGAGACTTGATGCCTAGAATTCATGATGTCCAGGGGTCCTTTTGATTGTGAAATATGATGGAAACCCAAATAAATGGTGACATGAATCATGGGAATGGATGAAAGCATACCCATATAGAATCCAACACTCTAATTCCTACACCACAGTGCATATAAGCATGTTGGTGAGGCATGAAAAGGGTCTATGGGTTCAGTTAAGAGTGAAAAACATGATGAGTTGAGTGGAGGAAAAGGTTATAATGTTTTGATAAACCTGGGTTTGGACCCAAAGATGAAATGTCTGGGTGTTTCTACGTATCCCACAAGGGTGAGAATCAATCCACACGTAGTTCTGGAATGTTGTGTAGTTTAAAGTCACACGGTAAATATGTGAGGTAACATATAAAGGGAGATCCCCAAAGTGAAGTACGTTGAATGGATATTATAAACCCGATGTGAATGAGGAGAAAGAGTCCATACCACATTGTGTGCTTATGATAGAGTTTGGCCTATAGGGATAGAAAGAAGGTAGTATTTGATACCTGGGGCTGGACCCAAAGATGAAATTTCTGGGCGTTCCTACATATCCCATGATAATGGGAATCAAGACAAACCTAGTTCTTGAAAATGGCATGGTAGGATACCAATGACAGGGGAAATACTATTGTGTAGGGCTGGACCATGCACCAAAATAAGCACCATTTGATGGATCTTGTTTGTTCTTTGGTATGGGTGTGTTTTTTAGAAAAAAATCTAGAACGGAGAATCCAGATGTTTCTGTAGGAATCAATCCATATGTAGGAACTGAAAAATGGCATGGTGAATGACTGATGCCAAATATGATGTCTCCTCAAGCAAGGACACCACAATGCAGTGCTGTTTTTTGTCGTGCGGTTGGGACGATGGTGTCGCGGTTTAAGGTCATATGATAGGACCATCCCATGCACTTTAACATTGTGCGACAAAGATGCAACAGTTTAAAGTCATGTGAAACAAGGATTCATAGTTTAACATCATATGGTTCGGACACATACTGAAGAAATAGGTTCTAAAGGGAATGTGCATGGTGTGATAAAGCATACCTGACATGAATGAGGATATAAGTCCACACCGCACCACGCACAATTCCAGGGGGTAAAATTAGGCCAAAGGGGCCTAAAAAGAACAAGGGACCTAAGGCTAGACCCGAGGATTAAATGTTCGGGCATTCCTATATATCCCATAAGGATGGGAATCAAGCCATACGTAGTTATAAAAATGGCATGCAGTTTAACATCATGCGGTAAGGACAGAGATGGGAGGGACTAGACCATAAGGTAAAGTATGTGGTGTGACTATTATAAACCCGAAATGAATGAGGACATATGTTGGGCAAAAATCCCTCAAGGTAACATTGAAGTATTTTTGGGTTGGTTGTGTTTGTTGACAAAGCAGGTTCTCATGGATATTTGTCGAGTTCCCGAGAAGTTGTTGACAATCCATGTTGACAAAGAACGATGACAAAGGAAAAGGCGATCTGGAGGCGGTACAAAAGAGCAGTACAAGGTGGCGCCGTTTTCCAGTGTTTGCCAAATTTTTGGGGTCCAAAATTTGGAGTTTGGTGAGCTTCGCGAAAAGAGGATTTCAATGAAGAGCACAATTTAATATGGAAAAGGTATGAATTTCGCGAAGATAGGATGCATGGTTTGGAAATCGCGAAGACCAGAAGAATGGAGGCGGTGATGCTTCGCGATTACGTCAAGCTTCGCGAATGGAAGAGGCTGAAGCGCATCGCGGCGGAGAAGGGCTTTGCGAGAGAACATCGCGGCGAAGGCGCGAAGGAATGTTGGGCTTCGCGAGGGAGCTTCGCGGCGAAGGTGCGAGCCGCGAAGGTAAGTTGACGGTGATTCATCGCGACTACGTCAAGCTCCGCGAACGGATGATTGCCGTAGAGCTTCGCGATTTGGACAGAATTCCGACAGAAACTTTGGAGCTTCGCGATTTGAGATGACGTGGCGTTGACTTCGCGCGGAAGGGATGAGGGTCGGTGGAATCGCCTATAAATAGAGGCCGACCCCTTCAGGCGAAGTAGAGAGAATTTTCAGAGAAAATACTTTGCTCTCGATTTGCGAAGGTGGTTCGCGGAGCCAGTGTGCTTCGCGAAAGAGGTGCTTCGCGGCGGCTATTGTAGCTCCGCGAAACCTGCGAGCTCCGCGTTGGCTTACTTAGCTTCGCGAGGTTCGTTGCTTTGCGACGGCTTGAGCATCGCGAGAGTGCTTCGCGAAGGAGCTTCGCGAGTGAGCTTCGCGAAAAGACAGGAGCTTCGCGAAGGCTTGTTTGAGCTTCGCGAAATTGGGAGCCTCGCATTGTAGGGTGCTTTGCGAAGGTCTTTCCAAAGGTTGGTTGCCCAGTGGATAGTGGCAAAGGGGTATTCATCTACGGGTGAAAGTTGAACTTCAAAAGAGCATCTACATACAGAGGAAGATGCACTTCTTAAGGAAAATGAAGAGACCTACAGGTCTATAAACTGTGAGTGGATTCCATCCAAGAGCAGTGAGCTCAGGAAGAGGAAGAAGGTGATCCTCTCCACCGGCAGTGAGCCAGAGAGAGAGAAACAGGGAGTGACCCTTGGGAAATCAGTGAGCTGACCCTAAACATTGTAAAGGCAGTGAGCCTGGGCATAGAAGTGATCTAGCCCGAACCTTGTAATCCACAGCTTGTGAAGATTAGTGGAATTTGGTACGACCGGAAACCTGTCGGCGTATGCTCCTTGGACGTAGCCCTTAGCGGTGAACCAAGTAAAGTTGTTGTGTCCTGTGCTTGCTTTACATTCTGTTTATTTCGTGCAACAGGGAAAAGAGAGAAGAGTGTTTTGCTTAACAGCGAAACAAGATCAGAACGGGCATTAATTTTTAATTAGTCATACCCTGATTCACCCCCCCCCCCCTCTCAGGGTATCCAGCCTAGTGGACCTAACAACATAAGTCCACAGACGCCACACCATGAAATCCCATAATAATCAGGGCCAAAATGCTGAATAGAATAGATAATTGGTGGAGCCTAATCTGGACCCAAATATGAAATGTCCAAGAATTCCTATGTATCCCATAAGGATGAGAATCAAGTCATATGTAGTTCTTAACATGCCATGAAGTTTAACATCATGTGGTAAAGATGGTGAGATCTTAGTTTAAGGTCATAGAGCTCAAACCAAAATAAGTGAGATTCTTCGAAGCAGTCGTAAACCTTGACCAAATCCTTAAGCCCACATGAGCTATTCTATATGTGGGAAACAAGGTCAAATAAGATCTTTACAACACATGGAATACATAGTAAGGGGAAAAGGTGTGTTGTCAAGGATGACACCATGATGTTGATTCGTCCTCTTAGCATGAAAATATGCATAGAGGGATATCTCTAAGGGTTTCTAAATTCCATTTGAACATGATGGAGTGGAAAGGGAAATGAATCACATGACTAATAATTAGGGTTCAATGGGGGTGGCACAATGATAGAGGATAACTATTAACAATGTTCAAAACACAGCATCCACGCCATGTGAACTGAAATGGGAACAACAAATGAGGGTTGACCACTGACCGTATTCAAAATGTGGAACCTATATTATAACATCATTCAAAATCCTCTGGGATGTTAGCCCAAAGCGGTAGGTGAGCCATAAGTCTGAGCATCCTTACCATATGGGGGTCGTTTAGGATTTCAAATATGATGGAAACCCAAATAAAGGGAGACGTGAATCATGGAAATGGATGAAATCATGTCCATGAATAATCCAACACTCAGGTCCTAAACCACAGTTCATTTGAGCGCATTGGTGAATCAGAAAAAGGGTTGAGGAGCCCAATTGAGAGAAGACAACTCGAGAATATGAGTGGAGGAAAGGGGAATGGAAAACTATCAAGAGAGAGATACACAACATGGTTATTGAAAACCCAACATTAATGAGGGCATAAGTCCACACCACACCACACACCCCCCGGAGAACTTAGACTAAGGGGCCAGAAGAAAGATAAGGTTTCTAGAAAATAGGGTTGGACCTGAAGATGAAATGTTCAGGCATTCCTACATATCCCATGAGGATGGAAATCAATCCATATGTAGTTCTAGAAATTCCATGCAGTTTAATATCATGCAGTAAGGATGAGGAATGAGGGACGTTCTAGAAGGAGGGTCACATGGTGCAGCCATTTTAAATCCAACGTGAATGGGGACTAAATAATTTCACATCACACTATATGTAACCCTTGAAGAGAAATAAAACTGGGGAGGGGAGAAGATATTTGTTGGGATAGACCTAAAGATGAAACGTTTGGGTGTTCCTACATATCCCATAAGGATGGTAATCAATCCATACACAGTTCTGAAAATGTTGTGTAGTTTAACGTCATGCGGTAAGGACATGTAAAGGAGGAGTGTCTCAAGGGGATATGTGTGGTGTGGAAAAAATATCCCGAAATGAATGAGGAAAAAAATTATGTACCAAATCGCACAATCCTAAGAGAGAACTTGGTCCAAGAGTCCAGAAAGTTCAAGGGACCTAAGGCTAGGCCACAAATGAAAGGTCTGGGTGTTCCTACGTATCTAATACGAATGGGAATCAAGAAATATGTAGTTCTTGAAATCCGTGTAGTTTAACATCATGCGGTAAGAATGAGGGGGATCTTAGTTTAAGGTTGTAGAGATTAGACCATGATGTGTATTCACCATTCATAGTTTATTGTCATGCAGGTTGAAAGGGATCTTAGTTTAGGGTCCTAGGGCTTGGAACATTTACAGTTTAATGTCTTTCAGGACGAGGATAGACGGTTTAATGTCCTCTAGGATGTACATGAGAAGTTTAAAATCTTTCTGGATGGTAATAAAATTTAGCGTCAGGTGATACAAATATTCCCTCATGTTAAGTACTACTTGAGGAATTTGGAGTTGGTGGGAGGAGTAATACACTCACCATCCATAGTGACTAGTGAGTATGTACCATAAGGGTAAACCTTATGAACTATGTAAGGTCCCTCCCATTTTGTCTCTAGCTTCGGTAGCTTCCTTCTTATTACCATTGTCTTTCTCAAGTACAATACCATGTTACCTTGTAAGAAAGATCGGAGGTGAAATTTTTTATTTAAATCCTTGGATATCTTGTTTTTATGCCTCTCCAGATTGTGCAGGGCAAAAAGCTTATTATATTCAAGTGCTTCTAGTTCAGCCAGAGGGATTTAGACTACTTTTTCCAGTGCCTGCTGATTGTATATGGATGTGCGTAATGAGGGTAACTTAATCTTGATGGGTAGGAATACCTCTTTTCCATACACCAGGGAATATGGAGTCACCTGGGTGGAATTACGCATCGTCGTCCGGTAAAACCAGAGAATGTTGGAGAGTTTTTTTGGCCAAATATTTTTGTTCTGAACAACCATCTTCTTCAATATATTAGAGAGGGTTTTGTTGAACACCTAGATCTACCCATTTTCTTGCACATGATAGCGAGATGTATGATTAAAATAGATGTTGTACTTGGGGTACAATTTCTTCAGCTCGACTGCTCAGAAATTGGTACTGTTATATGTGAGGACGACATGAGGGACTCTGAATCAGTGGATGATATTGGATATCATGAAGTCAATAATGGAACAGGTCTTAACTTCCTTGAGTGGAATTTCCTATGTCCACTTGGAAAAGAAATCCATAGTAGTCAGGATGAACCTACACTGGCAAGCTATTATTGGTGGATAAAATTCCATGACATTGAGTCCTCAGACCACAAAGGGACAATAATACTTGGTATTATAGAGAGGCTCTGGTAGCCGATTCACAAAATTGGCATAGATCTTGAATGCATGGCACCTCTTGGAAAACTCAATACAGTAACAGATCATGGTGGGCCAAAAATATCCCAATCTTTGGATCTGATGAGAGAGTTTCGGCCTCATATGATGATATCTGTAGAACCAGGCATGAACCTTCTACATAACCTAAGAAATATCACCTCATTGAATGAAATGGAGAAGAATACCATCAAACCCACATCTGTAGAGGCTCTGCTCAAGACTGGGACCACTCTTGAGGGTGAACTACGTTGTGCAACATAGGATTCACTCATGTTTGGCTCAATCTGTTGGGAGATTACCATGATGGAGATACTTGATAAATGGAGTCATCCAATCATAGTTCCCTTATAACACCACAGCAGGGGGACCTAAAGGTTATGATGTGGAGGAACTGGCGGTAATATAGATTACTTGTGGGCTATCATCATCATTCGGAGTGATGAGAGTGATGAATATTTGATGTTCCACATGGATAATCGAATCATATTGTTCTAGCTCTTCAAGATACATGGTAAGGTTGGCCAAGTCATCAAATCAACTATTATGTGATCTAGGGACATGAGTAACTTCTGGACGATAAGGGAACCGGACCATCAACTGGTGAGTATGCTCTAATAGGTGTAAGAGTTCCAGATTCCTGATGATGTAGTCACCATTGATCTGCTTGATGACCAGTTCAGAGTCCCCCTTTACATGCAGGTGGGGAACATCAATCTTGAGGGTCAGCTTGAGACCAGTGATGAGATCCTGATACTCCACCTTGTTGTTGGTACATCCTTCTGAAAACAAGAACGAATAGGGAATGATAGCTTGTGTAGGCATGATAAAGAAGATATCCAGGTCTACTCTATTGAGTCTGGGATCATTGAGTCTCATGTCCATAGGGCTTCGGGAAGTTCTATAAAAGTGAATTTTTTAACACAGAATGGATTGATCTACTGAGAGGATTACCTCATCAAGAAAGTCAAGATCTAGATATTTCTCTACAGGGGATGGATGGGTGGAAAAATGTCTTCTAATGCCTATCCCTTGATAGCCTTATGGGGGAAAACTTGTTGTAAAACTTTTGAAGGATCACTTCCCATTATGCTAGATGACCTATCATCATGGGGTGGTTTAGAATGTACTTTAGTGGATCCACTCGGGACACTAGCTGTATCTCATGGTGCTACAAACAATGTATCAATTTCTGCATTGTGAATACCAGTGCAAGGAACCTCTTCTTGATATAATAATATATGGTCTCCATATCGAGGATCATGTGGTTGAGATAGTATAAATTATTCTATGTTCCCTCATTGTTCTTATGGGTGAGAAGGGAACCGAGGGACCATTCTAGAGCAGTCACATAGAGGACCAATGACTTTCTGAAAATGGGTGGAATCAGAACCAGAGGTTGTAGCAGGTACTACTTTATTTCCTCAAAAGTAGTCTGACACCCCTCATCCCACTGATAATTGACACCTATATTCAGATGTTGGGAAAAGGTCTTACACTTACCAACCATATTTTTGATGAATAGGCGTATGTAGGAAAATTGGCCTTGAAATCCTTGGAGCACCCAAAGGTTGATCAGAGGAGACATCTAACTGATGGACATGATTTAATTTGGATCTATTTCAATGCTTATGTATCTGATGAAAAATACGAGAAAATTTATAGAGGTAACCTCGAAGGCACACTTTAACGGGTTCATCTTCAGGTGTCAGGAATAAAGGAAGATGAATAATTTATCAAGATATCTGAGATGGTCCTGACACTGGCGGTATTTGACCACCAAATAGTCCACATAGAATTCCACCAATGTCAAAGGATTGGCTTGAATATGTGGTGTATGGAACACTGATAGGTGGAACCTTCATTATTTAGACCAAAAGACATTACCTAGTAGCAGAAAGTACCTTGTGGTTCCCTGAAGGCGGTAGACTCTTCATCATCAAAGAACATTAGGATTTTATTATATTTGGAATACTTGTCCATGAAGAAGATATCCTGAAACCCAGTGGTAGCATCAATCAATAGTTCTGTCATGGGAAGGGGAAAATCATCCTTCGGAAAATGATGGTTGAGATCCTAGAAGTTGATGTATACTATGATCTATCCATTTTTCTTCCAAAAAGGAACAATTTTAGCTAACCATATGGGGTACTGTACCACCTTGATGAATTTGGATTTGATGAGCTTATCAACCTTAACCTTGACCATGGCACTGTGAAAAGGGTGCATCCTTCTGGGAGGCTGTTTGAACCCATGATGATTTTATAGGAGACTGAGATGGTGGATGATGACCTGAGGATATATCCCTATAATCTCATCATAACTCTAGGAAAACACATCATGATGTTTCCTTAATAAATCCACGTATAGTTGTTGCTCTTCTGCATGTATAGTTGCACTGATCAGTGTTGGTTTCAGTTTCGTCTCGGTACAGAGGTTCACTTTTACCAATTCATTGACCATAGTGGAGACTCCCTCTTCGAATGCGGGAGGGGTGTCTTCTAAATCCTCTTCTTCATCCACAACGAGAGGATAATTGATAGGAGGCAACTCCTCCGAGTCGACAGATCCTGGCGGGATACTATTGCTATCCTGAGCGATGGTGGAAACCTCATCGGGGGACTCCTACACTGCTGAAACCATGGAGATGAAAGCTATCGACCCAATCCCATTTGGCCTTCGACCCATGGGGCCACGTTTGATAGTATCAAAGAAATTGTGATGCATTGTCTTGATATAGTTTATCCCATCATGTCGAAACAAGAAAGTATAACGTATTTTTGTTTCCATGGGGCGGATATCTCGATACCTTATAAGAGCAGGGGGAACTGGGATCACTTGATTCTTATTTGTGTAGGAATATGAGGTAATATCACGATGTTCCTTAGACTTTGGAACATGTTTCCCCCTCGTTACTAAGACAATAAAGCATTGTCCCAAATTTGAGGTCATAACCTCCAATAGGTGAATTAAGAAAACATAGGCGTCATCCAGGTCTGTCCATAGGTTGGTTGTAGCTGTAGCATGCCCAACCTCATTAGCCTAAATCTATTTTTCCTTGCTCTTGTAGTACTTGGCATCCAAGTAGCGGTCTTCACAAGAGTCAAAGGAAGACGTATCACCTTGGAGCACGCCTACTCTACCATTAATGGTGTACTTAAGGTATTGGTGATATGAGGAAGAGATTGCTTCATATAGGTGGAGCCATTGTCTACCCATAAACGCATTGTAAGTGGTGTCTTGTGAGATAACCATGAACTCAGTGCTGGTAATTAGGCCATTGAACCGGGTCTTTAGGTAGATCTTTCCAACTGCTGTTTACTCCATCTTGTCATAACCTTGAATATTCATGTAAGAGGGACTCAGATCTATTTTAGATAGCCCCATTTTGCATAGTGTCTGGGTTGGGATGAGATTGATCCCAAAACCTATGTCGACAAGATAGTGACAGGCTTCTACAATATTGAACTGGATAGTGATATACAACAAAAGGATTTAACCCTGTATAGGAGAACCTTTTTCTTATCTAGAGAAAGATATGATGGCCTAACATTCTTCATTCTTGGTTGTCTCATCATGGAAGGATTATGAACATGCTACTTCTGTCTCAAACTAGAGGTGGCTTCTTAATGCCTCTATAAGGGATTCACGCATATCTGTTGACAGATGCTGTTTTACAGAGGTTAGCTCGGGGCGTTTTAATATGAATGGTTACAGGAGTATTCTTCATTGGAGCGATACGGTGGTGGTAGGGGATGAGGTTTCATGGTGCAATGTGATCCCATCGAGAATGAACTTTCTGGTGTGGAGGATCCAAAACTGAGCCCTGCCCACTGAGGAAAATATTCAGAGAAGAGGGGTTTGCATGGCATCGAGATGTTACTGTTGTGAGAGTCTGTGTTCTGAGTCAACCTTGCATTTATTTTTTTAGGGACAATGGGATGATTTCCTCTGGTATCAGATATATCAATACAGGTTTCCACATGGGGAGTGTCATTCAGTTCGGGATTATCTGTAGCTATGGTTTTCTGGTTTTGGTAGCAGGACAGGGGAGCGAACAGCCCGTATTATCATTCTGGTCTCCATCTGTTGGACAATATGGGAGGCTCGCAATCAGGTGAGGTTGGGTTGCAGGAGGTCTTTGTTAACTCTCCAGGTCCGGATGAGATCTCTCATTATCGAACTATCATCTCTTTTCAAGAACGGAGTTTATTCAATTATGCTAGGGAACCTCGGTCACAGACGCATCCAGAATTTGGACAGAGGACGGTGGGTAAGGTGGGAGCCTCTAGCTTTTGGACTGAAGCTGAATGTGGATGGTTCATGCTTGGAAGGAATCGTGAGGGGTGGTGGTTTGCTTCTGGATTTTTGGGGTTCAGTTCTTATTGCTTTCAGTGCTTATTATGGACCTGGTAACTCTATGGGTGAGGAGTTTAGATCTCTTCTATCAGGTCTAATTGTTTGCAGGAGGAAAGGCCTTTCGGTGATGGAAGTGGAATCGGATTCGGAGGTTCTGGTCAGATCTCTGCAGGGAAATCACGACATCTCTTGGTATTTGGTGTATGTTTATCATAGGTGCAAAGCGGAGACTAATCAGGGAAGGATGGTTCATCATAGTCTGAGGGAGTCCAAATTTGCGGCTGACGTGTTGTCTTGTTGGGGCAGACCAGAGGAGAATCTGGTGGTTTATGATAGTCTCAATTCTCTTCCTGTTGAGTGTGTTAATGTGGTTTGGAAGGACTCACTTGGCATGCATTATTTTCTTCCTCTGTGACGTGTAGCCCTGGTTTTTAAGGAAATAATAAAAAATAACTTTCAGTCAGCTGGAATGATTCTTGAGGACATCATATTTTCATGCCAAGCATACACTTTTACTAACATGAGGTCGCTATGTTACAAGAGGTATAACGGGCACTACTAGTTGAACTGGAAGATTTTGGTTGGTGTTGGGAATGTCCCACTGCTCACTAGTCGAACCGCATAGAGTGACTACTAGCTTACAACCAAATAACTGAGGTCCATCCACAATAGAACTTAGATGATCATAGTATGGTCATGGTGGATCTGCCTGATCAAGTAGTACAAATAGTGGTGGAGGTGAATCTGAAAAAATGAGATGAGAAGGATGTGTATGTTGAGCTCTGCACTGGGCTTACTGTCTGGTCTTGGTGGCATGCACGTCTAAGTTGGAAGCACTGACCAATGCATTCTGTAAATTTACATACCCACGGCTCTATCGACACTAACGTCGACTGGGGATGTTGGGAGGGTCTACCTGGCACTCTTCATCATCGGGAATCATGTAGGGGTTTACCAGCTTGACGGTATTGACTGAAGCATACCCTTGGTCATCACTTGAAGAATAATCTATTGTTGGGTGGATTCTGGAGGCAATCCCCATCTCTGGGGGCATGAAATAACTGAGAGTACAGGACAGATTTGGCACAGGTGGAGGTATTTGTCTTCCCTTGTGTCGTCAGTTCTTGATCCCTTGAGAGGAAAACGACTTAGATATTGATGCAGAGGTAGTATCTGAAGGTAATGCAGTGAATTCTAAAGGCTCGGGATAATTCAAACATGAAGGAATAATACCATGGGCATGAGTAACTACCTTGCGAGCCATATGGTCATCATATTTTTGAGACTCGTGATTGGAAACTTGTTGTCATTTGCCCTTGCTGTCACAATCAGGCTTTATAAACACACATGCCACTTGCACTGGGGCTGGAACCAACCTGACTATGTTGTTATCAACCTGGTCTTTAATCCAGTCTTTAAACACATAACACTACTTGAGGGTATGCCCAAGGAACCAGTGATAGGGGCAGTAATTAGGGAGATCAGTGAGATCCACCTCTTTGGGCCTCTTGTATTTTGGAAACCTCAAGATTCCCTAGTCCAAGGTGCTTCAGAAATAACTAGGGACCTGAGATTCATTAAATGAGTAAGTCTTGTTCATCCGATCCAGGAAAGGAGCTATGAGGGTCTGACCCTAACGAGGGGCTGGCGGAGCCTGTCATGGAGGTGGAACCTGATTATCTCACTTGGGCAGAGGGGGAACATTATGCAGTGGTGCCTCCAGATTCTAAGGTGGGTGCTGCTAAGCTGGAGGTTGTACCTGAGGTGGTGGACCTCCGCGAAGTTGTTGAGGTGGCTCCATCGGTAATAATTATAGCTACCTATGGGCCTCTATTTTAGCTATCATAGCAAGCTCAGTCTCAGCAGCTCTTCTTGCGGGAACTACAGGAGGCAATGGACGTGCTTTCTTGGCTTGCTACAAGGCTTCTTCTAAACATTGAGCTTTATAAGAGAAATCCCAAAACCCACCTGGGAAGTTCTGAGTGATGAGATAAGAGAACAGTTCGGTCTTCACATTCCCCACACACATCATTACCAGTTGTTCCTAAGTCAATTCCATATCAAGTGAAAAGGTGAGACCCTTCCACCTGGTAATGAAATCTGCAACCCACTCATCCGACCTCTGTTTTTACTTGAAGTGGTCGGCGATACTAGTCTTCCAACTGGTGGAACTGAACTAGTAAAGAAACTATCTGTGTAGATATTCCCAACCAACTATGGATCTAATGGGTAACTGGATATACTGAAAAAATACGGTCCCTTCTAATGTTTGAACAAAACAATGGGGTTTGGTGGCCTCCTTCTATGCTGGAGTTCCCACCATGGGCCCACATCGTGAAATGAAGTGGGCCCACTATAAGAAAACAGTGTTTTAGCAGTGGTTCTTTCGTGTTTTTTCGATCACAAATTTAGAGGTGGTTTTAAAAACCGCCGCTAAAAAAATTTCGCTAATTTTAAAAAAATATTCGTGCATTTTTTTTAAAAAAATCTTTTAAAAAATTTTCATTTTTTTTAACGGTGGTTTTTAAAAAAAACTGCCATAAAATAGTGGCAGTTTTTTGAAAACCGTTGCAAAATTTAAGAAAAAAAATTTAAGAAAATTTTAAAAAATTATTTAATATTTATTTATTATTTATTGTTTTTTTTTATTATTTACAATCAAATATAGTTTATTTTTTATAATTTTATATATTTATAATGTGACAATTAATTAATATTTATAATTATTAGTTAATAATATTTTTAAACTGAAAGAAAATCTTCAATAAGTAAAAGAACAGACTTCGGCATCAAATGACCATAACTTCTCATCCGAGAGTCCATTTCAGCTCCACAACCAATCAAATCGATGTATATCAAATGAGAAAAAACCAAGTGAGATTTAAATCATGTGATAATCAAAGGAAAAAAATATATTCAAAATTCAAAAGTCAAAAATTGAACTCGAACTTCAAATGATCATAACTTTTAATCCGGGTGTCTGTTTGGGATCTAACACATATCAAATCGAAGTCTGTGATGAGCTCTACATTGCTTAGGTTTGGCACTAACTTTATGAGTATTGTACCCTTTTTTCCGCCAGAAAGGCCTATAAGGCCTCCGAGACAAAGGTTTTAGTTGTAGATACCGATTTCTTAAAATTCAAATGGTTATAACATTCGATCTAAGTGTTTGTTCGGCTTGTACCGCATATCATATCGAAGCTCATTTTATGAACTTCGATTTGACTGGTTGTGGCACTAGAAAATAAATCTCAGATCATATTTTATGTTCATTTTAGTGTTTTTAGGGTTTTCAAAGGTTCTTAATGTTTTATAACTTATTTAATTAATTATTTATATAATTATTTATTTATTTATTTATTTAAAATTTATTAATTTATTAATTTATTTATTATTATTTATTTAACTATTATTTATTTATTTATTTATTTATTTATTATTTATTTAGTTATTATGTACACATTAATAATTAATTTATTTATTAATTAATTATTATTAGTTTATTATTAATTTTTTATTTATTTATTCATTATTAAATAATTAATTATTAATTATTAAATAATTAATTATTATTTATTAATTATTAATTATTAATTATTAGTTATTATTAATTATTAATTATTAATTATTTATTAATTATTTTTCTATTTATTTATTTATGTATTTATTTATTTATTATTCATTATTAATTATTTCTTATTTATTATTTATTATTTATTATTTATTATTTATTATTTATTATTTATTATTTAATATTTATTATTTATTATTTATTATTTATTTTTAATTTTTAATTTACTAAATATTAATTTATTATTAGTTTATTATTAATTTATTATTCATTTATTATTCATTTATTATTTGTTATTTATTGATTATTTATTAATTAAATAATAATCAATTATTAATTAATTATTAAATATTAAATAATGAATATTTTATATTAAATATTAAAAATAAAATATGAATTATTACTTAAGAATTATTAATTTTATAATTATCAATTACTAATTATAATTTATTATTAATTATTAATTATTAATTAATTATTATTTATGTATGTATTTATGTATTTATGTATTTATGTATTTATTATTTATTATTTATTTATTATTTATTTATTATTTACTTATTATTTATTCTTTATTCTTTCTTATTTATCATTTATTATTTATTAATTTATTTTTAATTTCCTAAATATTAATTTATTATTAGTTTATTATTCATTTATTATTTATTTATTTATTTGTCCAGTATTCATTATTTATTCATTATTTATTATTTATTTATTTATTTATTTATTAATTATTAATAATTTATTATTTATTTATTAATTTTTAAATATAAATTTTAAAATATTAATTCTTAATTCTTAATGATCAATTATTTATTATTAGTTATTATTTATTATTTATTATTTATTATTTATTATTTATTATATACTATTTATTATTTATTATTTATTATTTATTATTTATTAGTTATTATTTATTAATTTATTTATTTATCTATTATTTATTACTTCATTATTAATTTTTTATTTATTTATAATATATTAAATTATTTTTTAATTAATTTATTATTTATAAATTACTTATATATATTATATGTTCTAAATTATATATTATATATTATATATTATATATTATATATTATATATTATATATTATATATTATATATTATATATTATATATTATATATTATATATTATATATTATATATTATATATTATCTATTATCTATTATCTATTATCTATTATCTATTATCTATTATCTATTATATATTATCTATTATCTATTATATATTATCTATTATATATTATGTATTATATATTTTATATTTTATATTATGTGTTATATAAGAGATAATATATAACATATAATATATAATATATAATATATAATATGTATTATATATTAGGTATTAGGTATTGTATATTACGTATTATATATTTTGTCTTATATATTATATGTTATATATTTTATATCGTATATTATATATTATATATTATCAATTATTAATTATTTATTATTGATTATTGATTAATAATTATTGATTAATAATTATTGATTAATGTTTCCCTCTGGAATGAGGGATGACCTCGTTGATTGAAGGTTCAAACATTCCAATCGGTTTCTAACGGGTTTGTTCGTAGAACCGGAAATATCCAATGATTCTATATCCATTTGGACCTACTTTCCAAAGGTAGGCACTCATTAGTTGTGGACTGATGAGGCTTAGGAATTTGCATTGGTCGAGAGGATGGGAGGTCAGACTCATCACACCTTTTTTAGGGGAATTATTGTCTACTACGGGACTCTCTTTATAGATTTAAGTTATGTTCGTGAATCCTTATTGTATTACCAAGTATAAAATGAGATTTCCTTTAGTCTGACAATTAATGATTGATATGTAAGAAATTTAGAGAATCTTTTATATGTATTCGAGGTTCTTCATCGATGAAGAATCATCTATATTTGTTAGAGATTCTTAGTTGATGGTATCCTTAAAATACTTAAAAGTCTCTTGGTCATTATGATGACCATACTGGTTTTAAATCCACTCAATGGGGCACTTGAAGTTTATTGTCATTCAGGAGTACATAGATTATTTCAGAATTGGGATCGTACCCATTGATGGGCTACCTACGTATCCTTTGTTTTGGAAAAGGAATTAGAACCCACGTAGTTCGAATAAGAGAGTATGATGTTTATGATTGATGGCTCAAAGAAAGATTTCATAATTACTTTTACACTCTAAGCTCACGTGAGTCATGCTCGGTGTGAGAAACAAGAGGTATTGGTAAAACCAGACAATTGTGCCATGAAAGATGCAGTCATAAGAAATGATGTGGGGATTATGTATGTATGACTGCCCAAAATAGATGAGTATTAAGATTTACTTTAGGGAAGAAATCCAGGATCAGGGTCCATAAAGGTATATGTACTTTATGGAGATTTGGATACTTTAATCTTGGGACTTACTCCTAAGGAAGATTCCCAAGTTAGGAGGGGACTTATGATTGGGTTTTATTCTGGACAAGGAAGCCCAGATCAAAAGGAAATTAAGACTGGGGCTTACTCCTGAAAAGGAGGCCCAGGTTAAAGGGATTTGAAAATTAAAGGGACTTGGGGCTTACTCCTAAGGAGGAGGCCCATATTTGAGACTGGGGATTACTCCTGAAAAGGAGGCCCAGGTTAAGGGAATTATGGTTGGGGAATACTCCTGAAGAGGATGCCCATATTTGAGACTTTAAGACTGGGGCTTACTCCTAAGGAGGATGCCCAGATTAGGGGACTTGGGACTTACTCCTAAAGAATATTTCCATATTAATGAGAATTTGGACTGGGGAATACTCCTAAAAAAGAGGCCCAGGTTAAAGGAATTAATGTTTGGGGCTTACTCCTGAGGAGGATTCCCATAATTTGGGGAATTATAACTGGGGATTACTCCTGAAAAGGAGGCCCAAGTTAAAAAAAGACTTGGGGATTACTCCTAAGGAGGATTCCCAAATTTGAGAATTTGGACTGGGGATTACTCCTGAAATGGAGGCCCAGGTTAAAGGAATTAAGGTTTGGGGCATACTCCTTAGGAGGATGCCCATAATTTGGTGAATTATGACTGGGGATTACTCCTGAAAAGGAGGCCCATGTTAAAAGAAGACTTGGGGCTTACTCCTAAGGAGTATTCCCATATTTTAGAATTTGGACTGGGGCTTACTCCTGAAAAATAGGCCGAGGTTAAAGGAATTAAGGTTTGGGGCTTACTCCTGAGGAGGATTCCCATAATTTGGGGAATTATGACTTGGTCTTACTCCTGAAAAGGAGGCCCAGGTTAGGGGATCTGGGGTTTACTCCTGAAAAGGAGGCCCATATTTTAGAATTATGACTGGGACTTATTTCTGAAAAGGAGGCCCAGGTTAAGGATTCTCTCATCTTAAAGGATGAGGTTGAATGAATGAAATCTCAATCTTTAGTGACATAAAGATTTATAAATCACTAGATTTTTGAGAGATGTTCCACAGAGTTCCTTTCAGAGAAGTAAGCCAAATCAAGAAATCAAGCCATAAATGGATTTGAAGAGTGTCTTGAAGACTGAATCTTAAATAGGAGAAGTGGAATGGCATAAGAGGGGTGAAGTTGGCAGGAAAGGCACCCAAAAATGTAGGGGCACGCAAGTCCTGGTAGGCACGCAGGTACTGTGTGGGCGCGCAAGTCCTGGTCGTGCAGGTATACCTGCGCGACACATGGGTACTTGCGCGATTTTCAGTCCTTAGAGTAATATTTGGGTGATCCTTGATAAAATCCTTTAGAATCAACCCTAGAGACTTTCTAGAAGATGTCGCGCAAGTTATGGTGAAGAAGTAGGGCGGCGCGTAAGTGTGTTCATTTCCCTTAAGGGTAAAACACTTAGGCGTGCAAGTGTTAGTGAATTCTAACACTTAGAGCTTAATCCTCTTATTTAGACCTTCCATTCTAGGTAAAGAATTACCTTAGAAGTGTTCGGAAGACCAGAAGAAGAGACTTGGGCATTCAGAGCTCTGTATCTGAATTCTAGAAAAATTCCCCCCGAAATGGGGGGCCCACAGGGTCTATTTATAGGCTGTAGAAGACCCCAGGTAGTTATCCTTTAGGGTGTTCAAGTCACTTGCACTACCATTAGTTGTCGCGCAAGTAGACTTGCGCGATAGTGATGGAACTTGCGCGACCCTTGTGCATTTGATGCCTTGTTCATGCCTTTGTCGATTTTTGATGTTTTTCTTCAAAAGATGAATCAATTTGGGCTAAGTCATTTCCCTTTCCATTCTTTTAGACAATGTGAAGAAAAGGATCATTAACAAAATTCCCCCCTCAGAGTTGGATCTGAAAGAATAAGGATGTGACTTTGAGGAAAAGAAGAAAACCAAAGGGAAATAGGCGCACAGGTGCGAGTCGTGCAGGTGCGAGTCGCGCAAGGCTGGAGCACGCTGGCTGTAGGCGCGCAGGTGGGCAGCCTTTTGTAATTTCTTGAGAAAGAGAAGAGACTCCAATCTGTGGATTTCCTTCTAATTCTTGTGCATCAAATGAAGAACTTTTTCACCTTTAATCATTTGTGCACCTATTTCCCTACTACCTTCTTTAAATTTTACCTAAGTCAATGGGCCTAGTAAGCATAGTTTGATTTTTACTAGGATTATTATAAATAACCCTACAAACATTGAATATTTTAATTGCTCAATATTATCTATATAATACAAAATGTATGTTTATTGAGCTGGAACTTGACTTTTATTCAGAGTTCCTTTGTCTTTTGTGGGCAGTTTAAGGTCATGCACGTCGGACATAAAGAGGCTAATGTTTAAGGTCAAAATAGCTTTGACCGAATGAATTAGAATTGACTCAATTCCTTGAAAATTTATCTGAAAACACATTACCACACTCAAGTATGAGGGAAAATATGTAAACTATGGCTTAAGAATATTTGAATCTGAGGAATGATATGAAAAAGAGCTAAAAGACATTAGAAGAAGTAGTTTCCAAGAATGAAGTTACCATTATTTAACAAACCCGTTAGGGGGTTGAGTTATGCAGGTCCACCTAAGGGCATTGGATACATAGTCAAATAAATAGCATATTTTGGCTAACAAGTCTGTTATGTAGACTTTTTATGCAAGGACGTCTAAGGGCACGTGTTGTATAGTCAGGCAAAAGAACTCTCAGAAATTTACTTTCCTAGTGCTAAAAATCCAGTGAAAGTTTATGGAGATTCAAATTTTCCAAAGTATAAAGTTTTTTGTATGGAAAGAGGTACTTGAATATGGAGAAGATATTTCCAAACAATATTATCGAAGAACTGGATGGATATCACTCCTACGAAGGTATGACCCAAACGTAGGGAAGGAGAATATAAATCATAGACTTGAATACTTTCAGATCATGAAAAAGGATATGGGAAAAATATGTTAAGGATGGTTATTTTTACGGATCCCTACATACTGTCATTTAAGACCAATAAGGAAAAAAGAGGATTTCTTCCCAAGAATGAAGTTACCAGTATCCGACAAACCCATTAGGGGGTTAAATTATGCAGGGCCACCTAAGGGCATTGGCTGCATAGTCAAATAACAGTATCTTTTGGCTGACAAATCTGTTATGGAGACTGTTTATGCAAGGCAGCCTAAGGGCACGTACTGCATAGTCAGGTAAAATAACTCTCATAAATTTGACATTTTTGTGATTAAAAGTAAAGAAAAGGGTTATGAAGATCTGAAAATATTTAAGGTTAGGATTATGACACATAAAGATGGGTATTGTCCAATGTATACAGAGATACACAAATCAATGCTAACCGTAATCATGTTGTGGCTGGGTCCTGAATTGAAATGTTGGACTTCACTACGTATCTCATAAGGATGGGAATCAAGCCATACGTAGTTCTTAAACTACAGTTTAACATCATGTGGGACAAAAGGATTAGAGATCTTAGTTTAGGGTCATAGATCTTGGACCATTATAAGAAATACACAGTGTGTGTTTTCATGGGGACTTTTCATCCAAGGGACTGAAAGTGGAATTTGGGGTTAGGCCCAAAGACTTGGGGATGGATTCGAGGGACACTAGAACATTCCTACGTATCCCATAAGGATGGGAATCAAGCCCACATAGTTCTAGAACTACCCTCTGTACAAATTTGGTTCGTACATGTGAAGGGTGAAAGGGGAATTTAATGCAATGATGGTTTAACCCAAGATAAAAGTTTTGGGCATTTTCATGTATGCACGTAGTCTTTGGAATGAAACATGATTGAAAATAAATGTAAATAATGATTCCCTCTCAGGTGAGGGTATCAAAGAATATTATAGTTTATTGTCATACTGGACAAAAGTGTTGTATAGTTTAATGCCGTATAGCAAGGACGAAAGTGAACCAATGTAAGGATATTGATTCTAGGGGCAGTTTCACGAATCAACATCGTATGAGATGGAGGTGAACCAATGTGAAGAGATTGATTTTGGGCTTGAACCTTGGGAGGTTGCCTACGTACCCAGCCTGGAAGGCAAGGATCAAAGTCTGCGTAGTTCAATTAAAGAATGAATTAATGATCAAGTTGTTCTTGGGGACAACGACCTAAAAAATAATGGTGTTGGGACTTACACATGGTTAGTAACCCAGAGAGAGTATTATGGTTGAAGTTTTCTCTAATATCACGTGAGTCATACTCGGTGTGAGAAACAAGAGGTAACAATAACCTTAACGATGCACAGTTTAATGTCATGTAGGATATGTAAAGGGACTACGCAGTTTAAAGTCTTGCAGTTAGGACTACAAGTGCTGCACAGTTTAGTGTCATGTAGCAGGGACAAAGTACAGTTTAATTTCATGTAGGACGTATCAAAGGACTTTATGTATAGTTTAGCGTCATGTAGTTATGACAATGGAGACAACACAGTTTAATGTCATGTTGGAAAAAAAGACGACTTTGCAGTTTAATGTCATGAAGTAAGGACAAAAGAGTACATCATTTAACGTCATGTTGGACGTATTAGGGACTTTTTCATATTTTAACATCATGTTGGATGAAAGTAACACAAATAGTTTAAGTTCATATGTATAGATCATTGATTATGCAGTTTAACGTCATGCTGGATGTAAGGTACGTTTTCACAGTTTAACGTCATGTTGGATGAAAAAGGGACAATACAGTTTAGCATCATGTTGGACCAAAGTACAAATAGTTTAAGGTCGTATGCATGGACCGTGGATTATGCAGTTTAACGTCTTGCTGGATGGTGGTGCAGTTTAAGGTCATACCGGACCAATTAGGGAACTTTTTCACAGTTTAACATCGTGTGGGACGAAAGTAACACAAATAGTTTAAGGTCATATGTATGGACCATGGATGATGCAGTTTAACGTCATGCTGGACGTAAGGGATGCACAAATAGTTTAAGGTCTTATGCATGGACCATTGGTTATGTAGTTTAACATCTTTCCATATGTAAAGGACTTTTATACAGTTTAGCGTCATGTAGTAAGGACGATGAAGGGGGGACACAGTTTAACGTCATGTTGGACGTATGTGCAAATAGTTTAGGGTCATATTCATGGACCGTGGTGCATTTTAAGGTCATACCGGACCATGATGATATATTTTTTGTTTATACAAAATACTTCTTCAAAAATCTGGAATTGGTTAGAGTAGTGATGAGTTCTCCATCCATCGAGATTAATCAATAAGCTCCATTGGAGTAGACCCTATGTATTGAGTAAGGTCCTTCCCATTTTGGCTCAATCTTGGGAGGTTTCTTTCCTGGTATCATTGGAGTTCTGAGAACTAATACCAATTCTCTCTGAGTGAATGAACAAAGATGAACTTTTTTGTTAAAAGCTCATGTTATTCGATTCTGATAGACTTACAAGTGGTGCAAAGTGCACAATCTTTTCTCATCTAACTGTTCCAATTCATTCAATCGCTTTTGGGATTGCTCATCTATAGATGACTGATCACAAATGGATACTCTGAGTGAGGGTAGTTGAACTTCAATTGGCAAGACTGATTCCATTCCATATACCAATGAATATGGAGTTGACTGCGTTGTAGTGCGGGTGGTAGTCCGATAAGCCCATAAAGCATGGAAGAGTTTATCAGGCCATGATTTCTTATCTTTATCCACCATCTTTTGCAGTATATTTGACAGAGTCCTATTTAAAGCTTCTATCTGGCCATTGGCCGCTGCATGATACCAAGATGAATGGTTGGATTTGATGTTGTATTCTTGATACAACTTCTTCACCTCGGATGAACAGAAGTTGGTACCATTGTCCATTAATATGGTATGAGGGACACCAAATCTGGTAATGATGTTAGACTTGATGAAGCTAAGAATGCATTTAGAACTGAATTCCTTAAGAGGTATTGCCTCTGCCTATTTGGAAAATAAATCAGTATCATTAAGAATATACTTAAACTGCTTGGCCGTAGCTGAAGGGTAAGGTCCCACCACTTCCATTCCCCATGTGGAAAATGGCCACGAGTATTTAGTTTTATGAAGCAACTCTGGAGGTTGATTAATGAAGTTGGCATGTACTTGGCATGAATGACACTTCATTGTGAAATCAACACAATCTTGTATCATTGAAGGCCAAAATTATCCAAGCCTTTGAATCTGATCAGACAGTCTATGTCCAGACTGGTGGGCACCACAGACTCCTGCATGCACTTCTTTCATGACAGCCATTGTCTCTTCACCATCAATTCATCTGAAGAGAGCTCCATCAAAACCATGCTTGTAGATAATTTTCTCTAGGTGATTTGGGCTATCATAAAGAGTAAAATTGACCACACGTCTCCAGATTTGTTCTTTCCCGACTCTATCAGGTGGAAGTGTTCCATTTTGAAGGTATTCCCTGATAGGTGACATTCATCATGTAGTATGACCATACGGTTCAGGAATGGTACTAATTTCATTAATTTCCTCTGTTCTGATTCGAACATAAGGTGAAATTGCACGACGGTGGGCAATACTGATGGTTGTCTCATCCTGATTTGGATCTGCTAGAGCTGTGGCTATATTAGCCAATGTATCAGCTTGAGCATTTTGTGATCACGGGACATAAGAAAATTTCCATTCCGAAGGGAATTCCTCCATTAACTCTCTGACGTAATCATACAATGGGATTAGTTCTTCTTTTCTGATGGCATAATCCCCATTGACTTGTTTGATTACCAAGTCTGAATCACATTTCACCTTTAAGTGATTCACTTGTGCTTGAAGTTCCAATTCCAAGCCTACGATGAGAGCTTGGTATTATGCTTCATTATCGGTACCAGCTTCCCACAATAAGAAGGAATAAGGTAATACTTCCTTTTCTGGAGAAATGAGCACAATTCCTAAGCCAACTTTGTTGAATTTAGGATTTTCCATTTTTCTCCCTGTTGGACTTCTGGAAGCACCATCAAAATACATTTCCCATGCCTAAGTACTTTCTTGAATATAGAAGAGTTCCTCATCAGGAAGTTCAATATCTGAAGATATGTCTTCCACTGAAGGGTGTTCAGCCAGGAAATCATCCAGAGATTGGCCCTTTATTGCCTTTTGAGACACATACTGAATGTAGAGTTGCTGCAAAATAACTGCTCACCTTGTCAGACATCCTGTAAGCATTGGACGACTATGGATTAATTTTAGCGGGTTATTGCGAGATACCAATTGGACCTCGTGATGTTGCAGGTAGTGACTCAATTTATGAACTGCAAAGATTAATGCCAGGCAGCACTTCTCAATACTTGAATACCGGGTTTCTGCTTCAAGCATAGTCCGACTGAGGTAGTAGAGGCTGTTTTCATTCCCAGCATCATTCTTCTGAGCAAGAAAGTCACCCAATGATCACTCTAGACCTGTCACATAGAGGATAAGTGATCTTCCTTCAATAAGTGGCATGAGTACCGATGGACTTAAGAGGTATTTCTTGAGAATATCGAATGATTCTTGACATTCTTCAGTCCACTGGTAAGTGACTCCCTTCTTCATCAATTTGGTGAAGGGTAAACTTTTTCCTACCAAATTGGCGATGAAATTCCGAATATAGGCTAAGTGTCCTTGAAGACCTCTTAATTCTTTAAAGTTTCGAGGAGGTGACATACCAAGGATTGACTTTGTCTTCTTAGGATCGACTTCAATACCACGATGGCGTACAACAAAGCCGAGAAATTTTCCTGAGGTTACCCCAAAAGAACATTTTAAGGGGTTCATCTTCAAATTATGTTGTCGAAGCTTGCGGAATATGACTTCCAAATCAGCAAAGTGATTAGAACGTTGTTTGGATTTAACCACCAAATCTTCTACATAGCATTCAACAAATTTCCCTAAAAAGGGTTTGAAGATACGATGCATGGCATGCTGATATGTTGCACTTGCATTCTTTATGCCAAAGGGCATTACCCGATAGCAAAACACACCCTGAGGGGCTCTGAAGGTTGTGGATTCCTCATCTTCTGGGGCCATTCGGATTTTATTATATCTGTAATATCCATCCATGAAGGAAAGTGCTTCATATCCAGCTGTTGCATCAATTAAAAGTTATGTAATCGAAACTGGGAAATCATCCTTAGGACAATGCCGATTAAGATCTCTGAAATCAATGAAAACTCTAATTTGTCTGTTCTTCTTCTTTATAGGGACAATATTAGCCAACCACTTGGGATATTGAACTTCTCTGATGAAGTTATCTTTGATAATCTTATCCACTTCAGCTTCAATTTTGGAAGCATAAGTTGGGTGTGTTCTTCTTGCGGCTTGCTTAAATCCTCAATGTTCTTCTGGTAAACCCAAATGATGAGTAGCAACATCAGGATAAAGCTCGGGCATCCCTGTATAGTTCCAAGCAAATATGTCTCAATTTTTCTTTAAAAATGAAATATACATCTCTTATTCTTCAAGAGTCATGGCCGCACTGATTAAAGCGGGGCGTGGATCTTCTTTTGTACCCAGATTTATTTATCTGAGTTCATCCACGGTGGTAGAGATACCCTCTTCAAATGCTGGAGGAGCATCTCTGAGATCTTCCTCTTCTTCTTCAACATGTGTTATTTCTTCCATTTCTACTTGCATAGTAGATGATGAAGCATAATTTTCATGATCAGAAGAGATGTCAAAATTTTCACATCTTGAAGAAGAAGCTTCCATTCCTGACCCAATTGATGATGAAGGGTCTTCCTTGGGAAATAAAGAGGAGATGATGGATTGGGAATTGACATCATTGTTCACCTCTGATGTTTCTATAACTTCTTCTGGCCTGATTGGAGAAGTATAGACTTTCTGGATTTCAGCATATGAAATGAATACATCTCCATTTGAGCTTTCATCATTGCCTCGAGAATCACCAATTTCTCCCATGTTGTCTATCTCGATTGTTGTAATTGACATTATGGATCTTTCCATAAGATTATTTTGATTTGGATTTATCTTGTCAATTTGACTGATAGGAAATACATAATCTATACTCACATGCACAAATGGATTTACTAGAATCTTCTCCAAACCATATGGAGCATTAACTTTGGTAATCTCTTCTGTTGTGGATTTCTCCCTTCTCTTCATGTGGTATAATTCCGCCTCAATGTATTGAGACTCACATGTCTTGAATGGGGCCTTATCATCATACAATGTCCCAACTTTACCATTGAAACAATATTTGAGACATTGATGGTATGATGAAGGGATAGCCGCATGTTGATGTAGCTAGGGTCTTCCAAGCAGGATGTTGAAAGCTGAGTCTTGATCAACAACCATGAAATATGAATTGGATACAAGATCTCCAAACTTAGTTCTGAGTGTAACTTCACCTAGTGTTTCTTGTTCATTTTTATCATATCCTTGTAACATCATGGTAGAAGGAGATAAATTAGATTCTGTGAGGCCCAATCGACGAAGTGTACGAATGGGCATGAGGTTGAATCCTGAACCATTGTCAATGAAATCTCTTCAGACATCTACGCCATTGACCTTTCCAGATAAGTAAAAAGGTATAATATTCCCATGCACAACATCATCTTCATCTTCATTATTGAAAGATATCACTGCATGGCATTCTGCGGGATTATTCTCTATGTGATAGACTTCAACTGCAGCAATTTCAGTTTCAAACTTCTGAGGACCTGACAAAGCCTCGATGAGTGCCTCCCAAATATCCTTTGATAGATTCAAAGCATCCAAAATTGATAACTTGGCCGGTACTTGGGCCAAGTGTTTCAATACATCATACTTTTGATCCAGAGGTCTGCGTTTCCCAACAGGAACATGTGGTTTAGCAGGTTCCTTGGAAGCAGATGCTTTGGAAGTTGATGCATCTTGTATTGGGATAGGAGTTGGCGATATTCCTCGTTTTGGAATATTAGACTGATTAGATCCATTCACTTGCTGAGAGGAAGAAGATGGAACCTTCAACCATTCTTCCAGAATAACTATGCCAGGATTGAATTTTCTATTGGTAGAAGAATTTTCTTGTTCTTTCTGATCTCACTAAAGGGCTCTACCATGAGTTTCTGCTACGTACACAGTTCTATTAGGGGTAGAATTGTAATAGTGACTTCTGAAAGATCCACGTCTTCCCCTGTATCCTGAGCCTCTGGAACTTCCTCTGATTCCTCTGTTTGATATAGGGAATTCAGGCTCATCGAAATCGAAATTACGACTAGAATATGGATCTGTTAGTTGAATCATATTAACAGAACCAAAAATCAACTCTTCATCCGATGAGGATTCTACCTGACTAGCCAATTTAGGCTATACCGTTTGGTGGGGCGGTGCCTGTGAATTTGAAGTAGATGGCATGAAGTCTACCAGAGTCAAAGACAACTTAGGCTTTGATACATACTCATCTTCTTCTAATTCTTTTTCTTTATTTGAATCATGTCGTTTCTTTGAGGATTTTCCCTCTGATAAAGAGGGTTTTACTACAGCATTCATGGCAGAAGGTACAATTGGTTTCTTCAATTATGTTCGCAAAATAGCATGAGTTCGGTTGATCGTCTTTCTGACCATCCAATCATTATATTTTTGTGCATTTTTGCTTTTGACTTCTTGCCACTCACCTTCCTCCTATGTAATTGTAGCAGTAACACATGCTACCTGGGCTGAAGAGACTTTCAGTTTGACTTGTCCCGAGTTGACCATATTTTGCAGGAGGTCTTTGAAGACAAAACAATCCTGGATGGGATGTCCCAACATTTGATGAAAGGGTAAATAATTGGGATGATCTTAATCTCCTTCCTTGTTTGGCCTCTTGGGCCTTGGCAGCTGAACCAAATTATTCTCTAGAGCCAAAATGAAGTAACCAGGAACTTGTTCATTTCGGAAAGAGTATGTTTTAATCTTTAGAACCTCAAATTTTTTCCATCTTTGATCTCTTTGATCGTCTTGACGAAACGGCCTTTTTTGTTGACGCTCAGGAGGTGCAGCCCTTCGATAAGATGAAGGTTTTGAGGTAGAAGCTGGTACAAGTGCTTGTTTAAGCATAACTATAGTAGTTTCTGCTTTACCCATTCTCTTTCCTAGAGTTGATGGAATTAAACGAGATTTAGCCTTAGTCTGTATAAGAGAATGTTCAATCTGTTGAGTGATTGAAGTAAGGTCTCAAAACCGTCTTGTGTATTTCATAGGGATCAGCGGCGTGCGTAATTCGTCATGAAAATTGTCCACACAGATTGGCAAAAGTTCCTCTTGAGGGAGTTCTAAGCTTAGGGAATATGTTAATCCCTTCCAGTGAGCAATGAAATCAGAGACTCTTTTATTCTCCCTTTGCTTACAGTTTGTAAGATCGAAAATTATTGTCTTTGGAAAAGTTGAGCTGAATTGAAGAAGAAATAGTTGACGGAGATCTTCCCATCCAGTAATTGACCGGGATTTCAAGCTTGTATACCAGACAAAAGCTGGTCCTTGCAAGGTTCGCATGAAGCATCTGATTTTCAGTACTTCTTGCTACTCCGGAGTTCCCATCATAGGATCACAAGACACGTAATGAGTCAAATTCTCTTCAGGATCACCTGATCCATTGAAAATAGGGAATGCAGGATTCCCAAAATTTGATGGGGGAGATATTGAATCTACCCATTCAGGGTAATCTTTCTTTTCCGGTTGAACCTGCGCACGCTTCCCTTCCATAGTCTTTAACTGAGCTGTTAATGACTCAATGGTAGTTATTAACTTTTTAGAAACATCCGGTTGAACTTGGACTTGGGTAGGTGCAATGACTGGAGCTTGGACAGATGTGGTGGCTGGTACTGCAACTGATGGCACCACTTCCAATTGTTATTGCACTTGACCCGTAGGATTAGACCTGTGAGGGTGTACTGATAAAGGAGAATATTCTTGATCCATCTCAGTAGCTGCAACAAACTCCATTGGCTGACTGACTCCAGCACGCTTAGGAGGAAGACTACCTTGAAGTAGTTCTGTATTCATCCTCCTCAATTACTTCATTTCTTCCTCCTATTGCGCAAATCTTTGCTCTAGTGAGAGAGATTGGCCTTCTCCAGAAGAAGGATATATAACTTGATTCTTTCCATTCCCCTTGTTTGATCCCTTTCGGAGAGGGGGAAGTGGGTTATTTGAAGGAACACCCAGATTTTGGGTAAATCTTTGATTTTGTGTACGCACACCTTCTTTATTTGTGTCTGTGCATACAAATTCCTGAGCAGGAACCTCTTCATCTAAGTCCCCTGAGTGAGCCTCATCTGGTGGATCAGTAACAACGAAATTGATGACAATGATTGATGCATAACACATCACATCCCTTCTATCATCATTTCTGTGATATTGTCGTCGTTTATGTCTTTGATGAGACATTGCCTTTTGTTGACTCAATCCCTTAAGAACTTCTTGACGAACCATAATTTGGAGAGAATCTCCTGATAATTTGGCTCTCCATTCCTCTTGAGGCTTCTTCCCCAATTAAGAAAAGACCAACTTTCTCTGAGGAGGGGATTGATGATTTGAAAAAGTCCCCAGTCTGGTGGACTGGGGCTGTTCCTGCTGTCTTTGCTCAACTCCTAGAATCCTATTTGTTTATTCCGAGGGTTGGTTTAAAAGAGTCCCCAATCTAGCAAGTTGGGGTGGCTCTTGACATGATATGTCTGAGACTTTCTTAAAATCTCTCCTGATCTTGCGAACCTTAGTCTAGAAATTAGCTGGATGTATCAACCTGTATCCACTTTTATCACCTGGCTCAAAAGACTGTTGGATGATTTCTAACACTTCTGTCACTTGATGATTTGCTTGCTCCATACGAGAGGCATGTTCAATATTCTCGTTTGCTTGATGTAGGAGTAATTAAACAACTTATTCTCTCTATTCTTGATTTTGAGAAGAACTAGTTGAGGCCTGTTCTTGAGCAAGCTTTTGATTACAAACAAAACCCATTGAATGTGTCCGTCCATGGGCAATAACATTGCATGATACCATTTTCGGCGGGCTTTGCTGACTGAAGAGCACTGTGAAATGTAGTGCTCCATGAACACCCAATCCTCTTACATGAATACCAGATGGGGGAATTGGCAATTAACTGACACAATCTTCTTAGTGCGCCAAGGCATGAACGTTGAAGGGATCTTTGCTGCTTTTCAGCCTTCGGATATCGAGAGACTGATAGATATGCCAAATCAATCTGATGTTGTAACCCTTCTATTATATTAAGATGATTTTCATATTCATCATAAGATAATACTTTATTTTTCAACTGACAAAGATTTTTCCATATGTTGAGATGAATATCATGAATCCCATCTTCAGTCAACATCTCTGGAATGTCATACTGAGAGTCAGCCAGAGGCCAAAACATGACTGGCACTTCACCCTTCTCCAATTGTTTTCTCATGCTCAGTATTTCCTCTTTATCATTCAATGAAGATTCTTCTACCTGATTTGACCAGAGTTGGTGCTTCCTTGTTGCTTTATCAGATTCAACAAGATTGGTAAAGAAATCCCTGATCAAACTAAAAGATTCATGACTTAGGGGTGGTTCTTATAATGACCTACACCCTGGGCTATCCTCCGATTGAGAAAGTATTTCACCTGCTAGAAATGAAGCATCAGACATAACTGGTTTTGTGTTTGTAAGTGCCTCAATATAAGAGGGCTTTCTCGGTACTACATTGTCCACTAGAGCATTTTCCAGGCAATGTGCATCACTACTGCAGAGAGGACTTTCATAGAGAAATTCATCATCATGGGGAGGACCACCATGGTGGGTTATAGAAAAAGATGAGATCTCTTTCTCCTTGGTCTTCTGACCATACAGAGGGTTCCTGTGGCTCTCATATGAAGATGAAACTTCAAGATCGAACGAATTGTTATGAAGCAAGCCATCAAGAGGAAGTGTTTGTTGAAGACTTTCGGAATTAATGTTCCCACTATTGGGAAATGAGGGAGTAGAATCTTGAATTCCAATAGATAACTGTCTAAGGGCTTCAAGAACTCCAGCATCGAGCAAGGCCTTGTTACAGATTGGATCTTGATCTCCTGAATGTGTTGGGCGAGTCTTCTTCTAAGATGCCTTCTTACTCACCTTGGAAACCACTTGTAGACAAAAGTGGATGCTCTGAGAAGGTGTATGTGCCTGATCAGGAGAGATGGCCAGGTTAGGCTGACGATCTCTACTGAAATCAGGTGTATGTGCCTGACTTGGTTGTCCGTATGATATGGGGGAGTATTCCCCACAACCCTCTTGGACTGGAACAGATGTGTTTGTCTGTTCTGGAGTGAACTGTTGATGTGTCACTCCACTGGTAGGGATAGATTTATGTGTCTTTCCCTGAGATGCTACTGAAGCTATTATAATATCCTGGAAAGCATCCAAAATATGAGCAGGGATTTTCTTCTGCTCTTTCACCATTGATAAAATATGCTTGGTGACTTCAGCTGTCAGAACGGGGATATATGTCTATTCCGTGCTTGGATTAGTTGTATGTGTCTGCTCTTGTCCTCCTTTTCCTGTCATTGAATCTTGAAAGTACTCAATTGTTGGGGCAGAGAGTTGAGTCTGCCTCTTGTTTGTCACTGGAGCTTTCCGACTGACTTATCTGTGTGCTACCAAGAGAGACTCTTGGTAGGCTTGATTAATACTAGCATGTGTATGTGCCTTCTGATTGCACTTCTCCGAAAATGGTTGACGAGCTCCAACATATGTAGTCAAACGAGCCTGCTGACTAGCTGATAATGTATAAACAGGTGTATGTTCCTGCCTATAGTACTCCACCGGAATTTCCTGATAGGATTGGCGTGATGCTACCAGATGAGTCTGCTAGACAGCGGAATTAAAATAGAAAGGTGTGTGTGGCTGCACGTTTCTTGCCACCAAGTTAGGTTGTTGGACTTCTCCGGAGATGGTAGAGATGAGAACCTACTCACTGTTGACCGGATTTCGCCTCTGGTGATTCATCTTGCCTACTCGGGTTCGAGGAACCTGAGCCAAACGCCTGGAGTCAGTACCCTCATCATGTTGAGGTCGCACTGCCGCACGAGTCTGGCAGCGATTATTGATAGGATCCCTCAGGAAGGAATCCTGCTTCTTTGAATTAAGGCCTTGAGGGACCTACTCATTCACCTCCCCAGAATTTGGGAGTGAATGGTGATTGCGTTCCAGGGATAACGACCCGAAATGGTTGGAGACGGTGGTTAGCACCGCCTGCTTCTTGATCACTGGTCATCGCTGTCTGGATGACCAAGGTGAATTTTTCACTTAGAGGGCTTGTCAGGCAGCCTCCAGAGTTGGAATAGTACTATTTTAATGGTACTCCTTAACTAGTGTGTTTGATACCCATCGTTGAAGATGCTGAGTAGGTGATGTCATCCTCAGAGCGAACAATGATCCAACAAGAGTAGCAGCAGTGGCATTTGCAATAGCGGTATTCACAGCAGTGGTATTCATAGGTGTGAACTTGAGAGCAGCCATTTCTTAGAATGCAGAAAATCTTGAAAAAGAGTGCTTGTTTGATGTAACAGACATAATCAAGATAAATTCAACCACTACATATTTTGGATGAGCACATATTTCAATGATTGTTTTTTTGGCCCTCTCATTGAGTTTTAAATAGGGGCCTAACAAATAAGAAAAACATTATTTTAACTTGGTTAAGGATTCACGTCGGGTTCACCATTTTTTGTTTCCCTATGGAATGGGGGATGACCTCGTTGATTGAAGGTTCAAACATTCCAATCAGTTTCTAACAGGTTTTTTCGTAGAACCGGAAACATCCAATGATTCCATATCCATTTGGACCTACTTTCCAAAGGTAGGCGCTCATTAGTTGTGGACTGATGAGTCTTAGGAATTTTCATTGGTCGAGAGGATGGGAGGTCGGACTCACCACACCTTTTTTAAGGGAATTATTGTCTACTCCAGGACTCTCTTTATAGATTTAAGTTATGTTCGTGGATCCTTATCACATTAACAAGTATAAAATGAGATTTCCTTTAGTCTGAAAATCAATGATTGATATGTAAGAAATTCAGAGAATCTTTTATATGTATTCGAGGTTCTTCATCGATGAAGAATCATCTGTATTTGTTAGAGATTCTTAGTTGATGGTATCCTTAAAATACATAAAATTCTCTTGGTCATTATGATGACCATACTAGTTTTAAATCCACTCAGTGGGGCACTTGAAGTTTATTGTCATTCAGGAGGACATGGATTATTTCAGAATTGGGATCATACCCATTGATGGGATACCTACGTATCCTTTGTTTTGGAAAAGGAATCAGAACCCACGTAGTTCGAATAAGGGAGTATTATGTTTATGATTGATGGCTCAAAGAAAGATGTCATAATTACTTTTACACTCTAAGATCACGTGAGTCATTCTCGGTGTGAGAAACAAGAGGTATTGGTAAAACCAGACAATTGTGCCATGAAAGATGAAATCATAAGAAATGATGTGGGGATTATGTATGTATGACTACCCAAAATAGATGAGGATTAAGATTTACATCAGGGAAGAAATCCAGGATCAGGATCCATAAAGGTATATGTACTTTATGAAGATTTGGATACTCTAATCTTGGGACTTACTCCTAAGGAAGATGCCCAAGTTAGGAGGGGACTTATGATTGGGTTTTATTCCTGAGAAGGAAGCCCAGATCAAAAGGAAATTAAGACTGGGGATTACTTATGAAAAGGAGGCCCAGGTTAAAGGGATTTGAAAATTAAAGGGACTTGGGGCTTACTCCTAAGGAGGAGGCCCATATTTGAGACTGGGGATTACTCTTGAAAAGGAGTCCCAGGTTAAGGGGATTGTGGTTGGGGATTACTCCTGAGGAGGATGCCCATATTTGAGACTTTAAGACTGGGGATTAATACTAAGGAGGATGCCCAGATTAGGGGACTTGGGACTTACTCCTAAAGAAGATGCCCATATTAATGAGAATTTGGACTGGGGCTTACTCTTGAAAAGGAGGCCAAGGTTAAAAGAATTTAGGTTTGGGGATTACTCCTGAGGAGGATACCCATAATTTTGGGAATTATGACTGGGGCTTACTTCTAAAAAGGAGGCCCAGGTTAAAAGAAGACTTGGGGCTTACTCCTAAGGAGGATTCCCAGATTTGAGAATTTGGACTGGGGCTTACTCCTGAAAAGGAGGCCCGGATTAAAAGAAGTCTCGGGGCTTACTCCTAAGGAGGATGCCCAGATTTGAGAATTTGGACTGGGGCTTACTCCTAAAAAGGAGTCCCAGGTTAAAGGAATTAAGTTTTGGGGCTTACTCCTGAGGAGGATGCCCATAATTTGGGGAATTATGACTGGGGCTTACTCCTGAAAAGGAGGCCTAGGTTAAAAGAAGACTTGGGGCTTACTCCTAAGGAGGATGCCCAAATTTGAGATTTTGGACTAGGGATTACTCCTGAAAAGGAGGCCCAGGTTAAAGGAATTAAGGTTTGTGGCTTACTCCTGAGGAGGATGCCCATAATTTGGGGAATTATGACTGGGGCTTACTCCTAAAAAGGAGGCCCGGGTTAGGGGATCTGGGGATTACTCCTAAAAAGGAGGCCCGTATTTGAGAATTATGACTCGGGCTTATTCCTAAAAAGGAGGCCCAGGTTAAGGATTCTCTCATCTTAAAGGATGAGGTTGAAGAATGAAATATCAATCTTTTGTGACATAAATATTTATAAATCACTAGATTTTTTAGAGATGTTCCATGGAGTTCCTTTCAGATAAGGAAGCCAAATCAAGAAATCATGCCATAAATGGATTTGAAGAGTGTCTTGAAGAATGAATCTTGAATAGGATAAGTGGAATGGCATAAGAGGGGTGAAGTGGGCAGGAAAGACACCCAAAAAGGTAGGGGCGTGCAAGTCCTGGAAGGCGCGTTGGTACTTCTTGGGCACGCAAGTCTTGGTCGCACAGGTATACCTGTGCGACACATGGTTACTTGCATGATTTTCAGTACTTAGAGTAATATTTGGGTGATCCTTGATAAAATCCTTTAGAATCATCCCTAGAGGCTTTCCAGAAGATGGCGCGCAAGTTATGGTGAAGAAGTAGGGTGGCGCGCAAGTGTGTTCATTTCCCTTAAGGTTAAAACACTTAGGCGTGCAAATGTTAGTGAATTCTAACACTTAGACCTTACTCCTCTTGTTTAGACCTTCCATTCTAGGTAACGAATTACCTTAAAAGTGTTCAGAATACCTGAAGAAGAGACTTGGGCGTTCAGAGCTCTATATCTAAATTCTGTAAAAATTCCTCCTGAAATGGGGGGCCCACAGGGTCAATTTATAGGCTGGAGAATACCTCGGGTGGTTATACTTTAGGGTGCGCAAGTCACTTGCGCGACCATTAGTTGTCATGCAAGTAGACTTGTGTGAAAGTGATGGAACTTGCGCGACCCTTGTGCATTTGAAGCCTTGTTCATGCATTTGTTGATTTTTGATGTTTTTCTTCAAAGGATGAATCAATTTGGGCAAAGTCATTTCCATTTCCATTCTTTTTGACAATGTGACAAAAAGGAGCATCAACAATTAATAATTATTTAGTTTGTATCTATTTGTTATGTATTACTTGTTTTCTCAATTAATATATATATGTATATGTATATGTATAAGTATATTAGATTCAATTTATTGACCACATGAAGAGCATGCTAGAGTGGTAATGTCTTTGGAGAATAAGCAAGAGGTAAGAGGTTCAAATCTCACCCAACGCAAAATTTATATATTTGGCATGTGCATGTGCATGGACATGGACTTGTGCATGGAGATGGGAATGTGCGTGGTAATAAATAAATTACAAAAATAATAAAATAATAAATAAATAAATAAATTACTAATAAAAAATTCAAAAAAAATCAAAAAAAATTGAAAATTAAAAAAATTAAAAAAAATTAAAAATGATTTAGCGACGGTTTAAACCGCTACTAAAAACTCACTGCTAATTGTTTCTTAACACATGATTTAGTGGTGGTTTTCCAAAACAGTTGTAGAACTATTTCGCAGCAGTTTAAACTGTTTTTAAACAGAAAAAAAACCGCCGCTATATAAAAATTTTGACGTAGTGGCCAGATGTTGCAGTGGGTCGTCTGTCCCATTAAAAGGGGATAAGGTGGGATTTTCAAAACCTAGAGGTGCTGGCATATCATCCACCCATGTCGAATATAACTTACTATTAGGTGGGATCACCACCTTTTAGGTTTCCAAAGCCTTGAGGTGGGCAATGAGAGTGGCCATTGGATCATCTTGGAAGGGATTCCTATCTTGATGAGTATCTCTGACCACCAGTGTGTAGACAAGTTATTCAACATGGTAAGTAGGCCCATCGACGCATGGAGTGTCTAGTGGGATGACTTGCGGGGATGTCGGGGTAACGACCTATGGAGTGGCTAGGGGAACTTGATCTGGGTCCCATGGAGGGTTATCATGCAACTTTGGTGGATTTGGTGATGCATATTTCGCCTGATTTCCATAAACTTTGGCCTCTACTCTACCAATATGGGCAGGATAGTCAAGGTCACTAGAAGGAAACTCACCGGGGGAAGGTTGTACCTATCCCTGCAGCACCGGTCGAGGATTACCATAATATGGTCGTCATTTCACAACACGTTTGGAAAAAATTTCATCGACTATATTTTTAAGTTCTATAAGATGTTGATGCAACACAACCTTCTCAGGGTCATCTTCCGTCTTTTACAATGATCCAAACAGGATAGAGGGTTTGACGGTCCCAACGTGCTCTTTACCCTTATTGGGATCCCGACTGAAGGACAATTACTCTGAAGGTGTAGAAAGGCCCGGTAATTTTTTTTTCTAGAGAGTAACCCTGCTCAAAGGATCCAACATGTGTGGTGCCACCCTGGGGGATATGTTCTCTTCAATGAGTCCTTGTTCAGTTTCTTCCTCTGATAGGTCGTCCATGTTAACTGTGACTGTTCTTGGAGGCATATCCTCAATATTACCTGGCAAGTTAGGATGGTGTTGGACAGTACTGAAATGAAGGGTAGCATACTGTAACGTCCTGGATCCGGGTGCCACGCAACGGGTGCCCAAACCCGGTTCGCCACGTGACCTCAAGCGCATTTCCCCAAACGCCAGAGGCTTCCGACTAGCAGAGAGGGCCTAGGTCTGATAGTGGGGAAACTATGCCCTCATTTGTCAAAGTGTAGTGCAGCGAAATATAATAAAAACATACAACAACCGCAGAAGCAGCAATGGTATATATAACTGAAATGGATAACTGATAATTAAAAGAGAAACCAACAGTCATATATATATGAAGATGCAGCACGTCACTATTCTATAAAACAACCAGAACATGTTACACTACAATACAATACAATACAACTGAAGTACAAGTACAGAAAAGAAAAACAGAATAGCCAGCGGCATCGTGAGCCAATGCTCGGTCCCATGCTCTCCTACATCCCAGCAGTAATCAAGTACCTGTATAGGGACCCTTTCCCTTATCTACACCTGCAGAAACGTAATCTGTTTGGGCCAAAAAGCATGACCCAAACAGGGTGTGAGAAATATATCTCAGTAGGCACTCACCAAAGGCTCGTGCCCAACTGTGTGAAAGCATGCAACAACAGTGTGTAGTAATAAAAATGCAATAAAGTAAGCAGTACTGAAAGTATCTAACTTAACCAGTTATATTCCCATTTTAATATCCATTTAATCATTTAATTTAAAATATCACCACATTGAATATTCTAAGTAAACAACCAATGTCCTCAGACGCATAAACTCCTACCCTCAGGTAAAAAGAAACCAACACAAGAATCTGCCCACAGACATACGGATATTGGCCACAGGCGTAAGAAGTGTTTCCCATAGGCACAGAATCAGCTGCCCACAGGCACGGAAGAAGTTTTCCACAGTCTAAATAGTAAAGTGCCCACAGGCTAATCACAACACTACCCTCAGGCTAAACAGGTAACTGGACCACGCCCAACATGTAAACAAGCAGTAACCAAGCAATTCCTCTCAATGAAATTCTACAATCATTACATTAAAGGCATGTTATAAACAAGGCATACCCTCGAGTATCCTAGCCAAACGGCTAAATAGAGGAACGCACCCCCAGGGTGGTCCTGGATCCAAGTAGTGATCCCAAACAACATTTTTATATCACATTCAATTACCAATACAATTATATGTATTTAAGATAGCCACGGCCTCAGCCACATGACACCCCAAATATGGGTTCATAGCTCAAAAACACACAAAAATGCACGATAGTTGGAAAATAAACACCAAGCCACCTACCTTAAACACCAACGAACGATATGCACGAAAGTAGATTCCAGAAACTCCCAAAGATGATATAGATCTGGGTTAAAAGGAAACCCATTCAAACGTAAATAACTTCCTTTAGAGGAAGAATTGGCAAGAGACACACCAGGAGAAGGAATCTCTTACTCGTGTGGTTCTAACAAGATCGTCCGAGGCGGAAATGGATTCCCAAAAAACGCTCGGCAGACCTCCAAAGCTCCGGCCTTCCTCTCCCGATCCCTCTTCTCATTCTAAGCCTTCCATGTGAATAGGGGAGGCTACTGCCCATTTTAAGCGGAAAAAAAAGTACACGGCATGTACTTATGAGTACGTAGCGTGTACTTCCCATTTTTAAACTATTCCTCTAGCGGATTCCCTCCAGCGTGGCATTTTTCACCTGCCGATATGACTACACGGCGTGCCTCCTTGAGTACACGGCGTGTTCTGCTGCACAGCTGGCCAGCGCCTTACTATTTTCCTGCTGACTGACTACACGATGTGTAAGGGACCACTACACGGCGTGTAGTCGGTTCCTTCACCCTTCATTGCTGACATGGCCACACGCCCCGTGTACTCATCCCACACAGCCAAAAGTACACGGCGTGTGGAAAAGTACATGGCGTGTACTTCCAAAATTTGGGATATTTCCCCTTTTCCATATTTTCTCAAAAACACTTAAGGAAAAGAGAAAGGAAGAAACCTGTACCTCAAAAGTAAGAACCGGGTTCTTAAAAACTTCCCCCATTAAAGCAATTCGTCCCAGAATTTCCCTTCCAAGGGTGGAGAAGATAAAGTTGTGAACAACTTCGGCCACTGAGCACGTACGTCGGTCTCCTACTCCCAGGTTTCATCCTGCACTCGACCATACTGCCACAGCACTCGTACGAGAGGAACTGACCGGCCTCAGAGAACCTTCGTGCTCCTATAAACGATACGAATCGGATGCTCCCCAAAGGACGCATCTATCTGAAGTTCAACCTCCTCGGGATGAAGGACATGAGACTGGTCTGAATGATAGTGGTGCAACTGAGATACATGGAAGATGTCGTGCATGGATCGGTACCTCTGAGGTAACTGTAACTGATAGGCAACCAGCCCAACTCTCTCCAGAATCTCAAATGGCCCCACATACCTTAGTGAAATTTTACCATGTCTCCTGATCCGCCTGTGTCCCAACCTCAGCAAAACACGCAAGAAAACTGATCCCCGACCAAAAACTCTAAAGGTCGTCAACGACGATCAGCATATGATTTCTGACGATACTGTGTGGTAGCCATCCACTTCTGAATCAACTGGACCTACTCAGAAGTCTCCTACATGAGACGTGGTCCCAGTAAAGCCACCTCACCTACCCCTAACCAGTACAACGGTGATCAGCATGGCCTACCATATAAAGCCTCGTATGGTGTCATCTCAATATTTTCCTAAAAACTATTGTCATGGGCAAACTCGACTAGGGGTATATGCTTCTCCCAAGAGCCCCCAAAGTCCAGGATGCATGCACGCAGCATGTCCTCAAACACCTATATCGTACGCTCTGACTGGCCATCTGTCTGAGGGTGGTAAGCCATGCTCAGAAGCACCTGTATACCCAATTCCCTATGAAAACTCTGCCAGAAAAAAGACATAAAATGGGTGTCCATATCTAAAATGATAGAACGAGGGACCCCATGAATACGTATGACCTCTCGGATATACAACTTCCAGAGCTCGCCAACACTGAAGGTCTCCTTGATCGGCAAAAAGTGAGATACCTTCGTGAGTCTGTCCACAACAACCCACACGACATCATTGCCTCTCGGTGACCTCGACAACCCCGTCACAAAATCCATCGCAACATCATCCCATTTCCACTCTGGAATGGGTAACTGTTGTAACAGTCCAGATGGCCTCTGATGCTCCGCCTTCACCTGCTGACAGGTGGAACACCTCGTAACGAAACAAGCTACATCTCTTTTCATACCCGGCCACCAGTACTAATGTCTCAAGTCACGGTGCATCTTGGTATCCCCGGGATGAACTGCCCATGTTGAAGCATGAAACTCCCACATCATCTCCTCGCGTATATCCCATGGAAACCACACTCATCCATGGAAATGCAGAACCTCATCCTCGCCTATCGTCCAACTTGGAGGAAGGTCCTCACTTGCCACTGACTCCCGTAGAGATAGGTCTTCTGAATCAGATAGTTGTCTCATCCTCACTCTATCCAGGAGGGTAGAAGTCACAGCTAAAGATGAAAGATAGATCTCGCCCTGACTATCATGCACCTCCAGATGCATCTCAGAGAACAAATCCATGAGATGCCACTCATCACTGTCCTCCTATACAGCCTGTATCTGAGCCTTCTTGCTCAGTGCATCAGCTTTTGCATTACCTTTACCTGGTGTATAGGCAATCTCAAAATCAAAGGACTGTAGGTACTTGACCCACCTTCTCTGCCTTAGGTTCAAGTCACGCTGAGTAAAGATATACTTGAGGCTTTTGTGGTCGGTGAAAACCATAAAATTCTCTCCCAATAGATAATGTCTCAAACAGCGCAATGCATGCACAACTGCAGCCAACTCGAGATCATGTGTCGGGTAATTCATCTCATGTGGCCTCAACTACCGAGACATGTACGCAACGACTCGATCGCCCTACATCAACACTGCTCCCAGCCCAATACCTGATGCATCACAGAAAATTGTATAGCTATTCCCCTTCTTTGGGAGTATCAGGATCAGTGCTGATGTCAACCTTCCTTTCAGGTCCTGAAAGGCTGTCTCAAAAGCTTCTGACCAAACGAACTTCACACCCTTCTTAGTCAAACCCGTCAACGGCACTGCTAAGCGGGAGAAGTCCTGTATGAAGCGTCTGTAGTAACCATCCATCCCCAAGAAACTTTGTATCTCAAACAAGTTCTTGGGATACTCCCAAGAAACTACCGCTCTTACCTTCTCTGGGTCTACTGTAACTCTTACCTCTGAGATGATATGACCCAGGAAGTGAATCTGGTCCATCCAAAAGTGGCACTTTGAGATCGTAGCATATATCTGATGCTCTCTCAGTGTACTCAATATGATATCAAGATGGTTGGCATGGTCATGTCGAGTGTGAGAGTACACCAAGATGTCGTCCATGAATTCTACCACAAAAGAATCCAGATAAGGATGGAACACACGATTCATCAGAGCCATGAAAACTACTGGCGTGTTCGTAAGTCTGAACGGCATAACCAAGTACTCATACAGACCATATCTGCTCCAAAAGGTTGTAAGCAGTATATCCGATGGTCTCACGCGCAGCTGATGATATCATGATCTCAAGTCAATCTTCGTGAACACTCGTGCTCCCCAAATTTGATCAAAAAGATCATCAATCCTCGGCAAGGGATATCGGTTCTTAACCGTAAACTAGTTCAGCTTCCGATAATCCACACAGAGTCTGAGGGTATCGTCCGCCTTTTTCACAAAAAGGACCGAAGAACCCCACGGAGAAGTACTAGGTCGGATGAAACCCTTTTCCTGTAACTCCTCTAACTGCCTCTTGATCTCCTGAAACTCAGGTGTAGCCATCCTATAAGGAGGAATGGACACCGTTTCTACTCTTGGAACAAGATCAATAGAGAAATCCACCTCACGCTCCGGAGGAAGACCTAAAAATTCATCCAGGAAGACATCCCTGAAACGATCAACCACTGGAGGGAAATCCTTCTGACAAGTTCCCTGGTCCTCCAGATATAAACTTGGAATCTGGACTGTGACTCCACCTCACCCACGATGCTCTGGTCCAGCTCGACTCGCCTGAACATCCCATTCACCCTTGTATAGAAATTTCCCGCTCTCTGGTGACGTGAAGCTCACCCTGCGACGATAGCAATCTACAAAGGCTCTAAAGGGAACCAACTAGTACATCCTGAGAATGACTTAATAAGTTGTCATCTCTAAGATATAGAGGTACCAAAGAAAGTGACACCCACCAACCTCAAGGAGGAACTCCCTGCACTGACGCACACGAACTGTCCTAGTCCCCAACGGAGTGTCTAGCATCATGATATCAGAAGAAGTAGAAACACCAAGCCTAAGGCTCTCTATAACGGGTACAGATATGAAACTATGTGTAGCACCCGTATCAAAAAGTATTGAAGATAAAAAAAAATCTACTAGAATAGTACCTATGACTGTAGAAGGTCTGGGATCTTGATCTTTCTAGGTCTGTTGCACTGCATATGTCTGCCCAGTGTCACGGCCCTACGATACAGCCTAGCTACCCTGAGTTGTCCCGCCCTGCTGCCTCTGTGATCCTGGTGTCTGGCTACCAGGGCCACGACCACCATCTCTGCCTGCACGCCCTGACGTATTCCAGTTCCCTATCTGGTAAGAAGATGTTGGTCATGATCCCGCTCACAGAGTCGGCACAGAACCCCTATCACTAGCCATCAGTGGAAACGCCCTGCAAAAGCATTGTAGATGACCCATCTTGCCGCAAGCTCGGCACTCCACTGGGTCTCTTGGACACTGTGGCCTCTTGTGCCCCTCCTTACCACACTAGTAGCACATGACCTAGCCACTTGAAGCATTCTTCTGACTAGTGCAGCCACCCTGAGAGAAGTCCATCTATCTCTTCCTCTTGCCAACAGAAATAGTACCAGTAACTGGTGTTGAACCACCCTGGCCCACACCACTATATTCCCGTAGGTTCCTCTCTGTAATCAGCTCCTGGTTCACAATAGCATGTACAATAGGCAACCTGAAAACATTCACCAGTTCCTGGATGTCATACCGAAGACCATCCTCGAAGCACCTGGCTCTCAGTGTCTCATCTCCCACCAGAACGGGTGCAAAATGCTGAAGCTCAGTGAAACGAGCAGAATAATCCATCACCGACATAGCTCCCTGCTGCATATTCATGAACTCTCGAGCTCTATCGGCCCTCAGCATCTCTAGGAAGAAGAAGTCATACAAGGCTATCTGGAAATATTCCCACGCCATGTCTTTGTGATGCTCTGACTAGGTGGTAATATCCCACCACCTCTTGGTGGAATCATGCAGCATGTACGTTGCGAGCTTGACCCTCCACCATGGAGGCATCTCGAGATGCTCGAAGATATTCTACATCGATCCTAGCCAAGACTCTGTAGCCTATGGTCCACCATCCCCTGAAAATGTAGGTGGATGCTGCTGCTGGAATATACGTGTCAGCTTGGCCATAGATGTGGCAGCCTGCGGTGCTTCCTGAAAGGTCTGCATAAACCACATAAAGCCTTCACAGAACTGCACCTCCACTCCTGTGTCCGGTGTAACGGTTGGTGCCGCATCTGGCTCTGCTAGAGGATCAACTGGTAGTCCATGGCCCACCATATCTGGAGTATAGTTGTCGCCACTCTCCTAGCGAACAACATGCGGTCGTCTCGGCGGCATGACTCTACAAGGTCAATAACACGCCTTAGATTCAAGATTAGAAAAACTAAAAATGAAGAAACCACAAAGGGAACTAGAGGAAGAAGATATTTCAAGATTTGAAAAACAAGACTACACGGTGTGTATAATGACTACACGGCGTGTACTTGACTTCCCTTCCTCTTCCCAGGTCCTTCGACACGGCTAAGCCACATGGCTTCCATTTGAACAAAACTACACGGCATGTATATCATATACACAACATGTATGGTGTTATTTCTAACTGCCCGTGTCGCTCGTGACATGGATGACTACTAGGCTTGACACTACACGGTGTGTTACACCCGCACACAGCGTGTACACCACCCCGTTTCCTAGACACTCGGTTAACTCCACACGGTCTATCCTCAGACAAGACTACACGGCGTGTCCCACAGGTACACGACGTGTACTAGACGAGCTCCGACTACCCGTGTTATTAGTTACACGGCCGGATACATGGCTCAACCTACACGGTGTGTTCTATAAACACAAGGCATGTACACGAGAGGATATCATCGAACCATGTTTTTAGTTACACAGTTGGGTCCCCAGGTCACACTACACGGCGTGTACTTCATTGACACGGCGTGTTCAAGAAACGACTAAACTAGCCCGTGTTGTTAGTTACACGGTCGGGTCTCCGGGTCAACACTACATGGCGTGTTCATCCAGTACACGGCGTGTTTGCCCAAAACATTTCCCCTTTCCCGTGTCCTTTCCCACACATTTTGTGACACGGGAAGAGACTACACGGCATGTACTCAGGGTACATGGCGTGTACTCAAAAAGTTTATTTTTTCTTCCTGAACAGAAGAACACACACGGCGTGTGTAAAGCACTACACGGCGTGTATACTGTGTTTTCCAAACAGTATGCCTCAGAAACTACTCTAGAGCCCAGAAAATACTGAAAAACAACACCTAAGTGCCAAATTCCGACCCGTGAGGGCTCATACTCCCCACGAATCAGAGTTTGACATCTTATCTGTGTTATAACAATATAAATAGTCAATGATCCACCAAATTCCGGTTAGTGGGGGCCCATAGTCCCCAAAAACCAAAGCTCAGCGTTCATTCTATAAACCGGATCATACAAAATATCCTATCAAACGGAAGGTATCTATCCAAGCAGCTATCACAACAACATGCTTTTTCTAGCACAACATCTATCACAACAATGTGCAATTTCTAATGCACCTACATGGCATGTGATTTATAGCATGTGCCTAAATGATGCATGAGATGGAATATCCTCATCTCATCAGGTTTCAACTAAATAGAACCCATAGATAAAATATAACTAGCACAATCACAAGTGCATCACCCAACGGTGAAATCAAATCAACTGTAAATTGCAAAATCATAAAATTGTAACACAAGGTAAATTGGCTTTTCCCTGTACACGGGTTAGCTACGCCTGGGCACAGCTTATTACCAACTACCGTTCTCGTCCTATCCCCAACTAAGGCTCCAAATAGTAATTCAAAGAAAAGAATTCCTCTAATACCACTTTGTAACGTCTCGGATCCGGGTGCCACGCAACGGGTGCCCCGAATCCGGTTCGCCACGTGACCTCAAGTGCATTTCCCCAAACGCCAGAGGTTGCTGACTAGCAGCGAGGGCCCAGGTTTGATAGTGGGGAAACTATGCCCTCATTTGTCAAAGTGTAGCGCAGCGGAATATAATATAAACATACAACAACTGCGGAAGCAGCAATGGTATATATAACTGAAATGGATAACTGATAACAAAAAGAGAAACCAGTAGTCATATATATATGAAGATGCAGGACGTCACTATTCTATAAAACAGCCAGAACATATTACACTGCAATACAATACAATACAACTGAAGTACAAGCACATAAAAGCAAAATAGAACAGCCAGCGGCATCGCGAGCCAATGCTCGGTTCCATGCTCTCCTACAACACATCAACAATCAAGTACCTGTATAGGGACCCTTTCCCTTATCTACACTTGTAGAAACGTAATCTGTTTGGGCTGAAAAGCGTGACCCAAACAGTGTGTGAGAAATATATCTCAGTAGGAACCCACCAAAGGCTCGTGCCCAACTGTGTGAAAGCATGCAACAACAGTGTGCAGTAATAAAAATGTGATAAAGTAAACAGTACTAAAAGTATCTAACTTAACTAGTTATATTGACATTTTAATATCCATTTAATCATTTAATTTAAAATATCACCATAGTGAATATTATAAGTAAACAGCCAATGTCCTCAGACAAGTAAACTCCTACCCTCGGGTAAAGAGAAACCAACATAAGAATCTTCCCACAGGCATACGGATATTACCCACAGGCTTAAGAAGTGTCGCCCACAGGCACAGAATCATTTGCCCACAGGAATGGAAGAAGTTTCCCACAGGCTAAATAGTACAGTGCCCATAGGCTAATCACAACACTGCCCTCAGGATAAATAGGTAATTGGGCCACGCCCAACATGTAAACAAGCAGTAACCAAGAAATTCATCTCAAGGAAATTCTACAATCATTACATTAAAGGCATGTTATAAATAAGGCATACCCTCGGGTATCCTGACCAAACGGCTAAACAGAGGAACGCACCCCCGGGGTGGTCCTGGATCCAAGCAGTGATCCGAAACAACATTTTTATATCACATTAAATTACTTATACAATTCTAGGTATTTAAGATAGCCACGGCTTCAGCCACATGACACCCCAAATATGGGTTTGTAACTCAAAAACACACAAAAACGCACAACAGTTGAAAAATAAACACCAAGCCACCTACCTTAAACATCAACGAACGATATACGCAAACGTCGATTCCAGAAACGCCCAAAGACGACGTAGACCTGGGTTAGAAGGAAACCCATTCAAATTCAATAACTTACCTTAGAGTAAGAATTGGAAAGAGACACACCAGGAGAAGGAAGCTCTTACCCGTGTGGTTCCAACGAGATCATCCGAGGTGAAAACAGATTCCTGACGAATGCTTGGTGGACCTCCAAAGCTCTGGCCTTCCTCTCCCAAGCCATCTTCCCGTTCTAATCCTTCCCTGTGAACAGGGGAGGATACTGCCCATTTTAAGCGAAAAAAACAAAGTACACGGCGTGTAATTCCCATTTTTAAACTATTCCTCTGGCGGATTCCCACCAGTGTGGCATTGTTCACCTACCGATATGACTACACGGTGTGCCTCCTTGAGTACACGGCATGTTCTTCCGCACAGCTGGCCACCACCTTACTATTTTCCTACCGACTGACTACACTGCGTGTAAGGGACCACTACATGGCGTGTAGTTGGTTCCTGCACCCTTCATTTCCGACATGTCCACACGCCCCGTGTACTCATCCCACATGGCCAAAAGTACATGGCGTGTGGAAAAGTACACGGCGTGTACTTCCAAAATTTGGGATATTTCCCCTTTTTCCATATTTTCTCAAAAACACTTAAGGAAAAGATAAATGAAGAAACTCGTACCTCAAAAGTAAGAACCGGGTTCTTACACATACTACCCCCAACCAAAGATCTATACATGGGGGGAATCCTCCTTAATAATTCTACGGAGAACTGTAAATATATGGACGCATCGTTGATGGAGGTTTCGATGATGATTGGGTGAATTAGGGCACTGAGCCACAGGGAGTGCAACTAAGTCGACCATGATACATTTTTGGATTATGTCGTTGAAGTGTTTCGAGATCTTGGGGTAAGCTACCTATTGATGATAGAGATGGAAGTATGTTTCGCAGAGAGTTTGGTGGAAGCACACGACCTCCTCCTGGGTGATAGATTTCAAAATATTGAAACCTACTATTGTAATGGGCCAAAACATCTCGGTGTGATGATCCGTGGAGAGCAGGTTCCACAAACTTCTCGGTTCAAACTCGGGACCCAACCCTTGGTTTCCCCATTCATTGATTGGGGGAAGTTGAGGAACCGGTAATGGCATTGATGCAGAATGCTGCAATGGTGGACTGGTTAGTGGATAATATGGTGCGCAAACTGACAAACCACCACATCTTGGGCTGTCTTTTGGGGACTGCACTGTTTGTACCACCACATCCCTATATGTTGGGGTTCCAACTATTGTTTCTTGTGCAGGGGTGGGGTTCATTAGAAATGTATCAGGCTGGTGTTCATCACTGACCGGTCCCCAGAAAAATTCTCTATAGTCTCTCATCGAGGTAGAGAATGATCTTGGTGATGATAGAGAGGATTGAACAAAAGATCCCTAATAGGGGTCAAATCCTCCTCCTCTCGTATGTATCTTTAGAGGGATTTGGGAATTCAGTGGAACTCACTTTATGGGAGAATGAGGTTGATATGGAAATTCCCTGCCCCAGACCCCAACACAGAGGATCAGGGTGAGGGTTCCATTATCGAGTCACACTTTGCTTCAAAGTCTGAAAAGAGGACGAGCTTGATTTTGATATGAAGTTTACCAAGATTCTTCCTTTGGCAACAATGACCCACCCTTCTGCGCTGGGGTAGTTCTTCAGGAAAAGGTATATTTTTGACATGGTGAGGTCCTCTATGTATGTTGGTGCTAGAGCGGGGAGGACCTCTGCCCACACTGGATGGGATATGAGGAGGGCCTTCATATCGGATATTGTTGATGTGGGGAGGACCTCTACTATGATGAGATGGGGTGTGAGGGGAACCTAAAAAAATGTCAAATGGAACATGGGGAGGACCTCTATGTTTAATAGTGATAGAGAGGGGAGGGCCTCTACTGGATATGGTAAACACATGGGGAGGACCTCCATAGTGGTCGTCCATAGTGCGGGGAGAACCTTTGTATCGACCGGGCTTGGTAGCAGCAATATAAAGAGGGCCTTCGTACTGATCATACTATACATGATAAGGACCTCCATGTTCACCATTGATGAAGCAAGAAGGGCCTCCGCTTTTATGATTTCTGGCATGGAGAGGACCTCCTCTGGAATCGATGAGCACATGGAGAGGGCCTCCATGCTATTGGGTGACAAGGAAAGGAAGACCCTTGCATTGAGAACCTGATATGTGAGGAAATTTTTCATACCTAGGATTGAAGGAATGGGGAAGAACTTTGTGTTAGGTGTCAATAATATTGAGAGGGCATCCTCTTAGGTTGATGATGGTGGTATGGGGTGGACCTCTGTACCAAACGTCACTATCACAGGTTGTCCTATGATGGCTGCTACTTGCCCCGGTGATGAGGAGAGCCAGTTCAACCTGCTTGTGAGGTGGTTGGTGCCTCACTCTTGGTCGGGCATGGAAGCATCCCTACTCTAGGACAGGGAGGTGAACCTACTCTGGGACAATAACAGGGGGCCAATAGTATTCTCTAGTGGTGGCTCGGGCCATAGGATCTGTGGAAGATGATGCCCCATGGAGGGCGTCTTCTTAATATTGAACCTGATATTGATGTTAGGTCATCCAAACTAGAGCTGTTTGTACAGGGGTATAGACCACCTGCTCCTCTGTCTTTGGGATCAACTGGCCATGTTGATGTGGTCGGGTGGGAGCCCTCCTCGGTAGCTCCCTGGCTGAAGTCCTAACTGGGTGGACTCAGACATCCCTTATGAATCGTAAGAGCTCTCTGGATATAGGCTCTCAAAGCTGTTGAAGGTTGGAGTGAGGATCAGCAGCTCCCTACACGGCCCTTCGGGGTGGTGACGTTGATGGGGAATGGAAGCCTACAAGTCTTGACAGTCCATGTCCCTTGTTGGGATAAACCCCTCCTGTTCATATCGATGGACAAGAGTATTAATCACCCTCCTCTGAATAAATTCATAGGGTGAGAGGGGTCGTGGGTGCCCAGTAGCCATGTTCATGGAAGTTTCCACATAAGATATAGAGTCGTGTGGGATTACCATGTTGTAATTTCCCCTAACCTTGTGTCTGTGGGTGGGAGGTGATCAGTTTTCTATAGCTTGAGCTTGGGTCCTACAAAGCTAGAAAATTCACCAATTAGCACAAATAATAGGAAATCGATGCCCAGTTCCCCAGCACCATTCAATATTCCATGGATTGATAGAAAGATCCATGCTAAAAACATCGCATACCGGGATGCCCAATGATCAACTGCCCCAAATCCTGGTGAGTTTCATGCCAGGCCCACTATTTTCTTAGTGGGAGCTGGTGCTGGATAGCTAGATCCAGTGAAACTCTCATCTGTTGATGTCTCAAACACTACTAATCTCCATATTAAGGATAATAGCTTCACATTGGATTCACTATTTCTATTTCTATTTCTTTTTTCGAGGAATGTGCATCCGTCCATGGAGGACGCGTTGGTTGTTTGGTGCCCCGCATTCTTGTTTTCCAAAGGTGGGTGGCATCCATCACTTATTCAGGGATGTTTTCTCTTTGATCGAAATTGGATGATGGGATTTCAGTCTCTCCTTCCATGGATTCCTACTTGGAATTATTCACCTAGTCTAGGTCTCCCTTGAATATTAAGATGTTGTTCATGAAACTCTTCCTGGTACCATATCTTTGCAAATTCCAATTAATTACACCATTTCTGTCAAGAAATTTTTTGGGTTCAATTCAAGACAAAAACCTTCGGTCAAGGGTGTTTTCATGTTGATAATTTCTAGAGTGTCTAGGCACTGAAACACTTGTACACTCGGATCTCTTCCTCTTAAGATAGTTCTTCTCGATGGCATAGAATCCCAAGGCATCCCACTTCGAGTGCAAGAAATTGTATACCATAGGCATGCCCCTAAGGTTTTCCTCAGCTTCCCATGTTTAACAAAGGGTATGTCGCGAGTTTAATGTCTATGGGATACAGATTAGACTGATCAGAACACTGATGGGAGTGTATCAAATGGGTACATCCCTAGGAGGGATAACATGACAGGTTTACTAGATAGGGGGATCAAGATTCCCAATAAGGACGGATCTGAGAATGATTGGGTCACGACAAAGGGGACACCAAGGTTTACTATTGGTTGGGATTGAACTTTAGGGAGGCTTCTTACATAACCTATCTAGGAGATAGGGATCAAAACCCACATAGTTTGAAAGAGTAAATCATGGGATCAGGGTTTACACCACGAAAAAAACCCAAAGACATGCTAGGGGATTATACATGGTTAGCGGCCCGAATAGATGGCATGATTTCACCAGGATGTGGTGGCCCGGGTGGAATCATGATAGATATGGATAGAGTGTCGAAGGATGGGATAATTAGGGATGAAACAATGTGAATATGATCATGATATTTGGCTTGAACATCATATATGATTTCTACATATCCCCATGGTAGGAAATAAAAGTCTACGTAGTTCGGTGGGGTGATGGGATACCTGAGGAGGCAACCCATTAGAATGGAACGCATCTATAGGGACCCGAAGGTACTAGAACCTTTAGGTTAAGAAATAACCTTCCCAAAACACAAAGACTCAAGGGAGAGACTGGGATGGGACATGAGTGATGGTCTTGAACCTCCGGGAGGATTCCTATGTACCTTTCTCAAAAAGGGAAAGGATCAAAGTTCACGTAGTTTGGGAATGGGGGCATGGAATCGGAGTGTACAAAAAGGAAAAAACTTGAAGACATGTTGGGGCTTACATGTTATTAGCATCCCATCTCAAGAGGGACACTCTTGTTTGGAGGAGTATGGATTGAGTGTGGGGCTTACACATGGTTAGCTTCCCTGGGACTAGTCTAACACCATTAAACAATAGACCAAGGATGTGGGTCCCAACAGAGGGGACATCGAAGTTTACCAGTGTTTGGGTCTAAACCTCAAGGAGGCTTCCTATGTACCCTATTTATGATATAGGGATCAAAACCCACATATTTTGAAAGAGTACAGTTTAATTTCATCTGGGATAAAAGGGGCACATAGTTTAACATCATGCGGGATGAGGGTAAACTGACATGAAGTGGTTGAGACCGATGGGTGATGGGATTGAACCTTAGAGAGGATTTTTACATACCTTGCTTAAATAGTTAAAAGATCAAAGTCCACATATTTTGGTGATGTGAAATGGGGATTATGTACTAAGGAGGCCCAAATAATATTTCATGGTCGACGCTTACTCTAAGTCCATGTGAGTAATGCTCGGTGTGAGAAATAAGAGGAAACAAAGACCTGACAATCGCGTCACGAAAGGTGTATCTGTGAGAAATGGAATGGGGCTTACACATGGTTAGTGACCCAAGGAGATGGAAATTGGGACTTAATTCATGAGGGAATCCCAATAAGGTGGTTTGGGGATTATGTGGAGACTGCTCGAGGTGTGAATGGAGACAAAGCTTATAGGGAGAGCGGAGTGAAAAGGTGTTGGTTACCATCCCCTTCACGGTCCCCTCTGGACTTGTTGATTATGCGGTGATCATAGTTTAACATCATGTTTCATGGACACGGGTGCTTGTAATTTTAACGTCCAGCATCTCAAAAGGCGAGGGTTCATTCCTATCCCCTAGGACTTATATAATTGGATCACTTTAACCCTTGGTGAAGGGTAGGCACCAGCAATGTCGTATGAAGATGGGGTTATGGAGTGATCCATTGAGGGGATCACGTTAGAATGTCTATGAAAAGAAGAAATACATGTTAGCATACCTATGTAAAGAAGCATGAGGAAAAGCAACGCAACATGAAGCACCACCCAAGGGACCTTGAAATCACTTCTTATGAACCTGGAGGACTATACAGGAGAAGTATGCACAAGACAGGGGTTTCGTACGTAAGAGGGGAACATACATGGTGCCTTAGGGTAAAGACGACACTTGGAGCACACAAGGAAGGTAGAAAACAATATTAAAGGGGTGCACGCACAAGATTGAAGGGGTGCGTGCAAGATGAGGGGTTGCGTGCAAGATTGGGTGGTTACGCGCAAAATGAGTGGTTGTGCACAAGGGGAAACCTTGCCCACAAGATTGGTGCGACACAAGGGAAAAATTTTGTGCAAGAGGAATATTTTGCACACAATTTCCCTGGATTAAAAGTAAATGGGAGAGGGTTAAGCCTTAATGGTCCCACCCAAAGGAGGACCCCTGGGATACTTTTCATGAAAGATCCAATACCTTGAGGCCATGCCTTTTTCATAGTTTCAAAATAGATATCTTTCACACAATATAGCATTAGTTTTTCTTGTGTAACCACCACCTTAAGTGTGGGGGTACGTTTCTATTTATATCCTAAAACTTTGGTGATGATGCGCAAGGATATTTGCACACAAGTGGCATTTTGATGTTTCATTGGGTGAGAAAGATCTTGTGCACCTTGTTCAATCTTTCATGCAGGCTAATTTTCTTCTGTGCCACTAACTTAGCTATTTTTTGGAAGGTTGAAGCAAAATAATCTATTTGATGTCACATTGGAATTCAAGATCTTGTGTGCAATTTTTAATCTTATGTGTGGGACTTAAATCTTGAGTGCACCTCCCTTGGGCATCTCGGGATTGTTCACTGACTCAAAATATGCCTTGGGTTTTCTCAATAATGTCCATTCATGGCCTTATCCTAAATTCGACACCAATTGTGAAAATAATGAGATTTCATACCTATAAACTTCAAATACTTTAAAGGCATAATTTTTTTTACATTTGAAGAATAACTCTGTGACACTTTGATATCATTAAGACATCGATAAAAGCTAATTTTTTCCCTCTTGGATAATGTATGATAATCCGAGGTAGGAATGTTCTCCTTCTATTAGGAGTGAGAGCTAACTCCAAACATATTCCCATTGAGAGTAAGCTCAATCTTGCATTGAACCTATATTTAGTCTTTCCTTTAATATCTAACAATGTTCTAATCAATCTATCATAGATATTCTTCACCACATGCATGACATTAATGTTATGTTTGACCTCATGATATCTCCAATATGGTAGCTCAAAAATATTGACTATTTTTTTCAAATATTTCTATCATTATAAGATTTTTGTTCCTTTCTGAATGTAACATCCAAGATTTTCACCCTTCAAAATACTGATTAGTGGATAAAGGTTTTGGAGTAATATCAAATTATTGTTAGCCATTGAATGCCTTTTTTAATCTTCTATAAGAGTGATCCATAGATAAAAACTTTCGATGAGACATGTATAATATTTTTCTCCCATAATGAAATTGATAATATAAAGTCTGTTATTTGTAAATTGGACACACTTTATGCCCCTTAACACTCTATCCCAACAAATTTCCATACATTGGGAAGTAATTTATAGTGAACATAATCATTATGTGCAGTTTTAAACATTCCATTTTATAAGAATTATAAACCCTAATACCATCCTCCCATAAGAGCTTCAAATCATCAATTAATGGTGAAAAGAAAACATCAATATCATTTTTGGGATGTTTTGGTCTAGAGATCATTAAACTCAACATGACATATTTTCACTTCATACAAAATTCAGGAGATAATTTTTAAATAAATAATAAAATAGTCCATGAACTATGTGTTTTAATAATGATTCTATATGTATTCATTCCATCCATAAATAGTCCAATTCTGATATTTATACTTCATTTTTGAATGTAGGAAACTGCCGATCAATTCTTTCATTGTGGACAATCATCTGGATGTCGTAATTTTCCATCGCATATCCAATCATCTAAATTTAATATTAAACTTTTTTCATCATGTGAATTTGAAAATAAACAATTCAAATAAGGAATTATAGGTAGATAAAAAAATGAATTTGTAGGGGTCTTTATAACTACTAAATCAGCATGTACTTTTTCTTTCAACTTATACCATGACGTCCCACATTTTGTACAATTTGATAGAAATTCATATTCCTTCCTATATAGAACACAATCATTCAGGTGGTCATGTATTTTTTTTTGTAACCTAATCCTACCAGGAATGGTATTTTATTCTCTTTATAATGTGAATCATGAAGATCATTTTCTTTAGTAAGAATATCTTTCAATAATTGTAGAAAATCAGTAAAACTCTTGTCACTCCAACCATGTTTTTCCTTCAAGTTAATAAATCTTAACATCAATGATAAAACTATAAATTCTATACAACCCAAATACAATAGTTTTTCAACATCACCATACAAAAACTCAATTTTTGGTTCTTTCTCAATTTCCTCTACTTCAATATCATGAATCATTTCTTCAATTTCATCAGAGTTATTATCTTGAAAAACATCATCCTCAATAGATCCAGAATTCTACCCAATTTCACCATGCCAAATCTAAGGGTTGTAACTCAGATTAAAACCATAAAATATTAAATGGTCTTTGATCTCTTTTCTTTTCAAATTCTTCATATTTAAACAATTTAGGCATAGACATAAAAAAATGTCATTGTTTAGAGCATTTTTTTTATAAAATTCTAAAAAAAGAATCAACACCTTCCTCATATTCACCTCTTATTCAAAGTTTCATAATTCAAATTTTTATCATTATTATCTATAAGAAATATCAAAAATAAATATCTTGTAAAAATAATATAGTGGTGATAAAAGTGATAAAAAAATTATTCAATTCAAACCAAGTTTAAATTTATATCAAAGATATTATAATTTGAAAGTAAAAAAACTCTGAATTTAAAAAAAATATATGCATATTAGAAAATCATAATTATAACTTCTAGAAAATAATGGAATATAATTTTAAATATAATTGGAAATATATAAAAATAAATGCATGGAATTAATTTATAAAAAAAATATATAGTTATACTATTCTCTCATTTTTCATTTTCTTCTTAATGAAATTAGATAAAACTTGAAATTGAATATTATTAATGAGAACCCAAATAAAGTTCACATTTTCCATTTTGATTGGAATCTTTATAATAAAATTTTTTAACAATTTTTTTTCATGAAATAACTAATAATTATTAGAAGAAACATTAATTCATTCTATAATATAATTGTATATAAGAGTTCAAACAACACAATGATGAATTTGTAATGAAGTACATACATACATATATATATAATATTATATATTCACAATTATAAAATTAGGCTATGAACACATTTTTTATTACCACAGTTTGGAAAACTATGGACATAGGAAGCCTATAGCCACATTTTCTAAAAACTGTGGCTATATGCCAACATATAGCCATGGTCATATGAAACTGTGGCGATAGTTTTTGTAGGAAAATCCAAAACACACAAGAAATTGGCAGGAAATGGCTACTTTTATGGTTTAGTAAACTGTGGTCATAGGACATAGACACATATTACCATGGTTTAAAGTGTCTTTATATCCTACTATTTCCATGGTTCAAACTGTGGTCATAGACACCTATTTCCTTAATTTAAAATGTGGTCATAGCTGCTTATTTCCACAGTTTAAACTATGGTAATAGGTTTTTTTTATTTTTTAAATTATTATTAATTATAATTATATATAATTATTTATATATTTATATTTATATATATATATATATACATGTAGTAGTGATCAACGTGGTGGTAATGTCTTGGGAAGGATATAAAAGAGGTCGGAGGATCAAACCTCACCGGAAGCATTTATTTTTTTTAAAGGCTATTTCCACGGTTTCAAACTGTGGAAATATCCGCCTAAGGCCATGGTTCTAAACCATGGCCATATCCACCTATTCACACAGTTTAAATTGTGTCCATGGTCACCTATTACGATGGTTTAAACTGAGGATATAGCCACCTATTTCCATGGTTTAAACCGTGGCTATATCCACCTATTTCCATGGTTTAAACCATGGATATAACCACCTATTTACAAAGTTTATACCATGGAAATAGTTTATAACCTATTTAAATGGCTATAGAGGCCACAGTTTTGTACCCTATTTCCATGGTTTTAAAGTGTGGCAATAGGTTGATTATATAGTTGTAATTATTTCTACCTAGTGTATTTTTTCAATTGTGAAAATATATGTAAAGGAACCAATTGACAATTTCTATTTTGTATTCATAAATAATGTCAACATTATAATCAAGATAAATAATAATATGGGGAATGTATATTTAATATATGATTTTTCAATATTTGGATATGCTCACATCAGATGAAAAGTATTGATTTTCATATCTAGTACTTATAAGATATTGCATATTTCATATTGAACTGTATGAAAATAAAAATGTTTGTATACATTATATTTTAAGATTATTAAGCTTCTAATAAATGCATAACACTAATTGAAATTTATCCATATACATTACATTGTATTCATAAATAATTATTCGTTCACAAACATCATTAAAATAAGAAACATTTAAAGATTCAATGATGAAATTTAAGATGAGATGAAATATAAAGTATAATGAAACAATTCAGTGTGACCATATAACATTAAAATATAATGAAATCCACAATTTTTTACTTTAATTAATGGATAACTAAGGTATATGAAGATGGTAATCTGATAATTTCTATGATCAGATCTATATAAAGATGGTAATGTGAGATTTGAGTAAACATAATCGAAAAAAGGAGAGTTAGGGCATCCATGACATTGAATGACTGAAAGTGAGGATCGACGTGTGAGGCTTACTTAAGAGTTGAGATATGAGAAGATTGAATTCTCCAAGGAAAAATGAAGATGTATTAAGCTGTTAAAATGAGATTGGAGGCCACAAGATCAAAGAAACAAGGTTAGGGATTCTACGCACAAGAGAAAGGATTTTACTTTGGCTCGATTGAATAACACCAAAATGATTTAAAATGTAAATTCATAAAAGTTTAAATGATATATCAGGTAGTTTATATAATAACTAATGTGTTAGATCAATTTTTATTTCATTATAACATCGGTTATATAGTAACTGATGTAAAATATCATATTTAACACATCAGTTATCTTATAACCGACGTGATAGAGTAACGAGGTCTAATTTTTCACATCATTTATTATACAACTGATGTGATAAAGCATAATACTTGTTTTTTCAAAAAAATTTCCCAATAATTGATGTGATAAAGCAATATGCATGGCTTTGTCACATCGATTATAAATAACCGACATGAAAAAGCCGATGCAATAAATATTTTTTGAACTAGTGCTATATAGATATAAAATATTATGTTAAATTTTAATGTATATATAAATTATTAAATAAAATTACTTATCATATGTCATCTATGAATAGTAAATGTATGACTACTAGCTCTATGCATGACTTCCTATCTCCCCCAGTTTCACTGGTCTGATGATGATCTCCTTTGAAAACTATATATCATTCAGTAGAAGAAAAAAACACCCCAAACATGAGATAAGATGTAATCAAGTCAATGGTTGCAGTGATACTGATAAAAAACTATGGTTCCATCTTTCTCCATGGCTCACTTTCTCAAATTGTTCAAAAAATGATGACAACGCTCATGTATACAAATCTCCCAGGACTCCTAAATAATGTCTCTAATGTCATCTTCAATGGGATACCATAAACCCTAAAAATAATTAATAATAATAAGTTAATAATTACATAAATTTAAAAATAAGTATTATTTATTTATATATCTTCTAATGATCAAACATGCGATGAAAAACATCAATGAGAATCTGATCCCATGTCACCCATGGTTTGAAAAAATAATTCTACAGAATCGCACCCCATGTCCAATAGTTATATTTGAAAATTATGGGGAAAGAAAAAATAATAAAACAATTAGTAAATAAATAAATTAGTGAAAATTAATGATTATTAATGAAAATTAACTAAAACAAACAAATTTACATACCTCTTCATGCATGGATCGAAATCAAGAGGTGGACATCACTCAGGAATATGGTCGGGAATCATTAATTTTTCTAGACCATGACCTATCTGAGTCAACGACGAACTAGAAGCAACATATGGGTCAGATGATGAGGCATTAGGCCAATAACTAGGAAGCAATGCATCTTCAAGGGTATAGAACATCTCATCTAAATCATCATTAACCATCTGAAACATGAAAAGAATATTTTCTATAAATAATTGAAAATGAGTATTATATATTAATTATGACTATAACTGACATGTAATTGCATTATTATTCATCTTTATCCTCGTATTTTTATTCGACGGTGTCAATATATTTATCTTCTTTATCAACATCATCAATTTACATAGGAGCTTAATCTTTATAATCTCTTTCTATTTCAAATTCATTTGTTACATCATCAATATTATCAACACCATCATCCTATAACTATGGTATTTCATCATAGATATTTATATATATTATTATAAAAGATATATTTGGAGCTATTTATTTAAAAATTTCAATTCATTGAACTTTGGTAGAATCACTTTCACTTTACATAAAATTATTTTCATTAGATTTCATTTTTATAATGCTCCACTAGTCAATTAAATCACTTAAAACATCATAATAATTTACATAATAAATTTGATAAGATTGAAAATAAAGCATAAACGGTTCATTTATTATAATAATTATTTTATATTTAATATTAATTATTTCATGGCGTGGATGAATGTTCAAGCCTAGATCAGTTTCAAACCAATGACATTTAGACATTGTTGCTTAATTTTTTTCCTAGATAAGAAAACTCAATTATTTCATCTAGCATGCCATCAAATTAAACTTCACTTTCTCTATGATGAGATCCTTTCAAGAAAAAACCATTTTTAATTGTTTTTTAGTCACCATATATATGTGTATGAAATGAAAATCATTCACCGCATATGCATTATAAGATTTAACCAATTTGGATGATTGGTTACTCAATATACATAATCGATTATCAATTTTATATGTATTTTGTGATACCTAAAAATTTAAAAACAATTAAAAATATAACAAATAATAAATTTATTTTATACATTCAAACATAAAAATTTATTTACCAATATTTAAAACCAGTAGGAAAAACCATGTTTCAAGAGAAGTTTGTGTAGTTTATGGTAGCTATTTCTTGATATGATCATCATATAATCTACAAATAAAGTAATATTAACTTAATTTAAAAAATATATAGAGAATTATGTATTGGGAAGTCACTAATTTTCCACATTAATGCAACTTTCATTGTGAAATTTTGTTCTGTAACAAAATCATATGTATTGACACCATTAATCTATAATAAATTCAACTCATTAATCAATGACTTCAAATAAACATCAATATTCTTTTCTAAATGTCCTGGAATTATTAATTTCAAAAAGATATATATATATATAGTCCATTCAGAAACATTTAAGGAGTTAAGTGGAAGAAAAACCAAGGGTTTCTACTAGAAGCACCCCTTTTCAAGCTTTTAAGACCAAGGAAAAAATAAATTTAAGTACTCTTAACTCTTTTGATATTCTTTCTTCAGTTAGCAGTGATGATGATGGAAGGAAAAGTAGTGGAGTGGCTAAATATTAAAACACAAAAACTGATGCTATTATTGAGCACTCTAAAGATGATGATGGTCAAGGTCCTTGGATACAGGCCAAGACCTAGAGGAGGGGTCGATATCATCATGGTAGGGGTGGAAGACTCCCTTTTCATAGTATGGGTACTCACTCAAAAAATGGGTTGAGGTCTTTTCATGTGTATGTTCTCATGTATGTTCCTTTGACTCTACTCCTTTTCTTGTTAATTCTAATAAAGAGGCCTAAGACTCAACATTTTGAAAAAATGAGGTAAGTTATATGGAGTTATAAAGATGGTTCAACAAGAATATTGACTATCTAAAGAACTAAATGGACAAAAACCATTAATAGAAAGACCTAATCACATGTTATGAGTTTCTGAAGCAAAAGATGGATGCACCTGATCAAAATTTTTCCATAAATCACCATCAAAAGGATTATTTAAGCTTTTACCAGTTTAAATATTGTATTTGTGTCATGTAGTCAATGATGTCATGTTATGAGACATAAATAAACATAGTAATCTAGCTGTAAGTGGAAAATAACTCAACTATTTAACAGGAATAGATCTATACTTCCCTTGTTGTGCCTCTTTGTACCTCGATTGTCTACATGTATGATAATTAACTAACAAATAATTTTCACTATAATATTGGATGTGTTCATTTAAACGTGAATTGATCTTATAATAACCAAGACCCAAGTTAATGTTCAACCTATTGATTTCATAAAAATTTATAGGCAAAATAGTTCCCTTAGGTAATAGTAATTTTACCAAAGAGACTATCTGATCAAATTAACCATTTGACATTCCATCATACAATTTAATATCTATAAATTTAGTAACAGCTTAAAATTTTCTTATCTTGCATTTGGGATATAAGGAATCCTCAACAGAATTTAGTAACTCAAAAAATTGAGATAGTTATAACTCAGGAGTTGAATCATTATTCTGACTTTCTGTTTGTTGAAAATATGAACCAACAACCTCATGTACTAACGTTTGAAACTATGATAGATCTATAACTAAATTATTTTTTTCTTATCCTGAATTTTGTTCACCATATTCATACCAAAAAACACAATCTTTCCGAAAACCAAAATTCAATAGATGAATCCCTACACCATAAAATGTTCTAACTCTCCCCAGATTACATTTCTTATATGGACACTTAAATGTCCATTTTGAAACAAATTCTGATTTTGGTGATGCAAATGATAAAAAATTTCAACACCCTCAATATATATAGGATTTATACCAGGACCATTTGGATTTCTATGATGATTTATCCAATTTGGATCTTGTAATAAAAAATATTGTTTACTTCCTTGTTCCACATTTTTCTAGAAAATAGAAAATAAAAATATTACTTATGATTAATTTGATAGAAGGGGTGATCCAATAAAAAATTAGAAAATTAGAAAATTACAAATTACTTATAAATATTACCAAATATCTATAATTACTGGTAATTACAACTAAATATCAGATTGACCATAAGTAATAGTGAATAGAAATATTTCATAACAATTATTATAAATTAATTAAAATTATTACAAATTATTATAAATTACTACTAATAATCAGCAACTATAACTAATTATCACTAATTATCATTATTAATTAGTAATTACTACTAATTATTAACTATTATAAATAATTATTACCACTTATTAGTAATTATTACCATTTATCAGTAATTATTACCAATTATCAGTAATTATCACCAATTACCAGTAATTATCATCAATTACCAGTAATTATAACTAATTATTTCTAATTATTAATAATTATTAGTAATTATTGGTAATTATTGATAATTATTGGTTATTACTGGTAATTATTGGTAATTATTGGTAATTATAAGTGATTATTGGTAATTATCGATAATTATTGGTATTTATAATTAATTATTACTAATTATTGGTAATTTTCATTAATTATTGCTAATTATTACAAATTATTGGTAACTATTTTTAATTATTACTAATTATTAATAATTTTCATTAATTATTACTAATTATTACTAATTATTACTAATTATTGGTAATTATTGATAATTATTTATAATTATTACTAACTATTATTAAATATTATTAATTATTATTAATTATTTCCAATTATTACTAATTACTTAAAATTATTACTAATTATTTATAATTATTGGCAGTTATTACTAATTATTGGTAGTTATTAGTAATTACTATGGTTACCCACCATTTTATTTCATTAACCTTTCATTACATGGTGAAACATTTAATAATATAAAGGATCTTTTGAGGTTTAATGTCTTAGAAATTAGGAACATAATATATGAATAAATCCTCTAAGCATCCTCCTCCTCCTTTACCTATCGCCTTAGAGTTTCCCTCATCGGTGATTAGGAGGGGGAGGAGTTTCTTCGGTGCCTTCCCCCTCCCCTTCCCCCTTTCCTCTTACCTTCTCCCCTCTTTCCCCCCATTCTCTCATCCTTCCCTAAGTCTGGGCTTCACTCTAGTTTCTCCATCTCTACAGTGCTTTGTTTCCTCATTTGTAACAGGACAGTGTCTAGCAATGATCATGGACCGCTCAACCTTGTCAACAACGTCAATATCAAGGTGATGTTTTTCATGTTGACAGTTCTACAGGGAGGTGTTGGTGGTCTCATAGAAGGATATTTTTTATTGCTGCACTTGGCTGCTCAAACCTTGCTCTCACCTCTCATTTCATTGTGCCTTTCCAAGTTGGATCTAGAGCAGTGGTAACAATGAGGTTTTGGGTTATGTGGGTCGGAGGTCAAAGGTTTTCTAGACGATGCCGACTCAATTTTTTCCTGTTATGAAGGCTCCAGTTTTAAGCCTCATTGATAATGATGCCTTCCTGAGCCCTCATCCACCCAAAATCTGCTCTGACCTCAGGTTCCTATACTCCTCTCCAAGTTAGATATGAATTATAGGTAAAAAAAAGGTTTTAGTAGGTGTTGTTCTATGATCGTTGGTGTTTCAGGTGCATCCTGAGTTGGTTTTCCCTTATAAATTCATTTACTAATTTGAAGGATTTATTCAGTGTTTCTCCCTCAAATTCATTGGAAAAGGTTTGCTAGTTTCTTCTTTGAGAGCTAGATATATTTGATGTTTCATTTGTTTCTATGGGGTTTGGTGATTGGTTGCGGTGTCAACCACCAACATTATCTATGATGATGATTTGATGATGATGTTTGGTGAGATTGAAGGTATTATGTGATGGTGGTTTGAATCAATGGTGGGATGAGGTCCAGTGGGTTCTCACCAGAGTTGTGGAGATGATGTAGGTGTGTTCTTCTATATCGAGGCATGACTCGAGGTGTCTTGTGACTCGATATGTGACTTGATGGTATGTGTCATGATTCAGTATGTGGATTTAGGCATTGATGATGACATTTGTTTTAAATTTGAATTTTGAATCAAAGCTTGAAACTTGTGTATGGTTTGGTTGTCACTCAACCATAACGAAGATATTTGAAATACAAAAAAAAGAGAATTTTCATTTAGGAACATAATATATGAAAAATATGAATATTCTTCTAATCCACTTGAAAGGCTTCTTCATATGTTCATCCTAAGTTAATTTTATTTCATCTCATATCCTGGGGACATACATCAAAGAAAGGGGAGATCATAAAGCCTAGTAAGGGAATAAAAAAAGGAGATACATAGCATGTGAACATGAGGAAAATTAATAAGGCATGACCATATGAACATGAGGTATATCATAATATAAATAGTTTTAATTATAACATGTAAATGAAGCTACAACATAAAAATGAGACATTCATAAGCATATCACCAAGGCTTGTCACCAGGGTGTCATAAATCATAATTACCAAGGTTATTCACCAAGGTATCATAAAACATGCTATCTCTGGAGATTAATTCTTTACCCAATTAATTTGAGTTATATTCGGATTCACCTTTCACATTTCTTAATTCATGTGATCCACATCTATTATAATAAATCATTTTTTCAATAACCTGAGGAGAATAAAGAACATGTTTCATATAAAATCATTGAGTGCATAAGTAATAAAAAAACATGGAAATTACTTCATTTTTAACCCATGATAAGGGAATGTGTGTTTAATACATTTAAAACCTTTATCAATAAATTATTCTTACATCTAGTTTAATACCCTAGAAAAGGAAGTGGTTTGAGTATTCACAATATTAGAATTTCTCATGTAAAAGATAGAAACTCAAGAAATGAATTAGTTAGCATAACGATACACAACATGAATTTTAGGGAGGAAATAATGAGAGGGGAATAAGGTATCCCATTGGTAAAACACTATTTTTACATTAAATTAATAATAAAAAAGTGTCGGTAAAGAATGAAATTCAGTATTTAGAAGACATACCTTAAATGAGGTTCTTGAATGGAAAAGAAGACGAGGAGAATTCCCTTACCTTAAAGTCTTTCTTTCTAAAATTTGAGGTTGACACTTTGATACATTGAGGGAACCTTGGAGGGACTCTTTGGGAGGTAAAATGACCATATTTTTATGCTTAATGGATTTGGAGTATAGATGAAAGTGAAGAGGGTGGATATTTATATTTGAGGAGGGGTGGTTTTTAAGGAATTAAATATTGGTTATTTTATTATATAAGTCAACCACTTGTGGGTGAAGTGAATTATAACCAATTTTCTATCTTATTAATGAGTGAGTGAAGGTGGTTGTACATTCATGGCATGACCAAATCGAAACTCACCTTCCAACCAACCCATTCAATGTATAGAAACCAAAAATAATCTTTATCTTAAAAACCCAATTTTTGGTTCAAAAAATGTAAAGTATAAATTTATAAATTAAAATTAATTTTTTAAATTAATTTTTATACTTATAAAAATTAATTTTTAATGATTAAAATGTTTCATAAATATTTTAACCACGCTAACATAATAATGATGTCATAAAAGCATAGTGCTCGTAAAGTGACAATTTTCATTTTTTCACCAAAAAATAACTTTGTTATAAAATTACTGAAAATTCACGCTAAGATAATTTTGATGTTCTCAGTCCAAAAATTAAATTTATTTTATCAAAATAATTATATAAATATGATAATTTTAACTTTTAAATAAAAATCCTTATTTATTGAAAATCAACAATTTGTATAGCATAATAAATATTTTGGACATTATAAAAATTACCCAGGGCTTCATTAAAATATATTATCATTTTAGAATAATTTTATAAGATTATTTCATGAAAATAAATTTTATTTAAAACTTCTAAATTTACCATGAAATATATTTTTAAACAATAATATGTGTATAGTCTCCAAATATAATTTCGATTATATCATTAAAATAATTTTGATGGACACTTAATTGAATCTACATTACCAACAATAATAATGAAAAACTATTTTACTAACTAATGGTTATAATTACCATCGATTATATTGGCTAATAATCATAATGACAAATGACCATATTTCCCTATAAATACATAATCATTCTAACTTTATCACTTATTACTTCACTCATGAAGGTTCTTACACATTCATTAATAATGTCAATCATTTTCCTACTGCTTCTCTTTATTTTCACAATTATTATGGTAGGACAGATCTTCTTAGGGGAATTCAAGCCTATGGAGTTTGTTTTAGTGAATGTATTATTCTTCAACGTGCATGTCCCTTTATTGCTCCTAGTTGTACTAGTCCATATTTATGCATTATTTGTAAAGTTCTTATGATATAAAAGTATTTTTATATTATTCTATTGTAAATCATAACAAAAATATTGGTGAGAGGAAAGTGTTCATTTATTAAAAGAAGAATAATTTTTAGATCATTATAATTATTAGTAATTATTACTAATTTTCATTAATTATTACTAATTATTTCTAATTATTGATAATTATTACTGATTGATGATAATTATTACTAATTATTGTTAATTATTATTAATTATTGTTCATTATGATTAAATATTAATATTTATCAATAATTAATACTAATTATTACCAATTATTTGTAGTTATTACCAATTATTGGTATTTATTGGTAATTATTGGTAATTATTAGTAATTATTACTAATTATCACTAATTATAACTAATTATTGGTAATTATTTGTAATTATTACTAATTATTAGTAATTATTACTATTTTTTGTTAATTATAACTAATTTTCATTAATTATTACTAATTTTCATTAATTATTACCAATTTTAATTAGTTATTATTAATTATGACTAATTATTAGTAATTATTACTGGTTATTTTTAATTATTATTAATTATTACTAATTGTGATTAATTATTACTAATTATCAACAATTATTACTAATTATTATAATGATTTATTCTTATTGATAATTACTAGTAATTATTGGTAATTATTGGTAATTATTGGTAATTATTACTAATTATTACCAATTATTTGTAATTATTATCAATTATTGGTAATTATTACCAATTATTACTAAATGTTGACAATTATTACTAATTATTGGTAATTATTAGTAATTATTGATAATTATTATTAATTATTATGAATTATTTCTAATTATTATTAATTATTACTAATTATTGGTAATTATTACTAATTATTGCCAATTATTGGTAACTATTACTAATTATTGTTAATTATTAGTAATTATTACTAATTATTAATAATTATTAGCCCAATCCATTTTTTGTATTTTTAAAATCCACTTTAAGGTTTAGTGGTAACCATATATTCCAAAAAAATAAAAACACCAACAGAAATCCAAAGACAAAAATTCAAAATTCAAACCATGCTTTAACCAAATCCACAATTTTGAATTTGAACCGCCTCTTGCAATAAATTCTGACACAAATCGTCTACTACACAATCGTCCCCATCAACAAATCTCCATCGTCATCATCACATCAACAGTTGACATCCGCAACCAGCACCACTATAGGCAAACCTTGAGACGTACGCATCAGCCAAAAACATATCGCCTGAGAGACTGCCATCGTCATCGTCACCCGATCACCACCGAAGTTGATTCTCAGAAAAAAAAAAGACCCTTCAACCTCTCCATCATCAAACCACCACTGTAGGCATCGCAAGCCAACACCATCATCTAGAAAACACCTTTGCAGCAATGAAAAAGTAGAGAGAACAACCATCAAACCAAACCCTAAACATACCAAAGGGAGAAACTATGAAACCCGTGATTCATCACACACAGAGAACATCAAACGAGGACCACTACATCTCATATTGAATCCAACATTGGATGTGCCTCCTAGAACACCATCGACCAGTCAAACCGCACTTCCCAAATCCTCCATGAAACCACCGCAAGAGATAAATTGGGAGAGAAATAAAGGAATTGGAAGCCAGAGAAGTGTTAGAATCAGACTAGGGCCTCAACACAGAAGAACATCCTCAGCTGGACTGCCAACCCTGATTGATGAAGCCACCACCAAGAGAATATCACACCTGGAGCAACACCAAAGTAACAACACCGCTAGGAAGAAATCACTGGGAGAGGATGAGATCAGATGCAAGCTGAGCACCAGATAAACCAACACAACTCAACATGCACATCCTAAATCTCCTCAAGAAAAATGGCGCATCAGACCAGAATGGGATCAGAAACACGACCACTAGGAGGAAAGAGTTGGGGAATAAAAAAGTAGTGCTTTAGTAGGGGAAAGACCTTAAAAGGGGCCAAGTTGAACCGATGAAGCAGGTGAAAACCGAAACAAAGAAGAAAGCAAGGAGTAACATGGAAAGATAGAAAAGGGGCAGGAGAAAGAAGAAGGGAGGAAAGGGGGAGATAGATCCATGAAGTGGCGTGCAGGACTCCCCCCTCTAAGGCACCATAGAGGAAGCCCTAATAGAGAGAGTCACAAACCAACCTGGTTCAACCCTGAACCGGTCACCCAAGCCGATCTGCGGCAAGGCCCGAGAGGCGTTCTTGATCCTCTCAGGCTGGAGATGAACACTAGGGCATCAAAATAGTGACGATGGGAATGATTTCTCCCAATATAAATAACTAAAAACAACGAAAATAATAAAGATCAGCTCAAAATAAATAAACCCAAAAAAACAACTAAACAAGAACTAAAGAAAATAAAACTAACTGAACAGGACAACCACTATCTTAGTGTGACCTCATGAGTCACTCTCCAACTCAATGATCGAACGTCACCCAAGGTGAAAGCACCCAAGCTAAAGGACTAAAAATAGAAAAAAAAACTATAGGCGTGAGTATTAAAACTCAGTAGGCTAGCCTGGTATACTATTCCCCAATACACTACCTTTAAAATTAAAGAAACATCAATTCTAAGTTTGAACTACAATATATTAAAGTATGTATTTCTATAGTTTTTACTCAAATCAAAGTAAAATCCATCGCCCTTAATCATTTTCAAAACCAGATTCTAATCTTAAGTGTTACCATGATATTTCAAGGGGAAAGTGATGATTTCATTTAAAACTGGTACTAAAGAGTTTGAAACACATTTTCTTTAAAAAAACATTTTCATAGGAGTTAGAAAACCAAAACATCACTTTCCATGAAAAATACCACACAAGAGTATCAAGGCAGTTATATAGTAAGGGAAATGTGCATAGGTATACAAGTATCTCAACAACATTTCAAATAGTTAAAATCCATTAGACATAGGCGAACCCAGGAGATCAAGAATAATCAAGACGACACTAATACTTGTGACCCCATCTACAGCAGCATGCCACATACGATGAAATCTAATGCTCTATACGCTCAGCCACCCTTTCTCAGGATAGGATGAGGGAAAATCCCATAGAAATGAACCCAAACATGTCTACCCACTATGGGCCACTGGTCAGTACCATAACCTACTAGTGTAGCACTTTTCTCAAATAATTCTCTCAATATTATAGGTTCCAATGTCTCAGGTATTAAAGGGGGTGATCCATCAGATGTCTTTGAGCATCAAATCACAACCTATATTTATACTAATAACATAGTAGGTCTCACCCCGAGTCTCCCGAAGTACTAATGTCATGCCTTAGAATAAATAAAGTACAAAGGGTTCCCAACCAAGAACCCCATATAGTGGAACCCAGAGATTCCACACTGAGGACATCCCAATCATTCCATGTCGATAAGGCGTGAGGAGCATCCAACAGAGGTTTTCGTAATAAGTACTTCTCCTTATTTTCACAAAGTGGCCAAATGAGCCCTTAAACATTCCACAAAACCGTCCTTTATCAAAAATGCAACCCAACATTCACAAGAGGTGTTAAACACGCCATTTCCATATAAAAACATTTATAAAACCCCTTTATAAAACATTTCCATCACACTTTAAAACAAAACCCTTTAATAGGTAAAAAACAATTGAAACCCCATAAAAGAATCACTAAACCATCATTTCAAATGCCACAATCTTATTAACAAAACCATACTATGCTTTCAATATCACAAAACAATTTTAAAGGCTAACCGTTCATTTTTTCGAACACATAGTGTGCGCTAAATTAGCAAAACAAGCGTAATTAATAAAAACCAAGCCTTTAAATATTATTTGCACCCAAAATTTCTAACCAAGTGGATACTCAACAATATTTATCATGAATATAAGGTGAGAAAAAAACATAAAATTAATGATTCTTAAATTTAGAAGGCAATCACAAGGGAATCCTACCTCGAAACCATGGCGTGATGATAACACCCACTTGGAATCGCCCCACATGGGTTCTAAAATCCTAAACTTACCAAAAACAACCCTTAATAAAAAAAACCCTAACAAAATGAAGATAAAAAAAATAAGAAAATAGATCAAGCAAAAATTTATACTAACATTGTCAAGACCCTTCCCAGTGGGGCCTATGCTGCGACTCTCCAAGCCCGCCTCCAATAGGCCAGGGGCTGGTGACTAGCACCGAGTAGGCATATTACTAACATGGGAGGCATTGCCTAAAAACCTTTACACCTGCACACATCTCCAAGCTCACAAATTCTTAAATGTAAAAAAACCACTAAGGAACAAAATACATGCATACAACTAAACCAAACCAACAGAGTATGATGAAAAGTAAAGTTCTAAAAGTAAACTGGGACAGAATACAAGCCCACCAAAACAAGAGTCTGAAAACTACAAAGTACAACTTGTAACACAAAGAGATACTGGTACTACTACTCGTAGCCGTAGGAACACCTCAGCCTATGAGGAACTCAGAAAGCTCAGTCATGTCCTGGTCCGCCCTGGACTCTATCAAAAGGATGCTCGTCTGCACAAGACACAACATGTGCATGAAAAACTCATACAGGGGTGAGTATAACAATACTCAGTAGAGGACCCCAAAAACCATAAATCAAATACAAAAAATAAAGGCATAATCATATCTTCATAGTATATGTCTACTAAACATATGATAGGAGAACACAAACCAGATATACTCAAAACCCAAACTCGTGGTCTAGAGACAAGTCACACAACTGTACACCCCCGCTAGGGATTCAGTTCGAAGATTCCACAAAGCACTCACCCTGGAGAACTCAATCCATGAGTCTGATAGCTCTCGTGATGTCTTTCCAAGAAGCATTGTTTGTCGGGAGAATCCACGAGAGATAGATACACTCATTACGGGAGAACACACTCCTGAGTGGTAAAGATCATAATACAAAGATGAGGATCACTTCCAGGGCCAAGGCAGATACCACGACTCATCCAGATTCACCTAACAGGTAGAGGATCAATGCCCAGTGTAGTTGGTATCGTCGATTCCTGACTCTACCTAGGGTCAATAATGGATAGCGGATCTCACTCCGGGCCTCTCAGAGGGATGCCTGACTCTATCATAGAAAGTACTGCTGAAGGGATCATACTCCTATAGAAGGAAATGATTCCTGATCTTCAGTGGAATGAGAAGAAGGGGCACTAACCCAAATGAAACATGTCCAAGATATGGTGGACAAGAGGGCCAATCCATTTTCCAAAAAGTACACGGCGTGTAGAAAAGTCACACGCCATGTCTTCTGACCTCAGGTACTTCCCATGTACAACGGCCCCTGTCGTTAGGCTAGTCATGTAGAAAAAAGTCAATACACGATGTATGGTAAGGATTATATATTGTGTCTGAGTGATTGGGGTCGTCTCTGTGCACGCTGGCCATGTGCACGTACACAGCCTCAACCCATGTATTCCAACTCATGTAATCAGTACACGGGGTGACCCACGTTACTAGCCTTGTCTGGCCGTGTGGTGGAGTACATGATCGTATACTCCATCCCGTGTCTGTGTATCCCCTGGATACACACCGAGTCATGTGTATCCGCATCTTCCATGCTTCATAGAGAGTATATGTCGTGTCGCAAAGTCGTGTCGTTCTCCTCATGTCTCTGTATCGCCTGAGATACACACCGAGCTTTGGGGAAGGTCCAACACGTTGTGTGACCAGGGTCACATGCCGTGTGATACCTATCTAACCCCTGAAACCCTAGCCACTGCAGTCGGCACTACACGGCGTGTTCTTCGGAAGTACACACTGTGTATTCTGGAATTTTCCAGAATCGACGCTTCTTGCCGGTGCGCCTCCCGTGATGCTTCGATCTTCATTCTGACAGTCCGATCTCCACGAAACTACAGATTCTAGGTAGCCTTGACATCCCAAAGTTATCTATGTTGTTTTCAGGCCTCTGATCAGCCCCAAAAACGCGTTTCGATCCTCCCGCACAAAGAACGCTCGAAGAACAGTCTTTCCCAATCTGGTCTAATTCATCGTCTGCTATCGTCGTTGCACCTCCGCTAGGTCATCGTGATGTCACATATTCAATTTGGGATCATTGCATTACAAAACGAATGCTCAACGATCCGTTGTTCCTCACCCCATGAAGAACGTAAAGAATGATCGAGGAAAAGAAAGGGGGAAGAAATCCAATAAATAAATCGAGGAGCGAACCTCCATCGTCGTTCATCATGGAGTTGATCTGATCCCGTTAGTAGGATCAAACGGAGCAGAAATCAACAACAATTCAACATGTATTAATTCCCCAAAATCAACCCAATAAAACCCTCCCGCAAGAACGTACAAATCTGTGGATCGACATGTTCGTGTTTGATCCATGTTCATCGTTTGAATTCAAAAATGGGGAAAGAAGCATCAAAATAACAACCCCTACCTCAAGAAGGGATCAATCACTGATGAAGGGGTCGTACTGCCGTCTTCGTCGAGATCCTTCAACTTTGTTGAAGCAATGATTCAAATGTTTGATTCATCATCAATCATTGCCAAGAGTTCTCTCCAAGGTTCCAATATTCCACCAAAGTTTTCTCTCAACCTTTTCCAATGAGTAACATACGATTAACCCATTAAAAAGGGGAACACATTTTGGAATTCCATCACGTTGTGGTATTAATGATTCAGCGTTGCTGTTTCAAAGTGATTATGGCATGGCATTAATTAATGAAACAGTTGCCCCACCGCAGTGCTGTAATGGATCTTTCCAAATAAAATAAAATAAACTTTGCAATTTTATTTTATTTTATTTTACTAAAAATGTCCGAAAATTAACTTTTTCTCTCGACCTACGCCAGTCGAGGTTAGACTCGTTCTTAGGTAAATTCTTCATCCCAGACGCAACGGTGCCCTCGTATTTTTAATCTGGGCATCCGTTTGTAAACTACCACAACTGTGCACATATGCCGACTCTCTTAACTTAAAAAAAAAGTTCAAACCACCATTACAGGATCATCGGGCCTCGGAATGATGTGTCGTCTCTGTGCCTAGTCTCGTAATAATTCCATATAATATTTAAAAATAAAACACGAAAAAATCTGAGACATTATATTCTCCCCACCTTGGGGCTTTGCATCCCCGAAAATCCAAAACAAAGACTGCTAAAAAAGATGTGGGTATTGGGCACGGATCTGAGCCTTCCGCTCCCACGTGCTCTCTTTAAGATTCACATGCTACCACCAAACACTCACTAAGATAATTGATCATCCACGAAGAATCCTCTCCTGCCGATCCTCGATCTCAATCGGGTACTCAGCAAAGTTCACCCCATCCTCGATGTCCAGCTCGCCCCAGTCGATGATGTGCGATGAGTCATGCACGTACCTCCCCAGCTACGACACGTGGAAGACATCGTGTACCCGGTGCAACTGCAGTAGTAGATCTAGGCGGTACGCCACCTCGCCGACTCTACGCGGTATCTGAAAAGGTCCGATGAACCTCGGAGATAGCTTTCTGCCTCAACCAAACCTCTGTAACCCTCATTGAGGTGAGACCCGAAGAAAGACGTGGTCTCCCTCCTCAAACTCTAGGGGTCTCTATTGTCTGTCAGCATAAGACTTCTGCCAGCTCTGTGCAGTCTTCATCTACTCCCGAATAACCTACACCTTCTTAGTGGTAGCTCGCAGCAACTCTAGACTCATGAGTGCGAACTCTCTAGGGTCAGTCCAGCAAAGCGGTGACCGACAGGGTCTCCCATACAAGGCCTTGAACGGAGCCATACCAATGGTGGAGTGGTAGATATTATTGTACGCAAACTCCACCAGTGGTAGGTGGTCCTCCCAACTGCGACTGAAGTCCAAGATATAGGCCCGCAACATATCCTCCAGAACCTGAATGGTCCTCTCCGTCTGAGCATCGGTCTGGGGATGGAACATTATGCTCAAGCATAGATGAGTCCCAAAGGCCTCCTTCAATCCCTTCCACAATCATTATGTGAAGCGGGCATCTCGATCTAATACTATTTTCAAAGGGATTCCATGAAGCCGAACTATCTCCTACATGTAGAGGCATCCCAAGCTCTCTGCGGAAATCTACTCCCTGGTAGCTAGGAAGTGGGCCGACATGGTGAGTCGATCAACGATCACCCAAATGGGATCATGCCCCTTGTACGTCTGTGGAAAGCCTGTCATGAAGTCCATCGATATTCCATCCCACTTCCACTCTAGAACCTCCAGGGGTGAGCTAATCCCACTGGAACCTGGTGCTCATCCTTCACCTGCTGGTATGTAAGGCATCAAGAAACGAACTATGATACTGCCTTCTTCATGCATGACCACTAGAACTATTGTCGGAGATCCCGGTACATCTTTTCCACTCCAGTATGTACCGCCAAGGGGGATGTATGAAACTCCCCCAGGACCTCTTCTTGCAATGCCACTGGTACAACAATGCGTCCTCTAAAAAGAAGTATGTGTTCCCCACATTGCGAATATCCATAGGGAGCATGTCCTATGGATAACTGAGCACGTAAAGCCTCACAGTCGACATCCCCAAGCTGCACCTCCCTAACTCGTTGTAAGAGTGGATGGGTGACAACCATCAACATCAAGTAAGTCGTATCCTCTCCAACTATAACAGATAACTGAAGTGTGGATAACTGCTTTGTCACCTCACTCAACAGATACGAGCTCAAACTTCTACTAATAGAATCCACCACTTTGTTCCCCTTCCCAGGAGTATAGATGATCTCGAAATCATAATCCTGGAGGAACTCTAGCCAATGCCTCTATCTCATATTCAGATCCTTCTGCGATAATATGTACCTGAGGCTCTTGTGGTCAGAGTAGATGATGAACCGCTCGCCCATAAGGTAGTGTCGCCACATCTTTAATGTGAAGACTACCGCTGCCAACTCGAGTTCATGGGTCTCATAGTTCTTCTCATGTGGCCTAAGATGGTGTAAACCATAAGCAATCACTGCCTGTCTCTGCATCAGGACACAGCCAAGCCCAATCCCTGATGCATCATAGAAAACTACGAACTTGACACCCTCCTCCGGTAATCTCAAAACCGGGGCAATCGTCAAACTCTGTCTCAACTGCTCAAAAGACTGCTGGAACTTCTCTGTCCACAAGAAGGGTTTCCCCTTCCTGGTTAAGTCTATCATCGGTGCTGATATCCAGGAGAAATCAGGAATGAATCTCTGGTAATATCCTTCCAACCCTAGGAATCTTTGCACCTTCGTCATGCTTCGAGGTGGATCCCATGCTAACACTGCCTCCACCTTGGCTGGGTCCAAAACTACTCCATATACTAAGATGACATGTCCCAGAAAGTGGACCTCCTGAATCCAGAACTGGAACTTCGAGAGCTTCCCATAAATCTGGTGCTCTTGGAGTACATCTAGAACCATCCGCAGGTGTCTCGCATGCTCCTCCTCTAACACCGAGTACACAAGGATGTCGTTGATGAAGACCACTATGAACCGGTCCAAGTACAGCTTGAAGGTCTGGTTCATCAGTCCCATGAACACTTCAGGGGCGTTCTTCATGCTAAAAGGCATCACCAAGTACTCAAAGTGATTGTAGCAGAATCTGAATGTTGTCTTCAGTATATCCCTGTCCCGTACTCGTAAATGGTGATAACCTAATTGAAGGTCAACCTTCAATAACCATTGTGCCCCTCATAGTTGATCTAATAGGTCGTCGATTCTCGGCAGTGGATACTTTTTCTTCACTGTTACTTGATTCAGGCACCGGTAATCCATACACAACCTCAAACTCCCATCTGACTTCTTGGAAAACAAGACTGGGGACTCCCAGGTTGAAACACTAGGTCTCACGAAACCCTTGCTTTGAAAATCCTCCAAATGCACCCTCAGCTCGCGAAGCTCTGCGAGATCCATCTAATGGGCTGATGAAGAAATCGGTGTCCTCCTGGGGTGTAAGTCTATTTAGAAGTCAATTTCCTGGTGGAGAGGTAGTCCTGGAACATCATTGGGAAAGACGTCCTCATACTTTGACACTACTGCTGGGAATTGGGAGCTCATAACATTGACTGCTCCAAGGGAAAGGCTAGCCAACTCATGAGTGACCAGCTGCACCCTCCTATGCATGAGCTCATTCTGTGCTACCTGGGTCTCCTTTTCTCCGACAAAGGAAAACCCTATCACATGATTGCAGACACACCGCACTCTTCACCTAAAACAATCAATCTGGGCATGGACCGAAGATAACCAATCCATACCGAGAATGACATTGTAAGGCCTCGACGCTACCACCAAGAGGTTCCAACCGAAACTCTCGCCTCCAAGGGTAAGATCACACTGCCTACAAAGGTACGTGATCGTCGAGTCTCCTCTTGTAGGTGTCTATAAGCATAAGGATCGAGTCAACAACTCTATCGAAATCTCAAGGTTTCGCACAAGACATGTGGTGATGAAGGAATGATTGGAACCTGTGTCTATAAGTACGACAGCTAAGGTAGATAAGACAAAGATCATACCTCAGATCATCCTTGGAGCCTCTGGGTTGTACGCATCGACCGCATGTAGCTGTCCCCGCCCCTATTCCTCAGCTCCCTGTGCCTGGTGCAGGCCTCTTAGGGGTGGTGGTGGAAGTAAGTGGGAGCTTCTGCCACAACCTGCAGCTCTCCCTGCTCCTCTGCTACGTCTGCTACCTGGAAGGTCTGCCTGATCCACTCTCTGCCTCAGCCTCAGTGGTCCATCCACTGCTTCCCTTTCAACATCTCGACGGGTCGAACAATATCTAGTGATATGTCCCCTACCATCGCATGCATATCATCGCTTATCCCTAGGATGAATGGATCCATCCTGAGAGCCCTGGACTGTTGACTCCCTATCCTGGGTCCTCCTTTGACGTCTCCCACATCCTGATCCATGTGTCTGATGTCAGCTCCCCACTACCGAGGTCTCCGGACCTATCTACCTGCTGATGACTTTTGTCGGTTGTCTCTGCTCTACCAAGAAGCTCTCGATCACCAAGGCCCGCTCGAGCACTCCAGCATAAGTCGAAATGCATAGGGGCATGACACTAGCTCGTATTTCCCATCGTAGACCTCGCTAGAATGTCTGAGCTCTAAAGTACTGATCCCTAACCATATCCATCGAGTACCTAGCAAGGTTGGTGAACCTCGATGAATAGTCAGCTACCGTCAAACTGCCCTGTTGGAGCTGAAGAATCTCCTGGATGCGTATTGTTCTCAGTGTAACCAGAGAGAACTCCTCCCTAAAGAGTCACTCGAACTCTATCCATGAAAGAGTCTCCATTTCGGGAGTCTGTGTGGTCAGACTCCACCATCGTCCCGCCGAACCCTGAAGAAGGCTCGCTCCTAGGATCACAATCTGGTCTGCTGGTGTCCTCACTAGATGGAAAACTCTAGTCACTGCCTCAAGCCAGTCCTCAGCCGCCTGAGGGTTAGGCTCGCCTCGGAACCTGAGGGGTCTCTGTCTCTGGAACTCATGGAGCATGCTCATCCTACACTCCTCATCGGTCGGTACTGCAAGTACCACAGGCTGCTCCACTGGTGGTGGTATAGTAGGTGCACCACCTGGTGGCAACGCCTGGGAAACTGGTCCCTGTATCAAAGCCTCGTCACTGAGGGGGTCATCCTCATGATCGTTCTGCTGAATCCTAGCAGGTATGCGTCGCTAAGGCATCCTGTAAGGAAACAATATGTACAAAGTCAATGAGTATATATGGATAGCTAACACAAGGACATGGAAAACACAACTCATTCCTATATAATGCATGTATCATTCTTTTATTTCCTCGCAACTAGTGTTTTCATGTACCGAGTCGAGGAGAAAGTTATTAGAGTCATGGTGTATGGATACGTCGACCGCTCGCACTAACAATGGAGTCTCTGGCCTAAAATCTAAGATCGAAACACTTAACATTGTTGCCCCAAACCAATCTCATAGACTCTTGGTCCTAAGGTAGAACCGACCACCTCTGATACCACTCTATCAAGACCTATCCCAGTGGGGTCCACACCATAACTCCCCAAACCCACCTTCAATAGTCCAAGGGCTAGTGACTAGCATCGAGTAGGAATATTACTAACATGGGAGGAATTGCCTAAGAACCTATACAAACACACACATCTCCAAGCCCACAAATGATGAAATGTAAAAAACCACTAAGGAACAAAATGAATGCATAAAACTAAACCAAACCAACAGAGTACGACAGAAAGTAAATTGCTGAATGTAAACTGGTCCAGAATACAAGCCCACTAAAATAAGAGTCTGAAAACTACAAAGTCCAAATTGTAACACAAAGAGGTATTGGGACTGCTGCTCGTAGCCATAGGATCACCTCGGCCTGTGAGGAACTTAGAAAGCTCAGTCCTGTCCTGGTCCGCCCTGGACTCTGTCAAAAGGCTTCTCGTATGCACAATACATGACATGTGTGGGCAAAACCCGTGTAGGGGTGAGTATAACAATACTAAGTAGAGGACCCCGAAAACCATAGAGCAAACATACAAAAGAAAGGCATAGTCATCTCTACACAGTATATGTCTACTGAACATATAATAGGAGAACACTAACCAGATATACTAAAAATCTAGACCCGTGGTCTAGAGACAAGTCACACAACAGTACACCCTTGCTAGGGATTCAGTTCAAAGATTCCACAAAGCACTCACTCAGGAGAACTCACTCCACAAGTCTAATAGCTCTGGTGATGTTCGTCCAAGAAGCACTGTTCGTCGGGAAAATCCAGGAGTGATAGATACACTCATTATGGGAGAACACACACCTGAGTGGGAAAGATCACGATACACAGATGAGGATCACTTCTAGAGCCATGGTGGATACCACAACTCATCCAGATTCACCTGCTAGGTAGAGGATCAATGCCCGGTGGATTTGTTCACGTCGATGTCTGACTCTACCTAGGGTCAAGAATAGATAAAGGATCTTGCTTCGGGCCTCCACTACAGGAAAAAGGAATATTTGCGACGGGCGATTTGCGACGGGATCCCATCACAAAAGATCTTTTGCGATGGGGCTCCGTCGCAAATCGCCCATTGTAGAAAACGACATCGCAAATAGTTGTTTTTGCGGCAGTCCCATCACAAAAATAGTATTTGCGACTGTATTTTTTCCCCGTAGCAAATTGTTTTTTGTTTATATATAAAAAAGGTATTTGCGACGGGCCGTCGCAGATATATTAGTTGCGACGGGTTTCTGACCCGTCGCAAATGGTAAATTTAAAAAATATTTGCGATGTTGGTATTTGTGACGGACCGTCATAGAAATATTTTTTACGACGGGTATTCTTTCTGTCTCAAATGAGACAGTAAAAAAATATTTTACGACGGGACACCCCATCGCAAATACTCCTGTCACAAATACTAAAAAAAATAATAAAATAATAAAATAATTAATACAAATCGTATAATATTATATAAAAATAATATTATTATTAATAATATAAAAAAAAATATTATTATAATATAAATAAAAAATATATAAAATATAATTATGAAATATTAATATAAAATAATAATAATTTGAATATAAATAATATAATATTATATAATAATACTAATATTAATAATATAAAAAATTAATATAAAATTATTATTATTAAATTATGTATATAATAATAATATTAATATTAATAATATAAAGAAATTATATTATTATAATATTAATAATTAAAAATATATATTATATAATTATGAAATATTAATATCAAATAATAATAATAATATGAATATAAATAATATAATATTATATAATAATAATAGTAATATTAATAATATAAAAAATTAATATAATATTATTATTATTAAAGTAAACATACATTAAAAATAATACTAATAAGTAATAAAATATAAAAAAAATAAAAACAAATTAAATCATGCAATATTCGTACCAATATGAAAGAGGAATTGTAAATAGTTAATATGACAATAAACTACGAACTCAAATGTTTATTACATGTAAAAAAATCACTGGGGGGTGGATAATCTGGAGGATCTGGAGGAGGTGGTGGAGGAAACTACATCCCTAAACTACGAGTCAGACGACGCATGCACTCCATCTACAACTGATGTTGCTCCTCATATCGACGCCTCTCCTCATCATGTTGCTGACGCATCTGCTCCTGTCATCGACGCATCTCCTCATCATGCTGCTGACGCATCTGCTCCTGCCCTTGACGCAAATCCTCTATAAGCTCACTCTGAGCACGCAGCTGCTCCTGATACTGTGAGGCAGAAGATGGTGTCTCTCCACGAGCTCCTCTCGAGCCGGACGCCGACATTGCAGCAGTACCATAATAAGCTGCAGGAGTCAACTGAGAGCTAATACCAACTACTCGGCCCTTTTCAAAGCCATACTGGGTCGCCTGCATCCATACCGTCTCATCAAAACAGTGGGTACTAGTCTGATCACCCGTCTCGTCTTGACTCTCAGCCTGTTTCTGAGAGGTCGCGGCCTCATATGACTCCTTAATTTTCAATTATAATTTAAAATAATGAAAATATTATATTCATTTAATTTTTAAACTGAAAAGAAAATAATACTGACCACAATCTGACATTGGTGGTCACCTCTAATCTCTCTAGTAGCCGGATCAGTGTACATCCTCCGATAAACATCGTACGTCGTAATACCGGGTTGCTCGGCTTCCTATATGAATATAAAATAAACTATTTATATTTAAAGTTGTATAAAATATTAAAAAAATTACTTACCAGACGCTCTCTATGCGCACTGAATGTACGACTACCAGCTCGATGCGTCACCTCTTGTCTCCCCCGATTCTGTCGACCCAATGCAGATCTTCTCTGAAACCCACCACCCAACCAGTGTGTACATAATCCATTCCAAACGTGAGATGAAATGTACTATGGTTAGTGGGATCTACAGGAATCATCAAATTCTGTCACTCTGGCTTTCCTCACAGCCTCCTTTCTTAAATTATGCAAAAACTGACGAAAACGGTCACACATAGACACCACCCATACCGCATGGATAGTGGAAAGCATGCTCTCATCGACGAGATACCATAAACCCTAATATAAAGTTATTAATGAATTAAATTTCAAAATAAATAATATTTAATTACGTACCAGCCAATGATCGAACATGGCGGTCTGCACATCAGCGAGAATCTGATCCCATGTGAGCCAGGGCTGAGAAAAATAATTGCGCAAGATAGCGCTCCCCTGTCCAATAGTTATATGCGTAAAACTATGGAAAAAGAACAAATAATCAAAAAATTAGAATATAAATAAATTATAATAAAAGATAACTAAAATACACAGGTTACCATACAACCGCGTGTGCGCATCGAATCCAAGAGGTGGACGTCGCTCAGGGATAGGATCTGGAATCATCAGTATGGCAAGACCACTCCCCCTCCGAGTGCTCCATGTAGTGCCAATAGCCTGAGGGTCATATGACTCAAGAACCTCATCATCCATAGGTAGCTCATCCTCCAGCAACTGACGATGCGTTTCTAATTCCATCTGAAACATGAAATGATTGTTATTAAAAAACAGTTCAAAATAACTATTATGTATAGATATATATTTGTTATGATTCTAACCAGCATTTTACTGTGTCAATGTTCATATTCATCATCATCTTCATAGTTCTCAATGTCAATGTCTTCATCTTCCTCATCAACATCATCAATTTCCATATTAGTTTCAATTTCATCATCTCTTGTCATTTCAAATTCAGTTGTAACATCATTGACAACATTGTCACCATCAACCCTTAATTATGGGGTGTCATCCTCGATATTCATGTCTCTTAGTGAAAAAGATGTGTTTTGAGGAGTGTCCTGAAAATTTTAATTTCCTTTCACTTCAGTGGAACCACATTCAGTTTGAATAAACTGATTTTCTCGAGATTTAACTTTTATTATACTCCACCAATCATCCAACTCTTTTGCAGTAGCACAGTATTTTGCATAATAAATTTGATGTGCCTGATGAGCCAATAAAAATGGTTCATTTACTGTAAGAAGACTTTTATGTTTAATATCAACAATTCCATGAGTCGGATGAATATGCAATCCTCTCTCAGTATCCAGCCATCGACATTTAAACATTGTTACATAATTCTGTCCCAAATAACACTGTTCAATAATTTTTTCAAGCATGCCATAAAAGTCAACTTCAATATCTCTATGATGTGATCCCTTCAAACAAACACCACTATTCATTGTTTTCTTTGATTCCCCATATGCACATGTATAAAAGCGATAATCATTCACCACATATGCATTATAATATTTAACCATTTTGGATGGCGGGCTACTCAATATACGCAATCGACTGTCAATCTTATCAGCATGTACAGATACCTGAAAATTTGTAAAACATTTATCACTATTACAAGTAATAAATTGATTTTATATGTAAAACCAAAAAATAATGTATGTTACCAGTTTTTGAAACCAGTAGGCAAAATTATTTTACCGATGTTCTTCTAAGCCAGCTGCTGTAATTTGTGGAAATTGTTTCTTGATATAATCATCATATAACCTAAAAATACAATATGATTAATTTACTGTAACAGAATCGATAGAATAAGGGATAGGAGCACTCACTGTACAATTGGTGACATTTCTTCACAGTTGAGTAGAACATATGTTTGAGCTCTATGATATTCATCATCTGAAAGCCATCTATCATGAACTCCACCAAAGCCAAGTTCGGGCTGATTGACAACTGATAATTGATTGTTCATATCATCATCAACATTCCCCTTGTTCTGGCCCATGTGGTTAAATTTTTAGGGATATTCAGATTCAAATTAATGAGAGCAGAATAAAGCAATTTCCTCTTGAAAATAAGCTTCAGCAATTGAGCCTTCAACTGATGCTTTGTTACGTACTTTTTTCTTCAATTTCTGCATGCATCTCTCAAATGGGTACATCCATCGAAACTGAACCGGACCTCCACATTTTGATTCATGTGTCAAATGTAATATCAAATGTTCCATTGAGTCAAAGAAAGTCGGTGGAAAGATTTTTTCCAGTTTGCATATAATTACAACCACAGCTTCTTCTAGTTTGCTTAGTGCATCGTAGTCTGTTGTCGCCGCACACATGTCTCGGAAAAAATATGATATATCTGTTATCGAATCCCAAATATTAGAATTCAAAAAACCTCTTAATCTAATAGGAATAAGTCTTTCCATTATAAAATGACAATCATGACTTTTTAATCCGGTAATATGACCATTTTTAACACATCTGTCCAAGTTGGAAGCATAGCTATCTGGAAGTCTCAAATATGAAATCCACTGACAAAATAATAAGCGACTCTATTTGGTCAGTGTATAAGCTGCTTTTGGCTTTGTTAATCTCTGTGATCTGACATTTTCAAACAATTCAAGTTCTGGTCGCCTGCAAATTTGGGCAAGATCTAATCGTGCCTTTACATTATCTTTGGTTTTACCCGGTGTATCCAAAACTGTATGAAATAAATTATCAAAACAATTCCTCTCAATATGCATGACATTCAACATGTTTTGGACCAACAAATCAGACCAATATGGAAGATTCCAAAAAATGCTCCGTTTTGTCAAATTGTGTTCTTTCCCAAAGCCATGAATTTTCTATTGATTTATTGTCGGTCCAAAAGTGATGGAAGGTAATGAAAATACAACTGATTGTAACTATGTACCTAAGATCATTTTTGGAGGTTCATCTCTTTCAATTCTGCCTTTTCTGAAATGAGATTTATTCCTCCGAAAAGGATGATCGATTGGAAGAAATCTGCGATGACAGTCAAAATAGAAAGGTTTTTTCCATTCACGAGCATAAATGCTTTGTTGTCTCCCATACAGTAAGGACATGATTTTGGACCATGTGTACTCCAGCCAGATAACATTTCATATGCCGGGAAGTCACTAATTTTCCACATCAAAGCATCTTTCATTACAAAAATTCTGTTTCGCAACAGCATCATATGTACCAACACCATGACTCCACAATAAATTTAAATCATAAATCAATGGTTTCAAATAAACATCAATATTATTTTTCGGATGTCCTGGGATTAATAATGTCAAAAATATATAAGGCTCTTTCATCAACATCCATGGAGGTAAATTGTACGGAGTTATAAAGACAGGCCAACAGGAATACTGACTACCAAAAGATCCAAATGGAAAAAAACCGTTAGTAGAAAGACCCAATCGCACATTCTGGGATTCTAAAGAAAAAAATGGATGCACTTGATCAAAATGTTTCCATGAATCACCATCAAATGGATGAATCAATATTTTACTATTTGAAATATTGGTTTTGTGCCGTAACATCATTGTCGCTGTGTTCTGAGACATAAATAAACGCTGCAACCTGGGTGTAAGCAGGAAATATCTCAACTGTTTTACAGGAATCAATCCAGACTTCCCTGATTGAGCTACTTTATACTTCGATTGTCCACATATGGGACAACTATCCAACGACTCATTTTCACCAGAATATAAGATGTAATCGTTTGAACATGCATGGATCTTCTGATAACTAAGGCCCAGATTATGAACCAGTCTCTTACTCTCATAATAATTAGCAGGCAGCACATTTCCTTCAGGTAACAGTGCTTTAACCAAAGAAAATATCTGATAAAACCAGTTATTTGACATTCCATTATCTGATTTAATAGCCATAAATTTTGCAACTACTTCTAATTTGCTTATCTTGCAACCAAGATATAATGCATCCTCAGAAGACCTGAACAACTCAGCAAATTCAGATGGTGCCAACTCGGGAGGTAAATCAACATCATCCTCGATTTCAGTTTGTTGAACAGATAACCCTGCAACATCATGTACTAAATTCTGAAACCTTGATGGATCCGGAATCAAATTATTAGTATCTTCTCTGGAACTGCGTTCACCGTGTTGATACCAAAAAATATAATCTGATTGAAAACCATAACGCAAGAGATGTTTCCCAATGATGTCAAATGTCTCAAATGTTCTCAGAGCACATTTTTTACAAGGACACTTAATTGTCCCTTATAAAACAAATTCTGGGTTTGATGATGCAAATGATAAGAAAGCTTCAACACCATCAACATATACAGGATTTAAACTAGAACCGTTTGGATTTCTGCACTGATTTATCCAAGCGAGATCATCTAATAGTGATTGATGTCGATTTCCTTGTTCCATATTTATATATATGTTTCTACAAAATTTAAAACCATTATTGTTGTTAAATAATTTTATATAAGAAAAACAATATCCTAAAAAAGAAGATACATAATTACAGTTATTTCTTAGTAATTACCAATAATTATAGGCGACACAGTTAGTTTGTAATCATCCCCACTAATTATTATTAATTTAGCAATACTTAGAAATACTTGGAAAAATGAAATATACTTGAATAATGAAATGAAATTTTGTAATCATCGTTGTGGAGATTATATTACTAATTATTCTTATTTGTTTCCAGCGGATTGGCGGCAGCTCTTTTGCCTGACGACTCATCTCCTTGCAAGGAGATGAGTCGTCAGGGAAAAGAGCCTCTTTTGTCCGACGACTCATCTCTTTTTAACTTTCTCCCGACTGAAATCAGTATGAAAAACTTTCTCTAACATACGTTAGAGCACGTTTTTCATACTGATTTCAGTGAAAGAAAGTAGCAAAGATATGAGATGTTGAACAAAAGGTAGTCGCCAATCTGCTGTAAATTGTTCCAATTTATAACCATGTACTCGAATTTATTTTATTTTTGATTAATTATTACTAATTATTACTAATTATTATTAATTATTACTAATTATTATTAATTATTACTAATTATTACAAATCTCAATATTTCCAACAGATTTTTCTCTATTCTTAACATGTTCAAATCTTAAAGGGTCGTCAATTTTCAGGTCATGCCCAATAAAAAGTTTGTGTTAGCCATGTCCAATGTAAACTCTATAATTGTCTTTACATGGTTGATCACCTCGCAAGTAGTGTTTCAATAGGATGACACAAGTAATGTCATTCTCGTCTTTAAGAATCATTTCGCATGACCCTTTATATAGATCATTCTTCCTTGAAAAATTAAGAGAACTTCAGTATCTTTCCCTTAATTTTTCAAGAAAGAATGGTCTATGTAAAAAGTCATGTGATATGTTTCTTATAGATGAGAAAAACATGACTTGGGTTGTCCTATTACAACACTACTTGTGAGGTGATCAACCAAGCATGGACAATTATAGAGTTTACATTGTACACGGTTGACGCAAACTTTTTATTGGGCATGACCTGAAAATTGGCAACCCTTTAAGATTTGAACATGTTAAGAATAGAGCAAAACTTGTTGAAAATATTGATAATTGTAATATTTTATAAATTTTTTATAATTTTAATAATATTAATATTTTTTTTATAAATATTAAACATATAATAATAAAATAATTATATTATTAGTATTATTTAATTATTAATATTAGAGTAATATAATATTTTATATTATGTTACTATTTAGGTTACTATAGAAAAACAAACATGATTGACAGCTCATCTACCTCAATTTTCTTTTCATTTGTATGTTGAGGTTGACAGGAAACTTCTGCCTCCACATGTAATATTTGATTTTACTGTCAAAATTATGAACCTCATCACCTCTATGTTGGCGAGGATGTTGATAATTTTGACAGTAAAAGCAAATATTACATGTGGAGGCAGAAGTTTCATGTCAAGCCTCAATACACAAATGAAAAGAAAATTGAGGTAGATGAGCGGTCAATCACGCTTGCTAATTATCCTAATTGTTTTTATTATTTCTTATTTTTTTTAATTATTTTCTAATTGTTTTTAATTATTTCCTAATTGTTTTTAATTGTTTCCTAATTGTTTTTAACTGTTTCCTAATTATTTTTATTTGTTTCTTAATTATTTTTAATTGTTTCCTAATTATTTTTAATTGTTTCCTAATTATTTTAAATTGTTTCCTAATTATTTTTAATCGTTTCCTAATTATTTTTAATTGTTTCCTAATTATTTTTAATTATTTCCTAATTATTTTTAATAGTTTTTTATTTATTTTTAATTATTTCCTAATTATTTTTAATTGTTTCCTAATTATTTTTAATTGTTTCCTAATTATTTTTAATTGTTTCCTAATTTTTTTTAATTTTTTCCTAATTATTTTTAATTGTTTTCTAATTATTTTTAATTGTTTCCTAATTATTTTAATTGTTTCCTAATTATTTTTAATTATTTCCTAATTATTTTTAATTGTTTCCTAATTATTTTAATTGTTTCCTAATTATTTTAATTGTTTCCTAATTATTTTAATTGTTTTCTAATTATTCTAATTGATTCCTAATTATTTTAATTGTTCCTAATTATTTTAATTATTTTAATTATTTTAATTGTTCCTAATTATTTTAATTTTTCTAATTATTTTAATTTTTCTAATTATTTTAATTTTTCTAATTATTTCTAATCAATTAAATCTAATTATTTCTTAATTATTTGATAATTATTTTAATTAAATATAATTAAATCTAATTATTTCTTAATTATTTGATAATTATTTTAATTATTTCTAATTAATTTGATAACTACTTCTAATTAAATATAACTATTTCTAATTAAATACAATTATTTCTAATTAAATATAATTATTTCTAATTAAATATAACTATTTCTAATTATTTCTAATTAAATATAAGTATTTCTAATTATTACCAAAACATCCTTCGGGAGTATTGAAGCAAGAGTGCAGCAAGGCCCGTTGTCGTGTACCAGGTTAGCCCGAGTCTAGCTCGAAACACCTTGTCAAAGTTTTCACTCCTAGGTACATCTGTGCCAGAGCCGCCTCTACTTGTTCGTATCCAGACAAGGATTATTTGGTACAACCACTTAATCTAATTATACTATATAGCTACAAAACATTCTATTAAAAAAATTAAAATTAACAATTAAAAATAAAATTAATAATTAAAAATAATTTAAAAAAATATATATATAAATACCTTCGATATTTTGAAGCAATTAACGCCTTATAACTCTTTCTCTCCTCTTCTCGTAAAAAAAATTAAAACGAAAAAAAATTTCTACTTAGAACTGGAAGTTAAAGAGAGAAAGAAAGAGAGATCTGGATGATTTGGAAAAAAAACAGGTGGGGGGTATATATAGGTTATATTATTTGTGATGGTCTTATTTGCGATGAGATACCGTCGCAAATACCTAGTATTTGCGATGGTATCCCGTCACAAATACCTTCGCCTGTATTAATTACGGGCGGCGGTTAAAAGGGTTTTGCGACGGGTCCGTCGCAAATAGCTGCTTGCCGACATACCATTAGCGACGGGCGGATATCCCCGTCGCAAATTCCTATTTACAGCCACTGGTATTGGCGACGGGCCCCGTCGCAAATACCTTCGCCCGCATTCATTACGGGTGGCGGTTAAAAGTGTTTTTGCGACGGGCCCGTCGCAAATAGCTGCCTGCCGACATACCATTAGCGATGGGCGGATTTCCCCGTTGCAAAATCCTATTTATCACTGCCGGTATTAGCGACGGGTCCCGTCGCAAATAATACATGCTGAATATATTTTTTCGACGAGACAATTTACCCGTTGCAAATAGTATTTACTACCGTCGGGTAGTTGCATCGGGTAGAAGGCGATTGTCTCAAATAGGCTTCCCGCGTTTTGGCGCGCAAACCGCGTCATATCTATTCTGACAGGTCCTGTATTCCCGTTGCAAATAACTGACCATTTGCGACGGGAATATATTCCCGTCGCATATACGCTTTTCGTCAGATTTTTTGCGATGGGAATAAATCCTGTCGCAATAATCGGTTTTTCCCGTAGTGCTCTTGGAAGGATGTCTGACTCTATCACAGAAAGTTCTACTGAAAGGATCATACTCCTGTAGAAGGAAATGATGCCTGGCCTTCAAGGGAATTAGAAGAAGGGGCACTAACCCAAACGAAACATGTCCAAGATACGGTGGACAAGAGGACCAAGCCAGTTTCTAAAAAATACAAGATGTGTAGAAAAGTCACACGCCGTGTCTTCTGGCCCCGGGTACTGCCCATGTACAATGGCCCATTTCATAAGGCTGGTCGTGTAGAAAAAAGTCAGTACATGGCATGTGGTAAGGAGTACACACCGTGTCCAAGTGACTGGGGTCACTTCGTGTATGCTGGCCATGTGCCCGTACACGGCCTCAACCCATGTATTCCAACTCGTGTAATCGGTACACAGGGTGACCCGCGTTACTGGCCTCGCCTGGCTGTGTGGTGGAGTACACGATCATGTACTCTATCCTTTGTCTGTGTATCCCCTAGATGCACGCCGAGTCCTGCATAGCTACCTATGCCATGCTGCATAGAGAGTACACATCATGTCGCGAAGCCATGTCGTTCTCCTCGTGTCCGTGTATCACTCGAGATACACGTCGATCTTCGGGGAAGGTCCAACACACTATGTGATCGGGGTTACACGTCGTGTGATACCTATCTGACCCCCAAAACCCTAGCCATCTCTACCGATACTACACGACGTGTTCTTTAGAAGTACATGTTGTGTATTCTGGAATTTTCCAGAATCGATGCTTCTTGCCAGCGCGCCTCCCGTGATGCTTCGATCTTCATTCTGAAGATCTGATCACCAAAAAACTCCAGATTCTAGGTCGCCCCGACGTCCCGAAGTCTTCTCCATTGTTTTTGGGCCTCTGATCAGCCCCAAAAATACATTTCGATCCTCCCGTGCAAAGAACTCTCAAAGAACAGTCCTTCTCGATCTGGTCTGATTCGTTGTCCGCTATCGTCGTCGCACCTCCGCTAGGTCGTCGTGACGTCGGATCTTCAATTTGGGATCGTTGCGTTGCAAAACGAATGCGCAACGACCCATTGTTCCTTGCCCCATGAAGAACGCGAAGAAAGCTTGAGGAAAATAAAGGGGGAAGAAATCCAATAAACAAATCGAGGAACGAACCTCCACCGTCATTCGTCATAGAATTGATCCTCTCCCATTAGTAGGATCAAACGGAGCAGAAATAAACAACAATTCAACATGGATTAATTCCCCGAAATCAACCCAATAAAACCCTCTCGCAAGAATGTACGAATCCATGGATCAACATGTTCGTGGTTGATCTACATTCATCATTTGAATTCAAAAAAGGGGAAAGAAGAATCAAAATAACAACCCCTACCTCAAGAAGGGATCAGTATCTAACGAAGGGGTCGTGCTTCCGTCGTTGTTGAAATCCTTCAACTTTGTTGTCGCAGTGATTCATGGCTTTGATTCATCGTCAATCTTCGCCGAGAGTTCTCTCCAAGGTTCCATGATTCCACTAGAGTTTTCTCTCAACCTTTGACAATGAGAAACATACGATTAACCCATTAAAAAGGGAAAACGTGTTTCGGAATTCCATCACATTGTGGTATTAATGAGTCAGTGTTGTTGTTTCAGAGTGATTATGGCATGAAATTAATTAATGAAACAGCTGCCCCGCCGCTGCGCTGTAGTGGATGTTTCCAAATAAAATAAAATAAACTTTGTGAATTTATTTTATTTTATTTTACTAAAAACGTTCGAAAATTAACTTTTTCCCTCGACCCACGCTGGTTGAGGTTAGGATCATTCTTAGGTAAAGTCATCGTCTCGGACGCAATGGTGCCCTCATATTTTTAATTCAGGCATCCGTTTGGAAATTTCCACAACCACACACATATGCCGACTCTCTTAACTTAAAAAAAAGTTCAAACCACCATTTCAGGATCACTGGGCCTCAAAATTATGTGTCGTCTTTTCACCCGGTCTCGTAATAATTTCATATAATATTTAAAAATAAAACATGGAAAAATCTGAGACATTACAAACATGGAGAAAAATGCGCCGGTAGAGGGAGACGTCGAGAAGGCGCGGGATAGCCGGGGCAACGCCGATTGGGTGCGGAATGGATGGGAGAGGGTGAGGCGTCTAAACTGCACAACAAGGGAGTTGCGTCAGTGGGTAGCGCACCTAAGGGAGGTCTGGTCAGGCTATGTGTGCCGAATGGGAAGGAGGACACGTGGCCGGAAGGGAGCCGATAGAGGGGAGGTGTGCTGGTCAGACCGGTCACCGGAAAGGGGAGGGCACCGGCCGGACCGGTCACCGAAAAGGGGAGGGGCGGCCACGTGCGCCAATGGTGAGCCGAATGGGGGAGACCGTATCGGGGTTGCGTGTTGGGGTCGCGACCGGAGGTCGGACCGGAGAAGCAGTGTCTGGTAGTGAGCCAGCCGGGGGGAGGCCGCGTGCGCCGATGGTGGGTCACCAGCATCGCATTATTGAGTAGGGGATGTCGCGTCTGCAAGTGTGACCAGAGTCGTGCACTCCGAGCAGGAGGGAGGGGGCACCGGGAGGGAGAGGAGCCACTGAGCAGGGGGGTTGCACAGGCAGCCAGCGGGAAGGAGAGGGGGAGATTGGAGAGTGGGGGGAATATTAGGGTTTGCCTTTAATTTTTTTCTAAACCTTAAAGCATTTTTAATAACACATTATTAACAATTTAAATAATAATAATAATAATAATAATAATAATAATACTAAGAATAATAATAATCATCATCATCATCATCATAATCGTAATGATAAAAACAAAAATAATAAAATTATTCATTTCATTTTAATAATAATTATGATAACAACATTTTTTAATAATACTAATTATAATAATAATTTTTAACAATTGAAATAATAATTATTTTATTTATTTTAATGCAATAGTATGGTTTCCAAATCACACTTTGCCCGTGCGCCCAACGACATCAACCCCAAAAAATGAACTTTTTAACATAACTCAAAAATTTATCTAGGAAGAAGCCCAAACCACAAAAAAATTTATTCAAAGGAAATAAAATAATTAAATAAACTAAATACATGGGTCAGGGTGTGACAATTCTCCCCACCATAATGTTTTTCTCCCCCGGAAATCCATCAACAATTAATGAATCTGCATCAACACAATCCAACCTCTTAATCCAAGGACATTTCATCGACCACCAACAGGACTCAACCTCATTACCCGAAACAGATCACTAGCAGAGGGGAAGCCTGAATTGACTCCCCACTATTAAACTACAACTAGCATATGATAACGTCTTAAGAGAAAACTCAAAGAGACCCACGATGGATCTCCCCACTATTAAGAACCAACCTATACACGACCTAATGGAAATCCAACTTAGACCTAAACCAGGCCTTACTTAAGCTAAAAAAACATATCAAGAACATTTAAACCACTCACCCCCGTATAAAGGAGACAAGAGATGATATGAAACCTCCCACATGAACCAAAATCCCTCACCCCATAGGTGGGGAGAGAGGGGATCAAAGATTGGATCAATGGAACTACGACCGACAACTACTCATGACTCATCACTTTGGGATGAAAACAAAACAAAGCCACAATTGATTCACATGGGTGGTCCATGAAAGGAAACTGATCAACAACTCACATCCAAAAAGGCACAATTACTAACATTGCATGAGGGATAAGTCCATTGCGCTCTTTGCGATAAGAGGAAATTTACAATGATAGAGAAACCACAACAGAAATACTAAAACTATCTCACCACAACGATAGAGGCACAACCTTAACCAAACTCTTTAAACCCCCGGGGTTCCTGACTACGCGCCCGCTTCACTATATGGCCTTTGGCTGGAGATCTGATGGATGAAGTGTCTCCATCCTCGCAGTCATGTTTTGATAATCCCAATAAGAAACAAACATATTTTTATTAGACAAAAGAAAGGGTGGGATTTTGAAATTAAAACTCCATTGGCATTAAAACCTGAAGTTCATTAAAAGACCCATGACATTCCCATACATTTCAAAACCCAAAACACTATCAGTAAAACTACCATGATAAGAGATTCCTTACACTAGAAGGAAACATGCAAAAGAAACTTTAAACAAAAACCCAACAACACATCACTTCTGAGAATTTCCTCTATGACTCTTTCTAGAGACACCCCAATAGAATTGCCGCAAGTGACCCAAGCATCCACAAGACTGGAAGGGCTTCAGATAATTTTTATACAACAGATTTTTGTGACCTAGCTTTCTACAATGATAACACACAAGGATTTCTCGCTCTGAATAGGTTGATGAAATATCTCAAGGAATTTTTATTCCATGACTTTCTCCATCAACTTTCAGTTGCTTCCTCATCTCCTTGCCAGAATCTGAACCACTAATCCTAAGAATTAAAGGAGGTAGGACTACTTAGAGCACTCCCTCCATCACGGCTTTGACATGAAAATCTTATCTCACCATGTCAGAAAATGAAGTTTGGTTGGACGCTGACACCTTCGACTGCAGATCAAGATAAAGATCTACCTTGAAACGCCAAGCCTTCATGGAGTTATTTGTGGCATACCCTAAATCATAAGGGACTAGATCCAAAAATCACTAGAAATACTCCAACACCGATCCATCACCCTGCTACAGAAAACACATCTTCATCCCCTTTCTCACGCTTTCTTTATCAGATAAATACTGACGAATGAACAGAGCCTTGAAAAACTCCCAAGTAATATCTTGATGGGGCTTGTTCTAGGACACTGACTTCCACCACATCCATGGTGAACATTCAAGCATGAATGTTGCAAACTTGACCTTTAATGACTCAGGAAACTCAATAAGGTTAAAGTCCCTTTCGATCTTTCACATCCACTCCTCTGCTGCGGAAGGGTCTACTTGACCATAAAATAGAGGTGGGTCTAGCTTCCAAAACTCAAGCATAAAATCCTTAGGTTGATCAACCACACTACGATCACTCATTGAAGCTTCAAGGGGAAAACCGATGGTCAAGAAAAATTTAGGAGCCCAATCAAACCCAACTCAATAATAAAAATCCTCAAGATCAAATACTGCATAGGTGACAAGCTCTAAACATAAGAAAACAATCTATTATAACATCAAGAATTTCCTTTTTGAAAACATATTTAATTTAAAACAATTTTGGTGGGTTAAACACTCGCTATTTCTATTCTTTAGAGTCTTACTAACATGCATTTTTCTATTCCACCTCGGGCATCCATCCACCATACCAGACATCCATTCATATTCCCACATACCACTATGCATGTGAGCACCCATATGAACACCAATGCTAAAACAAAACAACTTTATTTTCTAAAAACAAATCATTCAACTCATTTCTTTTAAAAAAATCCACAAATTAAACATTTAATTTCAAACAACCATGTTTCAAAACCAATTTTTCTGATGCAAACACCTTTTAAAAGTCATAGGAGGCCCAAAACAACTCAAAAAGGGAACTAGTGTTAGTGGGTGACTTGACCATATGGTTGGAGGCCGTATGCCAAACACTCCACTGATACAGAGAGCCTTTTAAGACCATGCCCCTAGCTCCACATGGCTTACCAGGACGTGCAGGATCATGAGGACTATTAACCCAACTCCCCTAGTCATATCCCAATCACAAAACATCCCCTAAAGAATTAGAAAACTTAAAAAAACTAGAATTTCCATGGGAACCTGAGGATCAGAATGAGTAAGAGTTTGTGATGCTCTTCTCGCACCTACCCCTTGAGTCTCGACAATCCTACTCCATTTACCTCTATATTCCCAAATAACAAAGGGTGCTCTAAAAATTGAGGTACACTAAGAGATGACCCACTTTGATACCATTTTTTCATGAACCAACTCGGGTCAACCCTGAACTGCTCACCCAAGCCAATCTATAGCAAGGCCTGAGAGGCATTCTCGATCCTCCTGGGTTGGCGAAAAGTGCTAGGGCATCGACAGAGTGATGAGGGGAATGATTTCACCCAATATAAATAAATAAAAGCAGTGGAAATAATAAAGAGAAGCTTAAAATAAATAAACCAAACAAAACTACTAAACATGAACTGAAGAAAATAAAACTAACCAAATGGGACAACCACTATCTCCGCGTGACATCACGGGTCACTCTCCAACTCAATGATCAAACATCACTCAAGGAGAATTCACCTAAGCTGGAACCTGTACAGGGACTAAAAACAAAAAAAAATATAGGCGTGGGTATTAAAACTCAGTAGGCTAGCTCGATATACTATTCCCCAATGCACTACCTTTAAAATTAAAGAAACGTCAATTCTAAGTTTGAACTACAATATATTAAAGTATGCATTTCTATAGTTTTTACTCAAAATAAAAGTACAATCCATTGCCCTTAATCATTTGTAAAACTAGATTCTAACCTTAAGTGTTACCATTTTATTTCAAGGGGAAAGTGATGATTTCATTTAAAACTAGCACTAAAGAGTTTGAAACACATTTTATTTTAACAAAAATCATAGGAGTTAGGAAACCAAAACATCACTTTCCATGAAAAACACCACACAATAGTACCAAGGCATTTATATAGAAAGATAAATGTAAATAGGTATATAGGTATCTCAACAACAGTTCAAACTGTTAAAAGCCACTAGACATAGGTGAACCCATGAGATCAAGAATAATCCAGATGACACTACGACCCCATCTATAGTAGCATGCCACATACGATGAAATATAACGCTCTATACGCTCACCTACCCTTTCTTAGGATAGGATGATGGAAAATCTCATAGCAATGAACCCAAACATATTCGTTTACTATGGGACACTGGTCAGTACCATAACCTACCAGTTCAACAATCATCTTAAACAATTCTCTCAATATGTCAGGTCCCAAATGTCTCAGGTGTTAAAGGGGGTGAGCCATTAGATGCTGCTGAGCATCAAATAACAACCTATATTTATACTAATATCACAGCAGGTCTCACCCCAAGTCTCCTCAAGGACTACTCTCATACCTTAGAATAAATAAAGTACAAAGGGTTCCCAACTGAGAAACCCATGTAGTGAAACCCGGAGATTCCACATCGAGGACATCCCAACCATTCCATGTCGACAAGGCATGAGGAGCATCCAACATAGGTTTTTGTAATAAACATTTTCCCCCTTTATAAAACATTTCCATCACACTTTAAACCAAAACCCTTTCATAGGTAAAAAAACAATTGAAACCCTTAAAAGAAACACCAAACCATCATTTCAAATGCCACAATCTTATTAACAAAACCATACTATGCTTTTAATATCACAAAAAAATTCCAAAGGCTAACCATGCATTTTTTCGAACACATGGTGTGCGCTAAATTAGCAAAACAAGCCTAATTAACAAAAACCAAGCCTTTAAATATTATTCACACACCAAATGTCTAACCAAGTGGATACTCAACGATATTCATGAATATAAAGTGTTAAAAACACAAAATTAATGATTCTTAAATTTAGAAGGCAATCACATGGGAATCCTACCTTGAAACCATTGCGCGATGATAACGTCCACTCAGAATCGCCCCATATGGGTTCTAAAATCCTAAACCTTCCAAAAAAAAACCCTTAATCAACAAACTCCTAAAAAACCTAGATAAAAATGAGAATAAAATAGATCAAGCAAAAAGGTATACTGACGTGGAGAAAATTGCGCCGGTAGAGGGAAATGTCGGGAAGGCGCGACTGGACGGGGCAACACCGGTAAGGTGAGGAATGGCCGGGAGAGGGTGAGGCACCGGAACTGTTTAGCAAGGGAGTTGTGCCGGTGGGAAGTGCGCTAAAGGGAGTTCCGACCGGGCTGTGTGCGCCGAACGGGAGGGAGGTCGCGTGGTCGGAAGGGAGCTGGTAGAGGGGAGGCGCACTAGTCAGACCGGTCACCGACAAGAGGAGGCGTGCTGACTGGACCAGTCACTGGCAAGGGGAGGGTGGCCGCACGTGCTGGTGGTGAGCCGGCTAGGGAAGGCCGAATCAGGGCTGCGTGCTGGGGTCGCGATCGGAGGTCGGGCTGGAGAAGTGGCGCTGGGCAGTAAGCTGGCCAGGGGGAGTCTGCGTGCACCGGTGGTGGGTCACCGGTGTTGCGTTGCTGAGCAGGGGAGGCCACGACCGTAGGCACCGCCAGAGTCACGCACGCAGAGAAGGAGGGAGGGGGCGCTGGGAGGGAGAAGAGCCACTGAGTAGGGGGGTCGCGCAGGCAGGCAGCGGGAAGAAGAGTGGGAGATTGGAGAGGGGGAATATTAGGGGTTGTCTTTAATTTTTTTAAACCTTAAAGCATTTTTAATAACACATTATTTACAATTTAAATAATAATAATAATAATACTAAGAATAATAATAAGAATAATAATAATAATAATCATAATGATAAAAATAAAAAAATAAAAGTATTCATTTCATTTTAATAATAACTATGATAACAACAATTTTTAATAATACTAATTATAATAATATTTTTTTAATAATTGCAATAATAATTATTTTATTTATTTGAATGCAATGATGCGGTTTCCAAATCGCACTCCTCCCGTGCGCCCAACGACATCAACCCAAAAAACACACCTTTTAACATAACTCAAAAATTTATCCAAGAATGAGCCCGAACCCCAATAGAGTTATTCAAAGGCATGAAAATAATTAAATAAACTAAATACACAGGTCGGGGTGTGACAAAGAGCGACAAGGGAGAGAAGCCCTACTAATTATTACTAATTATTGGTAATTATTTTTAATTATTACTAATATTTGTTAATTATTACTAATTTTTGTTAATTATTACTAATTATTACTAATTATTACTACTTATTGTTAATTATTTGTAATTATTAGTAATTATTAAAAATTATTGGTATTTATCATTTCCAATTATCACCAATTATTAGTAATTATTACTAATTATTGGTAATTATTAGTAATTATTACTAATCATTACAAATTATTGGTAATTATTAATAATTATCATTAATCATTACTAATTATTACTAATCATTACCAATCATTGATAATTATTACTAATTAATGGTAATTATAACTAATTTTTATGAGTTATTGTTAATTATTACTAATCATTACTAATTATAGGTAATCATTACTAATTACTAATAATTATTACTAATTATTTCAAATTGTTGGTAATTATTATTAATTATTACTAATTTTCATAAATCATTACTAATTATTGGTAATTATTTTTAATTATTACCGATTTTTGTTAATTTTTACTAATCATTACTATTTATTTGTAATTATTTGTAATTATTACTAATTATTAGTAATTATTACTATTTTTTGTTAATTATTACTAATTACTATTTTTTATTGTTAATTATTACTAATTATTTCTATTTATTACTAATTATTTACTAATTATTACTAATTATTACTAATTATTAACTAATTACTAGTAATTATTAATAACTACTAATAATTATTACTAATTGGTACTAATTATCTATAATTAATATTAATTATTGCTAATTAATATTAATTATTCCTAAATATTACTAATATAAAACAAAGTAAATAAACTAATAATTACAAAAGTTTAAAATAAATACCTTAAAAATAAAGTTTTACTGGGATAAAAATAGTGATGCAATCCTGAAGACGTCTCTGTGGAAATTCTTTGTAAAAATTAAAACATATAAGGAGAAAAACCAGAAAGAAGCCAAAAGAGGAGCTTAGAACTAGTGATGAAAGAATGGTGGTGGGGGCCTTATATAGGTAAGATTATTTGTAATGGGATTTTCATCACAAATAGTAGTATTTGTGCTGGAACCCGTCACAAAATAGTTTCCACTATAATTACTTATGGCGGAGATTCAAATAACATTTGTGACGGATTTGGTCGCCCGTCGAAAATGCTACCCACCGTAAATACTTATTATTTACTCTGCCGACAGATTATTTATGATAAAATGTGATTTCCATCGCAAATACTATTATTTTTTTATAAAATTTTATAGATTTAAAATCCACAATTTTTGTGATGGGAAAGGTTCACATTGCAAAAATGGTTATTTATGACGACCCATCACAAATAATCGTTTACCGCAAAATAGTGCACAGTTGTGCCAAAATCATTTGCGATCCAGACCATATCTCATCGCAAATGTCAATGGATTTATGGTTATTTGTTATGATAATTCTATCCTATCACAATTAACCCGACATTTTTGATTATTTGTGACGAGATAGGATTTCGTCGCAAATAACTTGTTACAAATATTGATTTTTCCTATAGTGTTAATTTTGTGTGTACTGCATGAGTGATAATAAAGCATATAGTCATTTCATTGGAAGAAAACCTTGTTTTTTTGTAGGGGTGAAGTCCCCACTTTTTATTAAATCAATCAAACCCATCTTATTTTTATGGGTAGAAAGATCTCATTACATGGTTCGTAGGCCTAGTGGGAATTAAGCTCGTGTCATCATGACCCGAAGGCCCAAACCATGTAGGTTCACCTTGTGTGCCCGCTTGGTCTGCACAATCCCACTTTCCAGTAGGTCCACATGTGCGACCCACCGTCTGCCTTCACCTGGCCCACTGTCGTTGCAAATCACAATATCGCCATGTCTGTCGTCATCATTGCCATCTGCCTCTTGTAATGACCCGGACCCGAACAGCCACCTGAACGGTGCTAAATGGGTCGGGTGTTACTACCTTAGGCACACCTCCCCGAATGCCAAAGGCTGTCGACTAGCAGCGAGGTTCTGATAGGTATAGTGGGGAGGCTACACCCTCTTGGAGGATACTAATGGTACTGGTCCGAGCATAATATAAAATTAGAAGACTCTGCAGACTCGAACCAGACCCACATAGCGGAAGCACAATCCATAGAAATAAACAGCGGAAGCAATAAATATAAACAACAACATTGTTAACCACTTGTAACAACGACTAGAGCAGAAAAATCATGCATCCATAGTAAGTAAATATAAAAAAGGCATCAATGGCTAACCAACAGTAGCTACCATAAACAAGGAAAGCATGCTGATACAGGAAAGAAATCAATAAAAAGTAAACTCTATCTAGGCAAGACCTCGATGTCCATTCCATCTCCATGCAACAACTAAAAGAGTCCATCACCTGAAGTTGATCTCTTTCTTGCACGCAAATCCATAAAGTCTACACGCGTCCCGAAGGGCCCGTGCAGGCTGTGAGATGAATCTTAGTAGGAAACCACCCAACGGTGCGTACCTAATATAAGTGTTTAAGTAGGCATGCAATTATAAGGAAAAAATTAAACAGTACAACACACAAGTAAACATAAACTCCACCGGTGCTCAGTAGCCACCATGTAGTGTCACCTGCTTCGGCCAATGCCGGAATCTCTATTATGTAACCTGACACCATGTACCACCTGACACCTTGTGTCTCAAGTACCGACATCCTGAAGGCACGCCCAAACAGTAGTAACCTGGAGGAATAGCGATTTCTGTCCTCAAATAAGTAACCAGAGGGATAGCGATGTCTGCCCTCAAATAAATTAACAGGAGGGACAACAATGTCTGCCCTCAAATCATTTAACCGGAGGGACAATGATGTCTTCCCTCAAATCACGGTGAACCTCTACCCCCAACCCGATATCCTCAATGCTATCCCCTAAAGGCTCCTCACCTTACACATGGCTTCCTACGACAAGCACCCCCAGAGCAATATTACCTAAACCGCAACTAACGGGGGCCTCTACCCACATGAGTGGTCAAAACCACCTCATAATGGAGTCTCTATGTGTGCACACTACTCAAAGTTTCTGGGTGAGCAGTAATCACCAAAAATAGTACCCAAGCCACAACGTCTCTGACACCTCGTGTCTCTGTGACCATGTCGCTCAAGTTTGATGGCCTCTCCATCCAAGTAACTCGGGCCATGCCTGACCTGATAGTCACATTGCCTCATGATTATGTCCATGACGCCCAATCCTGCAGTCAAAACCACCCAATGTAACCCAATCTAAGCTCAACTTGTGATCAACATCACTCAAGAATATCCGGGCCACGCCCAACACAACCCGAAGGGTCCAACATATGTAATATCACATATCACATATATATTTAATCAAAATAAATACTTAAAATAGGCAAATAAACTAAACAGTTGAATTGCACTACTATGTGTTGTCCCATGCCAGCACCAAAGTCCTGGAAGCCTCTAACAATTCATATCATGTCTTAACCAATTAAACTTAGTAGTTTAATAAAATAAAATCAACTTATACCATTTCGTCACCCTTGACTAAAATGACCCAAATGAGAAATGACCCCTCACCCGGCCCGGCTCAAGAAAAACAGGAAACATGGCATACCCAAAGGCATTCCCTAGGTCAAATAAACAATTTAATATGCAATGGTAGGTAAAACAGGGTCATGCTCAAAATACCCAAATACGCGCTAAAAGTCATGCCACCCAAATGACTACGAAAACACAAAAAGATGTATGCACCACCTACCTGAGACTTGTAGATATAGGCACGTCTAATATTGAGCTCCAATTCGAAGTTTATCTTCATAGATCTACGTTTCCGTCAAATCCTGGAAATTCCACTCAGATGGAAACTATGACGTGTGAGGTGAAGGATCAAGAACGAAATAGGGTGCGTGGGTTTAGCCTCACTGACGTGATCCTACATCCAGCGAAGGATTGAAGAACAGATGTCGGATGAAGAATCTAGGAGAAGAAATGTTTTCTATCTCCTGGAACGTCAAGGTCTGAAAACGGGGAAGAAGAAGGTGTTTCTAGAAAAGAGACGCGACACTCTTTTATATAAGAGGATAAAAATAAAAGTACATGACATGTATTAAGTACTACACGCCATGTAGTATCCTTTTTCTTACTCCTACTTAAGCGGAGGTAGCCACATGGCTTGGACGCACCACACAGGTCGAAAAACGACTAGAACTCATCTGGTACGCAGAAAGAGAATACACGACGTGTCAAGAAACACTACACGCTATGTAGTAGGAAATCCTTACACGGTCATCACACGACATGTACTTGGTGAGCACGTGGCCGACACACACCTAACGTAAACATGGTGTGTACTTTGAAGTACACGGTGTGTAATATGAAAATTTCTAGAACTTCCCAGATTTTCCCAGTTTTCTCAGAAACAAGTCAAAAATTCAAACGGCGTCGGGATTTTGACCCGTTCCAAAAACCCAGGTTCTTACAATCTCCCCACCTTAACATAGCTCGTCCCCAAGCTATCAAACGAAACCCGTAGATGACACCAAACATACCACCCCGATCAAAGTAACCTGGACTACCCCGATCTCAAAGGTTCTAGCTAAATTCCTCAAGGGGCTCCCCACCTTAGGAATCACCTAACACAATTTCAAACCGACAAAACTAAAATCAATCAAGGGTTCACCAACCAGTTTTCTAGAATCATGGTACCCTCTTAACGCATCATCACCCATGCACCTCATTGGTTCTCTTGTGTAATTTCCAACACCCCAAACGTATCCCACACCACATCGATGTCCACCTCTATGTGGTCCTACATCCCATAGATGCTCAAAATGAACCTGGAGTCTAGCACCTCAAGTTACCCACATCCTCGATACCCTGATTCCCACAACACCTCAAGTAACCTGCATCCTCGATGCCCTGATGCTCAAGGCACCTCAAGTAACCCACATCCTTGACACCCCTGATTCCACGCATCTCATACATATATATAAATATATCCCACACTCGATATGGCGCTAATCCCACCGACCAACATCTAGTCAGTACACATAAATCCTGTGCACCTTGTGCACTCAAAGCAGACATGTCCCAAGAGGCCATTCCAAAACAAGTAAAAATAAACAGATCATGGTCACACTCTCAGTGTACCTCTAACCATCATTGGCTCACCAGCCTGCTCATCCTTTGGTAGCTCCACGATATGCACCTGACCTGAAGTACGACTACCTGATACCTGATATCCCTACAGTGCTTCTCCATTCATCAGCCATTGACCCCTCAGCTAGGTCCCACTGTCTTTTTCACATCATTCGTGTGAATCTGAACCTCGGCTACCCACTCCTGGTACCGAACCTGAACCAACTCCAGATGCCACTGTCTTTCATGGTCCCTACTTGCCGAATGTCTGAAAATGCTGCCTGCAGAACCTCTCCAGATGCCTGACCTGTCCACATGCCCGACACTCCGTTGGAGGCCTATCACACTAAGTCTGAACATGTCATGGCTGGCCACACTAAAAGAAAACCACTACTGAACTACTACGAGGTGGTCTAGCAGAGTCCTTGGCATGACTGCCCTGCTGAAAATCATCTCATCCTCACTTCTTACTATCTTAACCATCACCTGAAGTCGTCGCCCAACCAACCTGGGGCCTACCCCTCTGGTTACCCTCCATTATGAGCGTCTGATTCACCACCTATGAGAATGAACCCAACCTGAAGATATTTACCTGAATCTGAATAGTTTATTGTAAGACATCCTTGAAACACCTCACCCTTGTCGATTCATCGCTCACCATACCAGGTGCAAAATGAGACAGATTAGTGAAAGTAACTGCGTATTCCATGACGAACATGTATCCCTGCTGAAGGCTCAAGAACCCCCAATCTCTCTCACCCCTCAGTGTCTCTGGGTAAAAGTGCTCAAAAAACCTATCCTCGAAGTCCTTCTATGGCAGTCCTTCATGTCTGCGAGCTTGAACCTACACATCCCACCAACGCTTCGTCAGTCCTCGTAGCATGTACGTCGTCGGCTTGACCCTCTGCCCTGGAGACGTCTCGAGCTACTCAAAGATCATCTGCATGCTCTCTATCCAGTTCTTAGCCACCTGTGCACCACCCTCACCCTAAAAAAGAGGCGGGTGATGTGATTGGAACTCCCGCGTCAGATATTCCATAGATGGCTCTGTATTCTACGTGCCTCTATTGATCCTCTGCAAGACACATACCAGACTAGTTTGAAGCTGCTCATCGAGCCATGGTCTGAACGCTACCAAACCTGGTTGTTGTCCTATCTGCACTGGATATCGAACCGAATCATTCCCCTGAGCCTGTACCTACAGCTCATGCTCTACCTGTCCCTTAGGATTCTGAACCTGATCATGCTCCTACGGCACTGTACCATCTCCCGCCTGACGCTCCATCTAATTCATCTAAAAGAAATCCGCTGAATACCATAAATGGTCAGATAGCCCATATATATATATAACAATATATTTATGCAGATAGGAAAAGAATTACAAGGAAGCACATAACTACTACCCTTACTCTCCCCCACCGCAACCCATGCCCACAACACCCCAGCCCGATGGCCTCCTTACCCACCCTCAACAGAGCCAAGTATAAAAAGTACCTCGGGCCATGCCCATCCTGACAACCAACATTGCCTCGAACCGATGACCGATTCACCCAATCCTGATGATCAAAATCACCTCAACCATAGTACCTACTTGCTCTTATAAGAGCTAGACCCAAATACCCTACCACATGCAATTCTATAAATATATAAAGCATTGCATAACACATTGCAATAAAAAGCAATTATATCAGGAATTTCACCTATTCACATTTCAAGGCATACAAGGCATGTCAATTGATATTATTCACATGGAATTATCACCTCACAAAGCATACGTGCAGTTATGAAATTGAAATACCCTAAAAATGTGCCTATCAAAAGACAAACAATCACGCCTTTCCATACTGGTCCAAGGTCCAATTCTCCCTTACCGAACTGGGTTAAGGGTTACATATCACAATAAATAACATCACACACCAAGTGACCCACCGAGGTGGAAATCATATAAATAGTAATCTGACCAAAAGCAAATAACAATTTCCACCCATAAAAAATTGGTCCATCCCTCGTACCTGGGGCTGCAGGCACCCAATAACAATATAGAAACCCAGTTCCAGTAACAACCTATCTCCAATATACCATATCATAAATAGTAAAACCATCAAAAATAAAAAGAGAAGTCTCAATCTCATTAGTAGCCAACAAAAAACTGCTACTAAATCCCTGTCAAGAACCACTCTAATACCACTCTGTAACGACTTAGACCTGAACAACCACTCGAATAGTGAAAAACAGGTCGGGTGTTACTACATTAGGTGCACCTCCCCGAATGCCAAAGGCTGCAGACTAGCAGCAAGGGTCTGATAGGTATAGTGGGGAGGCTATACCCTCTCGAAGAATACTAATGGTACTGGTTTGAGCATAATATAAAATTAGAATATTCTATAGACTCAAACCAGACCCGAAAAATGGAAGCACAATCCATAACAATAAATAGGAAAATTAATAATTACAAACAACAGCATGCTGAACCACTTGTAACAACCACTAGATCATACAAATCATGCATCCATAGCAATTCAATATAAAAAAAAGGCGTCAATGGCTAACCAATAGTAGATACCATAAACAAGGAAAGCATGATGATATAGTAAAGAAAGCAAGACAATGTAAAATTCATCTAGGCAAGACCTCGAGGTCCATACCATCTCCATAAAACAGCTAAAATAGTCTATCTCCTGAAGCTGATCTCTTTCCTGCACGCAAATCCATAAAGTCTACATGCGTCCTGAAGGGCCCGTGCAGGGTGTGAGATGAATCTCAGTAGGATACCACCCAACGGTGCATACCTAATATAAGTGTTTAAGTAGGTATGTAGTTATAAGTAAGATAGTAAATAGTACAACACACAAGTAAACATAAACTCCATTGGTGCTCAACAGCCACCATGAAGTGTCACCTGCTTTAACCAATGCTGAAATATATGTCATGTAACCCGGCACTATGTGCCACCTGAAACCTTGTGTCTCAAGTACCAACATACCAAAGGCATTCTTAAACAATAATAACCCAGGAGAACAGTGATTTCTACCCTCAAATAAGTAACTGAAGGGACAACGATGTATGCCCTCAAATAAAGTAACCGGAGGGACAACGATGTCTTCCCTCAAATCAAGTAACCGGAGGGATATTAATGTCTGCCCTCAAATATTGGTGAGCCTCTTCCCCCAACCCGATAGCCTCAATGTTATCCCTTGAAGGCTCCTCACCTTCCACGTAGATTCCTACGACAAGTACCCTTAAACCAATATTACCTAAACCGCAACTAACGGGGGCCTCTACCCACAAGAGTGGTCAAAACCACCTTATTACGGAGTCTCTCTGTGTGCACACTACTAAAAGTTTTTGGGTGAGCGGTAATAACCAAAATAGTACCCAAGCAAAAATGTCTCTGACACCTCATGTCTCTGCGACCATGTCGCTCAAGTCTGATGGCCTCGCCATCCAAGTAACTCGGGCCTTACCCAACCTGACAATCACACTGCCTCAAGCCGACGTCCATGACACCCAATCCCATGGTCAGAACCACCCAATGTAACCTGAGCCAAGCCCAACCTGTGATCAGAATCACTCAAGAATATTCAGGCCCCGCCCAACCAACCCAAAGGGTCCAACATCTGCAATATCACACATCACATATATATTTAATCAAAATAAATACTTAAAAAAGGAAAATAAACTAAACAGTTGAATTGTACTAATTATGTGTTGTTCCATGCCATCACCAAGGTCCTGGAAGCCTCTAACAATTCATATCATGTATTAACCAATTAAACACAGCAGTTTAATCAAATAAAATCAACTTATACCATTTTGGCACCCCGGCCAAAATGCCCTAAATGAGCAATGACCCCTCGCCCTACCCCGCTCAAGAAAAATAGGAAATAGGGCATACCCAAAGGCATTCCCCAGGTTAAATAAACAATTTAATATGAAATGGCAGGTAAAACAAGGTCATGCTCAAAATACCAAAATACACGCTAAAAGCTGCGCCACCCAAATAACTACGAAAACACAAAAAGAGGTATGCAACACCTACATGAGACTCGTATACATAGGCACACCCGATATCTAGATCCAATTCTAAGTCAATCTTCGTAGATCTACGATTCCATCAAATCATGGTAATTCCACTCGGATGGAAACTGCAAATGTGAGGTAAAGGATCAAGAACGGAATAGGGTGTGCAGGTTTAGCCTCATTGATGCAATCCTGTAGCCACCAATGGATTGAAGAACGAACGTCGGATGAAGAATGTAAAAGAAGAAATGTTTTTAGTCTCCCAAAACGTCAAGGTCTGAAAACGGGGAAGAAGAAGGTGTTTCTGGAAAAGAGACGTGACACTCTTTCATATAAGCAAATAAAAATAGAAGTACATGACATGTATTAAGGACTACACACCGAGTATCCTTTTCCATACTCCTACTTAAGAGGAGGTATCTATATGGCTTTGACACGCCACGCGGGTCGACACACGGCTAGAACTAAGCTGGTACGCAAAAAGATAATACACGGCATGTCAAGCACCACTACATGTTGTGTAGTAGTAAATTCTTACACGGTCATCACATGACATGTACTTGGTGAGCACGCGGCCGACACATGCCTAACATAAACACGGCGTGTACTTTGAAGTACACGGTGTGTAATCTGGAAATTTCCAGAACTTCCCATATTTTCCCAGTTTTCTTAGAAACAAGTCAAAAATTCAAATAAGGTCGGGATTTTGACCCACTCCAAAAACTCGGGTTCTTACACCTCCATCCATCATCCATGAAAATATCACCCACCGATCACCACCGTCACAACTGCCAGTCCCAGTGGGATTACTAACCATTTTCTCAAATTCATTTCCAAGGGCCCATCCCACAATGGGGGTCGAGGTAGGGATCAAACCCCTGATCCCCAACCATAAGGATGTCGCAGACGGTCACATATCATCATCTGATCTGCGCCCTATTGACACCTCATTAAAGATTTATTCCTACTGATCATCCTTTGAAGAGGAATATAAATAATAATATATGAAGTAGAATTGAAACAGATGGACCGTCAGTAGTGCTCTCAGGTATTCAGTTAAAATATATCATCTCTACCTTACCTATTATTATATGTGGACCCACTATAAACAAACAAATAATAGGTGACTTTGGGAGTGATCATAATTGGATAATAGATTTTTGTTTTGGGATTTTCCAAATTGGTTTGATTTTTTGGCCTGTCACAGGTATGATGTAATAAATATCAAAATGATTTTTTTGGTAACATATTCAATATTGTGTCAGACACACCTAGAATAATGATACTATAAAGTCACAATTATATCTTTCCCAAATATACAAATGTCACGACCCCCTCCCCACAAAGTGTACCTCTCCTGGGATGGAAATGGGAGAAGAGAGATAACAACACCCAAGTCCCGCCTCCAGTAGGCCCTAGGTTAGTGACTAGAACCAAGGGTATAATAAACCCATAGATGGGAGGCATTTCCCTATAAGAGAACACATATGAAAGAGAGAGTGATAATACAGACACCAAACAAATCCTTCTCATACTAAAATATAAAATAAAATCCAAGTGCATATATGTAATGACATACTAGAACTACTACAACAGAAAGGAAAACTTCAAGTACCAAAAGAAAAGTAAGGATGGCAACAACCATGAAGTCCAAATAGATCCTATTAAACCCCAAACTAGTAGTTTCTAGCATGATCTCCAACCTTCTCCAACTGAATTGAAAAAACAATTTATATATACGTAGGGTGAGTATAACAGTATACTCAGTAGGATCCTCCCCGAAGCCTCTCGTGCAAAAGATAAAGAAATCATGTTAACTCATAGTAAAAAAAATTGAAACTAACTCATCACCTAAATAGGTATACTAAGTTACTATCCCCACCATGGATACTCTCACCAAATATTGCATACAAGAGTATATAATATAATAAAGAATATCAAGGGTACCCCATGACTACTTCCCCACCAATTTTCCACTTTTTCCCAACATCACACGTCCTGAGCATCTCTCTCCAAAAAGGCTAGCCCAAAAACACCTGGCGAAGCACTACAACATGCACCTCATGAAACACACTACCACATCCATGTAACCAAAAGTAACCAGGTTGTTTCTGGGATCCACCACAACCCATATAACCTGTATCATATATCGGGTATTATACCTAAAGCCATCGCAACCCATACACCAAGTAAGGAACCTCAAGCCATCACAACCTATACACGTTATACCTATAGTATTCCTCAGGAAACTATATCTAGAATATATGTGTGTGAAATAACTACAAGCCATTACATCCCTCTACATACATATATGAATAAAACTAACCACCATGAAAACTAGAACAAGTAACTACCAAGAGAAGAGAGTGGGGTAAAAGGGGATAGTCATCCATTCGTCCTCCCACTAGGATGTTGGGGAAAACACCCCCTAGGTCTCAGAATCCCCATGGTGCCAGTTTTCCAAATTGACAGGGTGGAGTAGTGTATAAAAACACAAAATGTGAATGATATAATATAGCTCACAACCATACTATGGGCATAACCTAGTATGAGACTCAATTAAAGCTAACATCTCTCAGACTCTCGACTGACACTGCTAAGATTAGATATCCTATAAGAACATAACCATTTAAAGAGATAAATTAAGTTATTTTATTCCTTTTTCATTAGTTTCACTTTACATTAATTAATTCTTAACCATTAATTAACCACTAACATTTCCACATTACATTAGCATCACAGTAAAGTTCATTTCCCTCCAAGAATAAGAAAACCAAGTCCACAACTTATCAGAATTATAACCTCTACATTGTATCCTCATAAACTCCAACCTCATGGGTTAAAAATTTATTCATTTATCAGCATTATCACTTTAAATATTACCAGGTATTCTAGGAAATCATCCTAATCTACCAAACAAGGTATACAACCAAGCACATCCATCCACCTCAAGTAGTGGGAAAGGAAAATAGATAAACAAACAACTTGGTCATCATCTAAACAATAGATTCAAACAAGAATCCAACTTCCATATCAATGGTTAAGTCCAAATTCAACACATTCAATCATATCTGGTGTCCTCCCTAACACCCACACGCATATCCCGATGCATCCTGTTATCACAAGCGTCAACTGCTATCGCAACAACCGGGCCTCCCTGCCCCGCATACCACAACAACCCTCCCGACTCATCCATACCAGGCTCACATCACATTCAGGAATCCCCACCCCATAAACCATAATAGCCCTCCGGGATCACATCATATCACAAGAAGCAAGAAACAAACTTAGCAATTGGGCTCTTGGCCCTAAAACAAGGCATTTATTTTTCACACATAATGAGCTCTCACAACTTCAAAGCACAAGGCACTCGACCTTTACAAGTAAATGGGAAACTTAGGCCCTTAAAAAGAACTATCTTGTATCACACAACTGATTATTATTCCATATTGAATTAATTGATTCATTATTTATATGTTCCAACTACGGGAAACCTAAGCAGCAAGCTATCACAAGCTATCATAAAATAATTAAACAGTCAATTTAACATGTCTTCGATTATTTTATCAATAAGAATCATCATGATTCAGGTTCATTAACCAATTGAATTAAACATGCATACTTTCATCAATTTTATTATCATAAAATTAAAACAATAACTGGATACATTAAACATAACCCTTTAATCTTTTAGCCAATTAATTATAAAATAATTTTGGCTTTACATTCATTACCAAATTTCCATTAGAACAACATGTTAATACAATAAAGTCTTAGACATCAAATTATCTATAAAAACAAGAGGCAAACCATTATCACAATACAAAACAAAAACATCTCCATGTGATTGATGCCAATTATTTAATCTGGTTCAATTAATTATTAGGTTAATTTCATTGCGATCCAAAGGCTAAATCATGATAGTTATACGATTTCACATAAACAAATAGAGAAGGAATGAATACCCTGCCTCAAAAGGGTGTAAACATTCTTCACACAAGAATGAACCATGCAACGGATCTTTGGTCACCCCTCCTGCAAGAACCGCATCAATCCGAGGATGTCGCAACACAACCGCACCAATAACAACCCAAAGAAACCCCAATTAGAAACATGTAAGATCAAGTATCATCGCATGGAAAAGAGGAATGGGAGAAAACATATTGAAGAAACTATAAGAACAAAGGTAGAACATACCTTGGATCGACCTGGGTCACCACTGATTGAAGATAGAATCATGATGATCAATTCTTGTCGAAGGAATCTCCAAAACTCTAGGAAGGGAGTCATTGGCAACTGGAAAATAAGAGGAACCACTATAGACATAGAGTTTGAGAAAAAACTTGGGTAGTGGAAACATTATAAAACGTACAACATTAGGGATTTACACAACGTGTAATCACCTTTCACGTCGTGTAATCCTTAGGGCTTGGTTTCTGCCAAAAAATGTATCTCCTTTCTATTTTATTATTTTTCCAACCCCAATTCATTACACATCATGAAACTTACTTTCATATCATGTAAAATTATTACACATCATGAAATCTCCATGCTTCCAGCTTATAACAACCAAACTCCTCCAAACATCCCTTGATCCTCCTCTGAGCACCTTGGTCTTTGGAAACACACAATGATATTGAACTATCCTAGTTTTAATAATAATAAAATCATGATTAATTATGTTTCTAATGAGTTTACTATGTTTTTTTAGCATTTTTCATTATAAGAAAGATTGAAAGAATACTTTATGTATGACTCACCATTAGCCTGACTCACCGCTAAGGCTTACTCACTGCTCCTGACTCACTGTTAGCCTAAGTCACCACTTCAAAGAGTCATCGTTACAAGACATATTGGAGGAATATTATAATTATGAGTCCCCATTTTTTGACACACCACTCCTGACTCACCGCTAAGTTTGAGTCACCGCTCTAGAGAGTCACTACTCTAGAGATTCACTGCTCCAGAGAGTCACCGCTTCAAAGAGTCACCATTCCAATAACACCATCAGCCTAACACTATCAATAATAAGTCACTGCCAACCATGATTCACTGTTGAATAAACCTACCACTCCAGAGAGTCACCTATGAAAATAATCACTGCTAACTTTCCTTCGTCATTTTAAATTCAATATTTCTAATGGTAATATTTTTGAAATTTAATTCTACTGATTAAATTAATAACCTTTTGTAGACAATATTAAAATCGATTTCAGACTGTAGTATGAAGTATGAGGTACTAGAACACGATCAAGAACATGTTTCATGCCGGTTGAAGAATATAAAGTTAAAAAATGTGAGAGAGACTCCTGGTGAAAAATGAGAATGAACACGACTCAAAAAGTGTACCGAACAAGAAAGAGTTGTTTTGCATGTGTGAAAGATTCTACTTCAAGCATTCAAAGAATACATGAAGAATAATATTGTTGTACACTTAGATCACTCATACACCACAAGACAGAAGCTTCTACGATAATCTATTTTAAAGAACTTTCTGAAAAACGAATCAAGCTTCATTTAAAGCTACCTTCAAGGAGTCACAAATCTGCAATGCATATCTCACAGAGAAACACTATCCCTTATACACTTTTATCTGCTCTAATTGTGTACTTTATTATATTACGATCAGTGTCTGATTATCTCTATTTTGGGAGTACAAATTAACTCCTGTGCATAACTGGAAGATACACATATATCTTTACAACTTATCTTTTTACACCTTATATTCTCGAAAATAATAATGGAAGAGGTACTTGCGTGGTCTTTCACTATTTGAACTCTCACAAAAATTGTGGAAGAGGTCTCTATGACCTAGAAAAAACTGTATGGGTTGTTGTATACCTTGATCCAGGTTGTGGATCAACTTTATGTTTATATAAACTCCTTGGTGGTAGGTGATCACCAAGTGAAGAGGACTAAGTATCAGATTAAGACTGAACCTCTTGTTATTATTTCTAATGTGCCTTTTAAAGTTCTATTTTCATCGCTCTATCTATTTTCACCTGAAAATATTTCTTTCACTTTGATAATTAATCATAGATAGTTTTTATATTAGAATTTGGTTTAGTAAATTGATTTAAAAATTTAAAATAGTATTTTATATTATTTTAACTGAGAACTAATCACTCTTTGATAAATATTTTCAAATATCAAAACTTTTATAAATCTTCCACTTTGGTTAACTGGGCTATCTTTTATTCTAATTTGGGGTATTTTTTTTAATCCATTTTAAACAGAAATTTTAATTAGGAACTCAATTTACCCCCCTCTTGAGTCTCCTACTCCAACCAACAAAAGGGTTGATCCGTATGGATTTGGATCCTTACATTAGATACCACTCAAAACATTCTCTTCCTTGAGAATAAAAAACCAACCTAGAGAGGAAACAAAAAAGGGGTTGTCCAAACATCCACCCTATTAGATACCTCTCAAATCTCTTGCCACCATAGGAGATCAACCACCACACCAAGGGAACAACATGAAACCACACAATAACCACAACCAGCTCCAAAACACTCCCTCGGGGGAGATACCTCTCAAAAGAGAGTAAACCCCAACAAGAAATAAGAGAAATCCATCTCATAAACCAGAAAAGGTCTACAACAACAAAACAAACAATGTTACAAGAGAAGAGTTAAACATAAAATATCTCAGGATACTGAGTGCATATCTATGACTCACGTTCCCAAGTAATCTCCTTTATGCCATCACACTGCCACCATACATGAACCAAGGGGATAACACACCCATGTAACACATTCTCCTCACGGTCCTCGATCTCTACAGGCCACTCCTCGAAGTTCAAATCATCATCAACATCGATCTCACCCCAATTGATGATGTGAGAGTTGCTATGAAGATAACGATAGAGCTGTAACATGTGAAAAATATCATGCATCTAGATCATCTTTGGGGACAATGCTATCTGATACGCCACAACTCCAATACGAGCTAACACCTCAAAAGGCCCAAAAAACTGGGGATAAAATTACTCCCATGACCAAACCTTCACTTCCCATGATGGGGAGTCTCCTTTAGAAACACATTATCCCCAACGACGAACTCCATAGGTATCCTCCTATGATCGAAATAGGATTTATGATGATCCTGTGTTGCCTTCATCCTCTTGCGAATCACCTGAACTATCTCTATCGTATTCTATACCAGTTTCGGCCTGAGAATTACTAACTCTCTAACCCCAGTCTACCACAATGAAGAATTGAAAGATCGTCTATAAAAGGCTTTAAACAACATCATAATGATGGTGGATTTGAAACAATTATTGTAAGATAATTATACCAAGGGAAGGTGCCTCATCTAAGAACCTATAAAATACAGGACACAAGAGTGAAGCATGTCTTCAAGAGTCTGGATGGTCCACTATGTCTGACCATCTGTCTACAGATAAAAAGTAGTGCTAAGGAATAACTGAGAACCAAATGAATGTTAGATACCTCTTCACACCTTGGAGGTAAAGTTAGTATCACAATCGGAAATGATTGTCCTTGGGACCCCGTGGAGTCACACCACCTCCTCTAGATACTGCCTCAAAAAAACCTCCACTAAGCTCCACTCCTTGATCACTATAAAGTTGGTCGATTTCATCAAATGATCCACTACCACCCATATAGCTCCATAGCCTACCTAAGATCAAGGTAATCTGGTAAAAAAGTCCATTGAGATTTCCTCCCACTTCCACTGAGGAATATCTAACAGCTGGAGAAAACCATCCGGAACACGGTGCTGGGCCTTCACCTTCTCGGAGACCAAACATTAAGACACAAACCCTGCAACTAGAAGCTTCTACCCAGGCCACCAAAACTGACCCCTCAAAGCTCGGTACATCTTTGTCATTCCATGATGTACTGCCAAATGTGAACTATGGATCTCTCTAAGAACCATCTCACACATCACTTAAGGAACAAAAATCATTCTCTAAAATAACAATTGGTGTTTTCCATCTTCAGACCAACCATCAGGGGCCTCATCATAAACAACTCGGTCTCTCTAGACCTCCACCTCAAGATCCCCCAACTTGGATTCCTCCACCTATTGTACTAGAGATAACTGCACCATCATCCAAAAAATAAAACCTCTGCCCCCGAATTCTCCCATATCTAGATGCAATACTGAGAGTTCTTCCATCACCCTCTAGGAGTCACCTGATTCATGCATCACATCACTAAGCGACTTCCTGATCAACACATCAGTTATAACATTCCCTTTTCTAGGTGTATATGAAATCTCAAAGTTGTGATCCTATAAAAACTCAATCCACCAACGTTGGTGCAAGTTCAAGTCACATTGGTAGAAAACATATCTCAGGATCTTATGATCAGTGAAGACCAAAAAACGCTCACCGATGAGGTAATATCTTCAAAAATTTAGGGAAAACACCACCAACACCAACTCGAGATCATGGGTGGCATACTTACTCTCATGGGGACGTAACTGACGAGACCCATAAGAAATAAATGATCTCTAATGCATCAGAACCCAACCCAACCTAAGATGCGAAGCCTCATAGAAAACTTAAAATTGAACTCTTTCTGTGGAAGACAAAGAACTAGAGCACTAACCAGCTTCTCCTTCAAATAATCAAAAGCTGTCTAAAACTGATCATTCCACGAGAACTTCTGATCCTTTCTGGTCAACTTTGTCATAGGTGTCTCAACCTAAGAGAAATTGGCTACGAACCTCCTGTAATATCCTACAAGACCAAGGAGAATTTTCACCTTTGCCACTGTCTTGGGGGATTTCCAAGACACAACTACTTATATCCTCGATGGATCCGCATCTACTCCCTACTGGGATACAACATGCCCCAGGAAATGGACTTATCGAGCCCAAAACTCACACTTTGTAAACTTCCCAAACAACTGATCATGATAAAGTACTCCCAAAATGGCATGCAGATGCTCTGCATGATCCTCCTCAGATGTGGAGTACACAAGGATTCCATTGATGAAAACCACCAAAAAAATTTCCAGGAACTCGCAAAACACATCATTCATTAACCCCAGGAACACACCTGGAGCATTCTTCACACTGAGAAACATCACAACAAACTCGTAATGCCCATAATGACAACAAAAAGTAGTCTTTGAGATATCCTCATACTTTACACGCATCTGATGATATCTTGACTGCAAATCAATCTTCAAAAACCAACTTTCACCCTTCAGTTGATCGAATAAATCATCAATCCATGGAAGAGGATAACAGTTCTTCACTATCACTTGGATCAAGCGACGATAATCAATACACAACTGCAAAATGACATCAGCCTTCTTTATGAAAAAAACTGGTACACCCCATGGTGACACACTTGGCCAAACAAAAGCAAACCACATCAGACCATCGAGTGGTATACGCATCTCTCACAACTCATAAGGTACTATCCTATATGGAGGCATCGAGATAGGAGACACGCCTAGCTATAGTTTGACCCCGAACTCGATCTCTCTTTGAGGGGGGTAATGCTATAACCTCCTTTGGAAAGACATCAGGGTACTCCTCTAAAACCTTCAAAAATTATGACTGTTGAACTTACAACAACCTCAAATATCCCCAAGAGTAGTGTTTCCCCAGTACTAGCTCACAGTTTCTACACACTTCAAACAAGTCAGCTCGACCTCCAACTGATGTAGTCAACCCTTAGGGCACTGGAATCCTCTTTATCTCAAGTATTAAAGCATGGAAAAGAGAAAGTGATATGAAGGAGTGTGGAATTCCCAGATCAAACAAGGCATTCACCCAAGTAGAAAACAAGAAAAGGGTACCTCGAATGATGTTTGGATCGCCTGATGCTAACAATGCTAAAGCATGAAGCTGACCATGACCCGGTCCACAACCTCTCTGACCATGCTGACAACCACCTCCATGGATGTTCTCTACACTATGGTGATGGGAAGCATCCCATGGTTATCCTTATCCTTCCCCATCCACTCTATATTGATCCCAAACTAGAGCAACCTTCTGAAACTTCCTCGGCTGGAACTGCCTCAACGGAGGAGGATAAAGTGGAACAACTAGCACATGTTGACTGATCAGAAAGGTCGGGCACTCTCACCACTGATGACCTCATCCTCCATAAGAAAACCATGTGTTTGATCCCTTGGCATAGGCATGAGAACCGCTGCCCCTATAAAAATGAGACATTGAGGGCTGGGACCTACCCCCGGCTGATCAGAAACTCTTCAGTCATAATAACCAGGAACCTTAAACCACAACTCTACTTCATGAGGAGTCCTGAAGACCCCCATCTCACAACGATTCGATTCTAGATAACGTCTTATTGATGACCTCTACTCTCACTAGTACCTCGAGATACGTCTTAAGTATAAATGGGGTGACCTGATACTGATTTCTGGATACAAAATCTCCTCAAAATTCCTTTCTCTAGCCTCCTCATCTAAAAATAGGTCCAAAGTATATCACAAAAGTTTCCTAAAATGGATACTGAACTCTTGCACACTGGAGATCCCCTACCGAAGGGTAATCAGCTCCTAAAGACTAGTCGTCTTTTTAGTCAAAGAAAGAAACTTGGCTCTGAACTTGTCTTGGAAATCCTCCCACGATACTACTGACTCCTTGAAATCTCCAAAGAACAAGAACCACCACTACCTCACTGCCCCATGAAACATCTTTAAAGCCAATGATACCCAATGTTCCTTTCGAGCATGGATCAAACTTAAGGCTATCTCAACCTCCTCCAACCATTCTTATATGACTGCATCTAAAACAAAGCCCACGTACCTCTACAGACTCTAGCACTGAAACTCTTGGAATTTCCTCCTCCAAGTGTTGTTGTCGTCAACCTCTACTCTGCGGAGATCTGTTGGTGCAACCTTCTGAACATCTTCTGCGCAAACCTGATGAGGATGTCGACTTGGAGCCATGCCTACAAAAGAAAAAACAGTTAGAGCTCCTAAACCTGAAATATAGAATAATTTAACATTAATTAATTTTTTTATTTTATTTATTTTAGGTTAACCCATCCCAAGGTCTACCCATTCAAACGCAGGGAAAAAGAAGAATGATGCATGATCCTTTCCTAGGACTCAACCTTGCAATCAATATCAACTCATTTAGTAGCCACTGTAATTTTAAAGGTACATGCATTAAATCATAGGGGGGCCTAAATACCCAAGTCTAAGACGGTCTCCCGTGTTTACAATGCTTGATAAACTAAGATGACACTGTTTCTCTACCAACCCACGCAACCTCACTTATGCCTAACTCCAAACTCCATCTTATACATCAACAAGACCTATGATACCACTCTTTCATGACCCATCCCCACAAAGTGTACACCTCCTGGATCAATAATGGGAGAAGATAGATAGTGAAACCCGAGTCCCGCCTCCAGTAGGCCTCAGGTTGGCAACTAGTACCAATGGTATAATAAACATACAGACAGGAGGCATTACCCTCTAAGAGAACACATGTGAAAGAGAGAGAGATAAGACATACACCAACCAACTCCTGCTCAAACTACAATATAAAATAAAATACAAGTGCACATATGAAATGACATGAAAAATCTACTACAATTGAAAGAAAAAACTACAAGTACCAAAAGAAAAGTAAGGATGACAATGACTGAAAATCCCAAACAACTCCCACTAAACCCCAAACTACTGGTAACCATCCTGATCTCCAACCTTCTCCAACTGAACTGAAAATAGTTTATATATATGTAGGGTGAGTATAACAGTATACACAGTAGGATCCTCCCTGTATCCTCTCATGAAAAAGATAAAGAAAGAATGCTAAAGCACAATGAACAATAAGTAAAACTAACTCGTCACCTAAATAAGTATACTAAGTTCCCATTCTCTCCATGGATACTCTCACCAAGTATTGCATATAAGAGTATATAATATAATAAAGAATATCAAGGGTACCCTACTACTACTTCCCCACTGGTTTTCTTCTTTTCCCCAACATTGCACGTCCTGAGCATCTCTCTCTAAAAAGGATAGCCCGTAGACATCTGGGTGAAGCACCACAACATGCACCTTGTGCAACACACTACCACGTTCATGTAACCAAAAGTAATTAGGTAGTTTTCAAGAGCCACCGCAACTCGTATAACATGAATCATACATAAGGTATTATACCTCAATCCATCACAACCCATACACTGAGTAAGGAACCTCAAGACATCACAACCTATACACGCTATACTTATAGTAGTCCTTAGGAAACTATATCCAGAATATATGTGTGTGAAATAACCACAAGACATTACAACCCTTTACACACATATATGGAAAAAAATAACCTCCGTGCATACCAACACAAGTAACTACCAAGAGAATAGAGTGAGGTCAAAGGGGGTAGTCATCCATCCGTCCTCCCACTGAGATGTTGGGGAAAACACCCCCTAGGGATTAGAATCCCCAGGGTGTCAATTTCTCTAACCTACAGGGTTGAGTAGGGTATAAAATCACACAATTTACGTGATATAACATAGATCACAACCACACTATGGGCATAACCTAGTATCAGAATCAACTGCAGCTAACGTATCTCAGACTCCCGGTTGTCACTGCTAAGACTAGATATCTTATAAGCACACAACCATTTAAAGAGCTAGATTAAGTTATTTTATTCCTTTTTCATCAGTTTCACTTTACATTAATTAATTCTTAACCATTAATTAACCATTATCATTTCCACATTACATTACCATCACAACAAAGTTCATTTCCCTCCAAGCATAAGCAAACCGAGTCTATACCTTCTCCTAATTATAACCTCAACATTGCATCCCAACAAGCTCCAACCCCATGGGTTAAACATTTATTCATTTATTAACATTATCACTTTCCATATTACTAGGTATTTTAGGAAAACATCATAAGCTACCAAACAAGGTATATAACCAAGCACGTCTACCTATCTCAAGCAGTGGAGAAAAGAAAGAAGATAAATAAACAACCTGGTCATCATCCAAAAAACAAATTCAAACAAGCATCCAACTTTCATATCAATAGGTAAAACCAACTTCAACCTGTTTCGTCATCTTTGACGTCCTCCCCGACACCCACATGCATATCCCAATGCATCCCTTCATCATAAGTGTTAACTGATACCACAACAACTGGGCCTACCTGCCCCACATACCACAACAACCCTCTAGGCTCAGTCATCCCAGGCTCACAACATATCCAGGCCTCCCTGCCCCATAAATCACAACAACCCTCCAGGCTTACATCATATCACAAGAAGCAGGAAACAAACATTGCAACCATGATCTTAGCCCTGAAACAAGGCATTCAGACTTCACACACAATGAGCTCTCAAGGATCCAAAGCACAAGACACTCGACCTTTACAAGAAAATAGGCAACTCAGGCCCTTCAAAGGCATTATCTTGTATCACACAACCCATTCTTATTCTATCTTGAATTAACCAATTCATTATTTACAGGATCCAACTATGAGAAACCTAAGCAGCAAGCTATCACAAGGTGTCATAAATTAATTAAACAATTAATTTAACGTGCCATTAATTATTTAATCAATAAGCATCATCATGCTTCAGGTTCATTAACCAATTCAATTAAACATGCATACTTGCATCAATTTGATTATCATCAAATTATAATAATAATTGAATACATTGAACATGGCCCTTTAATCTTTTAGATAATTAATTATCAAATAATTTCAGCTTTACATTCTTTACCAAATTTCCATCAAAACAACATGCTAATCCAAGAAAGGCATAAATATCACGCTATTTAGAAAAACAAGAGGCAAACTGTTATCATGGTACAAAACAACAACATCACCATGTGATCGATACAAATTATTTAATCTGATTCAAGTAATTATTAGGTTAATTTCATTGCGATCCAAAGGATAAATCATGCTAGATCTACGATTATACATAAATAAATAGAGAAGCAATGAATCCCCTACCTCAAAAGGGTATCAATGTTTTTCGCATGAGAATGAACCACGCAACGGATCTTTGATCTCCCCTTCCGTAAGAACTGCATCCATCTGAGGATGTTACGACACAACCGCACCAACAACAACCCAACGAAACCCCATTAGAAACATGGATAATCAAGTGTCCTCGCATGAAAAAGAGGAACAGGAGAGAACGGATCGAAGAAACCACAGGAACAGAGGTAGAACATACCTTGGATTGACCTGAGTCACCATGGATTGAAGACGGAAGCCTGATGATCGATTCCTGTCAGAGGAATCTTCAAAACGCTGGGAAGGGAGTCGTTGGCCGCTGGAAAATGAGAGGAACCATTGCAGCCGTAGGGTTTGAGAAAAAATCCGAGCGGCTGAAACATTATAAAACATACAACATTGGGTATTTACACGACATGTAATCCCCTTTCATGTCGTGCAATCCTCAGGGTTCGGTTTCCACTGAAAAACACGTCATCTTTCTATTTTATTATTTTTCTAACCCCGATTCATTACATGTCGTGAAACCTACTTTCACGTCATGTAAAATTATTACACGTTGTGAAATATCCCTGCTTCCGGCTTCCAACAACTGAACTCCTCCAGACTTCCCTCGAGCCTCCTCTGAGCACCTCGGTTTTCGAAAACACGCAAAGGGTTGATCCACATGGATCCGGGCCCTTACACAAACCTCTAGAACATGATCTAATTGAAAGTAACAAATCAAAGAATTTAAGAAACCCAAAGAAGCTTTTGTACTTTTGAAAGAAATTTGTTTGTTATTCGTTTAGTGGATTACAGATTTGAGATTACCAAATTACTATGCTTCTAATTTATCATAACGTGTTAGAAATGGTCATATTACATGGCTATAAAATCATGATTTTCATCTTATAATGGAAAGAAAAATACCTATTAATTTCAGGGGGTTATTGAATTCTTTGATTTGGGATGTGTTGGTTGAAATCTCATATTTTTTCTAAGAATTTTTTACTACAAAATCTGACTATAATACACCGACTAAGCTATAAATAGATGTTTTTGTAAGTTTATATAGATTGGAAGATTTAATATTACATTTTTCAAATTGAGAAAAATATGGGCATTCAGTATATTTTTAATGGATGTACCTATATGAGAGATGCATGAAAAAAATTAAAGAAGTTATGTAACAAAGCATCGGTTGAATAGTCAATTGTAGAAGCATACATACAAGAGGAAATTTTAACTTTTGGATATTATTATTTTCAATATTAATATGGATCAAAACACAATATAATGGGTCGCAATGAGAGAAATGAATATGATGACAAAGTCAATAAAGAAACAGTATATAATCATCCTAGGATTAGTTTTTATAGTGAACATGAATGATAAATTTCAGATGATGAACAACATAGAGCTCATACCTATGCTTTGCTCAATTATGAAAAAATTTCATGATTCGTGCATTAAGTGAAACTATTAGTTATATTTTTTCTTAATATTTTCAAAAGGTAAATTTATATCATTTCTTTATAGTTTATATGATCATCGTATTACTAATCAATTCACACAAATTACCCTGACTTCTCTTGAAGAACATCGAAAATGAAATTCCATGTTTTAGTTTCAAAGACAATTAAAATTTGTTTGTGGTCAACTTGTTTCTTTATTTTTCCTTTTATTGGGTTTATTTTTGTGACAACTGTTGATTATCTTTCTTTCGTTGTATTTAATGGAAAACAATACAAAATAAGGTATAGTCTTCCCACTCATTTCATAAACCCCCTCCACTGGTTGGCAATCATTGGCGTACGAGGAGTGCTTGAGGTATGTGGCACCCGACTTGATCACAGTGGTGGTGAATTGGAGCAGGGATTTTACAGGCTGATATGACTCACCTAATAAACCTGACATAAAACACATTTCCTCTGAGATATGATTATATCTTGAGTGTCAGAAGAGGGCGGAGGAAGTGAACTGTGAGATAATGAGAAAGAACTAACGAAGAGCACTGCAAGCATCTCAATGACAATGACCTCTTTATGTAGTCCTATTTGGAATTTACTCAATTGTTATGTAATGTTTGAGAAATGCATTTCATTTACAATGTCTGTAAACATTTGGATATTCACATAAAATTTATGTTCTTTTGATTTCCCCCAAGTTATCATCTTATGAAACATTAGTTATAAATGATGCTTTTTGTGGAAGATTATCTGAATATTTTCCTTTAACATCCACTTGCTGATATCGATCGTAAGTAATTTAAATAAATTGTATTATATGTTCATTAGAGCGACTGAACCCCAATTCCTCCCTGGTGCTCGAGTACTGAATGGAAAACGGTTTTTTCAAGGTCATCGGATTCTACAACAGTGCTCCTTCGCTCCCGGTAGCTCAAGTGGAATTCATGGAAGCATCTTCACTTCTTGACTTTTCTCTGATTGCATGAGTTGGGCGGCATCGATCCTCCATTGACGAGTTTGAAGGTTCGTTAATGAAACATGGGGGCTTCAAAACCATGATGCGGTGCTTTTTCTTAATTCGCAGAACATTCCAGTTCGTTTCTCAGTTGAAGACCACATGATTTACACGTGCTCTCGTGCTCTCGTGCTCTCGTGCTCCTCACCTTTTCAAATTTATTCCCTTATATTTTCTCAGATGGACTTTCGATTTCCATTTGATTCGTGATTTTCCTTCCATGATGATTCGGGTTAGATTTCCAGGTTTGCCGCTTCGATTTCAAAACCCAGATGTTCTCATGATGATTGGATATTTATTTGGTCGCTATCTTTGTTCGAACCAAAAAACCAAATCTCAGTGCCACCCAGCCGCCCCTCGTATATGTGTGGAGGTTGATGTGTCGATGCCACCGCTAAACATTGTATGGATTGAAATAGAAGGGAAGTATCAGCATATGTAGAAGGTTTGTTATGAATCATGCCTGAATTTTGTCTGGAATGCTAACAGCATGTGCATTCTCATCAGCCATGTCGTCGTAGTGGCTATGTTCTTCCTGCAGGTACTGCAGAAGTTGAGATTGAGGCAAGCTAGGTAGGAGAGTCTGACAGGACCATTGCAGACAAGATGATTTCGAATTCTGCTTCACTGCAATGCGAAGTTCATGTCCTATCGGAGAGGTTGAAGGCAAGGGATTCAGGTTTGAATTGTGCTCCACATCCTTGATTTGTTGGGATATCCGCAGAAACGTCCACGAAATCATTGGTTGTGATATGTACCAATTGTGAGGGTGCACTTTGGGCAAGGGAATTACATCAGGGGGGACTAAAAGAGTTTCAGAACTCACTTATCGAGAGTGTGTTTCATCTATTGCTCCAGGTAGCAAGGAAACATCCACTTCAGGCCAGAGGGATCAGGATCTCTCGCCCCAAGATATTTCTGGGCTGGGTGAAGGTGTTGACAACTCCAGTAAGAATTTTTTTCTGGAGGAGGAAGCAGGTCATTGTGGTTTCCACAAGGACCTCAAGCTGTCTAATGCTTTGACCCCCATAGTGACTGTTTCTCAAGAGATCTGAAACAGACTGGAGTTGCCGAACCGGTTTGAAAATTTAGGCAATACTGATTTGGGCATTAATGAATGTGAGGAATGGCATGAGGCGGTGCCTAGATGGAAGTGGAATCTAGCTAGGCGAATGGCCAAGGAGTCAGATCCAGAGGAGTTCTATCTTGGAGGAGAGGGGCATGTTCCCCTGAGGAAGTCAATGGAGTTGATGATCCAGCCCTGGTTCCTTCAGATGGTGATGAAGACTCCTAGGCGGGAGACTGCCATCATTCAAGGAAGAAGCTGAGGATGAATGTTGGGGAATATTCAATGTGAGAGGGGAAGAAAGCTAGGAAACAAAGAGATTACTCCTACATACAAAAACCGATGACTACTAGATTGGAGGTCAAGGCCATTGGATCCAAGGTACTCGTCAACTGTCCCGGTAAAGGGGAAAAATTGTTTAAGGAGTCCACTATTCTACATCAGCCTTCAGATAAGGTGAAACAGAATCAATGGGTCTGAAGGAAGTATGTGAGACAACTGGCGACCTAGTTCAGCTTGACCTAGGTGGTGATGAAGTACCCAAAAAAGTACCACGGGAAGGTCAGGTTAATATGGACTTCTTCCCCTCCCACATCTAAGGAAAAATGAATAAAAGTTACGATCAGTTTGGTAAGGCATTGGAAGATGAAATCCTTGAGGCAAAAAAATTGACTATGAACTGTCCTCAGAGGAGAAGATTGTCTGGGGGGACTAGCAAACTCCTCATGGCATTGAGGGGGGCTGTCTTCAATGGACGCTCACCCAGTTGGATGTTAGTTTTTCTTATTTAGATGTGGAAAGCCTTCCTTTCAATTTGATTTTGTTGTTTCAAATTTAATATGAAGTAACAATGAAGACTATCATTGTCTCAATGCCGACCATGAATATGAATTCAGGGACCTATCCGGGAAACGTTGGACCTATTATATTTGCTTATAAACTTATGTGGAACTGATTCAGGATCAGTGTTGCAGCATGATGGTTGGTTGCATGATTTTCTGGAATGATACATGATGGTATCATGTCATATAATGTGCACTAAGTTTGTCGCATCTAAGAGGAGATGGGAGTTGGATGGAAGAGATATGGTCGTTTCAAAGATGGTGCAGATGTGGGGGAAAATTGGCTCTTCAACTGTGCTTGTAGATGACTGTTGCTGGTATGCAAAGCTCGGATTAGCAAAGCTCGGATTGTTTGTTGGAGTTCTGTTTGGAATTGATGCATATGTTTGAAGGAGATGCATAGTAGTGCAGGTCTGCCACTATTAGGATGCAGAACAGTGATCTTGTAACAGCCCGAGACCCGCACATCCGAATTCGGTGCTAAAAACATAATCATTAAATTTCTGGTTTTGATATTGATAAATGTGATCTAATTATTGTCATTCAAACTTATAACGTCAAAATGAAATATTGGATCACTTACATACCCAAGGGCCATTAAGGATTATAATTTTAGAGAATTAAGACAAAATCTTACATAACTTGGCAAAATAAACTGGCTCATAAAAATGTATATCATCTCCCAAAATTTCTTCACGCCTAGCACCCTTTTTAGACACATTCTACTTAAAGTCTTTCTTCATAACCTGAGGAAAATGAAACATAAGAAAGAGTGAGCTTAGATGTTAAGTAAATGTAACCATAAGAGATATCAATGATTACACAATCATAACATGGGTATATGAACGTAAAATTTGAAAATTATATCCTGTCTATCAAAATCAAAATTTTGTGTCATGGAATAAATCTTGAAATTTTATAAGATATGAATCATAAAAGAATCAAATAACATAATCTATGAGAGCATAACACAAGATATGAAATTGTGACATGCACATAAACATAGAAAATCCATAGGAACCTACACATTCTGGGCGAGACATGTTGGAGTTCGTGCCTTAGAACCAATTTTTATGTACTTTATGATAACATGTATTCATAGTTTTGAATATTAATAAACTTTTTATCATATCATGATTATTCTTCTGCGTGACATAGTATATGATAATGTCGTGAGAGTAGTTGTCGCAATGAAAGGTCATAACAATTCTCCGCTATTATGAGAACCCAAAAGTTTCACGACAATATTCTTAAATATATGTTATATAACCGAATGATATCATTTAAGAGACACAAATGATACAGGCTATCAGGAGTGGAGACTCATAAGACTTTGAGACATTTTCTCACGGTGTACGTCCTTGGTAATATATAGCGTAAGATATTACGAGAACGATACCTGTTAGTAGGAAATCCATATTTATACATGTCATTGGATGTTTCTATATGTGGACATGTGTATTGATCATTAGAATTTAAGATTATTATTAATGAGTATTATATGTCACATACTTTGATGTATTGATGAAAACTGTGACGACATATGTTCGCGACGAGGTAGGATACGTTGGGTGCGTCACAAGTAATATTGCATTAATGAATAATGCGAGAAAAGATTTGTCCATTTTGTTCTTTCGCCGAAGTTGATATCTCAGGCCTTTTGATGGAAATGATACAGTCTAAATAAATCTATGACCATAGTGTACTATATACAAGTTCGACTTCTGAAAATTCAAATAAAGTGACATTGAGCACATAGGTTGGTGACACCAGCATGCAACCTACTTGACTAGAGATATTGTGGTAAATAAATTATATTGCACAATAAGCATCCATACGAGGTATTATATCATTGCGACATTAACTTCTTTCTTTATGGGTGTCTTGGCGTGTTGCTAGACGCTAACCTTTGACTTTAAGCTACTTCACCTAATGTCACGGAGAAAGAGGCATAGTGGGCCACACACTAAGTGTATCCATAATTTCTGTTAAATAATATATATTATTATTTATTATTTAACAAGATGGATAAATATTATGTCCGCAAGTAGTTTAATAATTATTCATGTTTGTTTGATCACATATATTTCATCACTAGTTATTCACGAGTCTATTTAGTGAATATAATATTTATTTATTTATTAGCGAAAATGCAGCGATATTCATTTAATAAATAAATAAACTTTATTCAAGGCCCGATAAATATTATGGAGGAATAGAGGACCGAGTTTAATGGTTTGGTAAGAAATAATACATATATTAAATTATATTTGAATAAATAATATTTAATTTTAATTTTTAAGTTAAGCGTATGTCAAGAAATAATAAAAATATTATTATTATAGACTTGGGGTTCCGCATGGATTAAATAAATATTAAATGGCACTTGTGCAAGTGTTTATTTTTAAACCCTAGCGTTATATAAACCCAATTATATTATTTTTCATTAGAGGCAATTCATTTGTTTTGTTGTGCACAACGAATCCAGAGAATCCTCTCGAACCCCTAGAGAGCTTCCTTATCCAAGAATGCTCCCAAGAACGGAGAACGATCTTCCTCCACATCCCACTCTCGAGTCAAGAGATATCAAAGAGAATCCCTTAGAAGTGATTCTCACGACGATCAAAGGTAAATGACACAAACAATAGGATATTCCGTGCTAGCACCCGAAGATTCCTATGATGATGTTTAGAGATTTGTGGAGCACATATAGATCACCGCTAGTGGGAATCTGCTCTTGATTCCTACAATGTAACGACGAGACAACATAGATATGTTGTCAGATCCACCAATGAAGAAAGAATTCTCACAAGGTAATTCTTTGGTTGATTAAATTAATTATAAATAATATGCGATGATCTTGTTCTCTGGTTCCGACATTTTATCCATTGTCTATTTTTTTTTTGATTCAATTCGATTGATCACGAAGTTTATCATTGGTTGAATCTCGGATTGATCATCAATCATGACAAAAAGCAAAGTTGGGCACGATCCATCCCATGCTTCCATTGCACCCAAAACCTACAGGTGACATCCAAGGAGTCACATAATTATTTATAATTATTTAAAGATCGTTGATTGATCTATGCATTTGTAATTTAGTTTTCATTTCAAATTTAATTGTGTATTGTGAGATATGCTTCTTACTCTTTCGTTTCTCGTAAATTTAATCAAATCAATTAATTTTATGAATGAAATAAAATCGAAGATCTCATTTGGAGGTGTCGAGGAATCTAGCCGGATAACACAAGAGTACACGCCGTGTAACCCAGAGGTATACGCTGTGTACTAGTGTTTAATGCACCAAGAATTAATTCAGAATTAATTCAAGGCGTGTGTATTTATTACACATGATGCATTTAATTATACACCACGTGTTAGTCACAGACGGACCGTGTATCTTCTTACACGGTCTACCTAATTGGTGACCGTGTAACTCAAAGACCATACGCCGTGTAGCCTATGTACTCGTTGTGTACTCCAATATTTTTTATAGCACTGTTTACACACTAAGTCTCTAGGCTTGTGCCTTAGATAGATTTTGAGAAAAGTACATGCCATGTAGCTAGCTTGTATACGCCGTGTACTTATACTAAATTGCGTAGAATTAAAATTAGTTTATTATACTGTGTAAACCTTATCAACATGTTCTTGTGTGTGGTCATTATGTTGATAGGTCACACAATGTGATGAGTTTTAATATATATAAATGTTTAATTAATTTTCGCATATTGTTTGGATCTACATATCATGTATGAGTCATATTATAGTAGTTACTCTACGTGCATTGAAGCATAACATGTGATAGAAAAATCATGTAATTCATGTAATCATTAAGTTGATAGCACACGTCATGAAAATACGTGATAAGTCTTGTATACCAAATGTCACAAGAGTAAATAATATATGAGTATAATACATATTGGGTAGATTCAGATGAGTATTCACCGTGTTGCATCTAATATACATTTATGTACATAGATAATTTTAAATAAATTTATTTAATTTGTTTAAAATTATTATGGATGAGAATCTCAACGAAATTCAGATGAGAATTAAGATAAAAGAATTGATTAATTAAAGAAGATAATTAATTGATTTGAGCACGATTTATCTTAAATAAGAACGATTTGAATTGAATGCTAATTTTATTAAATGTGCAACTCGTTGCATGCTAATGGATGATGATGAGTTTAGACTAAGACCTTTGTATGTGATTGGTTTAATTTAATTTATTATTAAATTAAATTGTTGGCATGTGTGTTATCTCACATCTTTTGTAAGAGTTTGTATGCCCATAATTTCTTTTATGTAAACCCCTTTCCCTCACTTGTGTGTGAATAAAAGAATATGCAATGGTTCAAGATTGGAGCCGAGGCGAAACCAATCCAAGAGAGATACATAGGTGGATAGGTGGAAAGCTGCAACACAAATCTTAGTTGGTTCAAGGTGTTTCCCCCCAGTTCGATGATTGATTTATACTCGAATGACCTGAAGACCTTTTTTTATTGATTTTTGATAACCCCCCTTTCAAGGGATGAGGGGAAACCCTTACAAGACCCATAGGCTTAATGGATTACATGACCCGAAGGCCTCATAGGAATTCATCCTAGACATGACTACTTGGAAATGCCCCTCCCTGGCGTCTAGATCGTGAAGTCAGCTTCCTACCTTCACATTGCTTGTTCGGCTAGCAATACTTGTACATAGGTGCACATGCCTGGTCCCGATAGCAATTTCCATACCCTCTTTTTCTTCCATATCTGGATAGCCTTGTTCTAGTGAAACTACTTGCTCTGAGTCCTCATCTGGAGTTAGTTCCTTTGGTCTATCTGGTTGCATCTGTATTGCATGATCTGAATGAGGTGGCCCGAAGGATTTGAGGTGGCCCGAAAGCCTTAACTAACCCGAAGGCCTTAAGTACTCCAGACCCAAACCGGTGGCCCGAAGGTGAATAGTTATGGCTTCTACAATACTGAACAATACCTGCTACAGTATTGCGACAGTAACCCAGAAATATGCCTCCACCCAGATTCGAACCTAGGTCTCGTGGATGCACTTGGAGAGTCTTCACCAACTGGGCTGACACTCATGTGTGGTTAATTTACCATATGCTAGATAAACTAACAATTAGTAAAATCTCATGATCATACTGCTTTATTATTTTATTCCTATCAAGTTGCATGGTTATTTCATTATGAATGTTTTGTAATGATCACATGAATTAATGAATTAACGAGCATTCAAGATAGAACTAAAATAAATTAGCTTATGCGTAAAAATTATCTAAGACATGGTTAATCACTTAAGTAAATTCACTTAATATTAATAATCATGTAATAAAGATAATAATAGACCATTTATGCATAAAAGATAAAATCCATCAATTATAAATATTAAGTTGGTACAACCTTCTACTACTTCATTTAAAATCAAACCATAGTTTAAAGTGCTTGACTAGCCAAAGTTGGAGTGATTTCAATTATCAAGGAATTCTAACTTGAATTTTTGGGTTGACTTAACTTAGTTCACATTAAGGGATCACTACCAAAGAAGGACTTGGTGTAACTAATAGGAAAGGGTTGAAGAAATACAATTTAAAGATTTCAGGATTGGGGAGTCCTCTCAATAGATGAAGAAATTGTGAGTTTATGCATTTGGTATTTAGAATGACTATCTAAAACCATTCAAGTTGCTTGACCAGCCAAAGTTGGGGTAATGAGAAGGGGAATAAGGATCCTTGCCACTAGAATGTCCATGAAACATGATATTCTGAAGCCAATGGTGCGGGCTATTGGGTTTCAATAAAATAGTGGGAGATTAATAAATATAATATTTATTTATTTGTCTAAATTTTATCAGATAAAGTAATAAAATTATGCTCATATTATTTGTAGAAACAACAATAAAATGACTTCAAACATATCACTGTGATCCATACTTGAGAAGGATAACCTTCTCACCGGTACAAATTTTCAAGAGTGGCATAGGCACTTACGCGTTACGCTTCTCCATGAAAGGAAATTTTATGTGTTGGAAGAACCAATTTTTAATGTGCCTGATAATGAGGCTAGTGATGAAGAGTTAACTCTCTATGAGAAATATTTGAAAGATTACACAAATGATTAGTGTTTTATGCTATCATCCATGACTAATGAGCTTTTTAAGCAACATGAGGGCATGGATGCGTATAGCATTATGTCTCACCTTCAGGATCTCTATCAAGAGAAGGAGAGACAATAGAGATATGAGATCTTCAATTCTATGTTTACAACTAAGTTTGGAGAGTTGGTGCCAGCTAGGCCTCATGTAGTCAAGCTTATTGGCTACATTTAATGCTTATACATCTTAGAGATTAAATTTCCAGATGAGTTGTGCACAGATTTCATACTTTCATCACTACCCAAGACATTCTCCAGCTTTATTGTTAATTATAATATGAGTAATAATGAGAAAAGTATTTTGGAATTTCTTACTTTGATTCACCAAGTAGATAAGGACACAGAGCGTGACAAAATTGCAGTCCTTATAGTGAATAAGAAAAGGAAGAACAAAGTGAAGAGGATCAATACTTATAACAAGTCTAAAGCTCCCGAGCACCGTCCTTCCAAGAAGAGGAGGATCCAGATGTAAGGAAAGGGAAATGAGACAATATGTTTTTCATGTGTCAAGCAAGGCCACTGGAAGAGGAACTGCACCCAGAAGTAAGGGGAAGCTAAATATGCGTTTGTTATCAAGAGTAATCTTTAAATATATAAACATTGGGTATTAGATGAAGCTTGTTGTGCTCACATATGTATCCAAATTCATAAACCAAGTATATTGTGAAAGATTTTTATAGGAGAAGTGGATCCACGAGCTGCCAATGGTGTGAGGTTGGATACTCTATCCATTGGTGACTACCACATTTCATTGTCAACAAAAATGATATTGGTTTTAAGGGATTGTTATTATGTACATATTGTTACCAAAAACATTATTTTTGTATCATGACTAGGTGTAGATGGTTTTATTTTTATGTTTGGAAATAAAATTTGTTTCTTTTATAAAGACAATATATGTTATGGTATGAAATATTTAAATAACGGTCTTTATGTATTAAATTACGAAAAGCAAGTATTGGAAATAGATAATGAATTATGTTCACATGACTCATATAACATCTAATTATGACATTACCATCTTGGTCATGTAAATGAGAAGCATTTGACAATGCTCTGTCAAGATGATTATTTAGACTCTTATAAGATAAGACCACTTGAATGATTTCATTCTTTTTTTCAAGGAAAAATGGACAAACCACAATTCGGTTGATAGGGTGAAAGGGCCACAAAGCTTTTAGGATTTCTACACACTGATGTGTGTGGACCATTTCTAGTAGAAACTAGAGGTGGTTATTCTTATTTCATAATTTTTACTGACAACTTGAGTAGATATGGTTATGTCTACTTGAATAGGTATAAGTCTGAGTCCTTTGAGAAATTCGACGAATTTAATAATGAAGTAGAGATTCAACTTGAAAAGAAGATAAAGAAGCTTTAATCAGATCGAGGTGGTGAATATCTTAACCAAGAGTTTATCAACTTTCTACGGGAGTTTAGGATTCTATCTCAACTCACTCCACCTTACACACCACAGTGGAATAATGTTAGTGAAAGAAGGAACCGTAACTTGTTAGACATAGTAAGGTTGATGATGAGTCATGCAGATCTTCCATTATCTTTTTGGGGATGTGCATTACAAACTGTGACATATACATTAAACTAAGTACCAACTAAAATGGAAAATGAAATTCCCTTCGAGTTATGGAGTGGAAAGAAACTCATTTTGTTACATACATGTGTATGGGGATGCAAGGAGTTTTTAAGGAATTCTCAGGAAAAAAAGTAGCACCCCAGGGTACAAAGTGTATCTTTATAGAGTATCCCAAGGAAATAGAGGGATAAAACCTATACAACCACTCATACAAGAATGTTAATGTCACTAGACAAGTTGTTTTTTCTTGAGAGTGAACACATCTTAAAAAAGGATAGTGGGAGGAAGATTGACTTCAATGAAGTTTATGCTCAAGATACATAAAAGTTGATATAGGAACAGAGTCCATAGGTCCTCGTGGAAGAACTAGTTCCTGAAACATAAGTACTGCGTAGGATCACAAGGGAGGTAAGAGAACAAGAGAGATATGATTTTCTAGTCACCAAAGATGGCGAATCATTATTGGTTGACAATGATGAACATCTCTCCTATAAATAGGTAGTAGATATATTAGAAGTTGAAATATGGAAATAAGCCATGAATTCTGATTTGGATTCTATGTATTAGAACCAAGTTTGGGTTCTGGACAATGCACCAGTTGATGTAAATCCCATAGGGTGCAAATGGGTATTTAAGAGAAAACTGGACATGGAAGGTAAAGTAAATACCTATAAAGAAAGGATAGTGGATAAAGGGATTAAACAACGTCAAGGAATTTACTATGATGAATCTTTTTCACTAGTTTCTATTTTAAATATATCAAAATTCTACTTGTCATAATGGATTACCATGACTATAAAATTTGGCAGATGGATGTCAAAACGGATTTCCTTAATAAGAACCTTCATGAAGATGTCTATATGGCACAACCAGAAGGGTTTGTGACTCCATGTGATTCCAAAAATATTTTCAAGTTGCAGAGATCCATTTATGGATTGAAGAAAGCATCTAGGTCATGGAACATTCGATTCGATAAAGCTATAAAAGAATTTGGTTTCATTAAGAATGAATGTGATTCATGTGTTTACAATAGGTTTAATGAGAATGCAGTTGTTATCCTAGTAGTATATGTTGATGAAATATTACTTATTGGAAATGACACACCAGTATTACAACTAGTTAAGGACTGGTTAAACAAGTGTTTCTCCATGAAAGACTTAGGTGAAATGGCATATATTCCAGGGATCAAGATCATTCATGATAGATCCAAGTGACTGCTTGGACTAATTCAAAGTACATATATTGACCAAATACTGAAGAGATTTAGTATGGAACAATCCAAGAGGGGATTGGTTACAGTGTCACATGGTATACATCTTTCAAAGGAAATGTGTCCTTAGACATAACATAAGAAAGATATAATGAGTAATATCCCATTTGCTTTAGCGATATGACCAAGCACGTATGCTATATTTTGTACTAGACTCAATGTTTCCTATGCATTGAGAATGGTAGGCAGATATCAAGAAGATACAGGAGAATAACATTGCTCTACTATCAAGACTATCCTAAAGTATCTGAGAAGAACTAAGAATATGTTCCTGGTGTATGGAGGAGATGAGGAGTTGGTCATCAGGGGTAATACTGATGCTAGTTTTAAAACAGATCAGAATGATCTGAAGTTGTGGTCATGATATGTTTTCTATCACAATGGAGGAGTTTTGACCTGGAAGACTTCAAAACAGTCCATTGTTATTGATTCTATAGTGGAGTTCGAGTATATAACATCTTCTAATGCAGCCAAGAAAGCTATTTGGATATGAAACGTTGTCTAGGAGCTTTATGTGGTACCTATAAATAAATAATCTATCATGTTGTAATGTGATAATACTGCAACAACGACTCTTGAAAAAGAGTCAAGGTCACACCAACAGAAAAAGCACATACTCTAGAAGGATCACCCCTTGAGGGATTTTTATCAAAGGGGTGAATTTTCAATTAGAAGAGTTCCCAAAGAAGAAAATGTGGTGGACCCCTTGACTAAAGACCTATATCAGTAGAATCATGAGTATCATGTGAGAGCTAGAAGACTAAAGGTTGTTACTAGTTAGCTATAGCGCAAGTGAGAGTCTTTTAGAGTTGGTGCTTGAAAACCAAATTCTGTATACTTTATGATAACCTATTTTTTTTGAATATTAATAAAATTATTATCATATAATGTTTGTTATTATACATGAAAGAGTATGTGATAATGTCCTAAGTGTAGCTATCACACTGAAAGGTTATACCAGTTACCTACTATGATGAGAACCCAAAAGTGTTACAACAGTATTCTTAAATATATGTTCTATATTCAGATGATATCATTTGAGGGACACAAATTATACAGGCTATCATGGTTGGATACTCATAATACTTTGAGTCAACTTCTCATGGTGTACGCCCTTGGTAGATATTATGAGAACGAGACATGCCAGTAGAAAATCCACATTTATATGTATCGTTGAATGTTCCTATTTACAGATATGGGTATTGATCCTTAGACTTTATGATTATTATTAATGAGTATTACAAGTCTGATACTTTGATGTGTTGATAAAAACCATTATGACATATGTTGAAAATGAGGTATGATACATTGGGTGTGTCGTGAGTAATATTGCATTAATGAGTAATGCAAGAAAGGATTTATGATTTCTGTTCTTTAATGGAAGTTGATATCATATCCCATTTGATGAAAATGATCCCATCTAAATAAATCCATGGGAATAGTGTTCTATAGGCAAGTTAAATTTCCAAAAATTCAAAGAAAGAGACATCAAGCACATAGGTTATTGGCACCAGCTTACAACATGCTTGATTAGAGATATTGTGATAAAGAGATTATATTACACAATAAGTGTCTGTATGAGATATAATGTCGTTGCAAAATTAACTTCTTTCTTTATGGGTTCCTTGATGTATTTCTAGATGCTAACCTTGGTCATTAGGCTTCTTAGCCTAATGCCACTGAGAAAGTGTCTTAGAGGGTCACACACTAAGGGTATTCAGAATCTTAGTTAAATAATATATATTATTATTTATTATTTAACAAGTTGAATAAATATTATGCTTGAAAGTGGTTTAATAATTATTCATCTTTTCTTGATCACATATATTTAGTCACCGATTATTCGAGAGAATATTATATGTACAGAATATTTAATAAATATTTACTTTCTATTTAGTGAATATAATATTTATTTATTTATTGGAAAATAATACAATGATATTTATTTAATATATAAATATACATTATTCAAGTCCAGATAAATATTATGGAGGAATGACATACCGAGTTTAATGGTCCAATGAGAAATAATATATATATTAAATATTATTTGAATAAATAATATTTAATTTTAATTCACAAGTTAATTGTATGTCAATAAATAATAATAATATTATTATTATAGACATGGGATTCTGTAGGGATTAAATAAATATTAAAGGGAACTTGTGCAAATATTTATTTTCAAACCCTATAGGTATATAAACCCAATATATTATTTTTTAATAGTGACAATTCATTTTTTTGTGCACAATGAATCCATAGAATCCTATCGAACCTATAGAGAGATCCCTTCTCCAAGAAAGCTTCCTAGAATGGAGAGAGATATTCCTCCACCTTCCACTCTCGATTCAAGATAGATCAAAGAGAATCCTTTGGAAGCGATTCTTGAGGCGATCAGAGGTGAACAACGCAAGCGATTAGATCTTCCATGCTAGCACTCGTAGATTCCTACGACAACATTCAGAGATTTTCGTAACACGTGTGGATCACTGTTAGAGGGAATCTTCTCTTGATTCCTACAACATAAGGACGAGACAATGTAAATCTATTATTAGATCTATAAATTAAGAAATAATTCTCACAAGACAATTATTTAATTGGTTAAATTAATTATAAATAATATGGGATGATCCTATACTATAGTTCTAATGTTTTATCCATTCTATATTTTCTTTGATAAAATTACGTTGATCACGACATTTATCATCATGTAAATCTTGGATTGACCATCAATCATGACAAAAAGAAAAGTTGGGAACGACCCATCGTATGCTTATATTGTGCCTAGATCCAACAGGACACACCATCATTCCCAATGGCAGCCCTTTCCTTATAGTGGAATTAGTTCACTCACCAAACCATCATAGTAGTTAAGGTTCACTCCCAAGACTATCATAATGTATAAATTCCCTTACTGAATCGAGTTCAATCCCCATTATAGTCCTGTCTATCTCATGATATATAAATCATTACCCAATGCATTAAATGAAGATATAGGTACCACCCATCACATAATGAAAACCATAAATATGTGTTCCATGAGAACATAAACATTTATCATTTCAGAACCCATAAAAGGAAATGATTTTCATAAATATTTCATCATAACATAACCTATGGAAAAAAATGGGTTTCATAAACACTTCATCATTTCAACATAAACACAAATTATCCTGGGAAAGAATAAATATGTTATCATTGGGTTATATACCCATTAAATCATAACTAACATCAAATAATTACATCTTAGAAGGAAAATTAATTTGAAAGAACACTTAGAATAATTCTTGAGGAAAATAAATTTTCCATTTTAAAATCACTTCTCTTTTTAAAAAGTTGTGCACTTATAAATGTAAAAATTTTCTTTGAAAATAAACTTGTAAACTTGTAAACTTGTAAAGTATGTTTTAAATAATTGAGGCGACATGACGGTGGTAAAAACCACTCATGCCGTATAGGTTAAAAAATATTCCTTTCATATTTTTTTTCAAGAAAATCACAAAGTACATTATTTAGAAGATGAAAACAAGATTTATTTTAAGATGTTTTATAATATGTAAAACATGAGTAAAAATGTATTTAAACAATCATAGAAGATTGGTATTTAAAAAAAACATGAATATGGAAGATAAATATTTCATCAGTAGAAACATTAACATAAACAATCCCGAATAATGATCAGATTGTGAAATAAACCCTTACCACTTTGTAATCAGTCAAATCATATTTCCCATGAATTAATAACATTCATAAAAAATTAAATATCATGATAATAAATAAATTCATGATATATAATATCAAATGGGTGTTATATAAACCTCATAAAATAATATAGGTGTATAACAACAAAATATGTCTCAACGAAAGAAAATTGAGATGAAGTCCCTTATAAAGATAATATCATTGAAGTGAGAATTAATAAAATGAATTGATTATGTGTATTACTTCAAATCCACATAAAAGAATTGGAAATAATACATAATATAATCAAAAGTCATTTCACACATAATTTTATCATGACATAATCAATGAAGTAGAATTTTAACCCAATGAATAGAAATTGAGTTAAGAAATCTCTTACCATGTGTCCGGATCCTAACGTACGTTATTTATCTTCCCAAATAATAAACTTAGGTTAATTATTTACATGTTTGAGATCCTTTTTTCAAGTTTATTATTCCTTTTATGTCATTTTTTACCATATTATAACAATCACGTAATTATTTAAGTTCACATCAGACGTTTTGACGATATTCAGTTTATATGTCCAAATTGAATTAGGTGTGTAGACTATGGTCAAAGTGGTAATTATTCTACTATATCAAGAATAATTATCATAAAATAATTAAAAATTTTATACATCAATTATAATTTTACATCCATCCATTAAATATGGTTATTTAAAATGAACTATGTTACGATCATGGAGACGGTAGACCGTATGTATGCATGAGTAATGTTTTAATTATTCAATTATAGACATAAGGTAAGTATCAATTTTTTACTTCTATAAGGATCATAATATAATAAATATAATATTAATTCTTTAAATATAATTATATATATCATTCATGTGGTATGGTGATGAAAAAATAATCACATCGCTTCGTGGAGGTGATAATCCACACATACACACAAACGACGTTATCCTTTTACTGTGCATGGAATCGTAAGAATGTAAATGATATATATTATATTTTAATAATGATAAATATATCATTAATATCATATATAAACCTTAATTTCATCATTATAACAAGTCTTGAGATACAGTGATGGAAAAAACATTACATCGGTTCACGAGGCGGTAGTCGGTCGTACACACGAATGATGAATTTTTTCCCATTTGATGGAAGTAGAGATGAATATAGTACATGAAACTAACATAATAAAATATTATTATATGTAGTATACTAGTGTTATTATTTAATAATGGTTGAGTAAGGGTTTATTGATATGTAATAATAAACAAAACAGAAGCACTTGATTAAAAAATGGCACCTCTTAATCAGACAATCTCCTTTTCTTAACACCTTAAGACCACTAAGGGTGGTATTCATCATAAACTAAGACCTATATAATGTGTTGAGAGATTATAGGAATATATTTTTGCAGGTTTTTTCTGAACAAAAATGGTTCTTAAGTGTGAATAAATGAGAAGAAGATGTGCCCTTTCATAAGAGAGGAGAGAGACACTCTTGGAATTTCTCAAAATATTAAATAAATATAAATTAATTTTCTATTAAAAATGGACCCGAAGTGAGTTATTTAAAATATATGATGATTATGGGTCTAAATAACATCATCCAATAAAATTTTGATAAGTTTTTACTATATTTATACCTTATCTTTTGGATTTAACCCTTATTTAACCCCCTTAACTCTTACGAGGACAACATGAATTTTTACTCTTTGAGGGTTAATATAGTTACTATAAAATGATAAATCATTCATAAATGTATTATTAATTACATAATAAATATTATCCCAATCATTTTTACTAATTTAAGTTTTTTAGGAATTTTATATCATTTAATAAAATATTATTTACTATAAAAATATTCATAACGTCAATTTTAAGGACTATTCATTACTTTGACCTTAATAATATCAAGATAAAACTTATAATTTAAACCAATTATTTTATTGGATCCCTAAAATGTCAAGTTAATCTATAAAATTATTTTATCGCCTTAATTATCTCAAATTATATTTATTTTAATATTTTAATAACATTTATTTGATATTTCCAATAATAAAATAATTACTGCATCATCGTTGTGTAAGAATTTAATATAATTATTTCTTCACTAAAAATTAAAAATGAATTACAATGATGAATATAAATATTTTATCTTTCAAATTAATATTTATTGTCAAATATATCCTCTGGATAAACCCATATTAAAAATGTTATAGTTATTAATAATACAAGTGTGACATTTTTGACTTTTCTTTAAATAAAATATTATAAATGTCCTAATCACTTAAAAATGGAAAACAAAGTCCATATTTTATAACCTTTAATGATTGAGAACTAAAATAAATTATAAAATAAAATTGGGGAAAGTGTAAGGGTCATTTTATAGTTCTTATTATATTATTTTTACCCTTAATTACCTAATTTACCCTTTATCTTGGTAATAAAATTTACCAAGATTACTATTCATATTTTCTAAAAATAAAAAGGGCATATTTAGTAAATTTAAAACCCTATGATTTAAAATATGAAATCCATTTTTCAAAATTCAAAACACAGATATTGAAGGATTTTATTTAAAATTAAACCGGAAAAACACAATGAAAAACAATTTTTTTTGGAAAAATTCCATTCTTCTAAATATAATATGTTTTTATACTAAATTCAAGTATAAATCAATTTTAAAAAAATAATTTGAATATTTTAAATCCAATTGAACTAATGAAAATTTAAAACCAATCCAAAATATAATTTAACCTCATAAATACTTGAAAAATATATTTTTTAATAAAAATTGGTATTTGTTTACTATTGAAAGATCAAACTTTTCAGAAAATTTTCAAAACTTCACAATATGAAAATTTTGATAAGATGATTTAAAAAATGAAGTTAATTTTATCAAATATATTTTATAAAAGCTCTATAAATTAATTATAGAAATCAATAAAAATCATTTTTGAAGAAAAATTATTTTTTTGAAGAATAAAACGACTTTTCTTAAAATTATGTTATTATTTTATAATAATTTACCAATAAAATTATATTGAGTAGGAATTTTATATTTATTTCATAAATAATTTATTCATATTCATACATTCCAATTTAACAGTTAGGTTATAATCGTTACATAATAATATTTTGTTGGTGTTGCGTATCTTGTACACTATCAAACATAGTCTTTCCTTATAAAATCTCGGGGTATTACATTATCCCGCCCTTTAATAAATTGTTTCATCATAATTTGAACTTATTCTTGGTAACCAAGGTTTGAATTTTCAAAATATATTTGTTGAAATACCACATCATAAAAAGGGTCAATAGAACATCCACTTTAAAAAAAAGAAAGGAAAGTACGAAGTTCATATGGAATAAGACATAACTAGGTTTCCATGTAGGAAAACATGGACATGGAAGAGAAAATATAACAACCTAGTAATGATAGAGTGATAGAGAAAATTGTCATGAGTAAGATAACCATCACAAAATCATGAATTAGTGATGGGTTAAAAGGATATTGATTTCTTGATAAGAAATATAAACGAATAACATTTTTATTTCAAAATTATTTTCCTAAAGTTGGGGAATTAATTTAATTCCTATAATAATAACATAAGGAAATATACTTACAAATTAGAGTTTTATCCTTTAATAAATTCCAACCACAAACTATTCTTTTTCTCCAAATGATGAGTATGAATTTTTCATGCATGAAGCACTAGAATCAACTTCCATGGATCATGAATTCAATAAAAGGATAAAAATATATTCATAATATCTTAATACATTAACCACAACCAAAATGGTTATCACAATATAAGTTTATTCCCTAAAATGATAAACCTTTATATGAGGAAAACTAATTTAATATACCAAATTCAACAATAATAACCAAATTTTAACTTAGACCATTTAATAAATAATTATCCTTAAAATTCCTCAAAATATTTCTGACTAATATTGAAACCCAAAAATCACATAGTCTTCCAAGATAAATCTAATATTTATTTCCAGATAATATCAATCACTTTTAATGTTACATACCAAAAATGTAATTTCCCTAATAATATGATCTCCAATATACGCTAATCATTTCCATAAATAATCTGAACCACCATAAATCCAAAATAAAATCATATATGCTTCCAAAATATAATTCAACCTTTATTTCTAAAATAATATCCCATAATATCATATAAGTTTCCCAAAATAGTGAGCTTATTTTGAAATAACAGTAATCACTTAACTACCAAATCAATATCTAAACCCATGGTTATCTATATGATAAAACATAGGCTCCAAAAAATAAACTTATTCTTTATCCATAAAATCATTTAAGAAAATTTCATACTAACCGGGAATTCATGTAGGACATTGGTATGAGATTCACCCTTTTCGCCCTTCGATTATGGGTTTAAACCTCAATAACTTGTCAGATGTGATGGGTTGTCACCCATCCTACGAGTTTTCCTTTTTATAAAAATATCCTTATAGAATTCTAGAAATGTGAGAAAAATCCTAAAAAATAACCTTAATATATTCAACACTTAAAAACTATTTTAACCTCAATTTTTATCTCATACCTTTTATTTTTCATCCCAAAATGTAATAACCCACAATTATATCAAAAATAAATGTCACCAAAAATATCATTAGTCACCTTAAAATTTCATAACTTAAAACCTCAAAGGGGTGTCTAAGTCTTTAAACTTATAGTATTATATACCCATGATGGTATATATAATTATTAAGATAAATTATCATGAAAAAATTCTAATATCCAAAGTTATCTAAACCATCTTCTGATACCAAATATAACAACCCTAGACCCGCACTTCCGGATTTGGTGCTAAAAACATAAACATTACATTTCTGGATTTGATATTGATCAATGTGACCCAATTTTTGCATCAAAAATTACAATGTCAAAAGGAAATATTGGATCACTTACATACCCAAGGACCTTTTAGTTTTATAGTTTTAGAGAATTAGGAAGAACTCTTACATATCTTGGAAAAATAAACAATTGGACCATAAAAATCTATATCATCTCCCAAAATTTATTCACATCTAGAACCCTTCTTAGATATATCATACTTAAAACCTTTATTAATACACTGGGAAAAAGAAAACATAATAAAGGGTGAGATCATATGCTTAGTAAGGGTAACCATAATATATATTAGAGATTACGTAAGCATAACATGAACATAAGGTACTATAGGAAAAAACTGATTTAGTGGCGGTTTTTTCACGGCGGTTTTAAAACCTACCGCTAAATGTTTTTTAAATATATATTTTTATATTTTTAATTTTTTTTCAAAAATAAATGAAATTTATTTTTGGAAATGGGTTTTTAAAAAACCACCAGGAAATAACGATGGTTTTTTAAAAACCACTGGGAAATAACTACAGTTTTAAAAAACTGCCACTAAATTAAAGGAAAAAATTAAAAATTAAAACATTTAATTATGATTTATGATTTATGATTTATATTTATAATTTTATTTAATTATAATGTGTTAATTAATAAATATTTATAATTATTAGTTAATAATAATTTGAAACTTAAAATAAATATTCAATAAGTTGAAAATTAGACTTTGGAATCCATTGACCATAACTTTTGATCAGGGAGTCCCTTTTAGCCACACAACCAGTCAAATAGAAGCTTATGATATGAAATAAAACCACATTAGATTTAAAATTTTCAAAAATTAAAAGAATAAAATTTATTATAGTTTCAATAAAAGTAAGAAATCAAACTTGAACTTCAAACAACCATACCTTTTGATCCAACTGTCCGTTTGGGCCATACCACATATCAAATCAAAGTCTGCAATGAGATATACACCCTAGTGATCGAGAGGGAACCCCAGATAGTTTTTTTGTGGCAAAAAAGGCCCTGAAGGCCTCAACAAATGAGTTTTTAGTCAAGGTATCACATTTTTTTAACATTCGATGGAATCTCTGCCTCATTTAAGGGGGTATTATTGTATTTTTTTAGCGGGGACTGAATTTATTACCAGGGATTACATTCATATTGATATTATGGTTTTGAAGTTTTATCATTTTTCATAAAGTAGTTTTATTTATAATATAATATATACATATTTTCTTATATTTACTTATAATAAATCACTTTTATAAATATATATTTACATAGAAATGCATTTTTAAAAATCTAAACCATATAGAATTTTTTTATTCATTTTATTTAAAATAAATAATTATCAATTTTATTTAACTTATAAAAATGCATTAATTTGTATATATATACCTATATAAGTAATGTTTATATATAAACATGTGTGTGTTAATAAAAAAATCTATATTTATATGTATATTCTAATACATTTAAATAAATATATTTTTATATGAATTTATGAATATTTGTGCATATTTATATACATTTGTATATATTTGTACATATTTATGATTATATATTTTTATATCATATATGTGCAAATATATATAAAGAGATTATTTTGATTGATACTAATTCAGTGTTTGGTAAATAGTAGGCCTGAAGATGTTAATAATTCCAGCCTGAAGATGTTAATAATTCCATTGAGATGGTTCTTCGGGAACTAGTGGAGTTTGAAAACTCTTACATTCAGAATGAGGATTCAAGTGGGGTGAATTGTATTGATCTACATAAGAAATTTTGAGTGGGCATAACAGATAAGGCTGATAAAAAAATTGAGGTTTTCGTATTGAAAGGGTTGAAGGGGCATGAACCTATTTCCATATTTAGGAGTCCTGAGAAAAGTTTCACTTATTATGTTGTTGTTTTAAATCCCAGTCTTATAGGACCTTCTAAAATTTAGGATGATGTATTGAGAGGTAAAATAATAGTATCTGTAGGATTGAAATAATGATGTAGATGCTCAAAATACAAGGGGGGGGGGTGAATTGTATACTTTAAAAATTCCTTTGGAACCTTTAAATTTAGTTATAGTTAACTATGTTTTCCTTAAGCAAAGGAAAGGGATAAGTTTAACAAAGTTAAACTTAAGAAAATTCACAACACCTCTAACACCAAATGAAAACTTGGAAAGAGATTCCGAAAGTAGGTTCCATAAATATGGTTCCGGAAATTGAAACTTAACAAAAGATTACAAAAAGAGATTCTACCTTAAAGTGTATAGAATCTAAAAGAAACAGAGTACAAGTAAGGAAGTATAAGAAAGTTATACTTTCCTTATAATACGAAATGCAGCGGAATCAAACAAGTAGTAAAACTACAAGTAAAAAGATATAAGTCTTTTAACCCAAAGATAAGGGTATCCAACAACCTTGGATAAAGGTCCCTTGATTTATACTTTCAAGCAAGTCTGTCTTACCCATACTAGGGTAATCCCTCGATACGAAGATCGGAGTCTCTGTCTTGCTATCCCCGCAAGCCCTCAACTTCAAGGTAGTTGGCAACCTCTGTCTTCCTCAGAAAGGAAGACCTCAACTTCAAGGTGTTGGAAACCTCTGTCTTCCTATCCCCGGAAGTCCTCGAATGTAATCACCAACATTCGGAGTCGCATGAAGCAAGAAACTGAATGAGCAGTTCAGTACGCACAAGGCATGAAAAGATTTCTCTCTCTAGAAATCCCCTTAGCAGCGTGTGGTCTCTAGATCAATCAACTTCCCTATATATGGAGCTCTTTCAAATGAGCTCCTATTTATAGCCAAATTTCCAACGGTCTGCTCCCTCCTCCAACGGTCATATTTTCCATGAAACTCGGAGGGACCTGTACACGTGTAACTCAACCAACAGTTAATTAGAAACAGAAAAGATGACATCATTTTATAACAAACTATGTATAACTGAATGCATGACATAGTTTTGAAACAAATCTTTGTGAGTAAAATCTAATCAATAGTTCAGAGTGTAAGCAAGACAAAAGTTCAGAGTCTAATCAAAATGAAGTTTGGAGTCTATGTTAAGAAATGTTCGGATTCTGTTTTATAGGAATTCGGAGTCTGGTTTCACCAGGGATCAGATTCTGAATCTGTAGAGTTCGGAGTCGAACTTCTTAAGAGTTTGGAGTCGAACTGCTTAAAAGTTCGGAGTCCAACTTCTTAAGAGTTCGGAGTCGAACTGCTTAAAAGTTCGGAGTCGAACTTCTTAAGAGTTCGGAGTCGAACTGCTTAAAAGTTCGGAGTCAAACTTCTTAAGAGTTTGAAGTCGAACTCCTTAAAAGTTCAGAGTCGAACTTCTTAAGAGTTCGGAGTCGAACTGCTTAAAAGTTCGGAGTCAAACTTCTTAAGAGTTCGGAGTCGAACTGCTTATAAGTTCGGAGTCGAACTATTAAAAAGTTCGGAGTCGTACTTCTTAAGAGTTAGGAATCCGGAATTCGGATTAGAACTACATTACAGATCACTTCCAGAATTCAGATCCTAAAAATAGAATGCTCCAAATCTTTTCATTATATGGCTCCAGAAATTTGGTTATGAATCCGGTTTTTGAAATTAAGAAAAATATTGCTATGTATAAGAAAATCTAGGTTAAGGTATATTTCTTTAAAGAAGTAAATTTTCCTTGTGGGGGTAAAAATAATATTTTCTTAAGTATAAGGTGTTTGTGATTTTCAAAACAAGAAGGAATGAAAAAGTCATAAGGAAAACCTTATTGACTCAACAATCTCCCCCTTTTTGGAAAGCACAAACATCCTTACGAGAAATCATATAAGGATCTTGAAATTTTTTATTAGACTTTGAAAATAAAACTTATCTCCCTTTGTTTATGAATAGAAACAAATACAACTAACTCCCCCTTAGGCATTTAAACTCTAAGGATTGTATTCTGAGTTTTCGGAGTGGAGTTTTCAATAATATAAGAGTGAAAAACTTCGTAGTGGGAAACTCCCCCTTTCATTAAGGTTATTTCTCTTAGAAATTTTTCCCTTAATCCTCCTTAGGAGTATTTCTTTTTTCCTTCTCCCCCTTTGTGATTTTCAAAAATAATTGAAGGGAATGGAAAACAAAGTATGCTACCTGAAACATTAGTATATAACAAGATACAAACCAACCAGATAACCATTTCATTAGAGTTAGGAAAAAAATACAATGAAAGACAACTACAACAAAAGATCGGAGTGGGTTCATTTGTCTTCCTTTTCCTTCAGAATGAGCTTCTTCAACAAGGCTTTGAGTTTCTTCAAGTCTCTTTGATCTTCCTCTCTTTGCCTCTCCAAGGATTTTACCTTTTCTTCTTGAGCTTTTAAAGCCTCTTCCTGAGCCTCCAAGGCTTCTTTCTGCAACTTCAACAACTCATCTTGCTTTTCCATCTTTTGCTGAAACTCAATCTAGAAATCTCTTTCAGTTTTCCAATTTTGAGATACTGAGTTAAGCTTCCAATTTAGATCCCTGACCTGTTGATTCCGGAAATTTTTCTCCTGGGTCAACTTCTCAGAAATCTCATTAACCTTTTTATCCTCCATTTCAAAGGAATTTTGAACTTCAGCCTGAAAATTCTCAAGTTGAACTAAATCTTCATCAACTCTCTTTAGACCACTTGGTTACTTTACTGCAGGACTTTCTATGCACGTCATAGTCGATCAGAAAACTTTTTTGTTCAGCTTCCAACTTCACAAACTTATCCATTACCATGGATAAAGAATCTGATTTTTGATTCATAGATTGTTGTATCAACTGGCATCTAGAATCTATTGTTGGAAGAATCAGAATTGCGTCCTCTAACTTTCTCAGAGATTGAACTACAAAATCATGCCCGTGGGATGATGATTCCGAATCAGAAACTTCTTTTTGAGATTCCCCTTCTTCAACTGGCATCAGCTTCCTTCTAGAGGTACCACCAACCTCTTTCCTTCTGATGACATCTTTAATGGGTGTCTCCATTAGAGTTTGCTTCCCTTTATCAGATTTAGGAATGGATTGCAAATTTGGAGATACTTCCTCAGATTCAGAAACTTGAACAATCTGATCCTCATCTGGTTTCTGTCTTACTTGTCCTTCCTCAAGAAAGTTCCTCTCATAGGATTATTCTTCATCAAACAGCTCATTTGCTTCTTCTTCTTCTTCTGGATGTTGCTTGCTAGTTTCCTCATCTCCCTTTCCTGAGGTAACTATCTTTGTGGATTCAGCCTTATCTTTGTAGTCCTGTACTTGCTTGATCAAGGTATCCAGATCTTCACTCTCCTCTTATTCTTATTCTTCTTCCTCTACTGCTTCAACAACTTCCTTCTCAGCTTCTACAACTATTCCTTTACCCTTGTCCTTTTCCGGAGTGACATAGTTTTTTTCTGGAGTTTTTGGTAAAGAAGGTTCAACACCGAAGGTTTCCGGAACTGGAAGCCTTTCAGAAGCTAACTCTGTATCTTTTAGCAAAGATTGCACTAGTTCATCTTCAGACATCTTCTTTCTCAACTTCTTTTCCTTCGCTTGACTTTCTAGCTCCTTAACAGCTTTTTATTTTAATGCCTTAGCCTCAGCAGGGTCCAGTCCGAATTGAGGATCCCCTTCCTTCCTCATTTCTTTATCTTTCCTCCACTTTGCTGCTACTTCATCTGTATAGATTTTCTGCTTCTTCGGCTTGGGAGGTGCGGATTCAGTTTCCTTAAGCTGAGGAACTTCTTCATCAGTAACTACTTCCTTAGCCTTTCTCTTCTTCCTTTGCTTTTTTGAAGGTTCCGGAGATTCTTTTTCAGCTGTTTCAAATTCCTCCACGGATAGGGGGTAAAATTCTCCGGATTCACTAGAAAATCCCATCTTCATTCTTTTAAGCGTATCATCACTGACAAGCATGAGATTGCAATTACGGATCTTTGATTTTCAGGCAACTTTGAAAGATTCTAAGCATCGAACAATCAACTTAGACAGTAAGGCATGAAACATCATAATCTGAGCTCTCAGATTTCCTTCTTTAATATTCTTGATTGTAACCAAGACATGCCTTATCAGATTTATCTTTCTTAGATTTACCAAAAAATCTAAGACATAGATATCACTCTTCTTCAGATTGTCTTTATCTCCTCTTCTCGGAACCAGAAAACCTTTCACCCATAGTTGAAGTATTCTATTATTCGGAGTGAGCCGAGAAATCTTAGTTGTTGAATCATCCTTAAGCCCAAGACACTTCAGTGCCTTCTCCTTATTGAAACTTCCTTGCACATCGGGAATTTTGTGAGAACATAATTCAGCTTCTACCTCATATGCTATACCAACCAGGCTTGCTGCCTTAGTGTAAGAAACTTTATAAGTCTTCCCATAAGACTTAAAAGAAAACCTTTCTCTGCCATCTTCCACCAGGAAGTAAACAGACTCATAAAACTCTATCAACAAGTCAGTATAAACTGGATCATATTTATCTGACTTAGCTATGCATACATCTTCCCATACATTGAGTCTAATATTCTTTGAAATAAGAGAATCAAGCTTATAAAAATCCGGATGAACTAACCTTTCTCTGTAAACTAACCACTTTGAAATTGGTTTGATAGTTGACATATCTTGAGAGGTTGCTTCAACAGACATTCAGAATGAAATAAACTGTAAGATTCGGATTGGCTTCACAAGATTCGGAACCGGCCTTAAGAGGAGCAGCAGAGCTTCGAGACGCAAAATCTTGAAAAATCGATGTGGGACGAGACTCAGGGTCCCCTTTTTATAGGCAAAGAATTTGACTATTGGTCTTCCAAAAGTCATCCAATGGTTGAAAATACTTTGATCTGATCTGACGGTTGAGAATAATTCCTCAAGGAATTTTTTTTTGACTCTGATCTTTTGAGGTTTTTTAAAGAAAACATTCAGATTTGAGGAAAAACTAGAATCCGAAATAAACAAGGAAGATACCAGTAAGAAAAATTTTATTACAAAACTATAAGTAAGAAAAATATTACTTACGGATTGACAAGAAATATTGTTCGAAATTGGTAATATTCTTCTTGAAAAAAAACTTCATTACGAAAGTTCCAGTACGAAAACCTCGTTACGAAAACCCCACTCCGAAAATCTCCATTCCGGAAATCTCGTTACAAAATTATTAGTACGAAAATTCCATTCCGAAAGTCTTCAGTACGAATACTTTAATTCCAGAAGTTTTCATTCTGAGAATTTCAGTCCTGAAAATTTCAGTTTCGGAAATTCCCATTCCGGAAATTTTAGTTTCAGAAAATTTCATTCCGGAAGTTTAGTTCCGGAAGTTTTTTTTAAAAAAAACTGTAAAAACCAAATATACTCCCCCTGTGAAGAAGAGTTTATTACTGTTAGGAGAATTTTTCAATAAGAAGTTAATGAAGAATGATTACCTTACAGTTACCATTCCTAACTTTTGTTTAATGTATTCAAATCTATCAGTGGGTAATGATTTTGTGAAAATATCAGTAAGTTGATCTTGCATTCCGATAAATTGAAGAATTATATCTCCTTTTTGTGTGTGATCCCTAAGAAAGTGATGCCTAATATCTATGTGTTTTACACGAGAGTGATGTGCAGGGTTCTTACTTAAGGCAATAGCACTTGCGTTATCACACAAAATTTGAGTTTTAGTAAAGCTCAAGCTATAGTCTGTGAGTGTGTGTTGCATCCACAATACTTGAGCACAACAACTTCCAGCTGCTACATATTTGGCTTCAGCAGTGGAAAGTGATACAGAATGTTGCTTCTTGCAGGACCAAGAAACTAATGAATCTCCTAATAAATGACAAGTTCCGGATGTACTTTTTCTATCCATTCTACACCCACCAAAGTCAGCATCATAAAATCTTTTTAGAACAAAATCATTTCCAGAAGTATAAAATAATCCTAGATCCATGGTTCCCTTAAGGTAGCGAAAAATTCTTTTTACTGCCTTTAAGTGAGATTCCTTAGGATTAGATTGATATCTTGTACATAAGCATACTGAGAACATTAATTCTGGTCGACTAGCTGTTAAGTAAAGTAAAATTCCTATCATACCTCTAAAAGATGTTTGATCTACTGGTTTCCCAGCTTTATCAAGATCTAAAGAGTTTGAGGTACCAATAAGAGTACTTATACTCTTAGTATTGTCATAACCATACTTTTTGAGAATATATTTAATATACTTATGTTGAGATATGTAGGTTCCTTCTGTTTTTTGAGAAATTTGAAAACCAAGGAAAAAAGTTAACTCACCCATCATGCTCATTTCAAACTCAGATTTCATTAGACTTGTAAAAGAGTCGGTTAAAGATTGCTGAGTTGAACTAAATATGATGTCATCAACATAAATTTGAACAATCAAAACATTTTTCTTATCTTTCTTTATAAAAAGGGTTGGATCTGCATTTCTCTTAACATAGTTATTTTGAAGCAAAAATCCAGTGAGTCTATCATACCATGCTCGTGGGGATTGTTTAAGACCATACAAATCTTTGGTAAGTCTAAAAACATGATTAGGATGTTTTGTATCTTCAAATCCAGGAGGTTGTTCAACAAAAACTTCCTCTTGGACATAACCGTTAAGAAAATCACATTTCACATCCATTTGGAAAAGTTTGAAATTAAAGAATGTTGCAAAGGCAAGTAGAATACGAATAGATTCAAGTCTAGCTACTGGAGCATAGGTTTCTTCATAGTCTATTCCCTCTTGCTGATTATAACCTTTAACAACAAGTCTAGCTTTATTTCTTACTATGAATTCATTTTCATCACATTTATTTCTGAAAACCCATTTTACTCTAATAACAGAAGTTTCCTTAGGTCTTTCAACCAAGATCCAGACTTTATTCCTTTCGAATTCATTTAGTTCATCTTGCATGGCTTTGATCCAATCATCATCACCTAAAGCTTCATCAGTGCTTTTAGGTTCTAATTGGGAAAGAAATGCTAGATGTTCTACTTCATTTCTTAAAGAACTTCTAGTCCTTACAGGTTTATTTACATCACCAATGATACTATCACTGGGATGATTCTTAAGAAACCCCTGATTTGGGTTTTGAAAAGCCTATTTATCAACATAGGGTAGAAAGTCTTCCGGGGTAAATGTTTCAGAAGTATCTTCTTGAACATTTTCCTTATCAGAAGATTCTTCTATCAAAGGTTGACAATCAGTTTTTGAAAACACATCCGAGGATGTAGGCTGGGATGGTTTAAAAACAAAAGGATCAGACTCATAAAATTTTACATGTACTGTTTCTTCAACAATACAAGTATTTTTATTAAAAACTCTATAAGCCTTAGAAGTTGTGGAATAACCTAAGAAAATTACTTCATCAGATTTTGGTGCGAATTTATGTAGGTTATCTTTAGTATTCAAAATGAATACTTTGAAACCAAAAACCTTGAAGTAGGATAGTCTTGGTTTTCTACCATTCCATAAATCATAAGGAGTTTTATTAAGAAAAGGTCTAATCAAAACTCAATTTATAGTATAGCAAGCAGTACTTACAGCTTCAGCCCAGAAATGTCTAGCTATAGAATATTCACTCAACATGGTTCTAGTTATCTCTTGAAGAATTCTATTTCTTCTCTCAACTACACCATTTTGTTGAGGAGTTCTAGGTGCTGAAAAATTGTGAGTAATACCTTTTTTACTACAAAAAGTTTCAAAATCAGAATTTTGAAATTCTCCTCCATGATCACTATGAATAGTTTTCAATGGAAGTTTTTTCTCATTTTTAACTTGAGCTCTAAAACTTTTTAAATAAGAAAAATCTTCAGATTTCTTTGCTAGAAAATAAACCCAAGTAAATCTAGTGTAATCATCAACTAGAACAAACACATAGTATTTGCCTCCAATACTTCCAGTTTGTGTTGGACCAAAAATATCCATGTGCACTAACTGCAATGCATCAGTTGTCGAGACTTCACCGATTGATTTAAAACTAGATTTATGTTTCTTTCCATATTGACAAGGATCACAAACTTTATAAGAATCAAATCTAAGCTCCGGTAGATCCCTAACTAGTTTCTTCTTAGAGAGTTTGCATAAGTTCCTAAGGTTACAGTGACCTAGTCTTCTATGCCATAACCAGGAATGATCTTCCATTGCACTTATACAAGGTAAATCTTGACTCCTGAGGTCTTCTAAGTTTAAGGTGTAAACATTCTCATGCCTATTAGTAGAGAGAATAAATTATTCCTTGGAATTGTGAACTAAACACTTATCATTCCTAAAATTCACAAGGTAACCTTCATCACATAATTGACTTATGCTAATGAGGTTGTGATTAAGACCCTTAAAAAAAGAACATTTGAAATCAAAGTTTTACCTAAAAGAATAATATTACCAATACCAACAATTTCTCCCTTAGCATTATCTCTGAAAGTTACCTTTCCTCCTTTCATTTTGATAATCTTTTCAAAATAGATTTTGTTACCAGTCATGTGTCGGGAACATCCACTATCCATGTACCATGTATTGTTGCTGGTATTCTCTTTATTTTCCTAAAAACAAGAAGAGAATTAGACTTTCAGAATCCAAACTTGCTTGGATCCGAGATTTCCAGACAACAAAATTTTAGGAACCCACATCTTCTTTGAGAAATAAGCTTTATGAAAACCTAAGGATTGGTTTTTTTTAAGGAACAATTCTTTTCCCAGTTACCACTACATTGACACTTAGTACAAAATGGGGCACTTTGAGGAACAAAATAATTGTTACTAAAAATTGGTTTTGCATGGGTATAACCAAATCTGGATTTATTTCTTAAAGGTCGTATTTGGGAATACATTTTATCAAAATTTTCCTTACCATGGGTAAAGTTTGATAAACACTTATTTAAGGAAAAAATTTCGGACTTGAGTTTTATCACCAAGTTTTTATCTTCAAAATAATTAGATTTAGAACTAGATATAGTCTCGAAAACATTTTTCTTAGAAATTACTTTTTCTAATTCTTTGGAAAGTTTGTTCTTCTCAGAACTTACTTCCTCAATATTTTTTGAAATACTTTCAAAATCAGCATTTTTCCTATCAAGATCTTTAGAAAGATCTGATATGTCTTTTGTAAGAATATAATTCCTAGAGTTTTCCTTATCAAGTTTCTTATTGAGTTTGGAATTCTCAATTTCAAGAAGTTCAGTAAACCTAGAGACTTCTTCATAAGTAGGTAAAGTATTTTCTTCATCAGAAGAGGATTCTTTATCAGAAGAGTTATAATACTTACTATCATTAGAATTTAAAGACACATTGGTCAATGTTTCAGCATTTCGTACCTTAGCCATAAAACAATGATTATCAATAGGTAATCTAGCTATAAGACCAAGATTCTTCTGTCCTGAAGATTCATAATCAGAAGATTCATCTGAAGAGTCACCACCACTGGCACTCCAGGTATCATTTTCTTTCAAAACCTTCTTAGCTTTGGCTTTATAATACTTCTTTCTATTTCTATCTGAATTCCTTTCTTTCCTTTCTTTCTTTTTGAGCAAAGGGAAATCTGGTCTAATATGTCCAACTCTCTTACATTCATAACAAGTGACTTCTCCATCTTTCCTATCTTTCTTGTCCTTTTTCTTATACTTGGATTGGAAATTTCTCTGGCTAGCTATCTTGTTCATCCTTCGAGAAATATTTTCTAACTCACTTTCATAGATTTCACTCTCACTAGATTCATATTGGAAAATAACTTTCTTAGACTTGGATCTGGTTACTCTCTCAGGAGTCTTAGCTTTCATCTGATTTGATGTTGTTGTAAAAGAAACAATACCATTTCCATTTTTCTTTTTGATGTTGTCAGCATCTCTCTTCATTCTTGTTTCATGTTGAAAAAGAGTTCCAAATAATTCATCAAGAGAGATTTGAGTGACCTTCCTGTTCTCATCTATAGCGGTTCTTTTGGATTCCCACTCATTGGGCATAATATCAATTATCTTGTCCACAAGTGCTTCATCATCTAACCCTTTTTCTCCCACAGACTGTAGGCTATTGGAAATAGTCATAAATCTATGTTGAACTTTACAAATTGGTTCACCATAAGGAAAGTTGAAGCCCTGATATTCAGCTCTAAGCATTGCTCTCCTAGTCTCAATCACTTTAGAAGTTCCAAAATGTGTAACCTCTAACTTCTTCCAGATACAATTAGCTGCTTCACAAGAAGAAATTTGGCTATATATATTTGTAGTCATTGAACAAAGTAGAGTATTGCATACCTTATAGTTGAGTTGATACTCTAGCTTTTCTTGGTTAGTAAAAGTTCTAACTTCCTTATCAGGAATTTTATAATCACCAGTAAGCATAACAAAGTTGTCTACTCCAGTATTGATAACAAAAGTCTTCATTCGATATCTCCAGTATTCATAGTCATTACCATCAAAGATTGGTGGTCTTGTAGGATTTAGATTATCAATAGAACCAACATTAATTCCTGCCATACTTAAAAACCTTTGGCACACAAACTTGTTAGTAGAAAAAGTTCGTAATCACAAAGTTCGGAATGAAAAAATTTGGAATGGGAAAGTTCGGAATGACAAAGTTCGGAATGATAAAGTTTGGAATGATAAAGTGAGCAAGAAAAACTTATACGTGAGTACAAGTATTTCAGAGACCTGCTCTGATACCAATTGTAGGATCGAAATAATTATGTAGATGCTCAAAATACAAGAGGGGGGGTGAATTGTATACTTTAAAAATTCATTTGGAACCTTTAAAGTTAGTTACAGTTAACTATGTTTTCCTTAAGAAAAGGAAAGGGCTAAGTTTAACAAAGTTAAACTTAAGCAAATTCACAACACCTCTAACACCAAGTGAAAACTTGGAAAGAGATTCCGAAAGTAGGTTCCGGAAATATGGTTCCGGAAATTGAAACTTAACAAAAGATTACTAAAAGTGATTCTACCTTAAAGCGTATAGAATCTAAAAGAAACAGAGTACAAGTAAGGAAGTATAAGAAAGTTATACTTTCCTTATAATACAAAATGCAGCGGAATCAAACAAGTAGTAAAACTACAAGTAACAAGATATAAGTCTTTTAACCCAAAGAGAAGGGTATCCAACAACCTTGGATAAAGGTCCCTTGATTTATACTTTCAAGAAAGTCTGTCTTACCCATACTAGGGTAAGCCCTCGATACGAAGATCGGAGTCTCTGTCTTGCTATCCACGCAAGCCCTCAACTTCAAGGTAGTTGGCAACCTCTGTCTTTTTCAGCAAGGAAGCCCTAAACTTCAAGGTGTTGGAAACCTCTGTCTTCCTATCCCCGGAAGTCCTCGAATGTAATCACCAACATTCGGAGTCACACGAAGCAAGAAACTGAACGAGCAGTTCAGTACGCACAAGGCATGAAAAGATTTCTCTCTCTAGAAATCACCTTAGCAGTGTGTGGTCTCTAGATCGATCAACTTCCCTATATATGGAGCTCTTTCAAATGAGCTCCTATTTATAGGCAAATTTCCAACGGTCTTCTCCCTCCTCCAACGGTCATATTTTCCATGAAACTCGGAGGGACCTGTACATGTGTAACTCAACCAACGGTTATTTAGAAATAGAAAAGACGACATCGTTTTATAACAAACTATGTATAACTGAATGCATGACATCGTTTTGAAACAAAGATTTGTGAGTAAAAGCTAATCAATAGTTTGGAGTGTAAGCAAGAAAAAAGTTCAGAGTCTAATCAAAATGAAGTTTGGAGTCTATGTTAAGAAATGTTCGAATTCTGTTTTATAGGAGTTCAGATTCTGTTTTATAAGAATTAGGAGTTTGGTTTCACCAGGGATCAGATTCTGAATCTGTAGAGTTCGGAGTCGAACTTCTTAAGAGTTCGGAGTCGAACTGCTTAAAAGTTCGGAGTCAAACTTCTTAAGAGTTCGGAGTCGAACTGCTTAAAATTTCGGAGTCGAACTTCTTAAGAGTTCGGAGTCGAACTGCTTAAAAGTTCAGAGTCGAACTTCTTAAGAGTTCGGAGTCGAACTGCTTAAAAGTTCGGAGTCGAACTTCTTAAGAGTTCAGAGTCGAACTGCTTAAAAGTTTGGAGTCAGACTTCTTAAGAGTTCGGAGTCGAACTGCTTAAAAGTTCGGAGTCGAACTATTAAAAAGTTCGGAGTCGTACTTCTTAAGAGTTCGGAATCTAGAATTCGGATTAGAACTACATTATAGATCACTTCCAGAATTCGGATCCTAAAAACAGAATGCTCCAAATATTTTCATTATATGGCTCCAGAAATTTGGTTATGAATCTGGTTTTTGAAATTAAGAAAAATATTGCTATGTATAAGAAAATCTAGGTTAAGGTATATTTCCTTAAAGAAGTAAATTTTCCTTATGGGGGTAAAAATAATATTTTCTTAAGTATAAGGTGTTTGTGATTTTCAAAACAAGAAGGAATGGAAAAGTCATAAGGAAAACCTTATTGACTCAACATTATCTACTTTGAAATTCACATACTCTAAAGATGCATTGCGTGTGACTCTACTGATGAAAGATGATATGGAAGATAAGCTCAAAGTGAGCCAAAAAGTAATTGATGGTGATTCTAATGAGGGATCAATGGAGATCAAATCCATTGATGAAAATGTGGTGTACAATCTAGAAAATCAACAACGTGAGCACGAACAAAATATTATAGCAAGGGCTCATAAAGGTAAACAAAAAATGGATGATGAACCTCCTCTGAACTCTGATTTCATTAAGGTAGCACATATGCCTTAGATTGATACTGATCTGCCCAAGGAAATATGCAAGGGTCTATCTTCTTCTACCCATACACTTCTTGAGAATCTAAATGGTTGAATTATTACTTTGGTGAAGTTAAGTGTTATCAATTTATAGGTTGAAGATGCTGTTTATCTCAAAAAATCAGAGGCACTTCAATTGGGTGTTTGTGTGAGTATTCCGATTTCACAGGAGGAGGCACAAATTGAGATGGTGGGAAAGGTAATTTACTCATCTCCTCCTAAATAGGCGACCTGTGTTAACCATCATTGGATCATTGCCGATGATACAGGTGACCTGTCCTTAATGGGTAGTAATGAAATGAGTATATTAAAGATGCCAGTTTAGGTAGATTGCATGACTATAGACTTGGTTACCACCTATAACTCATTTGGGGTGCTTGATTCATCCAAGGTGGTGCCTTATATAACAGGATTTGTCGAACCTCAGGCAGGGGATAATTCATTCAACAGGGGATCTTCTTTCAGTAAAATTCTATCTGATCAGCAAGGGTTGTGTGGTACGAAAACTGGGGATTCATCTTCATATGAAGAACATGATCCTTGGCAGAGAACGAAGACATGGAAACAGGGAAAACGTTCGCAAGGAAGACCTCCTCATAAGAGAGGTTGGTGGGGACTTTACCTTACCCATGCTGTTGATTCTCCCAACTTTTAATGCCTTTCTTTTTTTGGTCTTTTGTCTCTAGTGTGGGCTATATCACCTTGACTCATTTCCTTCTCCTCTATGTACATGTTTTTTATTAATAAAAGGGATTGGGCCTTTGTGCATTATCCAATATATATATATATAGATATTTATATTTTCTTGTGTTTATATATATATTTATATTAATTTACAATTATATATCTGAGCATGTTTATATACATTTATGTAACATAAATGTGTGTTTATATATATTTATGTAAATTTTGTTATATGTATATATATTTATATATATTTATATCAATTTATTATTTATTATTTATTATTTTAATATTTATTTATTATTGATTTAGTATATATTGATTTATTTTCAATATCAAATTACTATTAAATAACTATTTATATTCATTATTTATAATTTATTTATAATTTATTTATCATTGATTTATTATTCATTTATTATTTATCTATTATTCATTCATTCATTCATTCATTTATTTATTATTTATATATATATATATTCATTATTTATTATTTATTTATTTATAATTTATTAATTATTAATTAATTATTAATTATTTACTATTTACTATTTATTTATTTATTATATATATATTTATTATATATTTATATATTTATTATTTATATATATATTACTTATTATTTATTATTTATTATTTGTTATTAATTTATTATCTATTTGTTATTTATTATTTATTATTTATCTATTATCTATTTATTTTTCATTGTTATTTTATTATTTTATTATTTATATATTATTAATTTGTTTATTAATTAATTATTTATTATTTTATATTTATTTATTTATTATTTAGTTATTGTGTATACACTAATTATTAATTTATTTTTAATTTATTATTATTTAATTATTAATTTACTATTATTTTATTATTAATTTATTATTAATGGCTTACTTATTATTTATTTATTTTTAATTATTTAATTATTATTTAATTATTATTATTATTTATTTTTATAAATTAATTATTAATTATTTATTATTTTGTTATTTTATTATTTTATTTTTAACGTATTATTTATTACTTATTTATTATATATTTATTATTTATTTATTCAAAATTTATTATTTATTACCTATTATTATTAATTTGTTATTTAGTTATCATATATTAATTAATTTATTATTCAAACATTACTTATACATTATACATTATATATTATATATTATATATTGTATATTGTATATTGTATATTGTATATTGTATATTGTATATTGTATATTTAGTATTTATTATTTATTATTTACTATTTATTATCTACCACTTATTACCATATTATATATATATATTATTCATTTAAATTTTATTTATTAATTAGTAATTTTTAATAATTAATAATTAATAATTAATAATTAATAATTAATAATTAATTATTTAGTTTGTATCTATTTGTTATGTATTATTTGTTTTTTCAATCAATATATATATGTATATTAAATTCTATTTATTCACCACATGAAGAGCTTGCTGGAGTGGTAAAGTCTTTGGAGAATAAGAAAGAGGAAAGGAGTTCAAATCTCATCCAATGTAGAATTTCTATATATGAAATATGCATGCATCTGCATGTGCATAGTAAATATAAGGACCCAACCTTATTACATTACATAATCTGAAATTTTAGTCAAGAACTCACTTCCTTTCACATTAAGGATCTTTTCAAGTTTAGAGTTATAGAGAATTGGAATATAATACATACATAACATTCCACATTTATATAGAGCGTATACCACAAAAATAGTATCCATTTCTTCAAAAATATAAAACTTAAAAAAAAACATATTTTCTTTGAAAAATCTTTATAACATTTAACTTGGCTTCCTTCTTTGTCTTACACATCCTTATAACCTATGAAAATTATTTAAAAACTTAGTATGAGCACAAAAATCTCAGTAAGGGATATAAAAATAAGTAAATAAAACATTAGTCCATAAATACTTATAAATGTATGAAATCATTTTAAAAAATACAAACCTGTCACCCATATATACTTACTTTGTGAAACTTGAGATTTCCACGAGATTTACACAAAACATAAGGAACATAAATAGAACCATAAAGTTATATTGGGGCATTACATACATAATATTGTAACCCTCTTAGCTACCTCATGATTTGTAACCCTTATAGATACCTTATAAATTAACCCTCACAACTACCTTATTGTGTAACCATCGCAATTACACTTGAAGTAACCATACGACCAAAATCAAACTTATAAATACCCAATGAATTGGAGGGAGATATAAGTATCACACTTCATCATAAACAATACCCAAGAACCATAACATAATCATACAACATGAATAATTGCATAAAAACATTGCTTTTGAATTTTATAGAACACAATTTTAAAAGAGGATTTTAAAAGAAAATCCCCTTACAAATATCATATAATTGAATTGAGACTTAATAGAGTGGATGAAATATGTATATAAACTATAAATACAAATAATTAAATATAATATAAACAAAATTCAACACATAAACAATTTTAATACCACATAATTAATGAAGTAGAAGGTTAACCCAAAGAATGGAAATCAGGTGAAGAATTCCCTTACCTTCGGTTCGTCTTACTTAAAAAGTGTTTAAAACTATTGTATAATGGTTAAAAGAGTGTTATTAATATATTAAATATACATGTTCACATTTATAACACCTTATATGATTATTTCATAACATCGCTTCACCCTTTAATTATTAGTATTTTGTTCCTTCCATTGTTTCAGGTGCATTCTTTACATGATTCCTTGACCAGTTTCTATTTGATTTTCTTCTCGTATGGAAATGAAATTTCATAAGTGGAATGAAATGGTATTCATATGTTTAAAAAATATTAAATGATTACATAAATCACTTTGGTTATATGGTATGAGGATGAATCATTAGATAAATATTTAGTGATATCCGTTTAGATCATTTTGGCGGTTCTTTGATAATCATGAACTAGTTTTATTATATAACATAATATTATATATATATGTTAAATCCAGAACATGAAAGAGGATATATCATAAAATTTAAAATATTTTTCAACCATTAAAATGATTTTATAACAAGTTTTTAAGTAAGTAAAGGAAATTAAAGACACGTCGTCCACGATGTCGGTAAATCGACACATCACGGACGATGTTTTTATTTTTAGAATAAGTGGAAGAGAAGAGGAAGAATGATGAAGATTTTTTCCATAAAAATGATAAAAATTCAGAATATATATAATACTGGAGCTTTCATGACTCTTGTATAATGGTAGGAGAAGATAGTATAATAAAATAAAAGAATTGAAAAGAAAACACAAGAAAATGAGAGAGGATCTTTACCTCTTGATCTCTTCTCCTTGAGATCCTCCTTAAGGACCTTGATTTTGGCCTTTTGGTGAGACTATAAGGTATTGGAATTGAGTTAGGGGATTGTAAAGAGTATTTTTCAGAACTTATATAAGGATAAATGCTTGAGTGGTGTGAGAGGAAGATGAGGGTGAGGGTGGTATTTATAGTGAAGGAGAGGAGGGGTTTTACATTATTTTAATAATTAGTTTAATATTTTTACTAAAGACTATGAATATTCTTGATTCATATGACCCACTATAGCAATAAGTTAATGTGAGTTCTAACTAAAGGACATTTACATTATCCATGACTCAAGCATGATGCAGAAGTTCATTTATTTAGCATATTTTGTTAATTACCGTATTTCACTATTCACCAAAAATTCAAATATTTTAGAAAAATCCCAAAAATTCAACCTAACCATTTTTCGACGTGTATAATTAAAAAATAAAATCCATTTTTTAAAATAATTTTATAAATATGATTAATTTAATTTTTAAATAAAACCATAATTTAATTGAAAAATCACAATTTTAAAACTATAGTTGATTTTATATCACCTTGAAAAATTAATAAACATCTTCTTATCTTATAACCTTAATACAAAATAATAATAATAAGATTTACTATTCATAAGGTTCATATTAATATTCATATTACTATTCATAAGGTTATGTTACTATTCACTAAAAAAACAAGTTGGTTCTATCAGATTCTAAATAACTTACCGATCACAACCGTAGATGTCCATTTTTCAAAATTCAAATCCTAGAAGAGGAAAAATTATGTTTAATGTCTAGTTTATAACTATGTCATTAAAAAAAGTTTCATTATGTAGAGATTTAGTGTTTCATTCATTTCAATTTATTTTTTAAAACCTTGGGGTGTTATATTCTACCCACCTTCTAGAAATTGCGTCCTCACAAGTTTATTTACTTATTAAACAATTGAGGGTACCTTTCCCTCATAGAATTTTTAGATCCCCATGTTGATTCTTCAAACCTATGGATTCTCCACAAAACCTTTACCTGGTGGATTACCTTATTTCGTAATACTTTCTCTCTTCGATCAAGAATCTGAACAAGTTTCTCTTTATAAGAAAGGTTCTCTTCTAGCTGAACCGCTTCTGGGATCAATACATGAGATGAATCTGACACATACTTTCTCAACATAGAAATATGAAAAACATTGTGTACTTGAGATAAACTTAGAGACAACTCTACTTGATAGGTGACTGGTCCAACTCCCTACAAAATTTCATAGGGTCCAATGAACCGTGGACTTATCTTTCCTTTCTTACCAAAACACATAACACTTTTCCATGGTGAGATTATAAGAAAAACATGATCACCTACCTCGAAAGAAAAGTCTTTACTCATATTGTCTGTACAACTTTTCTACATACTCTGAGCTGTCCGCATGTGTTTCTGGATCATATTCACTTTCTCAGCCACTTCCTCTACTAATTATGGCCCCATCAACTTCCTTTTCCCGACTTTATCTCAAAAATTTGGAGTTCAACACCACTTCCCATACAATGACTAAAAAGGTTCCATATGTATACTAGAATGAAAACTGTTATTATAAGAAAACTCAACTAAATAAAGATGCTGATCCCAACTTCCCCGGTAATCCATTGAACAAGCTCAAAGCATATCCTCCAAAGTCTGAATTGTTCATTCTGACTACCCATATGATTGAGGATGAAAAGATATATTTAATTTAATTATGTTCCCAATGACTTTTGAATGCCCTTCCAAAAATTAAAAGTGCACCTGAGATTCTGGTAAGATACAATGGGAAGAGGTACTCCATGTAACTTGACAATATCTTTGAGGTACAATTGAGAAAGCTAATCCAAATACATTATATATCAAATGGGAATTAAATGAATAGATTTAGTTAGTCGATCAACAATAACCCATATTTTATTTTTACCTTGAGAAGTATTTGGTATCACCATAATAAATTCCATGGATATATTTTCCCATTTCCACTTTGCCACTGGTAAAGGTTGAAGCATATCCTTCGGTAATTTCCACTCTTATTTAATCTATTGACATGTCAACTATTTCATGGTAAAATATGCAATATCTATTTTCATTCCATCCCACCAGTAATACTCCTGAAGGTCTCTATACATCTTTGTGCTGCCAAGATGAACTGAAAACGGAGAACTATGAGCTTCACACAACAACTCTTTATTCAAATGAGAATCACAAGGCACACACAATATTTTTCCAAATCTTAAAACATAATCTTTATCAATGTTAAATTATATAAACTTACCCATTTAACCAATTCTACCTTTTTCTGTAGCTCACGGTCTTCCTTATGCACTTTCTAGATGAAGTACTCATGGTCCTAACACAACTGGAAATGGAGATATTTATGAGAGTTCAATTATGATGGGATCCCATTATAATTGACCTGTGGCTGAAAATGGAATTGTAAAAGATTTTTTTTGTAATGGATTGTTGATTTTTTTTGTTATGGAAGCATGTCCCGTCATAAATGGTTTTTGATTATATGTAAGCAAATTTTCATTTACATTGGAATATGATTTCCATCACTAATAAGATATTGCGACAAAAGTAAATATCTGTCATAAATTATCTTTTGCAAATAAAATCCTATTTTTTCACAAAAAAAAAACAAAAAAACTGAAAAATGAAAAAAACTTAAAAATTTAAAAAAATTAAAAAATTAAAAAATTGAAAAATGAAAAAAACACAAATTTTTTTAAAAAACTAAATATTTAAAAATATAGAAATATGAATTAATAGTTATATTATACATCATATGTTCATTAAAAACTCATCATAAGATGTTTGTCAACAAAATATATTATCAATTGAGGTGGCAGATCATATGGAGGACCAAATAGAGGGAACTCCATCCTTATACCCTAAACAAGTCATCACATGTAATCTATCATCTAATCATGTTGCAGCTCCTACTATTGATGCTCCTACTCATCATACTTCTACTAGTGTTAACGAAGCTCCTCAATGGTATATCGAGTCTCCAACATCCAAGATGCCTCATCAAATCCTAGCGCACTGGTGTCTTGACCCTCAGCCTTTGACTGAATTTCTTTATATGTGTGATTTATCCTTCAAATTTGATTTTAAATTAAAATAGTTAAATTATTAATTTCATTTAATCTTGAAAATAAAAAAATCATACTAACCACAATATGACAATGTCGATTGCCAATAATATATCTAGTAGTAGGATTAGTGTTTATCTTCTTAAAAACATTAAACTATGTAACATCAAGATACTCAACTATATATATGAATATAAAATAAACATTTTACATTTAATATATATATATAAATTATTAAATAAAATTAATTACCATATGTCATTGAGGAATAGTAAATATATAACTACCAGCTCTATGCATGGCCTTCTGTCTCTCTCAGTTATTCCAGTCTAATAATGATCTCCTCTGAAAACTATCTCTCATCCAGTAGTAGCACAATCCATTCCAAACATGAAATGAGATGTAATAAAATCGATGGCTACAATAGGACTAATAAAAAAATATGGCTCCATCTTTACACATGGATATATTTCTCAAATTGTACAAAAACTGACAATAATTATCATGTATACAAATCTACCAGGACTCCCAGATAGTGCGTCTCATGTGAATAAATTAACTAAAATACATAACTAAACATACCTCTGTATACATGGATTGAAATCAATAGTTGGATATCACTCATGAATATAGTCGAGAATCATTAATATCACTAGAGCATGACCTCTCTAAGTCAATGATAAACTAGAAACAACCTATGGGTCAGAAGATGAGGCATTAGGTTGATCACTAAGAAACAACTCATCTTCAAGGGAACATAACATATCATCAAAATCATCACCAACTATATGAATCATGAAAATAATGTTTTCTAAAAATAATTGAAAATGAGTATTGTATATTAATTATAACTATAAATGGAAATTAATTGCATCATTCTTCAACTTCATCCTCATATGAATATTTAAAAGTGTCAATATATTTATATTCTTTTTCAATATCATCAATTTCCATAGGAGATTCATCTTTATCATCTCTTTATATCTAAAATTCATTTGTTACATCATCAAAATTATCCACACCATTGACCCATAACTATGAGGTTTCATCATCGATATTTGTATATCTTCATGTAAAAGTAGTATTTGGAGCTATCTCTTGAAACATTTTAATCCCTTTCACTTCATCATAACCAATTTCACTTTACATAAACTGATTTTCATGATATTTCATTTTTATAATTCTCTACTAATCAATTAAATATCTTACAGAAACATAATAATTTTCATAATAAATTTTATAATCTTGATAATCTATTATAAATGGTTCATTTACTATAAAAAGGATTTTATATTTAATGTTAATGATTTCATAGGATGGATGAATGATCAAGAATCCATCAGTATAAAGAAAATGAAATTTAGATATTGTTATATAATTCTAACCCACATAATATAACTCAATTATTTCATATAGTATGCCATAAAAGTCAACTTCACTTTCTCTATTATGAGATCCTTTCAAGAAAACTACACTACTAATTATTTTTTTGATTCACCATATTCATGTGTATGAAATTGAAAACCATTAACCACATATGAATTATAAGATTTAACAAATTTGGATGGTGGGTTACTCAATACACGTAATCAATAATCAATTTTATCTACATGTTGTGATACCTAAAAAATTGATAAACAAGTATAAATATAAAAAATAATAAATTGATTTTATATATTCCACCATAAAAATTTTATTTACCAGTCTTTGAAACCAGTAGGAAAAATTAAATTAACAATGTTTTTCAAGAGTAACTAGTGTAATTTGTGGGAAATTTTTCTTTATATGATCATCATATAATCTATGAATAAAATAAAATTAATTTACTATAAAAAATATAAAAAATAGTTGAAAGTAACACTCAATGTACAAATTGTGTAATTTATTCATAACTAAGTAGAACATATGTATGATATTTTTGTTTTTCATAATCTGAAATCCATCATTCATGAACTCCATAAAATCTAATTTAAGGCTTATTAAAAACTGATAATTAATGTTTCATTTTATAGTCATCATTTCTCTCATTATGACCCAATCAATTATATTTTGAAGGATATTTAGTTTGAAAATAATGAGAGCATAAAAATGAAATTTCCTCTAATAAATATGCTCATGCAATCGAACCTTCAACCAATGCTTTGTTAAATACAATTTTCTTCAATTTCTACATGCATCTCTCATATGAGTACATCTATTAGAATTGCATTGGTCCTCCACATTTTTCTTCATGTAACAAATGTAATATTAAATGTTCCATTAAATCAAATAAATCTAGATATTTTTTTTTCTAGTTTACATAAACTTAAACTAATATCTCATTATAACCTAATTAGTGAATCATTATCTGCTATCAGTACACAAATTTATTAGGTAAAATATAATATTTCTATCAGTAAATCTCAAATTTAATAATTTTGCAAACCTCCAAGGCTAATTGGCTATAGTCTTCCCATTATACCATGAAAATTATGACTTTTTAATCTAATAATATGACAATTTCTAACACATTAAGTCAAATTGGAAACATAACCATCTGATAACCTTAAATATACAATCCAATGATAGAATAATAAAATATTTTCTTTATAAATTGTATAAGATACTTTTGGATTTATTAATTTCTACGATATTTCATTTTTAAATAACTCATGTTTTGGACACCTACAATTTGGAAAAGATCTAATCATGACTTTACATTATCTATAGTATTAAAAAACGTGTCAAAAAATTTATAAAATATATTATCAAAATATTTATTCTCAATATTAATGACATCAAACACGCGACATACCAAAAAATCAGACCACTGTGACTGATCGTAAAAAATACTCTATTTTATCCAATTGTGATATTTATTAAATCCATATATTTTTATCCATGTGTATTCTAACCAAATAAATTTCTATATACAAATAAGTAACTAATGTTCCACATTAATTAATATTTTTTATGAAATTCTATTTTGGAACAAAATCATATGTAATGACACCATTACTACACAATAAATTTAACTCATCAATCAATGGATTCAAACAAACACCTATATTATTTTTTAGATGTTCTAAAATTAGTAATGTCAAAAATATATATGGTTCATTCATCAATATCCAATGAGGTAAGTCGTATGGAGTTATAAATATGGGAAAAAAAGAATATGGACTACTAAAAGAACCATATGGGAAAAAAATATTAGTAAAAAGACCCAATCACATGTTATAAGATTCTAAAGAAAAAGATGGATGTACCTGATGAAAATGTTTCTATGAATCACCATAAAAAAGATGTTTTAATAATTTACTGGTGTAAAAAATTTTATTTGTGCCAGGTCATCAATGAAATAGTGTTATGAGACATAAATAAACACTACGATCTAGATGTAAGTGGTAAATACCTCAATTGTTTAATGGGAACCAATCTAGACATCACTTTTTGTGCCTATTTGTACCTCGATTATTCACATATAGGATAATTAAATAACGACTCATTTTCACCATAATGTAGGATGAAACCATCTTAACATGAATGGATATTATGATAACCAAGAACAAAATTAAGGACCAACCTCTTGATTTCATAAAAATTTATAGGAAACCCATTTTATTCAAGTAACAGTGTTTTGACCAATGAGAATATCTACTAAAAATAACCATTTTACAATCGTTTATCCGATTTAATAGCCATAAATTTAGTAACAACTTCAAATTTTCATGTATCACAATTAGGATATAAGGCATCCTTATTAGACTTCAGTAACTCAAAAAATTTGAGATTGTTCTTATTCAAGATCTGAATCATCATTCCATGTTTATGTTTGTTGAAAATACAGACCAACAACCTCGTGTACTTAAGTGTGAAACCGTGATGTATTTAGAACCAAATTATTTTTATCATCTCCTGAATTTCACTTTCTATGTTGATATAAAAAAATGTAATCTTTTTGAAAAACAAAACAAAATAGATGAATACCTATACTGTCAAATGTTTCAAATCTCCCTATATCACATTTATTAAATGAACACTTAATTTTCCCTTCTGAAAAAAAATCTGGTTTTGAGGATGAAAATAATAAAAAAGTTTCAACACCCTCAATATATACAAGATTTATACAGGATCGTTTGTATTTCTATAATTATTTATCCAATCAAGATCTTGTAATAAAAAGTATTTTCTACTTTATTATTCCATATTTTCTAAAAAATAGAAAATAAAAATATATCTTATTAATTTGATGGAAGGAAGGGATGATCCAAGGAAAAAAATCAGAAAATTATAAAATTATAAATTACTTAAAACTATTACCAAATATCAATAATTATTGGTAATTACAACTAAATATAATAAATTATAACTAAATAAAAAAATAATATTAAATAGTAATATTTTATACTAATTATTATAAATTAATACAAATTGTTATAAATTACTAATAATTTTCAGAAACTATTACTAATTATTATTAATTATCACTATTTATTGGCAATTACTACTAATTATCAACAATTATGACTAATTATTACTAATTATCTGTAATTATTACCATTTATCAATAATTATTACCAATTATTGACAGTTATCACAAATTATCGGTAATTATTATAAATTATCTGTAATTATAACTAATTAACACCAATTATTACTAATTATTGGTAACTACTGGTAATTATTAGTAATTATTGGTAATTATTGGTGATTATTGGTTATTATTGGTAATTATTGACAATTATTGGTAATTATAGTTAATTATTACTATTTTTTGTTAATTTTAATTAATTATTACTAATTATTATCAATTATTGGTAACTATCATTAATTATTACTAATTATTAATAATTTTCCAATTATTACTAATTTCTTGAAATTATTACTAATTATTGGTATTTTTTAATAATTATTGGTAGTTATTACTAATTATTGGTATTTATTGGTAATTATTATAGTTACCCACCTTTTTATTTCATAAACCTTTCATTATATGATAAAACATTTTACAATACAGAGGATATTTTGAGGTTTAGTGTCTTGGAAATTTGGAACATAATAGATGAAAAACATAAACATTCTTCTAATCCACTTGAAAGGCTTCTCCATAGGTTCATCCTAAGTTACTTTTACTGTATCTCATATCTATAGGATATACATTAAAGAAAGAGGAGATCATAAAGCCCTCTAAGGGAATAAACAAAGGAGATACTTAGCATGTGACCATGAGGCATATAAATAAGTCATGATCATATGAAAATGAGACATATCATAATATAAATAACATGAATCATAACATAGAAATTTTTTTACAACATAAAAATGACACATTCAAAAGCATATCACCAAGGTTTATCACAAGGGTGTCATAAATCATAATTACCAAGTTTATTCACCAAGGTATCATAAACCATGTCACCTTTAGAGATTAATCCTTTACCTAATACATTGGAATGCTATTAGAATTCACCCTTCATATGTCTTAATTCATCTGAGTCACATCGACCATAATAATTTGTCAATAACCTTAAGAGAATAAATAATATTTTTCATATAAAAACATTGATTGTGTAAGTGCTAAAAAAATAGAAATTACTTCATTTTTAACCCATGAGAAGGGAATGTGGGTTTAATACATGTAATTTCCTAAAAAAAAATATGTTTACATCTAGGATAATACGCATGGAAAAGAAAGTGGTTTGGTTATTCATAATATTAAAATTTCTCATGTAAATGATAGAAATTCAAGAAATAAATTCAGCAGCATAATGATACACAACATGGATTTTAGGGAGGGAATAATGAGGGGTAAATAAGGTATCCTATTGGTAAAAACCTATTTTGTAAGTAAATAAATAATAAAAAAGTATCAGGAAAGAATGGAATTCAACATTTATAAGACATACCACAAACTAGGTTCTTGAATAAAAAAGAAGAAGAGGATAATTTCCATAACTTGAAGATTTTATTCCTAAAAATTGAGGCTGGAACCTTGAGACCTTGATGGTAACCTTGTAGAGACTCTTTTGGAGATAAAGTGACTAGATTTTTATGCTTAAAAGATTTGGAGTAGATATGAAAGGGAAGAGGCAATGGGTGTTTATACCTAAGGAGGGATGGTTATAAAGGGATTAAATATTGATCATTTTATTATATAATCCAACCACTTATGAGTGAAATGAATTATAAACAATTTTCTAGATTATTAACTATTAAGTGAAGTTATGTGGACATTCATGGAATGACTAAATCAAATATCACCTTCCAACAAACCCATTCAATGTGTAGAAACCAAAAATAATCTTTATCTTAAAAATCCAAATTTTTATTCAAAAACTGTAAAATATAAATTTCTAAATTAAATTTATTTTTTTAAATTAATTTTTTAATTACTAAATTAATTTTTTATTGAATAAAATGTTTCATAAATATTTTAATCACACTGACATAATAAGGATGTCATAAAATCCTAATGCTCGTAAAGTGACATTTTTTACTTTTTTATAAAAAAACCATGTCAAAAAATTCCTGAAAATTCACCTTAAGATAATTTTTATGTTTTGAGTCCAAAAATAAAATTTATTTTATCAAAATAATTTTTTAAATATGAGAATTTTAACTTTTATATAAACTATTTATTTATTGAAAATTAACATTTTTTATCGCATAATAAACATTCTGGCCATTATAAAAATTACTCAGGGATTCATTAAAATATATTATCATTTAAAAAGTGTTTTATAAGTTTATTTCATGAAAATAAATTTTATTTAAAACTTCTATATTTTCCATGAAACATATTTTTAAACATTAATATGTTTATGGTCTCCAAATACAACTTTGATTATATCATTAAAATAATCCCAATGAACACTTAATTTTATCTATATTACTAAAACTAATAATGACCAACTATTTTATTAACTAATGTTAATAATTCCCATCATCCATATTGGTCGACAATCATAGCAAAAAAATGACCACATTTCCCTATAAATACACAATCATTCTTACTTTATCTCTTATTGCTTCACATACAAAGGTTCTTAAACATTCGTTGATAATGTCAATCATTTTCCTAATTCTCCATTTTATTTTCATATTTATTATGGAAGGAGTGATCATCTTGGGGGAATTCAAGCCTATGGAAGTTTGTTTTAGTGAATGTACTATTCTTCAATGCATATATCCCTTTACTGTTCCTAGATGTACTACTCCATATTTACACATGATATGTAAAGTTCTTATGAAATGTATGAATTTTTAAGTTCTTTTATTGTAAATTATAATAAAAATATAGTTGAGAGGAAATCATTCCTTTATTAAAAGAAGAATATTTTTAGGTTGTTATAATTATTAGTAATTATTACTTATTTTAGTTAATTATTAAAAAATATTTATAATCATAGATAATTATTACTAATTAATGATAATTATTACCAACTATGTATAATTACTACTAATTATTGTTAATTATTACTAATTATTGTTTATTATGATTCATTATTATTATTATTTATAATTAATAACAATTATTACAAATTATTACTAATTGTTTGTAATTATTGGTAATTATTACCAATTATTTATAGTTATTACCAATTATTGAAAATTATTGGTAATAATTAGTAATAATTACTAATTTTTACTAATTATTGGTAATTATTTTTAATTATTTCTAATTATTAGTAATTATTTGTAATTATTATTTTTTGTTAATTATTACTAATTTTTTTTAATTATTACAAGTTTTCATTAATTGTTATTATTTATTTCTAATTATTAATAATTATTTATAGTTATTACTAATTATTGTTAATTATTACTAATTATTACTAATTATTACTAATTATGATTAATTATTACTAATTATTACTAATTATTACTAATTATTACTAATTATAGGCAATTATTGATAATTATTGGTAATTATTGGTTTTTATTACCAATTACTGACAATTATTTATAATGTTTACCAATTATTACCAATCATTAGGAATTATTATTAATTATTGGTAATTATTGGTAATTATTGGTGATTATTATTAATTTTTACAAATTATTACTAATTATGATTAATTATTGGTAATTATTATCAATTATTGCCAATTATTGGTAATTATTACTAATTATTTTTATTTTTTGGTAATTATTAGTAAATACTAATCATTATTAGTAATTATTAATAATTATTACTAATTATTGGTGATTATTTGTAATTATTACTAATTTCTATTAATTATCACTAATTATTAATAATTATTGTTAATTATTACTAATTATTACTAATTATTGTTAATTATTTGTTATTGTTTGTAATTATTACTAATTATTACTAATTATCGGTAATTATTGGTACCTATTATTATTAATTATCGACAATTATCAGTAATAATTACTAATTATTACTAATTATTACTATTTAATGGTAATTCTTATTAATTATTACCAATTATTACTAATTATTGGTAATTATTACTAATTATTACTAATTATTATGAATTATTACAAATTATTATTAATTATTACTAATTATTGGTAATTTTTATTAATTATGGATAATTATTGATAATTATTTCTAATTATTGGTAATTATAACTAATTATTATGAGTTATTGTTAATTATTACTAATCATTACTAATTATATTTAATCATTACAAATTACTTATAATTATTACTAATTATCACAAATAGTTGACAATTATTATCAATTATTACTAATTGTTTTAAATTAATACTAATTATTGGTATTTGTTTTTAATTATTACCGATTTTCATTAATTTTTACTAATTATTATAATTATTGGTAATTATTTATAATTATTACTAATTATTACTAATTAATACGTTTTTTAATTATTACTAATTATTATTTTTTATTTTTATTATTATTAATTATTCTTATTTATTGCTAATTATTACTAATTTTTAACTAATTACAAGTAATTATTAATAATTAATGATAATTATTACTAATTTGTACCTTTTATCTATAATTAATGTCAATTACTACTAATTGCTACTAATTATTCCTAAATATTACTAATATAAAATAAAGTAAATAAAATAATAATTACAAAACTTTTAAATAACCTTAAAAATGATGTTCTACTGGAATGAAAATAGTGATGCAATCCTAAAGATGTCTCTGTGGAAATTCTCTATAAAAGTTAAAACATATACGGAGAAAAACCAGAAAGAAGCTGAAAGAGGAGTTTGGAACTTGTGATGGAAGAATGGTGGTGGGTGGCCTTATGTAGGTTAGATTATCTGTGATGGGATTTTCGTCACAAATAGTAGTATTTGCGATGTAATCCGTCACAAATAGTTCCCCTATAAATACTTATGGTGGTGATTCAAATAGGATTTGCGACGAATTTGGTTGCCCGTTGCAAATGCTACCCACAGTAAATACTTATTATTCACTCTGTTGACAGATTATTTGCGATAGAATTTGATTTCCATTGAAAATACTATTACTTTGCGATGGGATTTTATAGATTTAAAATCTATATCTTTTTGTGATGGGAAAGGTTCCCATTGAAAAAAGGGTTATTTATGACAGTCCGACGTAAATAACCCTTTATCGCGAAATGGCGCGCAATCGTACCAAAATCATTTGCAACGTGGCCCATATCCCTTCATAAATGCCAAAAGATTTATGGTTATTAGGGTTGAGAATTTTATCCCGTCGCAAATAACCTGACATTTTCAATTATTTACGACGAGATAGGATTCTGTCACAAATAACCCATCACAAATATCGATTTTTTCTGTAGTATTAATTTTGTACATAGTGCATGAGTGATAGTAAAGCATATATTATTTTCATTAGAAAAAAACATTTTTTTATAGGGGGAAACCCCCCTTTTTATTAAACCAAACAAACCCCTCTTATTTTTCTGGGTAGAGGGATCCCATTACATGGTTCGTAGGCCCAATGGATATTAAGCTCATGTAAACATAACTCGAAGTCCAAAACCCTATAGGTGCACCCTGCAATCCCACTTGGTTTATAGGGTCCCACTTTATAGTAGGTCCACACGCCCCCATCGCCGATCCAGTGTGAGTCTTTGTACGCCTCCACCAGGTCCGTCGTCACAACAGATCACAATGTCGCCCTATTCGCCATCATTGTTTCCCTCATCTACCTCTACTTATCATCCACAACACTATCGCCCGCTGATCGGTACCATCACAACTATGATTCCCAGTGGTATCACCAATTATTAACACACCTTTATCACCGAAGTCCCACCCCATAATGGGGGTTTTGGTAGGGATTGAACTCCTGATCCCCAACCACAAGGATATCGCAAATGGGCGCAAATCAATAGCTAATTTACACCCCGTTCATATTGGAAGAAAACCATATTTTTTTACTATCATTGAAGATTTCTTCCTAGTGATCATCCTTTGAAGAGGAATATAAATAATACTATATGAAGTAGAATTGAAACAAATGGACTGTCAGCAGTGCTCTCAGGTATTCTGTTAAAATCTATTATCTCCTCCTTACCTATTATTATATGTAGACCCATTATAAACAAACAAATAATAGGTGTCTTCGGGAGTGATCAAAATTGGATAATATATTTTTTTGGGATTTTTCATATTGGATTAATTTTTTGATATGTCACAAGTTAGATCTAATACCTATCGAAATGCATTTTTTTGTAACATATTCTATATTATGTTGGACACACCTAGACTAATGATACTATAAAGTCATTATTAGATCTTTCCCAAATATATAAACCTCTAGAACATGAGATAATTAAAAGTAACGGATTAAAGAATTTAAGAAGCCCAAAGAAGCTTCTATAATTTTGAAATATATATTTTTATTATTCATTTAGTGGATTGTAGATTTCAGATAACCAGATGGATATGCTTCTAAGTTTTCACGATGTGTTAAAAATGATCACATTACATGGTTATAAAGTCATCATTTTCATCTTATAATGGAAAAAAAACTTTCTATTAATTTTAGGGGTTATTAAATTATTTGATTTGGGATGTCTTGGTTGAAATATCATATTTTTTTTCTAATATTTTCTACTACAAAATAATACTATGATACACTAAAAAAGATTTAAGTATATGTTTTTGTAAGTTTATATAGATCGGAAAATGTAATATTAAATTTTCCAAATCATGAAAAATATGGGGCTTTAGTATATTTTTAATAGATGTACCTATTTTATAGATGCATGAAAAAAATGAAGAAGAAGTTATGTAACAAAGCATCAGTTCAATAGTCAATTGTAGAAGCATACATACAGGAGGAAATTTTAACTTTTGGATATTATTAATTTCAATATGAATATGAATATGAACACAATATAATGGATCATAGTGAGAGAAATGAATATGATGAAAAATTAAAAAAAAAATCAAATAACTATTATTTTTTATAGTGTACATGAATGATGGATTTCAGATGATAAAAAATATATAACTCATACCAACGTTTTTCTCAATTATGAAAAAATTTCATGATTCATGCATTAAGTGAAACTATTAGTTATATTTTTTCTTAATATTTTCAAAAGTTAAATTCACATTATTTCATTAGAGTTTATATGATCATAATATCAGTAATAAATTCACACAAATTACCTTTGACTTCTCTTGAAGAACATCAAAAACAAAATTCCATGTTTTAGTTTCAATGACTAGTAAGTAAAATTTGTTTGTGGTCAAATTAAAAAAATCTCATAATTCATATATGGTTAAAGGATTTTGATTTAATATGCACACATATGGAGAGTCAAAAAAATCATTAAGGAATGGTGTTTGTTAAAAAGGAACCCATCATAGAGAATGTTAAGTTAATATTCACGGTATGCTGGAAGGAATAATTGAGTTTTCTTATCTAGGATAGAATTATATAAAATTATATAAATTTCATTGGTTTGATAGTGATCGAGGGTTTCATTTTCACCCATGACATGGATTCATTGAAATTAAATACAAATTTTATCTTATGGTAATTGATCCATTTACATTGACACATCATGGAACCAATGTTTTAAAAAATAATTATTTTGCAGCTATATGATATTTAAATGAATGGTGGAGTGTAATAAAAATGAAATCTACTAAAAATTAGTTTATGAAAAATGAAATTTGTTATGTAGAGGTGTATATTATTGAAAATTTTCCTGATATAACCATGAAAACATATATTACATTAATATAAATAATTATAAAGGATGATATATTGAAATTAATGATAGATAGCGTTGATAATGTCTATAATGCATCTCTCAATGAATTGGGAAAAATTATAGATGATGAGTTGATGATCTTATGAAAGTTGATTATGTCAAGGAAGAAGATAAAAATAATGATGCTGAAAAATATGAAAATGAATACGAGGAATATTGAATTACATTCTTCATACAGGCATAATGAGTATATAATATTTTTTTTCAATAAATATTTATTATGTTTTTTTATTTGGTTTATGTAAAAACAATTATTAGTAAATAAATTTTTTATTATGTTTTATATGTATAGATAGGTTTTTTAGATACTTTATAATACCTTAATTGAGGCCAATCTACCATATGATGATCTCCTTATTCTATCATCCAAGTTGTAGAGTGGGGATGCTACTATTGCACCATCTACAAAGAAGGGATGATGCCTTTCCATATAGCTTATTTATAATCCTATTCCTAAGTTGCATTTATCTCTTGATTTTGATTCACTCTTAAGGAAGTAATTTCATTTGTTTCTTTTATTTAATTTTCATTAATTTATTTTATATATCCATTTTTGAATATGTCTTCTTATTTTCATAGTTTTTTATATATAGTCATTGATAAGTAAAGGTAAATTGATAGAATTTTTTTCTCTATTAGTTTCATGGGATTAAGTTCCCACTAATGTGAATTATCACATGTTCATTCACAATATAGTTTATAAATAAATAATTTATTTCATTCTAAATTTATTTAATTATATATATATAATTATTAAAATTTTCAGGTTTTAAGGTCTCATGTTGATAAACAAATGAGCCCCTCCATTAGGTAGGGATGACCGATTTTTATATGTGAAAATTTCCATTAGTATTTATAGAAACATTGAAAGATAGTTAATGATAAATCTTTTATTAGTGTATTGGATGACTCATGTGTGCATCATCAACTTAACCAAATCCCCACAAAGATATGGGACAAATTGTGATCCTACTAGATAGAAAATACTTTTAGGGAGAGGTTATCATCTGGTTGATAGGAATGTGGGTGGTGGGATGTCACACATAGAGTATAGAGTCATACTTTTAGTCCATATCAATTATATATAGTAAATAGTATTAATCATTACTTTATATATATTTTTAATACTAAATGGTTAATTTGAATTTATAAAATATATGGTTGATCCCGCTATTATGAAATTTGATGTGTACAAGATGATGTATACCGATCATAATACCAAGGAGATTTATGGTGATATACATTTGAGGCAGAGGCTTATTGCACATAGATGAGTAAGGCCAAGAAGGGGGGTCGGGGTGATGAGGGCTCATGCAAGTCATGTTATAAAGAGGCTTCCTAGTTTCATGATACTATGAGTGGTATCGGTAAATGATAGGTGATTATTGTTGGTTCATGATAGATGCCCACTAGTTATTATTGTTTTGTAGTGATGAAGTCCATCATATCGAAATGAGATCATGTATGATCATCATCCTTTACTTCCATGAAGTATGAGGAGAGTCTATGAACTCTAGATGAAACTTTACAAGGACTATGTTGAGAGAAGGAAGAGCCATGTTAGAAGAAAGAGAAACAAAATTAGAAGCAAGAATGACAACATTAATAGATAATGAATTATATATGATATCTTGCACATGGTTTAGAGATAAAGTTCTCTCAACCAGATAATCCACTTGAAATTGACCCACCTCTCTCTAAGTGACTTTGTTATGATTTAATTTTAGATAAAAATTTAATTTATTAAATTTTTCTTAATTTTATTATGATTTTTTAGAATTTTATATTTTTAGTGTGTTTAAATTGGTTTTTTACTTTTTTTATTAGGGAATCGTCAATCTCAATTTTTTGGATTTTTTTTGTGATGGAATTCATTTATTAATTATTATTCTTATGGTATACTACAAATTGAAATGGAATTTTAATTTCATCACAAATAATTTTATGTGATAGAATTACATTTCCACAAAAAATGATCTATCTAAAAATATTAGAAACAATCTATCATAAATAATACTAATTAAGAATACTTTTTCCACGATCAGTTATTTTCGAATGGAATCTATCAGAAATATAAGTGAAAAAGATTTTATAAGTGTTCATAAAGGATTTTATCACCAATTTGGAAGCTCTGATTGTAATAACCTCAGTTTTCAATATGAAATTATCTTTAAATAAATAATGTGTTAAATATCCCATTTCACAAGAAACATCAAAATAAAACGATCCACGATATATTATATTAATCTTTTAAGATAATTTGAAGAAGAATAAAATCTCTAATAATTAAAATGTTTGTATTTAATAAAAAATGATTACATTTATAAGATAAATAATTAATATAATTTAAAGTTTAAAAAGGTTATTTTTAGAAGTAGTGTTGTGTATTTTATATTAATAAATTAAACACTTTTAAAATATTATTATGATAACATTTAATATTTAAATGTATGTATGAATATATTAATTTAAATTTAATTTGTATTTAATTTTAAATAATATTAATAACAATTAATGTTTAAATGGTAATTGTTTCCATAAAAATTATTTTTCATTATATTTTGAATTTTCATTTATAGTTAAATATATAAATTTCTTAATTTGGGTATGATAAATCAAAATAATTTTTAAATTAACCATGTAAAAATTAAATTAATGTTATTGGATTAGACAAATACATCTTTATTTTAATGATCCCAAATCATGTTTATAATGTTATTAATGAATTTCATGTTTTTTGTTGGTCAATTTTTTTTCTGGCTAAACATGAAAAAATGGTTAATTCTAGAACTTACCATGCATACCCAATGTATGAAGACAATCAATTAGCCGTGAAGGTCAAGTGGCCATGTAGAATTGACCATATGAACAAACTACCTACCATGCACCATTTCTATCTATGTCTTGTACCAACCATGCATTAAAGTTTAAGTGACCACATGTGTAATGAACCTACTGTATGAAGAAAAGAATCTAGTGTACAAAGGTAAGTAAAATTTCACAAAGTAATGTAATGACCACATGTGTTATTGTAATGACTTCACAAAGATTCATACCTACTATAATAATAAGTCTAGTGATCATGAGAAGAAAAGTACAGACTTTATGAAGTAATTTACCTTCTGTATGAAGAAGAGTACTTACCACAAGAAAAGATGCACTGAACGTATGAAGGAATGAAGTTTCCATGCTTAGTTTCCATTCCTAGTTTCCATTACAAATGACCGTGCCTCATAACCATGAGACAAAGTGACCTTGCCTAAGTTAAGACCAACCTACCATGTCTAACATATGCAGTGGAGTCTTTTAAAATCCACACTGACTAATTTTTGAGAAATAATTGTAGAGTAAATGAAATTAAGGCAACAATGAATGCTTCCCAACAAGTAATTTTGGAAACTGTTCTTTTTTTAAGAAGAAGATCTAATCATGTACAAATCATTAGATTAGAGTTTCATATATAGGGAATAAAAGTGGGATATAACTGTGCTCCTATTCTATAACTGTGCTTCTATTCTATATAGAGGAATCATTCAAAAAATTATGAATAAAAGAATATGATCAAATTAAGATATGCACTATCTTCACATATCTCATATCTTTCTCTTTATATTTATCTATTATTTTGAGATATGTTTATTTGCTATGATTATCTATAAACATAGTTTACTATACTAAATTGGATAGTTCTTCACAAAATCTCTCAATTATTTTCATATATACTTCCATGTATGACTATAGAAGATATTTTTGTATAACCTGGACTATCTTAGTATAGTTGTTTTTAAAAAACCAATCTAGGATGTGGATCCATTTATTTTATAATAAACTACTTGACGGTGGGTTATTTTAAAGTGGAGGGTATTATATCTCAACTTGAGGCTAAACCACTTATTTATTTTCAATATGATTTTATCTGTTTTATTTTACTTTGTTTTTAGAACTTATCTGTATCTGTTGAAAAATTAATAATAAAACTTTACTCTGATAGTTAACTTTAATTTGTGTTTTATATAATGTTTTTGATTTAAAAAAATTATTTTAAAAAGTTAAAGTATTTTATAAATCATTTTTAATTGATCTTTAATCAATATTTTGAGAAAATTTTCTAAAGATCCAATTATACCACTCTACTATTTTAGTTAACTGGGTACTTTTATCAAATTAGAGGATTTATGTTTTAAATCATTTTTAGTATAAATTTTAATTGGGATCTCAATTTACCCCCTATTGAGCTATCTATTGGGAAAAATATTTGGTATCAGATTCTCTCTAAAATATCTTTTTTACTATGATATAGTTTTACCTAAATATTAATTTTTTTGTTAATTCTAAATTTTCATCTTTATGGATATTAATATGTTTGAGAGAGAAACCACTAACCTGAAAGGACCAATTTAGGATATTCCTAACACTAAGATGGGGGTGAATCAATGTTTGGGAATTTTTAATCCAATTAAAACTTTTATCCCTAAACCTCTTTGACCTGTTAGGATATTGGTTCTCTTATTATATTTTCTCTATCGTATGCAAGTATATGAAAGAAGTAAAATATAGAACATGATATTTTTACAAGGATCATTAATCAATAAGAGTATCTAGTCCTTGTAATGGTATGTAAATGATCTAACCACACAAATACTATAAATTAATCCATTAAATGTGGTTACAATAAGTAAGAAATACCCTTTCACTTCCAATTCACTATAGTCAATTGATAGTGCATGTTTTACAACACTTGGATGGATCTTCATACTCCCTATGAATAAAATATCCACCTTGTTGATAAGTTTATTTGTAACACCAAGAAAGTATTCCACCTTTTGGGACTACTATTTGGTGTCACAACAACGCTTTATCTTCCACAAACTTCTTTTTTTTAACTTGGTTACTTGTACAATAGTAGACAAGAAACCTTCCTCTTCTTTCTTCCTAGAAGCAAACAGAAAGCTGCACTTTCTCCTTCCTCAATCAATCATAAAAATACAAACACATTGGGTAATGTTGAACCAAATTATCCCATACCCAAATGAAAATAAACCTGGAATATATTGTATATTCACTTCTATCTTGGACACAAAATAATATTCAATATAGTAGTATAGTGTCTTGATATCTTTCTTATTCAATGTAAAATAGAATAAATTAAATCTTCTTATTCTCCTTGGATAGAATCTAAAAATTCTTTTTGTGATTATCAAAACAATGAAGTTCAAATCAGCTTAGAATCATAATAATTAATTTGGATTGGATAATAATCAATTGAGTATAAATTAGTCACTGTCTTCTTCTTTAACACATAATAATACGAAATTGTTCAAAAGTTTCAAATTCTCTTTATTAGATACACAATATAAACTATTGGTTGTATCAGTTCTTCTTAGTACAATATAATATTTTTGAAACACTAATTACACTACACTGAACAAATCATCTTATACATGTATAAAAATTTGCACGGGTCTTCTAAAACTTGTGAACCTTAACACACAATCAGGAGATTATGAATTTATGATGTCATGTGCATATGTGTTCACGTATGAATTCATGTTATCCTTATTTTATTTCTGTTCAATTCTTAATATTATTCACATGAGTGGATACACTATCTTCATTCATCCTTCATGTGCATTTTCATTCACATAATTCATTAACTTATCAATGCATGTATGCATTTTTCACTTTCTCTTTTAACACATAGGTATATAAAAATACACACTATATTTTTGTGTTCATTGTATCCTATAAACTCCTCCTACTATTTTATTCTTTGAAACTATTTTTTCTCTTCAAATAAGAACCAAGTTTGGGTATCTCAAAATCATATATATGAGTGCATGTGATTCATGAATCCATTCAGTACTCCTTGCTTATTATTCACACAAACCAAGTGTTCACACAGGGGTTTAGAATTCACCACTTTCTTCCTTCATTAAAGCCAGTAGGATTTCACATGGAACACTGAAAATACTTGCTTTGTGTGTATACACATAAAAGGTATTATTTCTTATTCATGTAACTTTGCGGGAGTATGATACTCATCACTGGATCACAATATTGCATGTCTTTAAAAAACTCAATGAGGGTGTATAAACACCAATTTCATTTCCATGTGATATTCTACTTTATGAAAACTTTTCATGAATCAACTTTGGAAAAAATAGTATGCAAAAATCCCCTCCTCCAAGAAGCCTTGAATTCTCATAGGACTTATTACCTTCTTACAAAAAATAATGCTTCATAGGTACTCCAATTTCCATAAAACTGAGAGAAACCAAAATATGAAAGTGGAATAACCTTCAATAGGCCCAGTGCCTCTAATTTTATAGTTTAAGATCACTTCCTCATTTCATTCATTAACCACCTCAAACCCTGCAAATAATCGGGTGCTGATGACCTATTCAATAGCTAAAGATACCCTCTTTTAAACCTTCAAACTATAGGTTAAGTGACACCAAAAATCATGTCTTATTTGTTTCATAATCAGTCTCTCTTTTGTGGTGATTGTATCATGTGCATGTGATTATAAATACATTCCCTTTCATGCCTTCAAACTTATCCATTGATATCAGAAATATGAAAACATTTACAACTATGTTTTTCATTTGGCTGAATTATCTTCATTCTAATCCTGAAAATGAATTTTCATGATTCTTTTGATTGTGTTAGTATCAAAATTTTTACCTCAATACAATCATGGAGGCCTCTATCTTGATCAATGGTGGTCCAACAATCTTTTTTAGTGAATAGTAGTTCCATCAAGAGAAGGGAGGAGAAAGATAGTGTCATAAGTTTAAACTCACAAGCATGAGAGATTTGATGTCACCAATTACACAGATCAAACAAATCTCATTATTAACATATCATTAACGACGGAGGAACAATAACCCATCACCGCACATCCCACATTGATTGATGCATGATTTGAGAACTTACTTTTATAGCCGAGCATGCTATTAGCCACTCAATCCCACATCGAGGTCAGCACTTGAATACACTGCATATCATACCCACATGGGCTGTGACACATGCAGTCTATATGCCCCCTATGGAATTTTTACCAAACCTATGCACAGATTTGAATGTTCCCTCTGCGAGCCTTACAAATAGACTCACCTACCTTTAGTGGGAACTATGCACTCTCATCCACCTGCTAGGTGGTCCTTGTTGACCTCCCTTGGGCGTGGTAGAGCTTTGGGTCCCACAAGTGACTTGGTTGAGGTTGGTTTAGATACTTAGTATGGTTTTCCAATTGTTATGATCCCCATAAAAATGATTAGTAAAAACATGTATTAAATGATATATAACTTCAAAATGCATGGCCACTTTATTCCCTACTTTAATCATTTAATCAAATAAGAATCCAAATGCTCTTGAAGTTATCTCTTGAATGGTTCTAATGCCATAGTAAAATATTTCACGACCTTATTTAAATTATCTTCCTATATTATTTTTAGAATATAAATTCCATAGAGCTTCTTTACTCATAAACTCATGAAAATAAATATTTTCATGGTATTAAACTTCTCTTTATCGACAAATGGATAGAACATCAATCATCTTCATTATTGTAGACAATGTGTCACTATTTACACAAGTATTTGACATGAAAATTAGTTCAATAATCATCATAGTAAATAGGATAATTATTCAGGCATGAAAACCAATGTAATTTAATGAATCCATAACAACTATATAAGAATCACCTTGAAAACTCAATGTATTTAAACCATTTATATGTGTCTTCAAATTATAAGACTTGATCACTTCATCCAAGCTCTATTAACTTTTGAACTTATTAATCATATTGACATCAATGAAATATTACTATTTCATTTATCACCATTGTCAACCAATGAAAATCATTGAAAAAAATACAAATCATAAACAAACTAGGATTTTAAATATCCCCCTTTTTATTTTTTGGAAATACCTTCAATGTTCTTTCCAAATGAATGTATCAATATATGGATCATTATTATATTCTGTCTCCACTTTACTTTTCAAACTTTCATTTCACTTTCTACCCCCTTATTGAAAATAAATACAAAGTTCATGGAAAAATTGTATCAGTCCATACTTAATCAATGTGTTATCCATCATTTCACTCTAAGTATACTTGATTTGTGCTTAGTTTAGAAAGCAATATGATTTGATTTAGAAAACAAATATATCTATTACTATTTAATCATGATACCTTATGAAATGAGAACTCATATTCTTATCATAAAAGGTTATTAAATTTCATTATAGGTTGAAGATATTAAATTTGTTATGAAACTTTTTAAGAAAAATCAACCTGAAGCTTTTAAAATCACTTTAATAAATAGATAAAAAACATTCAAGTGCAATTGTCAAGGTAAGTAAACTTAGGGAACTTCCACATTACCTATGTCATTGATTAATTAAATTACTCCCCCCATTTTAAAATGATATTTATCTTGAGTAACAAAGGATGAGAGATTAAGAAAAGACACACCTTTTCCAATGACATGATCTTTAAAAACTTCCAAATAATAAATTTTGATACCAATTGAAATAATGATTTTGGAAGCTTCTTTATCTTTATACATTTGTTTCCCCCTCAAGGTAAAAAATCCTCATAATCTTTATAATGGTGGATCTCTTAAATAATACACTATAATGGATCTTCAACTTGTGATTTTCTAGATTGAAAATTTTCACAACTTTACTAAGGAAGATCTTCTTGAATACTTATTCTTTAGGATACAAAAAAATAAGATCAAGACAAGATGGTATATTATTTATCTTAGATTTCCAGAATAGGAAATCAAATTATTTAGATTCATAAAATATTACCCTCTACCATATTTTTATTGAATATAAAATTGAGAAATCATTCAAGGATGGTAACTTATTCAAATTTGCTACCAAGAATTGATAGCACCCACTGCTTATCAGGATCTCCCCCTAAGAACTTTCCTCACCTTCAATTCCCTGCATTATAAACATAAATACAACAAACCAAGATTAAAAGGAATACTGTGGATCCTACTTATTTATCAATTTAAACAACAAGGTTGAGATAGTGTTCTCAACCAATTTTCTCTATTTTCACCACTCTTCACACTAGAAAATATGATCTTCAATTATGATTGCGGATATGCGAATCTTATCACTTCTTCAATGTATTTGTGTGAAATCCTTCTTTATCCAAGTGATTTTAAATCACTTTTATCTCCTCGTGAAACTTTCACCTTCTTAAATAATTCTTCTTGTGCTAGAATAATTGCAATCCAATTTATAATAGAGTGAAAAACCATGTTTTACCTCACACACAAAGTTTCTTTATCTTCATGTAGAATCTTTTATTTTCTGTTTTAATCATCTTTGAATTGTGCATATTTTGTTTTTATCATTCATTAAAAATATTTTGGCTAGATAACTAACATTCCATTAGGAAATATGGTTTCAATTTTCGATCTTCCACATGGTTTCTTTTGAGTTCCATCCAGTTTAGTAGTTCTTTTAGATTTCACACTTTTCTTCAACTTCTTGGATTTTTAATCCAATATCTTCTTAGATTTCCTTATTAGAATATTATTGGGAGAATTTATGTTCATAATATTCTTTTTTATTTCTTCCCAAGGTAGCTACTTCATTCTTATCCAACTTATGTGGCATTCTTTTCTTATAAACCTTGGATACATGTTGAGATTCACATGTACCATTCTTGTGACCACTTCCATTTCATACATCACATATATTATCAAACTTTCCAAATCTATTTGTAGTATAAAAATTCTTATAGACCTATGGATGTTGATTCTTATTCTCTAACTTACCCCCCTTTAGATATGCTTCCTTTTTGATTTTACATTTTGAGGATTGTATCAACAATCTAATGCATAATTCCTAATTTTTTTGCAGTGGCAACATTGAACCAAAAATCTTGATTTCTAGATTTCTTCTATATAAGGTTGTTGGGTATTCTTCATGACCTGTTGTCCTCTTTGTGGGGAACCAGATTCCACACTTTCTTTTCTATCCACCCTTGTCATGGTGGTATGTTTCTTATCAACTTTATTCATCCATAATTGTTTAGAATTTGTTTTAAAACCTGCACTATTCATGATAATAGGTTTAGAGGCATTAATATAAGTTGGTATTGATGGTACATATTTCTTCTCAGCTTCTTGATATAGATCGTCAACAAATGTCATGATCTTCTTATCACATGTTAGAGGTCTTTCAACCATATAATACTCTAGTGAGCATTGAGTATTAGTAGAAACTGTTCTATTCTTTTGTGAAGTTTCAATATGTGTCTTCTCAATATTGGACAACCGAGCTTCCAAATATAGACATTTAATATTGAGGATGACTTTCTAATATTCAATAATAATCATATTTTATTTACAATACTTATTCATTCTTTCAAATTCATCTTCATGCATTTTAACTTTGTTCTAATTCAAAGAGTCAAGTTCCTTGATCTTCTTGGAATTTCTTCCAAATGTGAATTCCTAAAATCAATGCGGTATTTTAATTTATATTCAAGTGCATGGATCTTTTTTTCCAAATTATTATTGACTCCTTTTTTCTCTTCAACGAATTTTAGGAATTTTGAGAAACTTATTTAAAGTTCCCAATTTTTTTATTCAAAGTTTACAACTTGTTTTGAGATCTTTAAACATTTATAATTTTTCCTTGTAAGCCCTTATCTAGTATATAAACTTCATATTTCTACTAGGTGATTTTATACTGTATAAATTGAAAATCTCTACAAAAAAGGGATACTATTTATTTAAGAACACAATGAAAAATATATCTTAATACTTCACCTGATATATCTTGAGTAGTTATTGATTGATCATCACTACTTGTACTATAATTGCCAGCTTTAGGAAAATTTTCAAAGGAACTAACACTTACCTCCTGATTACTTAAATATCTTGATAGGTAGGAAGGTTGTCCTTCTCCTTGGTGGAGACTTGATACAAATTCTCTTCACATTTCAAACCTGATATGTATTAATTGTTTTCAAGGAAATGAGATGCAAATACTTCCTCTTCTTTAGATGAGTTAGAAACATTCTTCAACTTTATTTTCTCTTTCTTCTTATAGTTCATCATGGTATTGGTAGATATAGACTTCTGCTTAGAGATAACTGAATCTTTACCAAAATTTCACTTCATTGTTGACTTAGGAAAGAAACTCAAGTCTTTAAAATAAAATAACTTCACTATAGATAATCTAATAGAGATAAACCTTCTCAGATACCACTTGAAAGGACCATTTTGGGATATACCTAACACTAAGATAGGGGGGGGGGGTGAATTAGTATCGATGAATTTTTAATCCAATTAAAACTTTTATCCCTTTAAATATTTGAATGTATTATTATATTTTCCCTGTCACATGCAAGTATATGAAAGTAGTAAAATATAACACATGATATTTTTACAAGGTTCACTACTCAATAAGAGTAGATTTTCCTTCTCATGGTATGAAAATGATCCAACCACATAACCACTATAAATTAATCATTTGAATGTTGTTATAGCAAGAAATAAGTACCTTTTCACTTGAAATGCAAAACAGTCAATTAATAGTTCATGTTTTAAAGAACTTGGATGAATATTTATACTACATATGAAGATAGTCTCTACCTTGTTGATAAGGTTATTTGAAACACCAAGAAATTATTACACCTATTGAGAATACTTTTATATTCCATAATTCTAATTTTATCTTCCAAAAAATTCTTCTTTTTCACTTGGTTACTTTCACAGTAATAAGAAAGAAACTATCCAATTATTTATTCCCAACAACAAACTAAAAGCTACACTTTCTTCTTCCTTTATCAGTTATAATAATATGAATGTGTTATATAATGATGAACCAAATTATACCTAATAAAAATAATAATAAACTAAGAATATATTATCCAGTCACTTATGAAATTTAACACACAATAATATGCAATAGAGTAGTATAGTGTCTTGATCTCGTTTTTCTTCAGTGAAAAAAATAAAACACCAAATATTCTTTTTCTTCCTTGATAGAATTAAAAAAATCCTATGTGATTATAAAAACAATGAATTTTATCTCAGCTTAGAATCACCACAATTATTTTGGACTAGATTATAATCAAATGAGTATAAATTGTCCACTATCTTATTCTTAAACACACAATAAAATGAAACTATGAAGCAATGTCAAATTCTATTTCTCCACTAAAAAATATCAATAATTGAGTGTATCAGTTCTTCTTAGTGAAACTGAATATTTTTGAAACACTAATTACACCGCACTGAACACATAATCTTATAAATATATAATAATTTTCATGAGTCTTCTAAAAATTTTCAACCTTAACACACAATCAATAGATTATGAATTTATGTTATCATGTGAATATGGGTTCACATATGCATGTATGTTCCCATTTTTTTATTTCTGTTCACTACTTAATCTTCTTCATGTGAGTGCACACACTGTATTCATTAATTATTTATGTTCATATGAATTCACATCAATGTATTCAATTATCAATGAATGCATGAATTTTCCAATTTCTCTTTGTACACATAGATATATACACACACAAACACTATTTTTTTATGTTCACTATATCATGTGAACTCCTCCTACTATTTTATTATTTTAAACAGTTTATATCTTCAAAGAAAATATAGGTTCGGGTATCATAAAATCATGAATATGAGTGCATGTGCTTCATGCATACATTCAACACCCCTTCCTTATTCTTCATACAAACCAGGAGTTCACACAAGTGTTTATCGTGAACCTATTTCTTCCTTCACGCAAGCCAATAGTATTTCATGAAAAAAACTAAAAATAAATGCTTTATGTGTATACACAAAAGTGGTATTATTTCATCTTCATGTAACTCGATGAGAGTATGATACTCAACATTGGCTTGTAGTGCTACACGTCTTTGCAAAACACGACGAGGGTGTATAAACACCAATCTTGTGTCTATATGATCTTCTCCTTTGTGAAATCTTTTCACAGTTCAAATTCACAGAAAAGAATTATGTTGAAATACCCTAATTTTTGAATAATTGAAGGATCACAAGACTCATTACCTTCTCATTAAAAATAATGCTTCAGAGCCATTCTATTTTTTATAGAAAAATGAGAGTAACCAAAATATTTGAGCGACAACACCTTCAATAGGCTCAGTACCTCTCCTTTTATAGGTGAGGAACACCATCTCATTTCATTAATTCCCTACCTCAAACCCCACAAATAATCCCATGCCATTAAAATATTAAATATATGAAGATAGTGTCTTTAAATCCATCAAACCATAGGTTAAGTGATTTTGAAAATAATGGAATATTTTCTTCATGATCGACCTCTCCTTTGTGGTGATTGTATAACATGCATGCGATTATAAACACATTCCCTTTCATGACTTTGAACTCATCCATGCAGATCAAAAATATGAAGGCCTTTTCAACCTTGATTTTTATTCATATGAAGTATATTCATATTAATCATGAAAATTAAGTTGCATGATTATTTTTACCATGTTTGTCTCAACATTATGACCTCAGTACGACCATGGAGGGATCTACCTTGATTGATGGTGGTTTGGAAATCTTCTCTAGCAAATAACAGTGTTGTCGATAGAGGGGTGGAGGAAGATGACATCATAAGTTTAAACTGGAAGGTGTAGGAGATCAGAAGACTCTGATTACATGGATTAAATTACCCTCTTTCTTTACATATAATTAAAGATAGAGGAATAGTAACCCATCACCACACATCCTACATCAATTTTTGCATGCTTCAGGAAATTACTTTTATATCTGAGCATGCAATTAGCTACTTGATCTAGCACTGGGGTCAGCACCTGAATACAATGAACAATATACCCACATGGACTGCTACACATGTGGCCCACAGACCTCCCTATAGGCTTCTGGCTCAACCTATGCATGGCTTCATCCATTCCCTCTAAGGGCCTTACACATGGGCCTGCCTTTCTCTGGTGGGAAATATGCACTGTCTGCAACCTACTAGGTGGTCCTTGCTGACCTCCCTTAGGTATGGTAGAATATTGGGTCCCAAAAGTTCTTTGGTTGAGGTTGGATTGGATACTTGGTATGGTTGCACTAGTAGAATACTAACCTATACCAACGGTTCCAAACCGTTGGTATAAGCCTCCAAACCGTTGGTATAGCCTATACCAACGGTTTGGAGAACCGTTGCGAAGTAAGCCGTTGGGATAGGTCTATACCAACGATTTTGGGAAAACCGTTGGTATAGACCTATCCCAACGGTTTTCAAAACCGTTGGTATAAGTAATATGAAAATCTATTCCAACGGTTATAAAACCGTTGGTATATGTATTTCAAAAAAATACATGTGGTGGGATTTGATCCCACAACCCCCCATTTATAATTAAACGCCTTAACCACTAACCTAACATAACTTTTATAAACATAACTTCATAAATATATATATGTATTATCATAATTATTTAAAATTTATATTTATATAATGTTCTCGGGTAGTAGACTTGGAAGAAATCAAAGAATCTATCCCAACGGTTTTCAAAACCGTTGGGATAGGTGATAATTTCTAGGGGTGAATGCTGGATTTTGGGCTGAGTTTTCCCAACAGTTCTTCCAAACCGTTGGGAAAGGGGGGGGGGGGGGGGGGTCTTTCCCAACAGTTCTCCCAAACCGTTGGGAAATGGGTGTTTTGAGGGGGTCTTTCCCAACGGTTCTCCCAAACCGTTGGGAAAGGGGTGTTTTGAGGCCCATTTCCCAACGGTTCTCCCAAACCGTTGGGAAAGACCCCCCCTTTCCCAACGGTTTGGGAGAACCGTTCGGAAAGGGTGTATATAAGTGTTGGGAAAGATCCGATTTCCAGTAGTGTTGGACAATTTTTTATGAGCCTTATAAAAATAATTAGTAAAAACCAAGTATTAAATGATATCTAACTTCAAAATGAATGGAAACTTTCTTCCCTAATTTAATTCTTCATGAAAATCAGAATTTGAAAGTTCTTAAATTTATCTCTTGCATGGTTCTCATGCCATAGTGAAATATTTCATGACCTTATTCAAATTCTCTCCCTCTATTATTTTAGGAACATAAATTCCAAAGAGATTCTTCTCATAATAACCTCATAAAGACAAATATTTTCACGATCTTTAACTTCTATTCATCAAAAAATGGATGGAACTTCAATCATCTTCATTATTATAGACAATGTGTCACTATTCATGCAAGTATTTGACATGAAAACCAGTCCAACAATTGTCAGAGTATCTAAGATAATTATTCATGCATGACATACAATTTCATTTAATGAATCCATAACAATTATCTAGGAATAACCTTGGAAACTCAGAGTCTTCAAACCATTTATATGTTATAAGACTTGATCACTTCATACAAGTTCCATTAACTTTGGAACTTCTTCATAATATTGACATAAATGAAATATTTCTATTTCATTAATCACTATTTTCAACCAATGACAATCATTGAAAAAAATAAAACTTATACACAATGCAGGATCTTCATAATAGACCTCCTTATTTTAATAGAACCAATTGCGCTCAATGAAAGATTAAGATAAAAATACATATAGAGATAATGTGGTTTGATATCTGGACTACAATTAAGGAAAAATATGAAATACCTAAAACTGAAATAAAATCATGGGATTCTACTATAAAATCTTCTTATGATTAAAATTATAAATATATGAATATTTTATACTACGCTTAATAGAAGACGAATTTAATAGAATATCTACTTGTTATAATTCTTTTTAAATTTGGGATAATCTCTCTATATCTCATGAGGGAACTTAAAATGTTAAATAAATATTCTAAAATACTTATTCTATTAAATATGATACATTTAATATGAAACTTTATGAATCCATTTATGATATATATCTTAGATTTAATGAAACCGTCAACACCATGCATGCACTTTGAAATAAAATTAACAATAGATATTAGGTGATGTGACTTCAAATATGTCTTCATGATAGGTGGATAGAAACATATGTTTCTATAAGATAATCATTTGAGATAAGTATGTTTTCATTAAAATAGATTACTATAAAGATTATGATGTATGAGGAGGAATTACAATTAAACAAAGAAGAGGAATATGAAGAAAATAGGAAGTTAGTAGCCTTCAAAAATTCAGGCTCAAAGCTAAAAGAAAGGATCAAAGATGAAAGTTCTAGTGATAATGAATCACCCTCAGATAGTGATGAGAAAATGGATCACTTATATAGATGATTCAAGAAATTATACCAGAATAAAAAGTTCTTTTAAAAAACCAATTATAAAGGAAAGTATGATTTTAAAGGAAGCTATAAAAAGGATAATCATTCCAGTGATGTAACCTTTGATGAGTGTATAAGAAAATTACACCTCATGGATACATGTACTAAGATGAAATATAAGAAAAAATATGAGGAAAAAGGTAAATAGTATAAAAAGGGTATAAAATCCATCAAAGTGCCTCAGAAGATAGTTCAAGTGAAACTGACTCAACTAGCGAAGATAAAAATGATAAAGATAACACATGATTTATAAAAAACTCATCCAAGGTGTGAAATAATTTTCCTATATCTTCTATACATATTTATAATATTTATGAGACTGAAAAAAACTATGAAAACATGAGAAGTGATTATTTATTTGAGTTATGTAATATACTGGAGGAAACCTTTAATAAAATTAAATATAAATACAAAAATATAAATAAGAAACATGATTTAAATATTAATTTTAAATATTACTTTACTATAGAAAAGTAAAAAAATATTAAAATGTTAAAGGAAAACAATGAACTTAAAATGACTAATGATCAATTGAAAAAGGATCTTAAAAAGTAACTAATGGTAAATAAATTCTCACTATAATTCTTAGTATGAAAACCACTCCTAAATATATGACTAGAATATGTTATCAACATGGAAAAAGAAATATTTATAAGAAAAATTTTGTTCCTAGTTCATGTTCTACCAATTCAGTAAAATTTTCATATTATTTTGGACCTAATAAATTTTCTATTTCAAAAATCTTAAATTGTTTTTATAGGAAACCGGTTAAACAACTTTGGATTCCTAAATACATTTTCACTAATATTTCTAGAACCAATAAAATATGGGTACCAAAATAATATCTTGTTAAAACTTTGTTGTAGGAAACCTACTTGAAGAGTAATATTAAACACCCATGGTATTTTTACTGTGTATGTTCCAAACACATGACTGGGGACTACTCAAGATTTAAGAAAATTATCAAAGTAGATGGTGGTCATGTCACTTTTGGTGATAATGTCAAAGGAAAAATAATTTGACTCAGTCAAATTAGTAACTCTAATACTATTTTGATTTCCAAAGTCTTATTTATTGATGTATTAAAATGTAATCTTCTTAGAATCTCATATTCATGTGAGATAGTTATCATGCTATGTTTGAGAATAATTCTTTCAAGTTTTTTGATTCTAAAATGATTTAGTTTTAAATGATTTGTGAAATGAAAATGTTTATGCCATTGATTGAATTAATTATTTTCTAAAAATATTTATTATTTAAGTTTATTTCACAAAGAATATGATAATTGGAATAGGGTATTGTGATATTTCAATATAAAATCACTTAGAAATATAAATAGTAAAGGATTAATGAAGGATATTCCTAAACTAGAATTCCCAAAAGACAATGTCTATAACCCATGTCAAAAAGGGAAGTAAAATTAAATCAATTTCAAACCAAAGAAATAAGTTTCAACTTCTCAACCCCTATAGTTGGATCACTTGGAATTTTTTGGACCCTCTAGATTTTATAGACTAAATGGGATGAACTATGATTATGTTATTGGAGATGAATTTTCTAGATACACCTGGGTATTCTTTTTAGCTCACAAAAGTGAATATTGTTATTATTTTTTAAAATATGAAAAGTCTGTAAATAATATTTGTGGGCATAGAATTAAGACATTAAGAAGTGATCATGGCTGTGAGTTTGAAAATCAAGACTTTGAATATTTATTCTCACAACATGGCTATAGTCAAAACTTTTCTACTCCTAGGTCCCCAAAACAGAATGGTATAGTAGTTTGAAGAAATATAAACCTTCAAGAAATTTCTTGGACCATACTCAATGAGTATGATTTTCCTGTTTACTTTTGGGATGATGATATGAACAAAACTTTCTATATTATTAATATATTTCTAATTAGACCACTTTTAAAGAAAAACCTATATGAGTTATGAAATGTTAGAAAACCAACATTTAATTTCTTTAGATTTTTTGGTTGTAAAGTCTTTATAATCAATAAAAAGGAAAATTTATAAAAAATTTCATCCAAAAGTGATGGAGGAATTTTCCTTGTATATTCGACATCCAGTAAATCATACAGGGTATTTAATAAAAGGACTAAGATTTATAGGAATTTTTTCATATAAAATTTGATGAAACATATACACATGAGCTTAATACCCCTTTAGAAAACCTTAGGATGACATTTTTAATTTAGATATCAATTCCAAACCTAGTGTTAATTATATTAATCCTGCTATAGAAAAGCTCCCAATTATGAAGAATTGTTTGAAACTAAACCTATAGAAGAAAATGAGGTATCAAATACTTCAATCCCTAGATCTATTAGGACTCGTAGAAACCATACCTTAGATTCTATTATTTGATACCTAGATAAAGGTACTCAAACTAGAGATTATCTTAGAATACTAGGTAAACATAAATCTTTCTTGTCACATCTTGAACTGAAGAACATCACTAAATTAATAGATGATGAATTTTGGGTAATAATAATATAAGAAGAATTGAATCAATTTGAAAGAAATAAATTCTGGGAAATAGTTGAAAGACCTAAGTACTTCCTGACTATTGTAACTAAATGGGTGTATAGAAACATGGTATATTCGATAGGAACTATAATTAAAAATAAATTAAGACTAGTTGAACAAGGATATAGTTAAGAGGAAGGTATTTACTAAGAGGAAACATTTGAACTAGTAGATATACTTGAATCCATCATAATGCTATTTTCCTATGCAACACATTTGGATTTAAAATTATATCAAATGGATGTAAAAAGTGAATTTCTAAATGGTTATATAATTTAGAATTTTTCTATTGAACAACCCATTGGATTTCAAAAACCCCCAATTTCCAAATCATGTATTTAAATTAAAAAATATTTATCTGGTTTAAAATAATATCCTATATCTTGTTTTGATAGACTCATCTCATTTATAATTTCTAAAGGTTTTACTAAAGGAATAACTGATTTTAATCTATTTAGTAAAATAATTTAAAAATATGTTTTGTTATTACAAATCTATATTGATGATATTATATTTTTATCTTCAAGAAAATATCTATGTACTAAATTTTTAAATATGATAGAAAATGAATTTTAAATGAGTTTGATGAGTGAATTTATAGCGACCCAAGCCTTTTACATATAAAATTTCATTATTTCAAGCATAATTAATCATCAGAGTACAATCCAAGGATCATTAAGTCTAGTGTCTTGGAAGACTAGGTACATATAACATAAAACATGGGGATAAAAAAACTTCTTTATTTAATCTTCATAAATATATTATAAATTTCTTTGAGCTCTTACATCTACATAGGGTACCCTGGGGAACACCTGGACAAAGGGATGAGCTAAAAAATGCCCAGTAAGAGAATAAACATAAGGATACATCTCAAGCACATGTGTTCGGAGGCATGACATAAAGATATCCAAAGAATGAAACTTATAAAATCATTTAATATAATAATGGGATCACATAAACATGGAATCATATAAATGTGGCAGAATCATAAATCATATCTTTAGTACAGGTCAAGGAAATCCGCCAATCCCGTTTCCCATTTCAGTACGGGTCAAGGCTAACCACCAATCTCGTTTCACATTGCATCTCATGAGACTTAACCTTACCCAATGCATTGGAGCTCTATCTGGGAACACCCATCTCAACATATTCATGAATATTCTTGCCACATAAATAATCTTTCCACATAAATAATCATACATAATCAACCATACATAAACATAAGGGTACCCATGGAAAGAATGGGGTACCACAATCAATGCATAAAACATATCCAATGGGTGTATCATGAAAGTGTCCATGAAAGGAAGGGATTAGAACATACATTTACATTCATAGGGTAAAATAGGCATATAACATGGTAAGTGGTGTCAAATATAAGTGATAACATATAAAAAAATGCATTTTAGAAACATTAGCATTAAAACATTTTTGTACAGTTTTAAGGAAAACACTCTAGAGCTTTTCAAATAGAAAAGAGGAAATTATTTTATATAAAACCAGAATTGAAATAAGAAGGTTTTCATAATAAAAGTACTGATTTTATAAATACAAGGATAGAGTTCACTTGAAATTTGGGTAAAAATTTGGGAAGTCCCCTTAAAACAGGTTTGCTTATCGGAATGTTCTAAGGAGGGAATCTTTCAAAATGATGTATATCCCCGAAAGAATGTGATGGAAGGGTCTTGATATAATAATCTTGTAAAAATAACCATAAGTAATAAGACTCACAAAGATAGATAATATAACACCATTTTAAAATAAAGATAAGGCAACCTGAAAGAACAAAGAATGTTCGGGTAGAATTCATTATGATTTTATCGGCATAGTGTTGGGTGTGACCAAGAGGGATTGATGAGAGAGAAATGCGATTGATAATCAATTATAAATCTAGAATTAAGTATGTGGTAGGTTCTTAGGAATAACCCATCATTATCTAGTACACATATAAAGGCATAGTATAGAGGACAATCTTGATTAAGAGAGAAAAGGAGAGGATCCCTTACCTTATATCCGGTGGTGTTCTCCACTTGTTATTAATGAACTGAATAAAAAAGTTAGTATTATTAATTAATAAGTACAGAAACTCTTATATATGTAATTTATTTATTATTAACCTTTTTAGTTCATTAAAATCCCTTTTTATTAGTTATAAGGTTCAATTTCATTGTTTGGCTCGTTTGTTTACTTGGCTTTAAAAGATCGGTTCACTTATATTCAAGTTTGTATTATATGCAAGATGAAATCGGTTGTCCAGAATTAAAGTTATATTCTTTAGTTCATATAAAGTAGATTAAATGGTTTTAATTGTAATTAGGTTACTTAGAGTTATTTCTAATTATTAGATATATAACCTTAGTGGTAACCGTTTTTGTTAATCGGTGGATTTGATTACAAAGAATGTGTTTTTCATTATAACTTAATTCCATTTGTACCAAAAGATTACAAAACAAAAAATAGGATATATTACATATATAATAATCTGGTTCAACCATAACACAAATTATTTCATGACCATAATTAAAGATAATAAAAGAAATTGATAAACCGTTGTCCTTGAATGTGCTAAATTGGCACATCTCAAACGGTGCTTTCATTTCTTTCAAATAAAAAGGCTGGGGAAAGGGTAGAATATAATGAAATATACCACTAGAATGAAGAAATTCTAGTACATGTATGTTAATGGATTTATCATACTATTATGGTGAAGGGAGGTGGGGAAAAAAATAAGAAAGAAAATAATTTAAAATAAAAGAAGAAATTTGGGAAGAGGAATTTACCTCTTGAGACTTCCTCCTTTGAGAACCTCTTAAGAGGAGAGATTTTGGTATTTTGAGGAGGCTGAGAGATTTTGGACATGGGGGAGGACCTTGGGGAGAGATTTGGAAAGAAATTAGAGAAGTCTTGGAGCTTGAGAGGAGTAGAGAGAAGAGGGAGTGAAGGGGGGTTTTTATAGTGAAGGAGAGGAGGGATTTCATGATATTATAATCATTAATTTATTATTTCTTCCCAAGACAAGGAATAGTAAGTATTACATGACCAAGAATAGTAAATTATTCATGTGAATTCGAAACAATTGGGATTACATCAGCATAACATCATCGATGACTCGATTAATTCATTATTTAGCATTTATTGTGAATTATGAGATTCTACTATTCATCAAAATTTCAAGTATTTCAAAAAAATCCCAAAAATTCACCCTAACCATTTTTCAACGTTCATAATCCAAAAATGAAGTCCAATTTTCAAAAATAATTTTCTAAATGTGATTATTTTAATATTTAATTAAAATCATAATTTATTATCAAAAACCAGATTTAAAACATGCATTAAATCATTCTAAAACATATGTATATTGTACTTCCAACTTGAATATTATTTTTATACTATCATAGGTGAGGTTAATATTCATTAGGGTATATCACTATTCATAAGGATATGTTACTATTCCTTAGGGTAGGTTACTATTCACCAAAAAATATTTTTGTTTTATTAGACTCCAAAAAACTCCTTGAACACAACCGTGTATGCTAGATTTTAGAAATTCCAAACACATAAGTGAAAAAATTATATTTAAAGGTCACTTATCACTTAGTAGTTCATTATGTTGTGTTTTCATGTGATTTTATGACATAAATATAAGAAGAGAATTTCCATTGAAAAACTTTGGGTCGTTACATTCTTCCCCCCTTATGAAATTTCGCCCTCGAAATTTCGTTTTACATACTAAGCCAAAATTAGGTGCGGGTACTTTTCCTTCATTGCTTCCTCCAATTCCCATGTTGCTTCCTCAAACTTATGGTTCCTCCAAAAAACTTTGACAAGATGGGTTGTCTTGTTGCGTAGAACCTTATCTCTCCGATCTAGAATCTTTACTGGCTGCTTCTCATAAGAGAGATCATCTTCCAGCTGCACCACCTCTGAGTTTAGTACATGTGAGGGATCAGGTATGTACTTCCTCAAGAGTGATACGTGGAAACATCATGAACTCGAGCCATATTCGGTGGAAGTTCAAGACAATAGGCCACGACTCCTATGCGGTAAAGGATCTCAAAGGGGCCAATATACCTTGGGCTTAACTTCCCTTTCTTCCCGAATCCCATGAATCACTTCCATAGAGATATTCGAAGGAAGAATTTATCTCCAATGTCGAAATCCAAGTCCCTTCGACGATTGTCCGCATAACTCTTTTGCTGACTTTGAGCAGCTTTGATGTGTTTCTGGATGACTTGAACCTTCTCTATCATATCTTGAACAAGATCAAGTCTAAGTAGCTTTCTTTCTCCAACTTCATCCCAACAGGTTGGAGTTCTACATCGCTTTCCATACAGAGCTTCATATGGAGCCATCCGAATACTCGAGTGGAAGATATTGTTGTATGAGAACTCAACCAATGGGATATGATGATCCCATCCACCTTTGAATTCTAGATAGGAGGCTGTAAGCATATCTTCAAGCGTCTGAATAGTTCTTTCAGACTGGCCATCAATTTGGGGGTGATAGGCCGTGCTGAAATTTAATTTAGCACTCAAAGAATGTTGAAGGCTCCTTTAGAATTTAGATGTGAACCTTGGATCAAGGTCAGAGACAATTGAGAGTGGAACATCATGCAGTCTCACCACTTCCTTCACATATAACCTTGCAAGTTTTTCAAGGGAGAGATCTTCCCGAATAGCGATGAAATGGGATGTCTTGGTGAGTCAGTCAACCACAACCCATATCACATTATTTCCCTTTGACGTCTTCGGGAGACCCGTGACAAAGTACATAGTAACATTTTACCATTTCCACATGGGTATAGGAAATGGATGCATCATACCTTTGGACTTTTTTCACTCAGATTTAACTTGCTGACATACCAATCACCTTGATATATATTCTGCAATCTCCTTATTCATGTTATCCCACCAGAAGTGTTCTCAAAGATCACGATACATTTTGGTACTCCCAAGATGGATAAAGAAGGTCGATCTATGTGAATCGTTCAATATATCCTTCTTTATCTCTGGATTAGATGGTACACAATATCGTGTCCCAAATCTTAAAACTCCTTCCTCATCAATTTTGAAATCAGAGGATTTCCCATTTTTAACAGCTTCCACCCCTTTCTGAATTTCCACATCCTTTCTTTGAGCATCCTTTATTTTCTCCAAGAGGGATGGTTGAGCAATCATTTGAGAAAGGATTGATGATGTTCCTACCTTAATGATTCCCATGTCCATCCTTTGGAAATCTAAGAAGATCAGATCCCTTTGAATTCTCATCATTGATAAATATGCAGGATCCTTTCTACTTAGAGCATTCGCCACCTTGTTTGACTTACCGGGATGGTTGTGGATTGAGCAGTCATAATCCTTGATGAGCTCTATCCATCTTTGTTGGCGCATATTAAGCTCTTTCTGTGTGAATATATATTTGAGACTCTTGTGGTCAGTATATATCTTACATTTTTCCCCATAGAGAAAATGCCACCAGATTTTCAAAGCAAAGATCACAGCCGCCAACTCCAGATCATGCATGGGATAGTTTTGCTCATGGATTTTCAGCTGCCTTGAGACATAGGCTATCACTTTATCATTTTTCATTAGCACACAACCTAATCCTTTCTTAGAAGCATCACTATACACCACCAAGAGTTCTCCACTTGAAGGGAGTGTGAGTACCGGCGTAGTGATAATTCTCTTTTTCAACTCCTTGAAACAGTCTTCACATTCCTGTGTCCAAACGAACTTTACTCCCTTCCGTGTTAGCTTGGTCATTGGTTTTGATAATCATGAAAATTTCTTCAATAATATTCGATAATACCCAGCTAGACCTAAAAAACTTCGGATCTCTGTTACAGAAGATGACCTCGGCCACTCTTCAATTGCCTTCGTCTTGGAAGGGTCCACAGATATCCCTTTCCTGGTGATAACATACCCCAATAATGATACTTCCTCCATCCAAAACTCACATTTACTGTACTTTTCATACAACTTATCCCTTCTCAAAGTCTTTAACACAGTTTCCAAATGCTCCTCATGTTCCTCCTTGCTCTTGGAGTATATCAGAATATCATCAATAAAGACCAACACAAATTTGTCGAGGTAATCTCTAAAGACTGTATTAATTAAATACATGAAAATTACTGGATAATTAGTGAGTCTGAAGGGCATCACTATGAACTCATAGTGTCCATACCTCATTCAAAAGGCAGTATTGGGAATATCTTCCTTCCTCACCTTTAGTTGGTGATATCCCGACCAAAGGTCCACCTTAGAAAAATAACTGGACCCACGAAGCTAATCGAACAATTCATCTATCCGTGGAAGGGGATACTTGTTCTTTATAGTGATTTTATTGAGCTCACGATAATCAATGCAGAGGTGCATTGATCCATCCTTCTTCTTGACGAAGAGGACTGGATCACCCCATGGTGAAGCACTCGGGTGTATAAAACCCTTATCCATATTCTCCTATAACCGCTTCTTCATCTCTTCTAGATCTATGGTGGCCATTCTGTAAGGTGAATTTGATATTGGTAGAGATCCAGGGTTAAGTTTAATTGAAAACTCAACCTCTCGGTCAGGGGGAAGACCAGAAAACTCTTCGGGGAATACATCAGTGTAATCCATCACAATAGGCATGTCTTCAAGCATGATTATCTCCTTTGTCTCAATCATTTGAGCAAGGTATGCATGTTCATAAGGAAGAAATATCTACACTTGAGACGATTCTTCTAAAGGAGACTCATCTTCCTCCTTGCACTTGTAAAGAATCTAAGGATACTTTGGGATGTGAAGTTTAATCTCCTTTTCCCGACAATTGATGTTGTCCTTATACAAAGATAGCCAATCCATGCCCAAGATAACGTCAAACTCCACTAAAGGAAGTTTGAAAAGATTTTCTGGGAGGTTTAGTCCACAAAAATTAACTAGGGATGAGTTATAAAACATGGATGCAATAATTTACCCATTCGCTGTTCTCACAGATAAATTTTCCTCTAAATTTTGAGGTGGTGTTTGAACTGTTCTACTAAACTTTCAAGATATGAAAGAATGCGTAGAACCAGAATAAAATAGTACATTCACTATTCTTGAATGAATAACAAGCATACCTGTCACCTCATCGTTTTCTGGATCCTCCTCAGCAGTAGTGATAGCATAATCCCTCCCTTGTTGCCTTAGATGTTGTTGCTAATTGCCTCCGACAACCCTCAGCTTAGGGAAATTGTTTGCATAATTCCCAATATCCTTACATTTAAAACACCGCACTGCAGGCTGAGTGTCGATCTGAAACTTCCATTCTTCTTCAACATTAGCGGGATTTTTCATATCCCTTTGGCAGTTCTTGGATAGATGACCAAACTTTCCACATTTGAAGCAATTCCTGGTTCCCTTGAGACAGTCACCAAGATGCTTCTTCCCACAATTCTTGCAAAGGGGAAAGTGAGGATTCTTTCCATCATGGGATTTGTTTGATGAACCACCCATGTTGTTCTCTATTTTCCACTTCTTGTCACTAGGACCATGAGACCACTAAGAGTCTCCCATCTCCATTTCAACCTTGAGGGCACAATGTACAATCTCCTCATAGCAGTCGAATTCTCGAATTGCCAACACTTTTTTAGACTCATCTTTAGTCTGCTAAAGAAGTGATACACCTTGATTTCGATGTTCATGACAAAGCCAGAGGCGTACCTTGAAGCATTGTAAAGTTCTCTTCATACGCCCCGATGGACTCATATTCCTTATGATTGAGTCCAAGTAACTCTCTTTACCTCTTAAGATGAAGGGTTTGAGGAAAATATCTATTAAAAAACATCCTCTTGAATTCCTCCCAATATATGGAATCAATTTCCTCTTGGGACTTCGTATTCTTGATCAGTGTCCACCACTGATCAGCCTCCCCATCAAAACGATAGACTTCCAGTACAACTTTATCTTCTTCCGAGCACTAGAGGACATAGAAAATCTTTTCAATGGAGTTAATCCATTGTTCTACGAGGAGGGGATCAGAAGACCCGCTAAACATGGGAGGCCTTTGCTGTATGAAGGATTCTACAACAACTTGCTCTTTCCTTGGAGGAGGGGGACGTTATACCTGATTCAAGTTATTATTTATAACTCGAGCCAGCTGAGCAAGTACTGCCATGAAGTTTTGAGCACCCGCTTCCGTCACATCAGGCATGTCATTAGGACAATCATCACATTGCCTATCACATTGTCTATTGTAAAGTGTTCTTCAATTTCACTCCATTAACTAAGAAAAAGAACGTATAATTAGAGGTATTGAATACTTAGCTATTGAGCATAAAAAGGAAACTTTTAACATTAAAGGATAAACTTATAAAGAATAAGTACATCCTAACTTGTGATTCCTTAGGATTATATCTAGGTTATCCTTGATCTATTTCTTAACTTATATTCTTATGGGCTTCCCCCCCTTAATAATGGTTTGTACTAAGCTCGTGAATCTACCGAAGCATATCCCTCGGAAGTGTCATAACCAATAGTGCAGAAAGGCCCGTTATCGTGCACTAGTTCCTGTTCGAGTCTAGCTCAAAGCGGTGTTTTCAGGTTTTACCCCTAGATACATCTGTGCCAGAGCCACCTCTACCTGCTCGTATCCAGACAGGGATGTATTTGCTTGATAAACCACTTACTCTATACTCACAAAAATTTAGGACTGTTTTCTTATACTTTGTATCATCCTTATGGTTCTCACTAAGGTGCTCTATTACTAATCTCCAAAAATAACTAGACCATCCTCTGATACCAACTATAGAAACCTGATCCTTTTATATATAACATTTCATTATTTCAAGAATAATTAATCATCAGAGTACATGCCAAGGATCGTTAAGTCTAGTGTCTTGGAAGACTAGGTACATATAACATAAAACATGGGGCTAAAAAAAACTTCTTTATTTAATCTCCATAAAGACCTTATAACTTTCTTTGAGCTCTTACAACTGCATAGGGTACCCTGGGGAACACATGAAGAAAGGGATGAGCTAAAAAATGCCCAGTAAGGGAATGAACATAAGGATACATCTCAAGCACATGAGTTAGGAGGCATGACATAAAGATATACAAAGCATGAAACTTATAAAATCATTTAATATAAGAATGGGATCAAATAAAAATGGAATCATATAAATGTGGTATAATCATAAATCATATCTTTAGTACGGGTCAAGACAATCCTCCAATCCCATTTCCCATTTCAGTACGGGTCAAGGCTAACAACCAATCTCGTTTCACATCACATCTCATGAGACTTAACCTTACCCAATGCATTGGAGATCTATATGGGAGAACCCATATCAACATATTCATGAATATTATTTCCACATAAATAATCTTTCCACATAAATAATCATATATAATCAACCATACATAAACATAAGGGTGCCCATAGAAAGAATTGGGTACCACAATCATGACATAAAACATATCCAATGGGAGTATCATGAAAGTGTCCATGAAAGGAAGGGATTAGAACATAAATGGACATTAATAGGGTAAAATAGGAATATAACATGGTAATTGGTGTCAAATATAAGTTACAACATATAAAAAAATGTATTTTAGAAACATTATCACTAAAACATTTTTGTGCGGTTTTAAGGAAAACACTATAGAGCTTTTCAAATAGAAAAGAGGAAATTATTTTATATAAAACCAGAATTTAACCAAGAATGTTTCATAATAAAAATAAATATTTTATAAATACAATGTTATTTTAAAACATAGGATAGAGTTCACTTTAAATTTGGGTAAAAACTTGGGAAGTCCCCTTAAAACAGGTTTGCTTATCAGAAAGTTCTAAGGAGGGAATCTTTCAAAATCATGTATATCCTCAAAAGAATGTGATGGAAGGGTATTGATATAAGAATATTGTAAAACTAACCAGAATTCATAAGACTCACATATATAGATAATATAACACCATTTTGAAAGAAAGATAAGGCATCCTGAAAGAACAAATAATGTTTGGGTAGAATTCGTTACGATTTTATCGGCATGGTGTTGGGTGTGACCAAGAGGGATTGATGAGAGAGAAATGGGGTTTCTAATCACTTATAAATCTATAAGGAAGTATTTTGGAGGTTCTTAAGAATACCCCATAATTATATAGTACACATATAAAGGCATAGTATAGAGGACAATCTTGATTAAGAGAGAAAAGGAGAGGATCTCTTACCTTATATCCGGTGGTGTTATCCACTTGTTATTAATGAACTAAATAAACAAATTAGGATTATTAATTAATAAGTAAAGAACCTATTATATATTTAATTTATTTATTATGACCCTTTTTAGTTCATTCAAAGTCGTTTTGATTAGTTATAAGGTTCAATTTCATTGTTTGGCTCATTTGTTTACTTGGATTTAAAAGATCGGTTCACTTATATTCAAGTTTGGATTATATGCAAGATGAAAGTGGTTGTCCAGAATTAAAGTTATATTCTTTAGTTCCTATATAGGATATTACATGGTTTTAATTTTAATTAGGTTACTTAGAGTGGTGTTGAATTATTATATATATAACCTTAGAGGTAACCGTTTTTGTTAATCGGTGGATTTGATTACAAAGAATGTATTTTTCATGATAACTTAATTACATTTGTACCAAAATATTACAGAACCACAAATATGATATATTAAATATATAAAAATATGGTTCAAACATAACACAAATGGTTTCATGACCAGAATTAAATATAATAAAAGAAATTGATAAACTGTTGTCCTTGAATGTGCTAAATTGGCACATCACAAACGATGCTTTCATTTCTTTCAAATAAAAAGGGTGGGGAAAAGGGAGAAGATAATGAAATATACCACTAGCATGGAGAAATTCCAGTACATGTATGTTACTGGATTTATCATACTATTATGGTGAAGGGAGGTGAGAAAAGAAAATAAAAAAGAAAAGAACTTAAAAGAAAAGAAGAAATTTGGGAAGAGGAATTTACCTCTTGAGACTTCCTCCTTTGAGAACCTCTTAAGGGGAGAGGTTTTGGTATTTTGAAGAGACTGAGAGCTTTTGGATGTGGGGGAGGAACTTGGAGAGAGATTTTCCAGATATTATAGAAGTCTTGGAGCTTGATAGGAGTGGAGAGAAGAGGGAGTGAAGGGGGGTTTTTGTAGTGGAGGAGAGGAGGGATTTCAGGATATTATAATCATTAATTTATTATTTCTTCCCAAGACAAGAATTAGTAAGTATTACATGTCCAAGAATAGTAAATGGGTCATGTGAATTCGAACCAAGTGGGCTTACATCAGCAGAACATCATCGATGACTCAATTAATCCATTATTTAGCACTTATTGTGAATTATCGGATTCAACTATTCATCAAAATTTCAAGTATTTCAAAAAAATCCCAAAAATTAAACATAACCATTTTTCAATGTGTAGAATCCAAAAATGAATTCCATTTTCCAAAAATAATTTTATAAATTTGATTATTTTAATATTTAATTAGAATTATAATTTATTATCAAAAACCAGATTTAAAAAATGCATTATCTCATTCTAAAACATAGGTACATTATACTTCCAACTTGAATATTATTTTTATACTATCATAGGTAAGGTTAATATTCATTAGGGTATATCACTATTCATAATGGTATGTTACTATTCATTAGGGTAGGTTACTATTCACCAAAAAATATTTTTGTTTTATTAGACTCCAAAAAACACCTTGAACACAACCGTGTATGCCAGATTTTTGAAATTCCAAACACATAAGTGACAAAATTTTCTTTAAAGGTCACTTATCACTTAGTAGTTCATTATGTTGTGTTTTCATGTGATTTTATGACATAAATATAAGAAGGTAATTTCCATTGAAAAACTTTGAGTCGTTACATTCTTCCCCCCTTATGAAATTTCACCCTCGAAAATTAGTTTTACATACTAAGCCAAAAGCATGTGCAGTTACTTTTCCTTCATTGCTTCCTCCAATTCCCATGTTGCTCCCTCAAACTTATGGTTCCTGCACAACAATTTGACAATATGGGTTGTCTTGTTGCGTAGAACCTTATCTCTCCGATCCAGAATCTTTAATGGCTTCTCCTCATAAGAGAGATAATCTTCCAACTGCACCACCTCTGAGTTTAGTACATGTGTGGGATCAAATATGTACTTCCTTAAGACTGATACGTGGAAAAAATCATGAACTCGATCCATATTCGGTGGAAGTGCAAGCCGATAGGCCATGGATCCTATGCGGTAAAGAATCTCAAAGGGGCCAATATACCTTGGGGTTAGCTTCCCTCTCTTCCCGAATCGCATGACTCTCTTCCATGGAGATATTTGAAGGAAGACTTTATCTCTAATGTAGAAGTCCAAGTCCCTTAGATGGTTTTCAGCATAGCTCTTTTTCTGACTTTGAGCAGCTTTGATGTGTTTTTGGATGACTTGAACCTTCTCTGTCATCTCTTGAACAAGATCAGGTCCAAGTATCTTTCTTTCTCCAACTTCATCCCAATAGGTTAGAGTTCTACATCGCTTTCCATACAGAGCTTCATATGGATTCATACAAATACTCAAGTGGAATCTATTTTTGTATGAGAACTCAACCAATGGGAGATTCTTATCCCATCCACCTTTGAATTCTAGTGAGAAGGCTCTAAGAATATCTTCAAGCGTCTGAATAGTTCTTTCAGACTGGCCATCAGTTTGGGGGTGATAGGCCGTGCTGAAATTTAATTCAGTACTCAAAGAATGTTTAAGTCTCCTCCAGAATTTAGATGTGAACCTTAGATCATGGTCAGAGAAAATTAAGAGTGGAACAATGTGTAGTCTCACCACTTCCTTCACATATAACTTTGAAAGTTGTTCAAGAGAGATATCTTCCTAAATAGCGATGAAGTGGGATGTCTTGGTGAGTCGGTCAACCACAACCCATATCGCATTATTTCCCTTCAACGTCTTCGGGAGACCCGTGACAAAGTCCATAGTAACATTTTCCCATTTTCAGATGGGTATAGGAAATGGATGCATCATACCTTTGGAATTTTGTCGCTCAGCTTTAACTTTCTGACATACCAAGCACCTTGATATATATTCCACAATCTCCTTATTCATGTGATCCCACCAGAAGTGTTCTCAAAGATCACGGTACATTTTTGTACTCCCAGGATGGATAGAGAAGGTCGATCTATGTGAATCATTAAATATCTCCTTCTTTATCTTTGGATCAGATGGTACACATAATCGTGTCCCAAATCTTACAACTCCTTCCTCATCAATTTTGAAATCAGAGGATTTCCCATTTTTAACAGCTTCCACCCTTTTCTGAATTTCCACATCCTTTCTTTGAGCATCCTTTATTTTATCCAAGAGGGATGGTTGAGAAATCATTTGAGAAAGGATTTATGATGTTCCTCCCTTAATGATTCCCATGTCCATCCTTTGCAAATCTAAGAAGATCAAATCCCTTTCAATTCTCATCATTGATAAAGATGCAGGATCCTTTCTACTTAGGGAATCCACCACCTTGTTTGCATTACTGGGATGGTAGTGGATTGAGCAGTAATAATCCTTGATGAGCTCTATACATATTAGTTGGTGCATATTAATCTCTTTTTGTGTGATTATATATTTGAGACTCTTGTGGTCAGTATATATCTCACATTTTTCCCCATAGAGATAATGCCACTAGATTTTCAATGCAAAGATCATAGCCGCCAACTCCAGATCATGTGTGGGATAGTTTTTCTCATGGATTTTCAGCTACCTTGAGGCATAGTCTATCAATTTATCATTTTTCATTAGCACACAACCTAAGAATTTCTTTGAAGCATCACTATACACCACAAAGATTTCTACACTTGAAGAGAGTGTGAGTACCAGCGCCGTGATAAGCCTCTTTTTCATCTCCTTGAAACTGTCTTCACATTCCTATGTCCAGACAAACTTTACTCCCTTCCTTGTCATCTTGGTCATTGGGTTTGAAAATTGTGAAAAGTTTTTCAAGAATTGTCGATAATACCCAGCTAGACCTAAAAAACTGCGGATCTCCGTTACAGAAGTTGGCCTCGACCACTCTTCAATTGCCTTTGTCTGGGAAGGGTCCACAAATATCCATTTCCTGGTGATAAAATTCCCCAAGAATGATACTTCCTCCATCCAAAACTCACATTTACTATACTTTACATACAACTTATCCCCTCGCAAAGTCTTTAACACAGTTTCCAAATTCTCCTCATGTTCCTCCTTACTCTTGGAGTATATCAAAATATCATCATTAAAGACCACCACAAATTTGTCTAGGTAATCTCTAAAGACTCTATTCATTAAATCCATGAAAATTGCTGGTGCATTAGTGAGTCCGAAGGGCATCACTATGAACTCATAATGTCCATACCTCGTTCGAAATGCAGTCTTGGGAATATCTTCCTTCCTCACCTTTAGTTGGTGATATCCTGACCGAAGGTCCACCTTAGAGAAATAACTAGCCCCACAAAACTGATCGAACAAGTCATCTATCCATGGAAGGGGATACTTGTTCTTTATAGTGATTTTATTGAGCTCACGATAATCAATGTAGAGGCACATTGATCCATCCTTCTTCTTGACGAAGAGGACTGGAGCACCCCACGGTGAAGCAATCGGGCGTATAAAACCATTCTCCATATTCTCCTGTTACTACTTCTTCAGATATTCTAGCTCTACGGTGGCCATTCTGTAAGGTGTCTTTGAGATTGGAAGAGATCCAGGGATAAGTTCAATTGAGAACTTAACCTCTCAATCAGGGAGAATACAAGGAAACTCTTCGGGGAATACATCAGTGTAATCCCTCATGATGGGCATGTCTTCAAGCATGATTCTATCTTTTGTCTCAATAATTTGAGAAAGGTATGAATGCTCATAAGGAAGCAATATCCACACTTGAGACGATGCTTCTAAAGGAGGCTCATCTTCCTCCTTGCACTGGTAAAGAATTAGAGGATGCTTCGGGATGTGAAGAGTAATCTCCCTTTCCTAACAATTGATGTTAGCCTTATACAAAGATAGCCAATCCATGTCCAAGATAGCGTCAAACTCCACTAAAGGAAGTATGACAAGATTTTATGGGAGGTTCAGTCCACAAACATTAACCGGGGAAGAGTTATAAACCATGGATGCAATAATTTCCCCATTCACTGTTCTCACAAATAACTTTTCCTCCAAATTTTGAGGTGGTGTTTGAACAGTTCTACTAAACTTTCAAGATATGAAAGAATGTGTAGAACCAGAATCAAATAGTATATTCACTATTATTGAATGAATAACAAGCGTACCTGTCACCACATCGTTTTCCGGCTCCACCTTAGTAGTAGTGATAGTATAAGACCTTCATTGTTGCCTTGGAGGTTGTTACTGATTTCCTCTGACAACCATCGGCTTAGGGAAATTGTTCGCATAATGCCCAAGCTCCTTGAAGTTAAAACACTACACTGCAGGATGAGTGTTGATCTGAACCTTCTGTTCTTATTCAAAATTAGCGGGATTTTTCATATCCCTTCAGTAGTTCTTGGCCAGATGACCAAACTTTCCGCATTTGAAGCAATTCCCGGTTCCCTTGAGACAATCACCAAGATGCTTCTTACCACAATTCTTGAAAAGGGGAAAGTGAGGCTTCTTTCCATCATGGGATTTGTTTGATGAACCACCCATGTTGTTCTCCGTTTTCCACTTCTTATCACTAGACCCATGAGACCACTTAAAGTCTCCCATCTCCATTTCAACCTTGAGGGAACAACGGGAAATCTCCTCATAGCAGTCAAAGTCTTGAATTGCCAACACTTTTCATAGACTTGTCTTTAGTCCACTAAAGAAGCAATCCACCTTGCTTTCGGTGTTCATGAAAAAGCCAGAGGCGTACCTTGAAGGCCTTGTAAATTTTTCTTCATACGCCCCGATGGACTCATCTTACTTCTACTTGAGTCCAAGGAACTCTCTTTCTATCTTGAGATGGAGGGTTCGAGGAAAATATTTGTTGAAAAAAATCCTTTTGAATTACTCCCAATCTATGGAATCAATTTCCTCTTGGGACTTCGTATTCTTGATCAGTGTCCACCACTGATCAGCTTCCCCATCAAAACGATAGACTTCCAGTACAAATTTCTCTTCTTCCAAGCACTGGAGGACAGAGAAAATATTTTCAATGGAGTTAATCCATTGTTCTGCAAGGAGGGGATCAGAAGACCCACTAAACATGGGAGGCCTTTGCTGCATGAAGGATTCTATGACAACTTTCTCTTTCCTTGGAGGAGGGGGACATTTCACCTGATTCAAGTTATTATTCATAACTCAATCCAGCTGAGCAAATACAACCATGAAGTTTTGAGCACCCGCTTCTATCACATCAGGCATGTCATTACGACAATCATCACATTGCCTATCGCATTGGTTTTTGGAACGTGTTCTTCTATTTCCTGCCATTAACTAAGAAAAATAATGTATAATTATAGTTCTTGAATACTTAGCTATTGAGTATAAAAAGGAAACTCTGAACATTAAAGGATAAACTTATAAAGAATAAGTACATCCTTACTTGTGATTCCTTATGATTATATCTAGGTTATCCTCGATCTATTTCTTAACTTCTATTCTTATGGGTTTTTCTCCCTTAATAATGGTTTTTACTAATCTCGTGAATCTACCAAAGAATATACCTAGAGAGTGTCATAACCAAGAGTGCAGAAAGGAACGTTATCATGCACCAGTTCCCGTTCGAGTCTATATCAATGTGGTGTTTTTGAGTTTTACCCCTAGATACATCTGTGCCAGAGCCGCCTCTACCTGATCGTATCTAGACAATGATGTATTTTCTTGATAAACCACTTACTCTATACTCACCAAAATTTAGGACTGTTTTCTTGTACTTTGTCTCATCCTTAAGGTTCTCACTAAGGTTCTCTATTCCTAATCTCCAAAAATAACTAGACCATCCTCTGATACCAACTATAGTGACCCGAGACTTTTACATATAACATTTCATTATTTCGAACATAATTAATCATCAGAGTACAATCCAAGTATCGTTAAGTCTAGTGTCTTGGAAGACTAGGTACATATAACATAAAACATGGGGATAAAAAAATTCTTTATTTAATCTCCATAAATAGCTTCTAACTTTCTTTGAGCTCTTACATCTGAATAGGGTACCCTGGGGAACACATGAACAAAGGGATGAGCTAAAAAATGCCCAGTAAGGGAATGCACATCAGGATACATCTCAAGCACATGAGTTAAGAGGGATGACATAAAGATATCCAAAGCATGAAACTTATAAAATCATTTAATATAAGCATGGGATTATATAAACATGGAATCATATAAATGTGTAGGAATCATAAATCATATATTTAGTACGGGTCAAGGCAATCTTCCAATCCTGTTTCACATTTCAGTACGGGTCAAGGCTAACCACCAATCCCGTTTCACATCGCATCTCATGAGACTTAACCTTACCCAATGCATTGGAGCTCTATTTGGGCACAGCCATATCAAAATATTCATGAATACTCTTTCCACATAAATAATCTTGCTACATAAATAATTCTACATAATCAACCATACATAAACATAAGGGTACCCATGGAAAGAATTGAGTACCACAATCATGACATAAAACATATCCAATGGGCGTTTCACGAAAGTGTCCATGAAAGGAAGGGATTAGAACATAAATTGACATTAATAGGGTAAAATAGGCATATAACATGGTAAGTGGTGTCAAATATAAGTGAAAATATATAAAAAAATGTATTTTAGAAACATTAGCAGTAAAACATTTTTGTGCGGTTTTAAGGAAAACACTATAGTGCTTTTCAAATAGAAAAGAGGACATTATTTTATATAAAACAAGAATTGAACCAAGAAGGTTTTCATAATAAAAATACTGATTTTATATATAAAATGGTATTTTAATAAATAGGATAGAGTGCACTTGAAATTTGGGTAAAAATTTGGGAAATCCCCTTAAAACATGTTTGCTTATCAGAAAGTTCTAAGGAGGGAATCTTTCAAAATCATGTATATCCCCGAAAGAATGTGATGGAAGGGTCTTGATATAATAATATTGTACAAATAACCATAATTCATAATACTCACATAGATAGATAAGATAACACCATTTTTAAATAAAGATAAGGCAACCCGAAAGAACAAAGAATGTTCGAGTAGAATTCGTTACGATTTTATCGGCATGGTGTCGGGTGTGACCAAGAGGGATTGATGAGAGAGAAATGGTGTTTCTCATCACTTATAAATATATAAGGAAGTATGTGGGAGGTTCTAAAGAATACCCCATAATTATCTAGTACACATATAAAGGCATAGTATAGAGGACAATCTTGATTAAGAGAAGAAAGGAGAGGATCCCTTACCTTATATCCGGTGGTGTTCTCCACTTGTTATTAATGACCTGAATAAACAAATTAGGCTTATTAATTAATAAGTATATAACCTCTTATATATTTAATTTATTTATTATGACCCTTTTTAGTTCATTAAAAGCCTTTTTTATTAGTTATAAGGTTCAATTTCATTGTTTGGCTCGTTTGTTTACTTGGCTTTAAAAGACCGGTTCACTTATATTCAAGTTTGGATTATATGCAAGATGAAAGTGGTTGTCAGAATTAAAGTTATATTCCTTAGTTAATATACAGGAGATTAAATGGTTTTAATTTTAATTAGGTTACTTATAGTGATGTCGAATTATTATATATATAACCTTAGTGGTAACCGTTTTTGTTAATCGGTGGATTTGATTAAAAAGAATGTGTTTTTCATTATAACTTAATTCCATTTGTACCAAAAGATTACAGAAACAAAAATAGTATATATTCCATATATAATAATATGGTTCAACCATAACACAAATGTTTTCATGATCATATTTAAAGATAATAAAAGAAATTGATAAACCGTTGTCCTTCAATGTGCTAAATTGGCACATCTCAAACGGTGCTTTCATTTCTTTCAAATAAAAAGGGTGGGGAAAGGGGGGAAGATAATGAAATATACCACTAGAATGAAGAAATTATAGTACATTTATGTTAATGGATTTATCATACTATTATGGTGAAGGGAGTTGAGGAAATAAAATAAAAAAGAAAAGAACTTAAAAGAAAAGAAGAAATTTAAGAAGAGGAATTTTCCTCTTGAGACTTCCTCCTTTGAGAACCTCTTAATGGGAGAGGTTTTGGTATTTTGAGAAGGCTGAGAGCTTTTGGACGTGGGGGAGGACCTTGGGGAGAGATTTGGGCAGAAATTAGAGAAGGCTTGGAGCTTGAGAGGAGTGGAGAGAAGAGGGAGTGAAAGGGGGTTTTTATAGTGGAGGAGAGGAGGGATTTCATGATATTATAATCATTAATTTATTATTTCTTCCCAAGTAAAGGAATAGTAAGTATTCCATGACCAAGAATAGTAAATGGGTCATGTGAATTCGAACCAAGTGGGATTACATCAGCAGAACATCATCGATGACTCAATTAATTCATTATTTAGCATTTATTGTGAATTATCGGATTCTACTGTTCATCAAAATATCAAGTATTTCGAAAAAATCCCAAAAATTCACCATAAGTATTTTTCGACGTGTAGAATAAAAAAATGAAGTCCATTTTTCAAAAATAATTTTCTAAATATGATTATTTTAATATTTAATTAAAATCATAATTTATTATTAAAAACCAGATTTAAAACATGCATTAACTCATTCTAAAACATAGGTATATTGTACTTCCAAATTGAATATTATTTTTATACTATCATAGGTGAGGTTACTATTCATTAGGTTATATCACTATTCATAAGGGTATGTTACTATTCATTAGGGTAGGTTACTATTCACCAAAAATTATTTTTGTTTTATTAGACTCCAAAAAACACCTTGAACACAACCGTGTATGCCAAATTTTCAAAATTCCAAACACATAAGTGACAAACTTATGTTTAAAGGTCACTTATCACTTAGTAGTTCGTTATGTTGTGTTTTCATGTGATTTTATGACATAAATATAAGAAGGTAATTTCTATTTAAAAACTTTAGGTCGTTACATAATTTAAATTCTTTCTTGAATTTCAAATCTCTCAAAACGAGGAAGGAATTATTTTAAATAGATTATAGTAAACTAAGGATCTTTTAATTTTTTTGGTATGAATAGTACTAAAGGAAGTGATAATACCATTAGTAAAAGTTTTAAACTGTGAAACCAGTTGATCAAACCACTCATATATGCATGTTTGGAATTTTACTACAGATAACTACTAGCTGACTATAGATTATCTCTGTTTATGTGTGATCATTTTAAATCAAATCCAAAAAAATAACATTTACTTTCCAGGAAAAGTATTTTCAAATACCTAAAAATCACAACCATCTTAGGACTATTTTTTTCGAGAAGAAACACATTTTATTTAGTTAGTTATTTAGATACAGATTTTAGTGGTCACAAGTTAGATAAAAAATCAAATCTAGAACATGTAAATTTGTGGGAAATTCTATAGTTTCTTGGTGTAGTAAAAAGTATAACTCTATTGTATTATCCACTATTGAAGATGAGTACATAGCTGTAGGCAGTTGTTTTTCATAGATTCTATGGATGAAACCCACATTACTAAACTATGGATATCAATTTTGGAATATCCCTATAAATTGTGACAAACAAGTGTAATAAATATATATAAGAATATTATATCACATTCAACTAAAAAAATATTAATATACGACATCACTTTTTGAGAGATAATTTTCAAAAAGGTGATAAACTATTGAATTCATTAAAAAAGAACATTATCTTGCAAATATATTTACAAATATTTTTAGTATTGAGAGAATCAATTATCTCAGACATTAATTGGGTATGATAAATTATTTATAATGGTTTTAATTTTTTTATCCATTTTAGTTATTTAAATTCTTGTTATTATTTCTTAACATCTATTTATTATTATTTTTCATGAAGTTATCATGAAGTTTATTTCACATGGTTAGTAAAGATACCATGAGTTCTTATTCAAATGTTCAATATAATTAGTATGACCAAATGGTCATATAGTCACTATATCTACCATGTAAATTACCTCACATGGTCACTATACCTACCATGAAATATTGATCAAATGTTCACTATAGTTACCATTGAATGTAAGTTGTATGGTTAGTATACCCACTATTCCATCCATGCTGCCATGATCACACAGTCAATATACCCACCATGTCTATTTTGTACTTAGAATTTTTAATAGTAATTTTGGTAGGTGTTTCTTAAAAGTTTATTATAAATTTATCCCAAAATGATTTAATTTTAAAATTTTAATTAAAAGATGAATTGATGCACATATTTTTTTTCCCAAAAACCCATTTCTTCTTTTTGATGCCTCACCCACTACCTAAACCCTCTTTTATGAGACCTCTCTTCAAACCAAACCTTATAGCATCAAACCTTTCACATTAATCTGAACCTTTTGAGTTTGAATTGAAATGTGAAAATTTTGAGGAAGAAGAGAACTTTCGATGCCATACTTCCTTTAAAATATCATCCTACAAAGAAATCAAAGAAAATAAAATCTAGATTGATCATTGTAGCTAAGATGAGAAGTCCGTATCTATTCAATAATCCAATTTCTCTAGAGATAGAATTTGATTCTAAATGGATTCTATTGAGTAAGTTGATAGTCTGAAAATCTATTCAAAGTAAAAGGTGGGATGGTTGGTTTGAGGAGAATAGTAAGACTTTTTACCCAAATCTTGTAAAGGAATTTTATATGTTTATGGAATTTATCCCTAGACAGAAAAGAGATTTCATGAGGAAAATAATAAATGGTGTATTTTTGGAGTTTTCTTCAAAGCATTGGGTGAAAATTTGAAAAGTTCCACACAAGGGTGAGTATGGGGGTTATCAAAGTTATTATCTAATTAACCACGCTCATTTTTAGTTTTAAAGTGATTTAGAATAGATGAATAGGAATAGAACCCCCAAAAGGTCAACTACTATAGAGATAAATGGTAAATGTAGGATATTATTAAAGTTTATACAACACATAAACTATCCTAGAAAATGTAACTTTCAAATCTTTAGGCATCTGAATCTATTATTTATGTTTTTTATGAAAAATGGTATCTAGATCAGTTTGGTAAGGTATTTAATGAGGTATATGAGCGAGTTATGTAATACTTATTCAATGTTTAGTTATTTTACTTTCCCTAAACATACATAATACTTATTAGAGTCTAAATATTTGATATCTGTGGGGGGATCACATATTTAGATGGTATATGCCTATCTCAAATAATTTTTAGGCACATGAGACTTAACTGGAACCCCTAGAAGAAATAATGGATAGATGAACTAGGGAAACTTTATAAGAAATTTTACCTTGTGAGATATTCTATTATACTAAGGGATTTAGTGGATCTAAGTCTTAAAACAGATGAGGTTGTTGTATATTATAATGATGATGTGGTTGTTGGTATGGAAGAAGTGGAATTTGAGAGAGTTTATGAAGAAGAATAAGGAGATGAATAAGAAGATGAGATGGTGGATCTTGATGATTAATCCAGGGAGGATCATGAGGATGATTGGGGACCCTCTATTCTCATAATTTTTAGAAATTATAACACTCATTTACCCTTTCCTTTACACGAGGAAGAGCTGTAGTCCAAGGACCTTGCTGATATAAAGGTATCTGTTAGTGGTTATAGTCAAGAATGGGATGAGTCTGATGACTCAAATGAATATGAAAATGGATCATATAGATCTATTATGAAAATAAGTAATCCTAGAAATCATGTACTATAAGTAGCTACTAAGGGGGATAAGTCTCATGGATCTACTATTTTAGGCCTAGACTATCCAGAATCTGATGAGGATGATGATAATGGGCCAGTCCACCCAGAGATAGTGGACCCTCCATCCCTTCTGCTCAGAGAGTGCTAGATGTACCTTTAATTGTTGAAATATATTCTTAATAAAGACTTAAGGGATCTACTTTGAGACCCTCAGTTGACCAAAATTTATAATAATTTTTTGTTCCTACCCTCACTAAGACCGTTGAGGATGATGGGAAAGTTAGTTACCATGCTGAATATTTTGAAGCTTCTAAGCATGTTGTTCTTAAAGACAATGTTGATATAGGTTAGTTTGAAAGAGATAGATCAATGGACTTTATAGATGAGTTAGATGGTAGGAATAAATCTTATGATCCATCTACTTCTATTCCTTCTATATATTATATTACAAAGGATGATTTAAATGAGTTCAAATCAGATCTGATAGGTGTATTTAAAGAAGTGTTTCTTAGCTTTGAAAATTCTTTGGATCCAACTCGAAAATAAGATATTATAAAGACAACGATGTTGGTAATTTCTCATATTCAATGAAAATTTCATCTTGAATTGAATTTAATGAGAAATGAAATGAGTATTTGAAATAACATTTAGGTGATTTGAAGAAAAATTTATCATATATGATGGTGAAACAAGACCACAGGTATCGAAGTTCAGTTTTCCTACCTTCTATATCTACTTATCTATCTCCTTATCCTCATGTTCAACAATCTATTGATGAATGAAGGATAACATAGATCATTAGATAAGAGTTAAAGGTTGTGTTTTATGTGTTTAAGAAGACTAGGGAAGTTGTGTTTGATGGTTTTCAAACACATGATATTAAAAATTTGGAATTGGTTAGGGAAGATATTAAGAAATATGGGAATGATAGAGAAATAATAAATAGGGATATCTATTTCTAACTTAGTTGGATATTCACCAAGTCAGTTTTGAATGGTATTTTCATAACTATTGCTTTGGATCTCAAGATTCCACCATTGAACTAAGATTTTAAGTCTCAATTTGAGAAGCTCAAGGTGTTAAAATCAGTATTAAAAGCCTTCATGGAGAACAAAGGTGACTTTATTCAAGATTTAGAGCATAGTTATTAGGAAGTAAGTGATTTTACTAGTCTCATAGAACCCTACATTTACACTGCTCATACAACTATGCTATATCCTCTTTTTATACCTCTTCCCTTATCCCTTACTACTACCTCCTCTACACTTAACCCTTTTGGATTGTATCCAAGATAGGAACTTGAGAATTCGAGACCTATTTCAAGATACATAGTAATTGGAGACCCTGATTCAACCTCTTCACCTTAGACTAGATCTTTTACACCTACCTCTAATTCTAAAGGAAAGAATACTATCCTTACTTTAGATATCCAAGATGTTCTAGATTTAGATTCTGAGTATCGTTTCTGATAGCGACTATGTATAATACGTTTTAATCATTTTTTGTCTATTATATAATAATTTTACCTTTGATTCAATTTTTGATAATACCAAAAGGGTAAGTAAGTGTGATAAATAAATTGAATTACTTAATTTTTGATAATCCTTTTAGATATTACAAAATATATTTTTCACTTTATTGAAAATATATTTTTACTAGATTCAATTCATTTCAGTTTAAATGTCATAATCTGTGATCATAAAAAAGGGGGAGATTATTGGCTTAGACCAACACCTCCTTATTTAAATGATCCCAAATCATGTTTATAATGTTATTAATTAATTCCATGTTTTATGTTAGTCATTTTTTTAGTGTAAAAACTTGAAAAAATGGATAAGTATAGCACTTACCATGCATACCTACTGTATGAAGACACATGTGACTGTGCATTACTAACCACATGAAAAAACTGCCTACAATGCTCTAATTATATCTAAGTCTAATATTGACCATGAATTGAAGTTCAAGTGATCACATGTGTAATGAACCTACCATATGAAGAAAATATCTATCATTTAAAGTTAAGTAAAATTTAATAAAGTAATGTAATGACTGCATGTGTTATTGTAGTGACTGCACAAAGAGTCATACCTACCGCACGAACAAGTCGAGTGATTGTGAGAAGAAAAGTACTAACTTCATAAAGAAATGTACGTACTGTATGAAGAATATTACTTAACATATGAAGAGATATACTGGCCTCTTGAAAAAATTATGTTTCAATGCCTAGTTTCTATTCCAACCAACCATTTAGTAGTTGTGAGAAAAATTAACTATACGTAAGTGAAGACCAACCTATTGTGTATAAATTAAGAATTGGAGTATTTTAAAATCTACAGCAACTAATTTTTCAGCATGAATCATAGAGTAAATACAATTAAGACTAAAATTAATTCTCCCCAACAACTACTTTTGGATGGAGTTATTTTTAATAATAAGAACCAATCATGCGAAAAGTATGAGACATGAGTTTCATATAAAAAGAATAATAATGGGATATAATCATAAACCTGTTATACACAAAGGAATCATTCATAAAACTTTATGAAGCTATATTTTTATACACTTCCTATGCTAACTTAGTTAAACATTTTCAAGGATAAATTCCAAGATTTCTAAACAACTGAATATAATCAGATTGAGCTTCACCTAATATTCACATATCTAATCTCTTGAAAGTTTTGTTTTAGATATTCTTATGAGATGTGTCTTATTATACTCTATTTATCTATAAAAATAATATCATATACTAAACTGATGATTGAATGACACTCTCTCCCAATTATTTTCATTTGTACTCCCACATATAATTGTGGAAGAGGTCATGTGTGACCTGAATATATTTTATCCTATGAAGTTCTATTGAAGATACTTTTATATAACCTGAAGTTTATTAGTATAATTGTTTTTAAAAAAACATTCTAGGTTTTGGATCATTTTATTTTATAATAAACTACTAGGAAATGGGTGATTTCCAAGTGGATATGATCAGGTCTCTATTTGAGACTGATCCCCTTGTTTATTTCGATTGTGATTTTATCTATTTTATTTTAATAAGTTTTCATAACTTATATGTATATATTGAAAAACTAATAGCAAAATTTTACTCCAATAGTTAACTTTAATTTGGGTTTATATAAGGAATTTTATTCAAATAAATTAGTTTAAAAAATAAAAGTATTTTATAAATCATTTTAATTGAGCTGTGATCGAGATTTTTGAGAAATTTTTCTAAAGATAAAATTATATAACTCTACAATTTTAGTTAAATGGGATTTTTTTATCAAATTGGGGGATTTAAGTTTTAAATTATTTTAAGTAGAAATTTTATTCGGCAACTCAATTCACCCCCAACTTGAGTTATCTAATGATAACTACAAATGTGATTTTTAGGATTTTGTTTTGAAAAGGTTTATTTTTTGGGGAATAACAAAAAATTTTAGTTATGAGAATACTATCACTTTAATGAAATTATCATGATATAATAATGATATGATTTTTTATGAAATTTTTTCTATATATATAATATATATTTAATAATTAAAATAATTCATTTAAAAAAATTATGTTGAATTTAGAAACCTGTGTTTTCTATTCTGGAACCTAATTATTTTTATATTATAATAAAATAATTGTTTTTGAATATTTTATTAAATTAAGTATTTGAAAGGTTGAATTTGGGTTAATATTTTTTAAGTCATGAAACACTCATTTTTTTATTCATAAACCAATAAATATCATTGGGATCAATTCTATACATTATTTTAATGTAAATTCACTTTTATGCATAAAAATGCATTTTTCTAAAAGATATTTTTCATTGTGTTTTGCGTAGTAATAATAAAATTAATTTTTACCACTTTTATAAATTTAATAATGTTAATTGGATTTAATATTTTAAATCATAAGGTTAAAATTAGGTAATATATTCCACTTTATTCATATAAATAAATTATCTAGGTAAAAAGTTGGTCACTATGGTAAGGGATAAAATGGTTAAAAGAGTTAAAACTAAGGGAAAGGCCCCATGATATCACTAAAAATTATCAATAATGTTATTTTATGAGTTTATTTTGACCCAAATTATCCAATATTCTAATTTGTGGGCCACTTTCCCTTAAAAATGACATTATTTTATTTTAAAGTTAAAAATATTTACAAAAGTTGCACTCTTATCACTTATAAAAGGACCTTTTTTATCCTCATTTACTCATAAAAATTGAGAAACCTAGCTCAACCAATAAATTCCAAAAAACCTTATAAACTTCATTGAGGTGTTGGTCCCACAAAAAATTTAAAAAATAAGGCTTAAGGTACAACCCAAAAGAGGATTTCCAAGGAAGAGGTAAAACTCTAAACCATGTTCTTTCAAGTTTATTTATTCTTCCACATCCTTGAAATATTTTATAAACATACTAAGATAAATACAGTATTATATTTACTATAATAAAATGTTATTATGTTTATGGTACAATCAGTTTCTATCTTCTTTCCATCTAACGAGAAATGAAGATGTCGCTTGTGTTTACATGTAGACTATAACCTCCATGAAGTGACATATTTTATTTTTCATCACTGCCTCCCATGGATGGATGTATAGATGGATTTTATAACTAAATATGATATATATAAAATAAATTTCATTATTAAAAGATAAATTATTATCTATCTTCTTTTCATTTAATCTAATGAAAAATGAAAACACAACCCATCTGTACATTGAAGTACCGCCTAAGTGGATGGCGTATTTTATTTTCCACTCCCACCTTACATGGATTATTATAAAAATGGATTTAATTAATAAATATTATATTTAAAAAATGATTAATATTTTTTTTAATTTTATATTATCATTATATAATATTGCGTTCTTACTAATTAAACTGTTATGACATGGTATTGTTTGGGTCTATTTTACCACCTATAGGAACAATGTAATAATATTTATTTCAAAAATGATTAAAGGAAATTATACATAGTTAATATTATAAAATAATTAAAAATTTTAGATGTTTCTATAATTATGGAATAACGAAAAACCATCATAATAAATGGAATTACAAGTAAAAAACAATGGTTATTTTAAACCATTAAAAAAACTTTTATCAAATATGATTTACAAAAATATAACTATTTCATAACCTATTAAATTATTTTGTTTATAGAATTATATATAACCCATTAATTAACACATTAAGATAATATGTAACTACTAGGAATATATTTTTTTATTTTTATAGAGACACTTAAGTAGTTTTGAGGATTAGAACCCGAACAATCACAAAATGACCAATATGAACCATGCCGATTAAGTAATTATATGAAACAAAATAATAAATGAAATAAAAAGAATAATAATATTGGAATGAATTTAAAAATAGTTTTTAATTATTTAAATAATTAATATAATTTAATTATTTAGGAGGGTAGTAGTGATACCAAGTGAGTAGGGATTAATAATAAGGGATTTCTCATCTCAATTTCCTTTCATTGAGACTTGTGTCATTTTGACCACATGTTTTATTCTTTGTACTGTATAAATATCCATATGGATGTATTTTATTATAAATTTCCTAATTTTTGTTAAAATCCAAAAAAAATCCTCACCTTTAATGTCCTTTTGATTTAAATTTTACCAAACAAGTAAGGGTTTTTTATTTAAATCCATGTTTTAAATGTTTTAATGTTTTACTTTCAAATAATTTTCTTATATGTTCATACTAATTGGATTATTTTAAAAATTTTCTTATTTTTATTTCTATGATGTTATAAATTCATTCTCTATTTTCCTTTACTTTCTAAACAAACATTTTAAAAAAATATTCTTAACTTTTTCTACAAATATCACTTTTGATTCTCTTTATAAAAGTGTGAAAAAAATGTTTTTTTTAAAATTTATCACTTGAAGGAATTTTTCCAAAATGATATAATTTATTAATTATTAGGATTAATTTATAATTTTCCATGTTTTTTAAAAGTGTAGATGATTCCCATTTCTCTGTATTTTTTTAAAGAATTATCAATAGTAAATGATATTTCATCTTATTTTTATGGGATGATTGAAAGTGATTTTGATCATGGGTTTAAATGAGTGTTATGATTAAAATAAAAATATTATATTTTTTTTTTCATTTAATGGTTATTGGTAATTATATATGATGATGTGTGGGTCCATTATATGGCCTTCCAATGTAACACCCTGAGATTTTATGAAAAATATTCTTTTTAATTTCATTAATGTCTTGTGTTGTACACTACACCAAAAGGAGCTTGCACAACACGCATCCTTGACTTGCCTTACATTACACACAATCACGACCTTCCTCGATAGCGTGTGTAGTACGTAATACCGAGTTTCACTAAACAACGATATACTATTAAAATATTATTAAAACTAGCCATTATGAATAGTAATAACGAATTTTTGAAATTTTGTAAATTTTATTTTTCAAAATGGACTTCATTTTTGGATTCGGAATATCGAAATTAGCTTAGGGTGAAATTTTGGTACTTTTCGGATAACTTTCATTTTCTGATGAATAGTGAAAATTACTAAATTTTAATTAAAAACAACCTTTTTAATCGAAATAATTAATAGTGATAAATTATGAATTTGAGTGGTTTTAAAGTATATTTAGAATATATTTTTACAATTTAATACAATGTTGGTCATTGGATGTAATTTCACATTTAAACCAGACATAAACAAGTGTCAATCTTTTGATAGTTCTTATCTCTTAAGAACACGCTATATGTTTTGACGACGTGAATTAATTTTTAAATTAATTAATGCAACTAATATGTTTTGAATTTGGTAAAATAGACATCATTTTTGAGTTCATAATATCAAATATAGCTTAGGCCTAATTTTTGGTATTTTTCTGAAAACTTTCAATTTTTGATGAATAGTGAAACCACTAAGTGGTAGTTAAAAAACTGAATTTTTCATAAAACTTAATTTTACCGCTTCTGTGAGTGGAATTTCGAAAATCCGAGAGACACGGTTGATGTCAGTAAGTAAAATGTGGTGCAATGAGATGAAAATAATTTTTGGTGAATAGTAACTTTTTACTTTTTTTTACCACGGTTAAAAGTAAATAGGGTAATTAAGGGTAAAAATGACATTATTATTACCCTAACACATGTCCTAATTCTATTGGATAAGAGTAATTCGAAAAAAAATAACCTTAGGAATAAAATATGACCATTTAGGCCCACTTGGATTAGATTAGGACATTTATTATTATTTAATTCAAAGAAGAGTTAAAAAAGTTAAAATCAAAGTTTATTTACTAAAACATTTCTAATATAGGGTTATACATAAGATAAATTTGATTTTAAGTATTCATTAGAAAGATAATAAGATTTACTACGAAATTATATCTTATTTATAATTTTTAGAAATTAAATAAATTAAATTATTTATGACACAATGATGATGCAGTAATTACCATAATAGTGAAAAATTAGAATAATTGATATTATAAGTGCCAAAATAAATGTAATTTGAGACTTTTTATGACTTAAACTAATTTTATAAGTTAATATGACATGTTATTGTTGATTTAAGTAACTTGGTTCGAACTTATCATTCTGTTATAAATTTCATAAAAATCATGTACCAAATAGTGTCAAAATTGACATAAATTAGTTTTTAAAACAAATATTATATTATTAATTGTTATTTTATTCCTAAAAATCTAAGGTTCGGAAAAATGACTTAGATAAGGTTATATATATTAATAATAAACAACTTGGGGTTCGTTTGGCTTGTTATGGTAAGTTTATTAACCATATAGTGTAAGAAAACAAAAAGACACGGTAAAAGTTAAATTATTTAACTTAGAGTTAAATCTAATTGATAAGGTTAAAATAATAACCTAAACTTGTCTAAATCCTATTGGATGAGAGGATTTCGACCCATACCCACTTTAGCTTCAAAATAAGACCCTTTAGAACCATTATAAACCGAATTTGACCTTAATATAAAATAATATTTTGAGATTTTCCTAAGGTGCCCCTCTCCTCCCTTATAAAAGGGCACCTCCTCCCTCTCCTCCTCACACCAATTTGAGCATTCAAGATCGGAAAAACCCTAAAAACATCTCTTCTCCACTTTCCTAGTATCATCCTAGAGGTACTGGTCTTCTTCAAAGACCATCCTTAGTTCTTTAAGTGGAGGTTAAGAAAAGGCGCGTCAAAAAGAGGTAATATCCATTACCGATCTTTTTCAATTTCTTTCTTCTTCAACTTCTTCTTCTTTAGTTGTTTCATGATAAAGTAATAACATAAGTATTTATTATATACTGTTATGTTATTATAAATATGAAACAACTCTAATTAACCTTCTATCCATCCTACGGAAAAAGGAAATCACCGCGCGTGCGTACGTACGAAATACCGTCTCCACGCCGTGGTGTAATCTATTTTCCGCCACCACCTTAATTGGATGGGTATAATGGTGTAATGAGTAACTATATATGATTATTATAAATTGATATTGATACTTAAATAGTATACATACACTTAAACACAAGTTCACGATCATGAGAACGATATCATCGCTCGTGCGTACGTACGGACTACCGTCTCCACGACGCGATGAGATTCATTCTCCACATTAACCATTCATGAATGATTATAAAGTATATATAACGAATAATAATGAAATATATGACATGTTAAATCTACTGTATTTATTTATATATATATATGTATGTCATCTACTTACTTCCATTCAAGACAATAAGGAAAGGAAAACAGCGTTCATGCGTATGTACGGACTACAGTCTCCATGAACTATGTATTTATTTCCATTTATTGATCCATTATGTATATGTATATTCTGAATATATATTATATATAAATAATGTTTTATATTCTGGAATTAAGTAATCATGATCTAAGTAATCATATGAATAATTAAAAGTTAAAACACGAACGACAAATGAGACGATTTTACCCAAAACACTACTTTAACATGAATTTACAAAAGAACGGGTAATATAAAGTCATGAGTGAACCATATATGATATAATAACAATGAATATGATTCTGTAATAAGTCAATTACATTATTTAAATCATTATACAGGAGGTTCGGACACTTACGAAGCAAATCGGACCTAAGGTAAGGGAAATATCACAATCTCATTTTTATCTGAGAGTGTTTATACTTTAGTATTTACTAGGGTGTATTTTATCATCCACATAAATGTTTCCTCAATATGTAATATTATTTCCATTCACCTACAATTGTTTAAATCCTATTTTACCCTTCGGTGAGTTTTTAGTAAAAGATATGAAAGGAATCTTTTGTCATTTTTCGTACGAGGTACTTTTTTGACTTTTCCGACAAAAGTACGATAAGAATGTTTTTTTAACGTATACGACATGAAAGGATTTTTATGGTTTTATAAAGCCTTATTTTCATGAAGCTTCCTTCAAAAGATTTCATGAATATTTTCAACAAAAACCTTTTCTTCTAAAATTGAATGACATTTTGTGAAATGAAAATGATTTTGAAGAAAATAAAGATATTTTCCTCCAGAATTCACTTAAAGTGTTTTATCAAAACCATTTTCATCTAAGATGAAATTATTTCACATGTGTATGTTTCAAGTGTAATGTATCTATGATTTACATGGTTTCACTAATTTATTATTATGAAATGATATCCATTTCTTTTATATGGATTATGTGCTGATGGGATGATGTTAATGAAACCCATTTTATTCATTGGGTTATTATGAATGATGTATGTTTATTTTGTGGCACAAGTAATAATGATTTCATTATGAGATGGATGGGACCTATATCTCCCTCCAATGCATTGGGTAAAGATTTTATATCTCATGAGATAGACATGGCTGGAATGGTAGGTTATACCGGTTCAGTGAAACAGGACTGAAACGAGGGTGACTCGGTTCAGAAATGGACTTTGTCCACTAAGATAGTCTTGGAAATGAGTCTTGACTAATAAGATATGATTCTCTATGATTATGTGTGTATTCCACAAATTTTCATGTTTTAAGTTATTATTATTGGGATTTCATTTCACTACTATGATTTATCCCATGTTATGAAATTATGCTCTCTTTTCCAAGTTAAGATTTCCAAAATCTTATGTTCTTATGAATATGATGTGATTGATATTTATTTTGTTTACCCTTACTGAGCATTTGAGCTCACCCTTTTATGTTTTATTTTCCCCAGGATATAAAGAAAGGTTTTAGGTAAAAAAATGGAAGATCTTTATGGGAGATGTTGAAGATCTTTCACCACGATTAGAAGATTATATTCCGAGTTTCCAAAGACACTAAACTATTACGATACTTGTGTGTGTATTTTTGTTATGTATTAAGTATTCCGAAAAAGTAATGTAATGTCCATGTACGTCAAGCTTCGGGTATCTACAGTTGGTATCAGAGGAAAGGTTTAGTCAACATTTGGAAACTAGGATGCGAAAACGTTAGTGAGATCCCTAGAGATATTTCTAAGGTATGTCTAGGGATGTCCTTAAGGATAAGTATACGTATAGGATATAGTCCTAGAACTATGGTAAAGATCTTAGAATTTAACCTAAGATGTTAGATATTGAGGGTACTCCCCCTTTACTATGTTGTTTTCCCTAGCATGATTTTTTCCTCTCACTATATTCTTTTTGGGTTATAGAAAATGGATAGAAACAGGAATATTCACGATAATGGAGGATATGGTGGACAATGGAATGATATTATTCATGAGAAACCAAATGAAATGGGATTTGGAATTCCAAACATCATTATTATGCCGAATCAGCAATCTCATAATATGATCAATAAACTCAAATTTGGTAAGTTTCCTGACTCATCTAATAAGAGAAAGATGGAGTTTCATGATGATCATAGAGGAAAGAAAGTTCAATTTCCCCTATGTAAATCATGTGGGAAGAGGCATCAAGGATAATGTTTCAAAGGAACTGGAAGATGCTTTGGGTGTGGAAAATAAGGACACAAAGCCAGTAAGTGCAAAGGAAAAGGTTCAGTTAACAATATGGATGAGGATAATGGTATTGCTATGACATAAACAATGGTTAAATGTTTTAAATGTGGAATGTATGGGAATTATGCAAACCAATGCCCTAAGGGAATGTCTCATGAAGAGAATCAGTACGGCCGTATGAGTAGTATTAATGTTGATGATGATGAAGAGACTACAAATGATATGTGAGTTGAAAGAATTGTTGAAGCTCAGTCAATGGTTTAAGAATGTAGTGGAGTGATTACATGTTTATCATGTGTAATGTTGTATAAGTAATATCATGGTAATATAGAATAAAGAGACATATAAGGATTGTTACACTGTTGTCTTTCCTTATGTTTTGAAAGTGTGTGATGAATGGTACCAGTATTTTTGGAATATAGATGATATGCGCATAATGAAGGGATAATGAGAAAATTAAATGTTTGATAGTATTCATGAGCTCATGACTGATATAAGGAGAAGGTTATATCATGGTTTGAGTATATAGATTTTTTGGATTTTGGTATGTGGAAAGAGTTAACTTTTAACTGCATTCATGTTTTCACTAAGTTTCAATGGGTATTCATTTTTCAAGAGAATACATGATTAAGGCCTTCGAATGTTTGGAATGTGACCAACAAGACATATCTTATGATATATGGGGATCAACGATGGTATTAAAGCTCTGGTAATCGTTTTCACAATGTTATGAGAGTGGACTGTAGTATTATGGATAAGCCTAAAGATTGGAATGGATTATGTTGGACATAAGTTAGTATTGTTTAAGGATAATTTTTTTTTGATATTGTTGATGGGATGTTATAGTAATATAGTTTTAGAAAAAGGACAACCTGTAGGACGGGCGACAGCCCATCGCGTCGGACAAGGCTGTGCGAATCGAAAGCACAACCGAAGTGCGACTGGCCTTTATCGCCTACCACTGACCTACAGGAAGTCCCTGGTTAGTAGAAACTAGTTTTATTTTATTAAGCGGTATGATATATGAAGTATAAGTTCATTTTTGGAACCATATGCGATTAATCTAACCATAAGACGGACTTATAACTTTTGCTAACCTTTTGTTTGAAAGAGATAGAATGACCCATCATTCTATCACATGATCTTCTAACACATCACGAATAACAAATTCAACTTCATTTCTTTAAGGGATGAAGTGGAAATTCTTCAATTCATGAACAACAGTGAGATTGTACCAAAATCATGCAAGTATTTATTTTAATTCATCAACTTAGGGAAATGATCTTGAAAACCAAAAATGTTGTCCTAGTTCCCTTATATCCGATTAATCAGATGGTACCTTAAATCATCACAAATCAATATCTTTGTGATTGTTGGATTTTTCATAGCCATGTTATCTACCACTCTCCATCAGAACATGATGGTTAGATTTCTCTTCCATATCCATATTTTCACCTATGTGGAAACCCATTGATTAGTTTATTTGGGTAACTGTTACATTTCATACTTTTGTTTTTAAAGATTGGTTTTGGTATTCCTTTTTACGATGTGGGTTTCTATTAAACAAACTTTCTATTAGTAAACCATTTATAACCCCGACGAATTTCGAGGGCGAAATTCATTTTAAGGGGGGTAGAATGTAACACCCCAAGATTTTATGAAAAATATTCTTTTTAATTTCATTAATGTCTTGTGTTGTACACTACACCAAAAGGAGCTTGCACAAAACGCATCCTTTACTTGCCTTGCATTACACATAATCACGACCTTCCTCGATAGCATGTGTAGTACGCAATACCGAGTTTCACTAAACAACGATATGCTATTAAAATATTATTAAAACTAGCCATTATGAATAGTAATAACGAATTTTTGAAATTTTGTAAATTTTATTTTTCAAAATGGACTTCATTTTTGGATTCGGAATATCGAAATTAGCTTAGGGTGAAATTTTGGTACTTTTCGGATAACTTTCATTTTCTGATGAATAGTGAAAATTACTAAATTTTAATTAAAAACAACCTTTTTAATCGAAATAATTAATAGTGATAAATTATTAATTTGAGTGGTTTTAAAGTATATTTAGAAAACATTTTTACAATTTAATACAATGTTGGTCATTGGATGTAATTTCACATTTAAACCAGACATAAACAAGTGTCAATCTTTTGATAGTTATTATCTCTTAAGAACACACTATATGTTTTGACGACGTGAATTAATTTTTAAATTAATTAATGCAACTAATATGTTTTGAATTTGGTAAAATAGACATCATTTTGGAGTTCATAATATCAAATATAGCTTAGGCCTAATTTTTGGTATTTTTCTGAAAACTTTCAATTTTTGATGAATAGTGAAACCACTAAGTGGTAGTTAAAAAACCGAATTTTTCATAAAACTTAATTTTACCGCTTCTGTGAGTGGAATTTCGAAAATCTGAGAGACACGATTGATGTCAGTAAGTAAAATGTGGTTCAATGAGATGAAAATAATTTTTGGTGAATAGTAACTTTTTACTTTTTTTTACCACGGTTAAAAGTAAATAGGGTAATTAAGGGTAAAAATGATATTATTATTACCCTAACACATGTCCTAATTCTATTGAATAAGAGTAATTAGACCAGAAACAACCTTAGGAATAAAATATGACCATTTAGGCCCACTTGGATTAGATTAGGACATTTATTATTATTTAATTCAAAGAAGAGTTAAAAGAGTTAAAATCAAAGTTTATTTACTAAAACATTTTTAATATAGGGTTATACATAAGATAAATTAGATTGTAAATATTCATTAGAAATATAATAAGATTTGATAAGAAATTATATTTTATTTATAATTTTTATAAATTAAATAAATTAAATTATTTATGACACAATGATGATGCAGTAATTACCATAATAGTGAAAAATTAGAATAATTGATATTATAAATGCCCAAATAAATGTAATTTGAGACTTTTTATGACTTACAATAATTTTATAGGTTAATATGACATGTTATTGTTGATTTAAGTAACTTGGTTCTAACTTATCATTCTGTTATGAATTTCATAAAAATCATGTACCAAATAGTGTCAAAATTGACATAAATTAGTTTTTAAAACAAATATTATATTATTAATTGTTATTTTATTCCTAAAAATATAAGGTTCGGCCAAATGACTTAGATAAGGTTATATATATTAATAAAAAACAACTTGGGATTCTTTTGGCTTGTTATGGTAAGTTTATTAACCATATAGTGTAAGAAAACAAAAAGACACGGTAAAAGTTAAATTATTTAACTTAGAGTTAAATATAATTGATAAGGTTAAAATAATAACCTAAACTTGTCTAAATCCTATTGGATGAGATTATTGTGACCCATACCCACTTTAGCTTCGAAATAAGACCCTTTGGAACCATTATAAACCGAATTTGACCTTAATATAAAATAATAGTTTGAGATTTTCCTAAGTTGCCCCTCTCCTCCCTTATAAAAGGGCACCTCCTCCCTCTCCTCCTCACACCAATTTGAGCATTAAATCTCGGCCAACCCCTGCCAAAATCTCTTCTAAACTTCCCTAGTATCATCCTAGAGGTCCTGGTCTTCTTCAAAGACCATCCTTAGTTCTTTAAGTGGAGGTTAAGAAAAGGCGCGTCAAAAAGAGGTAATATCCATTACCGATCTTTTTCAATTTCTTTCTTCTTCAACTTCTTATTCTTTAGTTGTTTCATGATAAAGTAATAACATAAGTATTTCTTATATACTGATATGTTATTATAAATATGAAACAACTCTAATTAACCTTCTATCCATCCTACGGAAAAAGGAAATCACCGCGCGTGCGTACGTACGGAATACCGTCTCCACGCCGTGGTGTAATCTATTTTCCGCCACCACCTTAATTGGATGGGTATAATGGTGTAATGAGTAACTATATATGATTATTATAAATTTATATTGATACTGAAATAGTATACATACACTTCAACACAAGTTCACGATCATGAGAATGATATCATCGCTCGTGCGTACGTACGGACTACCGTCTCCACGACGCGATGAGTTTCATTCTCCACATTAACCATTCATGAATGATTATAAAGTACATATAATGAATAATAATGAAATATATGACATGTTAAATCTACTGGATTTATATATATATATATGTATGTCATCTACTTACTTCCATTCAAGACAATAAGGAAAGGAAAACAACGTTCATGCGTACGTACGAACTACCGTCTCCATGAACGGTGTATTTATTTCCATTTATCGATCCATTATATATATGTATATTCTGAATATATATTATATATAAATCATGTTTTATATTCTGGAATTAAGTAATCATGATCTAAGTAATCATATGAATAATTACAAGTTAAAACACGAACGACAAATGAGACGATTTTACCCAAAACGCTACTTTACCATGAATTTACAAAAGAACGGGTAATATAAAGTCATGAGTGAACCATATATGGTATAATAACAATGAATATGATTTTTTAATAAGTCAATGACATTATTTAAATCATTATACAGGAGGTTCAGACACTTACGAAGAAAATCGGACCTAAGGTAAGGGAAATATCACAATCTCATTTTTATCCGAGATTGTTTATACTTTAGTATTTAATGGGGTGTATTTTATCATCCACATCCATGTTTCCTCAATATGTAATATTATTTCCATTCACCTAAAATTGTTTAAATCCTATTTTACCCTTCGGTGAGTTTTTATTAAAAGATATGAAAGGAATCTTTTGTCGTTTTTCGTACGAGGTGCTTTTTTGACTTTTCTGACAAAAGTACGATAAGAATGTTTTTTTAACGTATACGGCATGAAATGATTTTTATGGTTTTATAAAGCCTTATTTTCATGAAGCTTAGTTAAAAATATTTCATGACTATTTTCAAAAAAATCCTTTTCTTCTAAAATTGCATGACATTTTGTGAAAAGAAAATGATTTTGAAGAAAATAAATATATTTTCCTCAAGAATTCACTTAAAGTGTTTTATCAAAACCATTTTCATCTAAGATGACATTATTTCACATGTGTATGTTTCAAGTGTAATGTCTCTATGATTTACATGGTTTCACTTTTTTATTATTATGAAATGATATCCATTTCCTTTATATGGATTATGTGCTGATGGGATGATGTTTATGAAACCCATTTTATTCATTGGGTTATTATGAATGATGTATGTTTATTTTGTGGCACAAGTAAGAATGATTTCATTATGAGATGAGTGGGAACTATATCTCCCTCCAATGCATTGGGTAAAGATTTTATATCTCATGAGATAGACATGGCTGGAATGGTAGGTTATACCGGTTCAGTGAAACAGGACTGAAACGAGGGTGACTCGGTTCAAAAATGGACTTTGTCCACTAAGATAGTCTTGGAAATGAGTCTTGACTAATAATATATGATTCTATATGATTATGTGTGTATGTCACAAAGTTTCATGTTTTAATTTATGATTACTGGGATTTCATTTCACTACTATGATTTATCCCATGTTATGAAATTATGTTCTCTTTTGCAGGTTAAGATTTCCAAAATGTTATATTCTTATGAATATGATGTGATTGATATTTATTTTGCTTACCCTTAATGAGCATTTGAGCTCACCCTTTTATGTTTTTTCTTTTCCCCAGGATATAAAGAAAGGTTTTAGGTAAAAAAAGGGAAGATCTTTATGGGAGATGTTGAATATCTTTCACCACGATTAGAAGATTATATTCTGAGTTTCCAAAGACACTAAACTATTACGATCCTTGTTTGTGTGTTTTTGTTATGTAATAAGTATTCCGCAAAAGTAATGTAATGTACATGTACGTCAAGCTTCGGGTCTCTACATCCAATGTATTAGATAATGATTTATTTTCTAGTGAAATGATTATTAGACTTAACTAATTATAAGTTATTCCATTATGAGTGAAATATGAGTGAACATAGGGGATAAATATGATGTACCAATATATTATCATGGTTATTTTTTTTGTTATATTTAATGGTTTTGTTAAATTAATATTTATTTCAAAAGTGATTGTGTTTTTTAATGATCTTAAAGATTTTTAGTTAAAAAGGAAAATTTTCTTATGAGTTTTCATGTTTTTCGAATGACGAAAATGCTTCATTTATTTTTATATCCCATATTAATTTTTTTATTCTCAACTCAAAATTTAAAATTTTATTCACAGGGTTTATGTTTGTGTAGAAAATATACCAAGACCAATCCTTTAGTTATGGTGACTCATCTTGTATGAAGAAAATATTTCATTAACGAAACTAGAGTTTAAATATAAGAACCTATTGTTATGAAAAAATATACACTATGTAGATGTTTATAGTTTATTATGTAATGGTTTTTCTAATTCTATAACACTATAAACCTAAAATATAATGTAAATTTAATAAATTGAAATACTTTCAATGAATTAGGGGTTGTTTTTTATGGGTTGTTGTATTTGGTATCAAATACAGTATGTAAAGAGTTTGTTTTTACCAACAGATTCGGGTGTACAGGTCTAAGGTGTCATAATTAGTATCAAAGAAAATGGTAATATAACTTTATAGGTTTTGATTTTGTTAAGAAAAGAATATTTGGGGATACTAATATATGGTTATATTATCTTGATATATTATTGAAGGGTTTCTATGTTTCTTCATTTAATTTATATCAATTTTGAATGCTTTTTGACTGAGGTAACAATGTAAATGAATTAAGAATCCCAAAATAGGATGATATACTTATGAACCAATGTCTGAAAATGGTTGGAGTTGGAACTCAGTTGTTTTTTCTATGTTAACTCAATTAACACAAGATATAAATAGTGGAACCTAAGAAAGAGGGCGCCTGAATTATCTACAGAGGAACATGACAATAGTGGATAATTTCATGAACTAGATACATATGAAATTTGGTGTAACTTTATATCTATAGGTAGTTTAAGTATGGATACATTCTTTGGATAAGCTATTTTATATTTTTCATTTCTCAGAGAAACATAAATTAATTCTTTCATTTTATCATTTTTAACATTTAATCAATTATCGATAGCCTTTAATTAAAAAATACCAAGGGACGGAATGAAATAAATACCATGGAATGTATGGTATATAAAAATATATTTATTGAAAAATAATTTATTAATTTTCTATAATGTATAATGGAAAGAAAATTTCTATAATTTAAGAAAAGGGAAGAAGATTCAATGGCTACATATGAATAAAATTTTACCTTGTTGTCCTGGTATACACTAAATTTAATTTTGGGTCCTCAGAGTAAAATTGATAGGTTTTACACTAGTTTGAAACCATGTTTATAAAGAGTGTTAAACTCTCATGAATTTAAACGTTATGATGATTTTTTCATGTGCTGATAAAGTTGAAATCAATTTTACTAGAAATTATATATCTTAGGAAAATAAGATGCGTTCAAGGTGGAAATAATGGAGAAAAAAGAACAACAAGGAAACCTAGATTAAATTCCCCCATATGTTTCAAATCTGGTAAAAAAATAAGCAATGTTTAACATTATTAGGAAAGTGATACCGGTATGATAATTTAGAAATTTGGCTCAAATTTAAAAATAAAAGGGTAATGGTTAGACTAGTAATAGAAAATCTAATCATCAGTTCGTATTAATTCTTTTTAATTAAAATGAGTTGGGTAATTATGAAAATACATGAGAAAAATTAGTTACTTCAGGTTAAAATCATCAAGATCATATTAATAAATATTTAGCAATATCATACATTATTATAAATGATGACGATGACATTATGGCAGATGCATAAAAGGCATGAATTTTTTTTATAGTAATTTTTCTTCTGTCCAAAATAAGAAACATGGTTAGATTGAGTTTTATAAATATTAATACATGGTTCATATCTCTGATTGTAGGAATAAAGTAGTAAGGAATAAGATGATAAAACTTGGTCAGTGGTTTATGAAGGAGGTTGAATGATTGAAGTATCTATATATAGGGTTTCAAGAATTATGATGTAATGGTATTTATTGATGGTATTTTTTTATATTGTAAAATATAAAAGTATTATTAAAAACATATAAGGATTGTTCTTATAACCCTAAAATAAAATAATTTAATTGGAAATGTTAGCAGATGTTAATTCTGGTTACAACATATTTAATTTCTTTGGTATATGGTTAGAATAAAAATGTATCTTTCTAAAACTAAAGTGGTAAATGAATGGAAAAGACTAACTAATGTCTTTTAGAATTAATGTTTTTTGGGAATATTATGTTATCACTAATTTTTTTGAAAAAATTTCTCAATTAGCTGAACCACTAACCAAGTTAACTTAAAAGGGGGTTAAATTCATTTTGAAAAAGTAGGGTGATTAATATTTTGAGTATGGAAAAATTAGTTTAGTTATTGCACTAGTTTTAACCTTTCTATATAGATATAGTGAATTTTTTATATAGTTAATTCATTAAAATTATTTAGCTATATTTTGATACAAGATGATTGAGTTATTGTATATACAACACACCAATTAAAACTACATAAGTTGAATTTACCTAAGAATGGCCTTGGGATTTTTGTAACATACTTGATTTAAAAATTTGGGAATATATGTTGAATGGTATTGATGACCTTGAAAAGTGATGTTTTTTAGAGGTGATATTTTCAGAGTTATTTATTGAAGAATAAATGACTGAGGTATAGAAGACCTTCCAATGAGCCTATATCTGAGTGGTATGAGATCCCATTTCACATACAAAAGACATATGTTTAAAATCATATGGGGGTGGATTTTCCTATTTATTGTAGAAGTTACTGTAGCAGGTAATATATTAGAGGAACTATTCATTCTAATTGAGCCTATGGGCCATATATTTGGTCCTTCAGGACAAAGAGCCTTTGGGAAACCATAGGCCTTTGGGACATAGGTCCTTTAGGCCACCATAGGCCTTTTATCCAAGGGATTTTTGTGCATCTAGGTGAATCATCTTGGACCCAGTTTACTTATAAGTAACCAAACCTGGTTGGACACATATCCTCAAGCATGCCTCCCCATATGCCATAGGCTACCGACTAGTATCAAGGGTCTATGGTGGTACAGTAGGGAGAATACAACCTCATGATCAAGTGTTGAAAAATAGTATACTATAATGAAAAGTAACATAAACAATAAAAAATAAAAAATAGAGAAACAATAAACTATCCAGATAAAATAAATAGATATAAGCTGAATTAAAGTCATATGAAAAAATGATTATCATTTCATGATGCTAATAAAAAGGGGATGTGCATGGGATATATAGGTACAAGTATATACAACATTCTATAAAAAAATAAAAAAGGGAAAAACTATCGCAACTATAATCACGAGTATAGTCTTGGTCCTATACCCCCATACTCTATCCTAGGATAGTATGTTAGGTATCTAAATCTAGACGCTTCCTTTTGTACATACCTGCTTTCATAAGGTCTATTTGGGTACCAACCGGTGGCTTGAATAGGGTGTGATATATACTCTGTAGGACACCACCAAAAACATCTAGATCTATCCAGTCTATTCATATAAGATGAGTAAATGTAATATAATAAATAAATAAACCACATTGGACCGGGTTCCTCATGGGATACCCAACCAACAATACCCACTTCGGCCTATGTTGGATGTATCTGAACATATGTCACCCTGCATGTATATTTATATAAAGAAATGATTTTATATATATGCCTCATATACATATAGACATATATGTTCATATATATAAATACATAGTAATATTTAGGACCTAAGGAATAATCCCAAGGAGTCCATACATACTTATAAGGGTTCTCATATCTCTCCTCATATAAGAGCATGAAGATATAACCAGGACATCATAAAATTCAATTATAAATCATGAACCAAACCCATGCATGTTCTTTGTATTAGAATATTTATCCTTATTTTTTAATTAATTGGAATCCTAGGATTGTCCAAGGCAATCATAAAAAGTAATCTAGGTATCGCTCCAATTGTACTATAAATCCCATCACCATAGGAGTATTTCAAAGGAGTTCCATATAAGGAACCCAATATCACTGTCATATTATTATAAGGCATAAATCTCTAGGTATTTCCATGTTATACCACATCAATAATCAATTATCACTTCTAGAATGGTACAATAATGGTACCTACAAAGCCTGTCCAAGGTAATACACTAGGGAATCAAATATCACTCATGGTAAGCATAAAGACATCTTTTTAGTGAGCCTATTTATGGTGTTATATAAATAACCCATGTATCAATATTGACATGTTTCATTTCTATTATAATTTCTAATTACTAAGCTCGATGATCCCATCCATGGAATCCTTAATCAGGACCCTTGTTTCACCCTTGGGTTGGGGCAAAGGAATTATCCTAGCTAGAATTTAACTCATAACATTCAACTAATACATTTTAGTCATATTTTCTAATTCATTATGTATGGTTAATTCAATCTAAAACAAGGAAATCAAGGGTCTGTACACATGTCCTACCCTTTTCCTTTGGTTCAATTCAAAATACATTACATTAACAAGGGGAAATTAAACACACCTCAATTGGTGATTCAATTAAATTCCAATGACATGAGGCTCTTAGGAATTTATGGAAGGAACAACCTTAGAGGTGGCCCATGTCAAGGTGGTCACCCTTCAATGTTGATTCATAGGTTTCTAGGAATATACTAAGAATGAAAACATAATTTAATTAAATTTATTATAAGTTTAGAAGGAATCATTGAAAGGGTCTGAAGAGTGGCATAAAAACACACCATATGAAGTAATGAGACTTTAGGAAAAAAAATAGACCACATAAATTAGGTTGGTAGACAAAACCTTGTCCGTTATTGGTTTTAGATTCAAAGTAGAGTAAGAAATAGTGGAAAAATAGATAAATTGCATGAAAATAGGGCATATTAGATCACACCAAAACAAAAAAAAGATGGAAATATTAACCAATAAATAAAGGAATAAGAATGATGAATTGTCTATACAATATAATTGATGATGAAAGAATCATACAATAGATAAAGAACCTAGCTCAAAGCCTTGGTTGGAGGAAGGTGGATTAATTCCACGGCTAGAAGAGGCGCTGCACATGGGTGAGGAGGAAAAATAAGGGAGAAATATTAAATTAAGATAGGGTAAAAATAATATTTTTACACATTTTTAATAGGTTCATGGTTTGTCCACATGAGTTTCCACATAGTGTTATTTAACTATGCATCTCCACTAGTTAAGTGGCACTAAGGGTGAGACCCTAGGTAGATGGTTTAAAAAAAATATGTGGCCCCTTATAGCCCAATAAATAACCTCATAAAACCATGTGGAATGAGGGGAACAATTATAAAAATCCATGTTACCCTATGTAGTTTACTACATCACCCATACAATTGAGTTACATAGTTATTACTAACCATGTGCTAACCATACAGATTAGTCTACCTCTCCAAAATCCAAAGTTACAGGATTTTTTTGATGCCTAAACACTCTTGAACCACCCCTTAGACTCTTAGGTATGTCACTATCATAAAACCATAGGTTTTTATAGTAAATTAAATATATTCATCTTTTTAAAAAATCAAGGATGTTACAACCTACTCTCTTTAAAATAACTCATCCCCGAGTTTCCCTTTCGAGGGGGGTAAAACATTGTCTAATAAATGTTTGGTTCACTAAGCATGAACATAGATTTGTCACTCCCAGGTATCATCTTGTACATGTCCATTATATTATATAACCCATACCATAGGAACTGACCTACCTCATAGATCCTTCATTCTCAAATCAATGATACATACATGATGCTCCTCAAAGGACACATCTACATACAACTCAATATCCCTAGGATCAAATTAATTAGACAAGTTGGGATAATAATGATAAAGATATGATAGATGGAATACATCAGGAATTTCTTAGAAACTCTAAGGTAAATCCAACCGATAGACTATCAACATGACTCTATCCAAGATCTCAAAAGGCCCAATGTAATGAGGCGATTTCATACCCTATATTTGAATTAGTTTATGACCCAATATAGGAGAAAATCACAAAAGGACCCAATATACCACCTCAAACTCTATATGCTGGTAGTGATAATCAGTATAATACTTCTAACTAAACTGAGCTATATCCATTCACTTATGAATTAGCTTCACCTTCTGTGAAGTCTCCTGAATGAGATGAGGTTCCAGCAGCACTGCCTCACTTACCTCTAACTAGCACAATGGTGAACAACATGACCTACCATATAGGGCCTCATAGGGATCCATCAAAATAGTTTTATGAAAGATATTATTATAAGAAAACTCAACAAGTGGTAGGTTTTTCCCAAGAACCCAAAAAATAAGTGACACCTACTCATAGAATGTCCTCTAACACCTATATCATATGATCAGACCAACCATCAGTATGAGGGCAATATGCTGTACTCAGAAGAACCTGTAAACCAAATTCCTTATGAAAACCCTTATAGAACTATGATTTAAATCGAGCATCTATATTTGATATGATAGAACGGGGGTCACCATGATGGTGTAAAATCTCCTGAATATAAATCCTCCCAAACTCTTCTACTAAAAGGGTATCTTTGATTGGAAGAAAGTATGTGACCTTGGTCAACCTTTTGATGATCACCCATACCAAATCACTTCCTAAAGGGGATATAAAAAATCTATTCAAAAAATTCATGGTGAAATTATCCCATTTATAATCTATAATGGAAAGAGTCTATATAAGTCTATCAGGACCCTAGTTCTTTGCCTTCACCTCCTGACAGGTGGAACTCCATTTGATAAAACCTACAATCTTTCTCTTTATACTTAAACATCAATAATAAGTAATTATCTATCAGTACATCTTGGTAATAACATGGTGGATTTCCTAAATAAAGGCATTATATTCCAACATCAATTCTTCCCATATATCCATAGGAACCCAAACCTGCCTGTAAAAGTGAAGGATCTCATTTTCATCGATAACCCAACCAAGTAACGTGTCCTCATCTGAGACACTCTCCCTCAAGACTAATCCACCAGGATATGAAATCTATCTCATCCTTACCCATTACATAAGAGATTATTTCCCTTCCAAAGCTAATAAAACATTATACCCTTGATATTCATGAACCTCCATGCGAATCACAAAAAATAGGGCCATTAAATGCCACTCATAACTGGCCTCTTGGATGACCTATGTCTAATTATTTTAGATCAAGGTTTTAGCTACTTCATTTTTATTTCTAGGTGTATATGAGATATCAAAATTGAATGAATAAAGGTACTCTACTCATATGTGCTACATGAGATTAAAATCATGCTGTGTGAAAATGTATTTGATACTTTATGGTTTGTGTAAATGGAAAACTTTTATAACAATAGATAATGCCTCTAATAGTGAAAAACATGAAACACAACTTTAAGATTGAGGTTGTACACATGGTAATTCTACTCATGAGGTCTCAACTGGTGGGATACATATGATATAAATTGATCTACCTGTATCATAACTACTCTTAACCAGATTCATGATACATCACAATAAACTGTATAACTTCTACCCAGCTCTGGAGAGTCAAGATCGGCGATAAGGTTAATATTCCTTTTAACTCCCCAAATCCTATCTTTCAAGATTCAGTCCATAATAATTTCACACCCTTTTTAGTCAATCCCATGAGAGGAACCTCTAGGTGTCAAAATTCATGAATGAAATTCCTATAACATCCATACCCTCCCAAGAAACTATTTATGTCAAAAAAATTCTTAGGATAATCCTATGTAACAACATATCTCACCTTATTTGGGTCAATAGATACTCCTACCTCTAAGATTATGTGACCTAAGAAGTGAACCTTGTCAATCCAAAAGTGGAACTTAGTGAGCTTATCTTATAGCTAGTTCCCTAATAGAGTATTCAGAATGATTTAAATATGTTTCACATGGACTCTTTGAGTAAGAGAATACACCAAGATATCATCCATTAAGACTACAAAAAATGAATCTCGATATAAGTGGAAAACCCGATTCACTGGGTCCATGAAGTTTTTTAGTACATTTATATGACCGAACAACATAAAAAAATACTTGTATAAGTCATATATTCTTTATAACACTATAAATGGTATGTATGAAGGCCTAACATGCACCTAATGAAATATTGACCTCAAATAAATCTTGAAGAAAACCATCAATTCTTAGGGCTGGTTGGAAATGTCATCTATATGAGACAATTTATACTAGTTATATAAGATGGTTCAAATGATGATAATCTAAACAATGTTTGAGAGTAACATATTATTTATTGGAGAAAAGGATAGGTGAACCCCAAATGTAAGTGATGGGGTGATTAAAAACCTTAGCTTCAAAATTCACTAACTGAATCTTAATTTCCTAGAGTTTAGTAGGTGCCATCCTGTAAGGAGTAATGGGAAATGGTGTCACTCCTGGAACTATCTCTATAGTGAAATCCACTTACCTTATAGGAGTTAATCCATAAAATTTATCAGGGAAGAAGATGCACAACATGTTGGAATTCCATACATTATATTCCTTGAGTAGTCATAAAGAGACTGGCAATCTGGGTTATCACTCCACCCAACCCACAATGCTCCAATACATCTCGACTATCCTAGACATCCCACTCCTCCTTGTGGGTATAAGTACCTCCCTTGTATGATGTTAAGGTTACCCTCCAATGATAGAAATCAACATGATCATGGTAAGATACTAACCAGTCCATCCCAAGTATGATGTCAAAGCTTATCATCTCAGAAAAAAGGTTCCATGTAAAAATACAACCACCTATATCAAGGGGGAATATTTTACACCAATGTAAACTTTCAGTTAATATTCACAATGATGTATTTAGATTCATCACATCACATAATTACTCTTTTTATATGCCCATACTTTCCATAGTTTACATATATATGAAGTAATGTGAAGTGCCTATATCAAATAAGGTAGAAACTAAAGTAGAGGTCACTAGAATAATAAATTGAACTATATAAGGAAATGGAATCTGATCCTTTATAGAAGGATGAACTGCATATATATATATATATATATAGATTTTTGGACCTGAGATGTAACTAGCTAACCTAGGTAGGTCCGCTCTATTGGAACTATATATCTAAAGTATAGCTACCTCGACCATGCCCACCTCCCCAACCTGATCAGATGGTAGTATTCCATATCCCTGCCTAATGTGGAGCTACTAATCATGTACCTTAATGTGGAGTAGATGAAAATAATTTCTCACTAGTAATTGGATTGAAAATTTGGTATAACCTCTAAAGGTTCCCCATCCTATCGCAATCTCGACACCCAATTGGGTCCTTCATATGCTGGGTATTCTTATGGACTTCCCAACCACACTAGTGACACACCACCTAACTATCAGTTCATGTCATCTGACTGGAACTACCCCCATGACTAGACTTGAAGTGACATTTCATGACACTAGACAAACTATCTCCATGTCTCAATGTTTAATTTCCCTAGCTCACATTGCTGGCCTCTCTTAGGTTCTGCTCAGTGATGAGGGCCTATTTCACTATCTCAAAAATGGTGGTCAACCAAAACATATTAACCTCTGATCATATGGAGTATGTAATCCCATACTCGAACCAACTTACTATAGTCAACTTTTCACCAATGATGGTCTATAAAAATCACATAATCTTAGTTAAATGAGATAAATACTCCTTCATAGACATAACACCCTAATTTAGGTGTATAAACTCTCAAGACTGGTCCTCTATTAGAGTCCAAGGGAAGAATTAGTCATAGAAGGATATCTGGAAGTCTTCCCAGACCATAACCAGATGTTGAAAAGCTAGGGGAATAACATCCCACCAACACTTAAGAAAAACATGAAGTAAATAAGTATCAATATTTACCATCTACTTTGGAGGAATCTCTAGATTATCTAAGACAGATAACATGATCTCTATCCATTACTCAATAGCCTAAGGATAACCATTCTTCGAGAAAGTGGGAGGATGATGCTGTTTGAATTCTCACATCAACTCTACCATAGTAGGGGTAGGTCTTAGAGCTCCCTATATAAAATTCATGAAGTGTAGGAAGATCTATTGGAATAGAGAATTAACACCTAGAGGAGGAATAGAAATAATTTCCTCAAGTGTCACCATAGGGGTAAATACTAGTGGCTCAGGTCCCACTACCTTCAGATCATGATCATAACCACCCTCTTGGAACATTAATTGAGGATGTAATGGTGGCATGGATCTAAAATTTATAAATTCACACCTCAGATAAGATTTAACATTGTTAAAATCACAGATATCCAAATAGGATAGGTACCCACCATTCTATACAAGATTCACACCACTCTTCTTGATTTTAAATCAAAGTATATATGGTAAGAAAGATCACAAAGGTCACACGAGACACTACCTACTTCCCACTACAAGGTTCGGTTAGGGTCAAGGTCTCCCATTACATAGAAGAGTTCCTGGTATATGGAGTGTCAATTATAGGGTATATAGGAAAACACCCTTTAATTTTCAATTGGAATCCCCATTTAACAATAACCATTTTTTTCTAATAATTTAAATTTAGTTAATTTTATACTCATTTATATGAATATATATATCATGGTACAATTAGATGCATCACCATTCTGAATTTATAAAGGAATAAGCTTTATAGGCTATAATGGGCACGTCATGTAACTACAACCTGACCCTTACATCTAGTATCAAGATGTAATAGGTCATATAAAATGATTTTATTAAATGAATTAACATTCACAATTTATAGAAATTACATGATTCATAAATTAAAATTTGCATTATTATAACCAAATCAACTAAAGTTTCATTCCATGTGACCAATTACCCATAGTTCAATCATGGAATAATTAGTTAATTAAGGTCCTACCATCAATATATATGGAAATAACCATTTATGTTGATGTAGAAACTTCAATTAATTCAATAATTTTATCCCAATAAAAAATGTTAGCACATTTTGAAATATAAAAATTAAGGAACCAACAATATGTAGCAAAAAATTCACATAGTAATATAAATGTGGCATGACATATGCATGAAATGTAAATCCTCAAGTGATTATAATTATGCATGAGATGATACCTCCTTGCCTCATCGAGCCAAGGGTAATGAAAAAATCATAATAATATAAAACATCGCAACCCATGTGTGTCACCAAATGGTGAAATCAATACAATTGTAAGAGGCACAAACCAAAACAAAAATATCCCAACCCATGTAATTTGGATTTTGACTATAGGTGGGTTAGATACTCCCAAACATAGGATCATTATAAAATTCCAATAATTTCCTAATCTCTTATCTAATACCCAAATAGTAATACAAAAGTAAAAGGCTCTGATACCACTTTGTAGCATCTTGGACTCGATTCACTTATAAGTAACCAGACCTAGTTGAACACATGGCCTCAAGATAACCACCCCATATTTCAGAGGCTATTAACTAATAGTGAGAGTCTATGGTGGTAGAGTAGATAGAATATAACCTCAATATTAGAGATAGCACATTGATATACAATAATGATAAACAACCAAAAAATTAATAAATAACTAGTAGTGAAATAATAAAACATCTAGATAAAATAAATAGGAGGAAGATAAAACAATGTCATATACAAAAAATTATGATCATGTCATGATTCTAATAAAAAGGGGATATACATGGGATACATAGGTAAATGAATTTAAAATATTCTATAGGAAAACAAAAAAAAGACAAAAACTATCCATACCAGCATCATGAGCATAGGATCAACCCTCTTCCCCTATACTCCATCCAAGGATAGTGAGTCATTAATCTAAAGTTAGAAGGTTCTATTTATCCCTACATTCATTCATAAGATCTATTCAGGTATCAACCGATGAACCAAACAGGGTTTGAGATATTCTTAGTAGGGCACCAACAATGAAATATATAACTATCCAGTATACAAATATAATATGAGTAGTGCACATGTAATAATAAATTTAATAAAAAATAAATAAATAAACCACATCAAACCTGGTTCCTCATGGGATACCCAACCGACACTACCTTCTTCATCCTAAGTTAGATTTCTATGAACAGATGTAACCCTATATGCATATTTATATAAAAAAATTTACTTATATATATATATATTCCTTATATGCATATAGAAATATATGTTCATATATAGATACATATTAATATTCAGGACCCAAGGCGTAATCCCAAGGCATCCATAAATACTTATAAGGGGTCTCATATCTCTTGTTATATATGAGCATGGAGATATAATTGGGCCGTCATAAAAGTCAAGTATAAAGAAAGAAGCAAACCCAATAATGTGATTTTTCTTGGCATATTTATCCTTAGTTTTTTATTAACTTGAATCCTATGCTTGTCAAAGGAATCCATAAAAAGGAATCCAAGTATTTCTCTAGGTGCACTATAAAACCCATCACCATAGGAGTCTATCCAATGAGTTTTGTATAAGGAACCCAAGCATCACTCTCATCTTAGTATAAGGAATAACCCTATGAGTTTTTCTATTGTATACCACATTGGGAACTTGGCATCACTTGTGGCGTGGTATAATTATAGTGCCTACCTAGACTATCCAAGTTAATCCACTAGAAAACTAGGAATCAGTCATGGGAAGCATAAAGATATTTACTCATTGATCCCATCCATGGTGTTCTATAAATAACCCATGTATCAATACCAATATGTTGAAATTAAATTACAATTTCTAATTATTATACTCACCAATCTCATCCAATGCATCCTTAACCGGGACCCTTGTATCACCATAGAATTTTTTTTAAAGGAATGGTCATAGCTATCATTTAACTCATACCATTCAACCAATACATTTTAGTCATGTTCGAAAATTCATTTAGTATATTTAATTCAAGATAAAAAAGGAAAGTAAGGGTCTATACACATAGCCTACCTTTTTTTATTTGGTTCAATTCAAAATACATTACATTCAAAAGGGTAAATTCAACACACCTCAATTGGTAGTTCAATTCAATTCCCATGGCATGAGGTTCTTAGGCCTGTAAGGAAGAAATACCCTTAGGGGTGGCCCATGTCAATGTGGTCACCCTATGATGTTGATTTGTGGGTTTATAGGACTATACTAATCATGTCAACATCATTTAATTTAGTTTATTAGAAATTTATGAGGTGTCATCAAAATGGTATGGTGCATGACATAATGACACACAATATGAAGCAATGAGACTTTAGGAAAAACACTAGACCACCTACCTTAGATTGATAGAAAAACCCTCATTAATTATAAACTTAATATTCAAAGTATAATGGGAGAAAATGAGAAAATAGATAAATGACCCAAAAATCGGGCATATTATCTCACACAAAAATAGCACCAAAGATGGTGAGATAAACCAAGAAAGTAAGGAATATGAATGATAAGAATACTTTTAGATATCCATTATAACTGATAACAAAGGAATTGGACACCAGATAAATATCCTAACTCAAAGCCTTAGTTGGAGGAAGGTTGAGATATCCCACTATTGGGAGAGGTGCCTCACATGACTTAAGAGAAAAAAAGGGAAAAACTTAAATGAAGGTAGGTGAAAAATTACATTTTCAAAATTTTTTAATAGTTTCTTGGTTTAGCTACCCAAATTTCCAAACTACAATCCTATACCTTGAATTTTCACAAGTTAAGTGGCACTAAGGGTACATCCCTAAGCACACGGTTTTTGCAAACCATGTGGACCCTTCTATCCCACTAGAGAACATTGTACAACTATATAGAATAAGTTTAATGGTTATAACTAACCATGATCCCCTGTACAGTTTACTATATCACCTACATGATTGAGTCGCATGGTTTTCACAAACCATGCACTAAAAATGTGGCTTAGTCTACCTCTAAAAACTCCAGAGCTCTAGGCTCTGAATGATCACTAGATTATCCTAAACCACTGCTTAGCATCTTAAGAACATAACTAGAATAAAACAAGGGATTTTTATATTAAATTATATATTTATACTTATTTTGAAATCATGGGATGTTACACTATGCCTCTAGGACCACAAATAGTGAACCATGTCTTTGGGATGGAGTGTTCTAAACTAGTAGAGAAGCAGAAGGGAAATTGTGAGACATGATGATTAGTTAAACATGGAGGTTCTATCATGGAGTGGATAGAACACACTATTTATAGACCTTAGGTAGGGAAGAAAGTGATGAATAACCATATATGTGAAGTTATAAATACAAGTTAGATTGATATATATTGAAGTCAAGGAAAAGGGGATGCTTCTATGTGGGGTCTTAGGATTGGGCCTTCAGGAAATTTAATTTCCTTGTGCCACTGGGACTATGAGATATTTAATGGAATTGTGCCACTAGGATTTCGGTCTATGAAAGGGTTCCCTCTCAACCCAATTAAAAAGTGGATTATCTAGAAATAATATAAAAATCCAAGGCCTCTGTGCTATTAGAAGTTGGTATAGAATACATTTAAGGTTATTATGTAGTTTAATGATAAAGCGATTCATGTTATTTTTTGTGATGTTTACTATATGTATAGTACTATGGTATATATAGGTTAATGAGTAATTTTATATCCCAGTGGTTGATATTATTTAAGTAATAAATTTTGAGTTATCATTTGTAAGAATAAATTATTTTGTGGTGGTTTTATGTTATGGCGGTGTAGGTTATTTTGATACAGATATGTGTATTTTAGAGAATATATTATTAATTATTATACATTTTTAGTATGTGTATTTACGTGTTATTAATGTTTTTATATGATAAAACTTAACTTTATTTTTTAAGGATATGTGAAATTTTTTTTCATCTTTTTAGGTTTTGAATTTAATCATGTACATTTTCAATTGTTTTAGTTTTTTGAGGAATGATTTAAGTTTAACATCTACTATTTTTATTTATATTGTGGTTTGGGAGATTTAATTATTAATTATTTATATAATTTTTTTTTCATACTTATTCTGACTATTAGGTTTTTAGTAATCAAATACAAACATGAAGAATATCTTGACCTATTTTCATAGATTTAATAATCCTTTAAATGTTTATTTTTCATATCTTAGGAATAAAAAAATTATCTTGGTAATTTAACATTGGAATTAAAATTGATTTAGAGGTGGAAATTGATCAACCACAATCGAAGGATGAAATTATGCTTATATAAATTGAAATAATTCTAGTAATTATATTTTCTCATTATCAACCTTGATGATTATATAATACCTAAAACTTAAGTAAGAAGAAGATAAATCTATCGAGTCATATATGAAAACATCATTTAGATATCAAGATATGATTTTGATAATTCATTTAGAAGTATGGTTCTTATAATGATACATACATGATTTTAGAAATATTTAATTGGGAAACACTTAGTTTCATAATAGTTACCTAAAAATTACATATCAGGATAAAATATACATCTGATTTTATAAATATGACATGATATAATCATTTTAATATAAAAAAATTATGATCACACAATTTATTTAATGGGGGGGGGGATGCACCACCCTGTGATTTCAATATGTAATTCTTCTTAAATAAATATTGCGTTAAATAGATTATCTAACATGAAACATTAAACTAAAAAATGATGTGATAAATTAGATGAATATTATTCAGAAAAATATAATAAGAAAAAAACCTCTAGTATAAATAAAGATAATAATTAATTAAATATACTTACATTTAGGGGATAAATAGTTAATATGATTTAATATTAAAAAGGGTTGTTTTTCAAAGAACTATTACATCTTTTACCCTAATAAATTAACCAATTTTAAAATATGATTATATCAATATCTAATATTTCAATTTATAAACAAATATATTATCATTAATTTAATTATTAATTGATATTAAATAATATTAAGAATACTTTATGTTTAAAAGGACCATTTTTCTATAAAAATAGTTTTTTATATTTTGTATTTTCAATTAGAAGAAAAATTTATGAATTTTATAATTATAATTTGATGAAATAAACTTTTTTTTTAATTTATAATGTAAAAATTAGGTTATGGTAATTTTTTTTCTAAAATGGTTGATTTTTTAGTGAATTGAGAAAAATATTGATTTTAAAAATACTGCCACTTTTATGAAATTACCATGATATAAGAATGAAATGTACGTTTATGAATCAATTTGTACATAAAAAATATATTTAATAAGAATATAAATCATTTAAAAATATTATTTTGAATTTAGAAACACATGTTTGTCATTTTGAAACATAAGTAAATTTTTATTCTAATAAAAGAACTTTTTTTTGACTATCTTCTTAAATTAAGAATTTTCAAGGTTAAATTCTGTTTTAGATTGTTTTGAAAATAAAATAAATATCATTTTTATCCCTAAAAAAATATATTTTATGAGTATCAATTCTATATATGTTTGTTTGTAAAATTGTTTATGCTTAAAATTCATTTTTTCTAAAAATTATTCTTCATTACGTTTTGAGTACTTAAAATAAAATTAATTTTTACCACCTATATAAATTTAATCTTTTAAAATTAATATCATGTTTTTAATCAAAAGGTTAAAATTATGTAACATGATACATTTTATTTTCGGTATTATAAATAAATTATATAAGTAAAAATTTTGTCACCATGGTAAGGGTTAAAATGGCTAAAAAGGTTAAAACTAAGGGATAAAGCCCCATGATATCACTAAAACATGTCTCGAATCCTATTATATGAGTTTAATTATACCAAAATTATCCTATATTATAATTTTGTTTCCACTTACAGTTGAAATATACTTTATTTTATTTTTTTAATTTGAGAATATTTACAAAAGTGCCACTCCTCTCACTTATAAAAGCACCTCTCCTATCCTCATTTATTCACACACTTTGAGCATATTTACTCAAAATATATATACCAAAATCACTTAAAGAAAATATTATAAACTTCCTATAATTACCATTCACACTAAAATACTAAACTAATAAGGCATAAGGTTTAAGATAAAACATGATTTATAAGGAAGAGGTAAAAGTCTTAATCAATATCTTACTAGTTTCTTTCTTATTCTACCTACCTAAAATATTTTATAACCATAATATGATTAAATAGTGATATTTAATATAATTAAATGTTATTATGTTACTTTTATAACCATTTTATTTCTCATTTCCATCCAATAGTAAATGAAAATGTCACTTGTGTGTATGTGTGAACTACCACCTCTATGAAGTGACGTATTTTATTTTTCTTCACCGACTCACATAGATGATTTTCAAGACGAATTTAATGATTAAATATGATTTCTATAACATAAATATATATCTATGAATATAAATTATTATCTACCTTCTTCCCCTTCAATCCATTAAAAAATGAAAATGTTACTGTGTGTACGTGCAGACTACCACATCCATAAAGGATGTATTAAATTGTTCACTATGACCTTACATGGATCATTATGAAAAATGAATTAATAAATAAATGTGATATTTATAACATGATTTATCTTTATTATATGTTGTATTATCATTATACAATAACATTTTCTAACTCATTCAATAGTTATAACATGTTCTTATTTTTCTATGTTTTACCACCTACATGAATGATGTTATAATATTTATGCATAAAATGATGAAATAAACTTATATAATAGTAATATTATGTAATAATGACGAATTTAATATTATTAAATAATAATTTAGTAATTAAAAGTCCATGATTTAAACTGAATTAAATATAGACAATATTGGTTATTTTAAATAGTCAAAAACAAGCTTATGAAGGAAGATTCATTAAAAATAAAATATTTACTAACCTATTAAATTATTTTGTTTATGGATTAATATAAAACCAAAAACATGAAATATTAAGTGGTTATGGAACTATTTATAGAATTTTCTTTACCATTTTAAATACAGTGATGTTGTTTTGGAAATTATAGCTGAATAATCCCAATATGATCGACGGAAACCGTAACAATTTAGTAATTAATTGAAAAAATAATAAATGAAAAAATAAATAAATAAGGGAATGAAAATTAAATAGTTTATAAATCAAGTAAATAATTAATATACTTTTTAGTCCATAGGTTAGAATTCATACAAATATAATCATGATTTTATGTTAGGGATTTCCTGTCTTAATTTCCTTTCTTTGTGACCTATGTCTTTTTTAGCATGTTTTATTTTGTGTAGAATATAAACTTCTGTATGGATTTATTTTATTACATTTTTTTATAAATAAAAGTGGTTTAAAAATCCTTTTCATTTTCTATTATTCAATTTCATTTTGATTTAAAAGTTACAAAATCCATAAGGTATTTTACTTTAAATCCTTATTTTAAATGTTTTCGATTTTTCATTTTAAATATTTTTCTTCCATGTTCATATTCTTTGTATAGTTCCAAGAATTTTATTTCATATATTTATATGATTTTATAAGTCTATACTTATTTTTCCTTTAATTTATTTAAAAATATTTTAAAGTAAACTTCTTAACGTTTTCCAAACAGGTCGCTTTTGACTCTCCTTATACAAAGTGTGAAAACAGTGTTTTTTAATATTTGAAAATTGAATTATTTTATAACAATTTTAATTTTCTAATTATTAATCTAAATTTACAAGTTTATATGGTTTTTTATAGATTATTATATTCCAATTTTTTTTGTTAATTTTCATTTTTAAGAGTTATCAAAAGAATAGTATAATGGGATGATTAAATGTGATTTGGATCATGGTTTAAAATGAGTGTTATGATGAAAAGTGCATGTTTCTATTTGTTTTGTTCATGAAATAGTTCTTTTAAATTATATATGGTAACATATGGGACCAAGATATAACCCTCTAATGTATTAGTTAATGATTTATTTTCAAGAGAAATGATGATTGGAATTAACTTATTATATGTTATTCCATTATGGGTGAAATATGTAAAAACCCAGTTTTTCACTCAGGTATGGATCCTTTAAATTTCGGTATAATTATTTATTTTTGACCTAATATGGATTCCTTGTGAGTTATTAAAGGTCCCAAGGGTGTTCAGGGCTTGTTCGGAGCTTTGAACCCATATTTTGGGGAAAAGTGGGCCTCTTTCATAGTTAGAGGAAACCATGCAGGTAGGTCGCATGATTAGATCTAACCGCGCAGATGGTTTGCATCTTTAGGTAGAGCCATATCGCATGGTTGGCACAAAATTTCCCTAACCATGCAGTATGACCCTTTTTCTAGGTATCCATGTATGGTTTGTGCATGGGTTGGAAAAAATGCGGCCAAACCATGCATAAGCTAATTTTTGGGTAATTTTACATTTTTTCCCTTATTTTTTTAATTAACCCAACCCTTCTTCCCTAATCTTATTTCCAACGGGATGAAACTCCGTTTCTATAATTTTGGATATTTTTTAAGGACTAACTAAGGGATTAGGATATCTCCTTCATTTGGGATCTGTTCAAGATTTTGTTTGTCACATTGGATGTACAATGGTATGTACTCAAGTCCGTTTGTGCCATTCTTCACCTCTCTTGCTCTCAACCTAGTTATCAAGGTGTAATAATTTTTACTCTTTTGTCATATCTACTCTATTCCAAGATGATTTATAGGCTAATACTGGATGAGTATATTCATACAAGCCTAAGGTGGGTGGTTTATAACTCATCCATCAAGTTTGTTGATTTTGGAATTATCGTGTGGGGCCCACTAATTTTATTGGGTTCCATTTATTGAATTTATATTCCATACTTATAATAATTAGAACCATATGATTATGATATTTTTAAATATGTGATTATTTTTTAGTGGTTATTCCCACAACTCCATCCATCCCAAGTAGGATGTTTTTCCATAATTTTCATTTCAGTGTTTTGACATGTTTGAGCCACCGTTCGGGCATGCCTTAGATTGAAATTTTTAAGGATAAGATTTTATATGTTAAATGGCTTTATTTAAATTGTAAATTTCATAATGGTAAGTACCATGTTTTCTCACCACTTGAACCACAAAATTTAAGTGCTTTAATTTGATAATTAATGGTGAAATGGAAATTGGAAAGAATACTAAGTATATGACTCAAACTTTTTAAATGTAATTGAATAAGAGGTTACATGTTCATAGCACCCCTTAACATGTTAATGGAAGGTAGAAGAGTGAACCTTGACTCTTGAAAATTCCATAAATGGATTAAATGAATGGTTTCTTGCTACTTGGTCTTGTAACACTAATGAAAGGCAAAGCTTGAACCAAATGGACCTATTGATTAATTAAGACAAGATTAAATGGTTTCATGCTCAATTAGCCTTCTCACACTATTTAAAGTTAATATATTCAATATTATGAAATATTATATGACATCATTATCAATTATAATTTTCATGACTCGAGTTCACCTTGGATTCCATAGGGAATGCCTTGAGCACTTGGGAAACCCATTCTGATTCAAGGATAAAACTTTATTTGGTTGATACCCACCTGAATAATAATACTTGTATAAATTTTAATTCCTGGTATAAAACCATAGAATCCCTTCAATTATATTATATGATACCTTGGATACACTCCTTGGATCCAACATTGATAAGTAGGTGTCATCATTAATGCCCATCGGGCCCAGTCATTTCTTAGACCTGTTTTACCTTGAGTGAAATTCTTGGACTCACTAGGCATCTTATTGTGGAATGCCTTAGACTATGATCCTTATTTTACACTCTTACCCTTATCCATGCTACAATCATTACTGAGTTGGTTACCCTTGAGGACTACATTTCCTTAGTTATTACCTTGGAACTTCATTATTGAATATCATTATAGATTACCCTATTACATCTTGGAACCTTCACTATTGCTATCATGTGACTTAATTATAATCTTGTAATAATCAAATAATGAACTATTTACATGTTCAGACACCAGCTAAGGGACGAAGGTGGTACTTGGGTATTTAGTTACATTGTACTTCTTTACATTATATATGCATTCTTGCACACTATTAAATTTCCATTACATGGGTTGGATTTTATAGACATTGTTGGTGGTGGACCACTAATATTTGTCTCACACCCTATCCAGGTGACATTTGGTACCCCGGGTAGACTACATGATTGCAGGTGTTGATAAAGGGAAGCATTCATCTTCAAAAACTTGATTTATTACTGTTTATAATGGAGTTTGATAACATACGACTGATCTGAAGATCAGGATGCTTGGGATGGTCTTTTAATTTCCTTTATAATTTTTTGGAACATGTTATGCTTGATACTCTATATCCATGTATTATAGCTTACTAGATACATGAAATATCATCATCACTTGTTGTATGTCATTCCTGTTGATTTAGTTATGGTTATTGTTGTCACTATTTCTGCTTTTCCTTCTATTTACTTATATTTCTTCGTCTATTTACCTCAATTTATATTATTCCAATGTGCTATAATCTGGTAATGAGGGCCTAGTCTTCTCATGGGCACACCCTAGAACCTCGCTACAAGTCAGTATCCTTTGGTGTTCAGAGAGATGCGCTTGAGTCCATGTGGCCCATTGGGCTTGGGGAACCTATTAAGTGGCATCTGGGTCCGGGATGCCACTAAATGGTATCAAAGGTTTTGTCCATTATTGTTTTACTATTTAGAGACAATATTCAGAAGATTAGGAATGCTTGGAACTTGGTTATAATCTATTCTTGGGCATCACAAACCCATGTTCGTGGTAAAATACGAGTTGACCATATTATAATTATTGTTCTACTTTTTCCTACTACAGTTGGTATCCTTTCACTGTTGGGTGAGGCACATTCAGTGTGGAGTTTTTGATTCTTATTCTAATTGATAATTTTATTTCATCCTTGGCCCAATGATATGATGAAAAGTAGCATCGTTACATGCATCATATTAGGCACTTATAATTCTCATGTTATGCATATTTCCATATTCCTATGATTTTTGAGTGAGCCTTGCCTTGTATATAAGTTTGTGTTTCTTTTGGGCTATGATTGAGTGATTTATTGTCTCAATTCATGAGGTGTATGGGCCGTCATGGGATGGAATGAGTAATTTACTAAGTCGATCCACTATGAAATAAAAAAATGGGTGTCATTTTTAGTGATAAGGTGTATGGTAACTAATTCAATGGGAATGGATATCAATTATAAAGTGAATCATGACATCCAAAATGAAATGGTTTCACATCCTTATCATTTCCTTGTCATGTTTATAAAAGGTAAATGAGTAAACCTAGTAATTAAATGTAAAATTAAATGAAACTTATACTTGATAACTTACCATTACCTAGCTGTCTAAGAGGGTAGTTGTGGTGGTATACCTTGGTTAGTGATATTTTACTTGTTTAGATTCCATAAGTGCTTCTATATCTATGCTTAAAGTTTTTTTTGAGGTGTGAGATTGGAATTTGTAAACTAATGCCACCACGACATCCTTGTATCATATACTAGGAAGGTGGTGAAGACCATACTCTAGACGTGGTGGGCCCTAAGCCTCCAGTCTTATCGCCAAGAGTGCCACTTGAGGAACCGCCTGCTATACCTATTCTAGGCATTGATTCCCAAGTTCGTGAAAGTTTCCTACATCTGATTCAGTCTATGCATGGTGAACCATGAGCTATACCTACAATGGCTGATCTGACTCTTGAGTTCCAGCTACAACATCCTCCCACCTTCTCAATGGATGGTGGTATGCAGGCTGCTGAGTCTTGGATAGAGTCCACCCTATCTATCTTTAAGCATCAAGACATGCCTCTAAAGTAGAGGGTAAAACTTTCTATTTACATGCTTCATGATTCGACCAAGCACTGGTGGGTTGTGATTACCCAGGATGGTCATCATAAGGGCATGCTATGGGTTGATTTCCAGACTACCTTCTATAATTAGTTCTTTCCTCAGACACTGAGATCTAATAGAACTATAGAGTTCATGCATCTTGAGTAGGGTTCTATTCTAGTTATGGAGTATTCAACGTGTTTCATGGAGTTGCAGTGATTTGATTCACTTCTAGCCAGTGATGAGATTTTTCATGCTTATTGCATTAAGGATGGGCTTGAGTATGCCATTCGTATGTTGGTGAATGTATTTCACCTACCTACCTTTTCTGAAATATTCAATCAAACTCTTATCAAATAGTAGAATATGAGGGATGGAAATAGTATTGGGCAAAGAGGATCAGTGTCGTGACAGGCCATTAGTTCTCATGGTGGTAGGAAATTTTCCCTCAAGGTTTCTTGTCAGGGTAGTGAAAACCAAATTACCCATTTTTATAACTTCATGGCATGTCATCAGTGTGGATGATAGAGGAATATAAATCCTTAGTGTGAATAGACCCACTGGAGTGTCGGGGTTTCAGTCATATGAGGCATCTTCAACATTTTTGGAGGACCTTTCCACCAAATTTGAGTAGAAAAGTATTAGCACTATATCCACCTTCAGAAGTGGGTTATTTTGAGATGAATTAGGATGGGATTTGGAATAGAACCATCTGGAATGTCTGATGAGGAAGTCGTGGTCATGGTAACCAGACCCTTGATCACCATCAGTTCCAACATAGCAGTTATGACCATGGTAGTCAAGTTGTTGCACATGGTCATGGGTCAGTCCAGTTGAATGAAACTGATACCCAAGGATCAGGTTGCAGGACCATCTATATCATGAGGTACTATTCTAGTGGAATCTTCTATAGTATCTACTTTATTTGATACAGGTAATTCAAACTCTTTTATCTCTATATCTATCATGGAATGTCTTGAACTATAAATACAATATTACTATGGTGTAATGACCCTATATACACTATTAGGAGTGCATTGAGAGGTAATACACCAATGTAGGGATTATAACCTTGAGGTAGGAAATTACCCTCTCTTATGGAACCTATTTGTTCTCAATATGATAGGGTTCAATGTCATTCTCGGTATGGATTGGTTGGTTCAGAATAATGATTTTGTAGACTGGTATCACTGTGGGGTATAATTTACATCACTATAGGGTAGAAAATATCTATATAAGGGTGAGTGGGATGTCTAGGCTGGTAGAGTGGGACCCGAGCATCATGGGCTAGCTAGAGTTACCACTTAGATTGAAAATATCTTCATGGAAGATGAGGGTTTAGGTCAAGCTGATCTCCCTCATGCAGTGGACCGTTTCAGGGATGTCTTTCCTAATAATTTTTCTAGCTTACCTCCTCAGAGAGAGGTAGAGTTTACAATTGAGCTTGTTCGAGGAGAAGATCTAGTGTCCATTCCTCTATATAGTATGTCACCTAATGAGCTATAGGAACTCAATAAATAGTTAGAGGATCCAAATGCCAATGGTTTTATATAGCCCAATACATCCTCTTAGGGTTTTTCCATGATTTTCGCTAAGAAGGTGGATGTAACCTTATGTATATGTGTGGATTACAGATGGTTGAACCATCGTATAGTCAAGAAACAATATCCATTACATTGAATATATGATCTCTTAGACAATATTTGAGGAGATAGGGTGTTCTATAAGATCAAACTAACATCAGTTTATCATCAGGTGTGACTCATACCATCAGACATACCTCGTATAGATTTTTGTAGTAGGTATGGCTTATATGAGTACCTAGTTATTCCGTTCAATATTACAAATGTTCCCACAATTTTCATGGATCTAATAAATAGGATTTACCTCCCTATATGGATTCTTTAGTTTTGGTATTTTTGGATGACATATTGGTGTATTCTCATACTCGTAACGACCATGCTAATCACCTCCAGATCATTCTTAGTACACTGATAGAGCACTAGGTTTATGCCATTCTTGCTAAGTTCCACTTTTGGATTGACAAATTTAACTTATTAAGTTATATTTTCTCAGAATAATAAGTATCTATTGACCTAGATAAGATTAGCGCTATAGTTTCCTAGGATCATCCAAAGAACTTGTCTGATATACGGATTTTTTGTTAGAGTTGGTGCCCTAGAACCAATTTATTTGTACTTTATGATAAACATGTATTCATTGTTTTGAATATTAATAAACTAATTATCACATTATTATTATTATTATGTGTGTCATAGTATGTGATAATGTCCTAAGAGTATCTGTCACACTAAAAGGTCATAGCAGTTCCCCACTATAATGAGAACCCAAAAGTGCTACGACACTATTCCTGAATTTTTTTATATAGATGGATGATATCATTTGAGGGACACAAATGATATAGGCTATTAGGATTGGAGACTCATAGGACTTTGAGGAACCTTCTCATGGTGTATTCCCCTAATAATATCTAGTAGGATATTATAAGAACTAGACTCACTAGTAAGAAACCCACATTTATATGTGTCATTAGATGTTCCTATCTCCAGACATGTGTATTGGTTCATAGAATTTAATATTATTATTAATGATTATTATAAGTCAGGCACTTATATGTATGAATGAAAACCATGATGGTAGATATTCGTGGTGAGGTATGATATTTTGGGTGCGTCACGAGTAATATTTCATTAAGGAATAATGCGAGAAAAGGATTTATCCCTTCTGTTCTTTAATAGAAGTTAATATCTTAGAACCTTTGATGGAAATGATATATCCTAAATAAATCCATGTCCATGGTTTTCTATAAACAATTAATATTTCTAGAAAGTAAAATAAATAGATAGTAGAAGACATAGGTTGATGGCAGTAGCATGCAACCTCCTCAATTTGAGATATTATGATAAAAGGATTATATTACATGGTAAGCATCTGTATGAGGTGAAATGTCATTACGACATTAACTTATTTATCTATGGGTTCCCTGGCACATTTCTAGATTATAACCTTGGAATTTAGGTTGATTCGCCTAATTTCACTGAGAAAAAGGCCTAGAGGGTCACACAAGAAGTGTATCCAAAATCTCAATTAAATAATATATTATTATTTATTATTTAACAGGTTGAATAAATTTTATTCCCACATGTGGTTTAATAATTATTCATGTATGATTGATCACATTTATTATATCACTAGTTATTCAAGATAATATATTTTGAGAAGAATATTTAAAAAATATTTATTTTCTGTTTAGTGAATATAATATTTATTTATTTATTAGAAAAATAATAAAATGATATTTATTTAATAAATAAATAGACATTATTCATAGCGTCATAAATATTGTGGAGTAATGGAAGACTGAGTTTAATGGACTGGTGATAAATAATAAATATTTAATATTATTTAATTAAATAATATTTAATTATAATTCACAAGTTAAGTGCATGTCGAGAAATAATAATATTACTATTATTATTTGACATGGGGTTTTTCTAGGATTAAATAAATAATTAAGGGCACTTGTGCAATTATTTTATTTTAACCCTAGAAATATAAATATACAATTATGTTATTTTAAAAATAGCTAATTCATATTTTGGTTGTACACAACAATCTTGGAGAATCATCTCAAGCATAGAGAATCGACACATAGAGGAGGAATAACATGACTTGACTCAAGTGTCACCATAGGGTTAAATATTGGTGGCTCAGGTCCCACCACCTTCATATCATGATAATCACCACCCTCTTGGCACATGACTTGAGGATGTAATTGTGTAATGGATCGACAATTTATAAATGAACACCTCAGATAATATTTAACATAGTTAGGATCATAGATATCCAAATAGGACAGTTACCCACTATTCTATACAAGAGTCACACCACTCTTTTTAATTTTAAATCCAATTCTATATGGTAATAAAGATCAAAAAAGGTTACAAGATACACTGCCTACTACCCCCTACAAGGTTGGGTTAGGGTTAAGGTCTCTCATTACATAGAAGAGTTCCTGGTATATGGAGCATCAATTACAAGGTATATAGGAAAAAACTCTTTAATTTGAAATTGGAATCCCTATTTAACAGTAAACATTTTTATCTAATAATTTAAATTTAGTTAAGTTCATACTCATTTATATGAATATAGATATCATGGTACAATTAAATGCATCACCATTCCCAATTTATAAAGGCATAATCTTTATAGGCTGCAATGGGCACGTCATGTAACTATGACCTGGCCCTTACATCTAGTATGAGAATGTAACATGTCATATAAAATGATTTGATGAAATGAATTACCATTCAAAATTTGTAGAAAGTACATGATTCATAAATTACAATTGGAATTATTATAACCAAATCAACCAATGTTTCATCCCATGTGACCAATGACCCATAATTCAATCGTGGCATAATTGGTTAATTAAGGTTACATCATCAAAATATATGGAAATCACAATTTAGGTTGATGTAGACACTTCAATTAATTTAATTATTTTATCCCAATATAAAATTATAGTTAATTTTGAAATATAACAACTAAGAAACCAATAATATGTAGAAGACAATTCACATAGTAATATAAATGTGGCATGACATATTCATGACATGTGAATCCTCAAGAGCTTATAATTATCCATGAGATGATACCTCCTTGCCTCATCAGGCCAAGGGTAAGGAAAAAATCATAATAATATAAAACATCACAACTCATGTGCATCACCCAATAGTGAAATCAATACAATTATAAGAGGCATAAACCAAAACAAAAATATCCCAACCCAGGTAATTTAGATTTCACCTATATGTGGCTTAGCTACTTCCAAGCACATGATCATTATAAAATTTTGATACTTTCCTAATCTATTATCTAATACCAAATAGCAATACAAAAGTAAAAGGCTCTAATACCACTTTGTAGCATCTTCGACACAATTCACTTATAATTAACCAGACCTGGTTGGCCACATGGCCTCAAGAGAACCACCCCATATTTTAGAGGATGTTGACTAACAGTGAGAGTCTATGGTGGTATAGTAGGGAGAATATACCCTCATGATTAGAGTATAGCATAATGATATAAAATAATGATAAACAATAGAAAAAATAATAAATAACCAGTAGTGAAATAATAAATCATCTAGATAAAATAAATAAGAGGAAGCTAAATCAATGTCATATACAAAAATTATGATCATGTCATGATTCTAATGAAATGGGGATATACATGGGATACATAGGTACATGAATTTACAATATTATATAAAAAAACACAAAAAAGACAAAAACTATATCCACCAGCATCATGAGCATAGGATCAAACCTCTTCCCCCATACTCCATCCTAGGATAGTAAGTCATGAATCTAAAGTTATATTCTTCCATTTATCCCTACATGAATTCATAAGATCTGTTCAGGTATCAACCGATTACCCAAACATGGTGTGAGATATACTTAGTAGGACACCATCAATGAAATCTATAACTGTCCAGTCTATGCATATAATATGAGTAGTTCACAAGTAATAATAAATTTAATAAAAGAAATAAATAAACCACATTAGACCAGGTTCCTCATGGGATACCCGACCGACACTACCTTCTTCATCCTAAGTTAGATTTCTATGAACAGATGTCACCCGATATGCATATTTATATAATTTTTTTATGTATATATATATATGCCTCTATGAATATATACATATATGTTCATATATATATATATAGATACATATTAATAGTCAGGACCCAAGGCGTAAGCCCAAGGCGTCCATAAATACTTATAAGGGGTCTCATATCTCTTGTCATATATGAGCATGGAGATATAACTAGGATGTCATAAAAGTCAATTATAAAGAATGAACCAAAACAAATCATGTGCTTTGGCTTGGAAGATGTATCCTTATTTTTTGATTAACTTGAATCCTAGGCCCGTCAAAGGAATCTATAAAAAGAAATCCATGTATCGCTCCAGGTGCACTATAAAACCCATCACCGTAGGAGTCCATCCAATGAGTTTTGTATAAGGAACCCAAGTATCACTCTCATATTAATATAAGGCATAACCCTCTAAGTTATTCTATTGTATACCTCATTGGGGACTTGGTATCACTTGTGGCATGGTATAATTATAATGCCTACTAAGACCGTCCAAGTTAATCCACTAGGGAACTAGGTATCGGTCATGGGAAGCATAAAGACATTTTCTCATTGATCCCATACATGGTGTTCTATAAAGAACCGATGTATCACTCCCAATATATTGAAATTCAATTAAAATTTCTAATTATTAGGCTCAACAATATCATCAAATGCATCCTTAATCAGGACCCTTGTATCACCCAAGAATTTGTGTAAAGGAATGGTCATAGCTATCATTTAACTCATACCATTCAACCAATGCATTTTATTCATGTTGGAAAATTAAATTAGTATAGTTAATTCAATATAAACAAGGAAAGTAAGGGTTTATACACATATCATACCTTTTTTTCTTTGGTTCAATTCAAAATACATTTAATTCAAAATAGTAAATTCAACACACCTCAATTGGTTGTTCAATTAAATTCCCAGGGCATGAGGTTCTTAGGCCTATAAGGAAGGAACACCCTTAGGGGTGGCCTATGTCAAGGTGGTCACCCTAAGATGTTGATTTGTGGGTTTATAGGACCATACTAATCATGTCAACATCATTTAATTTAGTTTATTAGAAATTTATGAGGTTTCATCAGAATGATATGGTGCACGATACAATGACACACCATATGAAGCAATGAGACTTTAGGAAAAAAACTATACCACCTACCTTAGGTTGATAGAAAAACCCTCATTCATTATAAACTTCAGATTCAAATTATAATAGGATAAAACTAAAAAATAGATAAATGACCCAAAAATAGGGCATATTAGCCCACACCAAAATAGCACCAAAGACAGTGAGATAAACCAAGAAAGGAAGGAATAGAAATGAGAAGCATGATTTTTTCTATCCATTATAACCAATAACAAAATAATTGGAAACCAGATGAAGATCCAAGATCAAAGCCTTAGTTGGAGGAAGGCTGAGAGATCCCACTATTGGTAGAGGTGCTTCACATGACTTAGGAGGAAAAAGAAAGAACAAAACTTAAATAAAGGTAGGTGAAAAATTAAATTTTCAATTTTTTTAACAAGTTCATGGTTTAGCTACACAAATTTATAAACTATAATCCTATACATTTCATTTACACTAGTTAAGTGGCACTAAGAGTATATCCCTAAGTACATGGTTTTTACAAACCATGTGGAACATTCTAGCCCACTAGAGAACATTGTACAACTGTATGGAATGAGGTTCATGGTTGTAACTAACCATGATCCCCTGTATAGTTTACTTTATCACCTGCATGATTAAGTCACATTGTTATCACAATCCATGTACTAATAATGTGGCTCAGTCTACCTCTAAAAAATCCAGATCTCCAGGCTCTGAACGATCCCTAGATTCTCCTAAACCACTCCTTATCCTCTTAAGAACATAACTAGAATAAAAAAATGGATTTTATAGTAAATTATATATTTATACTTATTTTGAAATCATGAGATGTTACAATAGGACTCTAGGACCACAAATAGTGAACCATGGCTTTGGGATGGAGTGTTCCAAACTAGTAGAGAAGATGAAGGGAAATTGTGAGACCTGATGATCAGTTAGACATGGAGGTTCCATCATGGAGTGGATAGAACATAATATTTATAGACCTCAGGTAGGGAAGAAAGTTATGAATAACCATATATGTGAATTTAGGACTACAAGTTAGAGTGATAGATATAGAATTCAAGGAAAAAGGGATTCTTCTATGTTGGGTCTTGAGATTGGGCCTTCATGCAATTTAATGTCTTTGTGCCACTGGGACTATAAGATATTTAATGGACTTGAGCCAATAGGATTTAGGTTTATGTAAGGGTTACCTCTCAACCCAATTAAAAAATGGATTATCTAGAAATAAAATAAAAATAAAAGGCCTCCGGGCTATTAGAAGTTGGTATAGAATACCCTTAAGGTTATTTTGTAATTTGATGATAAAGTGATTCATGTTATTTTTTGTGATGTTTACTATATGTCTAGGACTATGGTATATAGAGGTTAATGATTAATTTTATATCCTAGTGGTTTATATTATTTAAGTAATAAATATTGAGTTATTATTTGGAAGAATAACTTATTTTATGGTGGTTTTATGTTATCGCGATATAGGTTATTTGGGTACAGATATGTGTATTTTAGAGAATATATTATTAATTCTTATAAATTTTTGGTATGTTTATTTACATGTGATTAATGTTGTTATATTATAAAACTTAACTTTATTTTTGAAGGATATGTGATAAAAATTTTCAGCTTTTTAGGTTTTGAATATAGTTATGTACATTTTGAGTTGTTTTAGTTTTTTGAGGAATGATTTACATTTAACATCTATTGTTTTTATATAAATTGTGGTTTGGGAGATTTAATTATTAATTATTTATATATTTTTTTATTCATACTTATTCTGACTATTAGGTTTTCAGTAATCAAATACAAAAATGAGGAATACCTTGAAATCTTTTCATAGATTTAATAATCCTTTAAATTTTTATTTTTCATGTTTTAGGAATAAAAAATTTTACCTTGGTCATTTTAGGTAAGGGATTTCCTGTCTTAATTTCCTTTCTATGAAACCTATGTCTTTTTTCTGCATGTTTTATTTTGTGCGACATATAAATTTCTGTATTGATTTATTTTATTATATTTTTTTAAAATATATGTGGTTTAAAAATCCATTTCATGCTCTCTTATTCAATTTCATTTTGATTTAAAAGTTACAAAATCCATAAGGTATTTTAATTTAAAACTTTGTTTTAAATGTTTTTAAGTTTTCATTTTAAATATTTTTCTACCATGTTCATATTCTTTGTATAGTTCCTAGAATATTATTTCATATATTTATATGAGTTTATAAGGTAATAATCAGTTTTCCTTTTATTTATTTACAAATATTTTAAAGGAATCTTCTTAACATTTTCCAAATAGGTCACTTTTGACTCTCCCTATACAAAGTGTGAAAATAATGTTTTTTAACATTTGAAAATTTAATTATTTTCCAAAAACTATGTATTTTTTATTATTCATCTTTATTTACAAGTTTAAATGGTTTTTTTATCGATTATTATTTTCTAATTTTTTTGTTAATTTTCATTTTTAAGAGTTATCAAAAGAAAAGGATATTTCATCCCTTTTTAATGGGGTGATTAAAAGTGATTTGGATCATGGTTTAAAATGAGTGTTATGATGAAAAGTGAATATTTCTATTTATTTTGTTCATGAAATGGTTCTTTTAAATTATATATGATAATAGATGGAACCAAGATAATGTATTAGGTAATGATTTATTCTCAAGATAAATGATGATTGGAATTAATTTATTATATGTTATTACATTATGGGTGAAATATGTAAAAACCCGATTTTTCACTCAGGTATGTATCCTTTAAATTTATATCCAATTCTTTATTTTTAACCTAATATAGTTTCCTAGTGAGTTAGTGAAGGTCCCAAGGGTGTTCAAGGCTTGTTCGGAGCCCGAAATACATATTTTGGGGAAAATTAGGCCTGTTTCATAGTTAAAAGAAACCATGCAGCTAGGTCGCACAATTTGATCTAACCGTGCGCAGATGGTTTGCATATTTGGGCAGAGCCACATCGCACGATTGGCACATGGTTTCTATAACCATGCATCCTAACCATGCTGTATTCCACTTTCTCCAGGTAGCCATGTATTTTTTTTCATGGGTTGGAAAACCATACGGCCAAACCGTGCATAATCTATTTTTTGGTTAATTTTACATTTTTCCCTTAATGATATAATTAACCCAACCCTTCTTCCCTAATCTAATTTTCAGCAGGATGAACCTCCATTTCTCTCATTTTTTATCTTTTTGAAGGCCTAACCTAGGGATCAGGATATCTCTATCATCTGGGATCTGTTCAAGCTTTTGTTTGTCATGTTGGATGTGCAATAGTATGTAATCAAGTCCGTTTGCGCCGTTCTTCACCTCTATTGCTCTCAACCTAGTTATCGAGGTGTAATATTTTTCACTATTTTCTCATATCTAATCTATTACAAGATGAATTAGAGGCTAATACTAGATGAGGAGATTTGTACAAGCCTAAGGTGGGTTGTCTATAACTCATCCCTCATGTTTGTTGCTTTTATAATTATCGTGTGGGGCCCAACGATTTCATTGGGTTCCATTTATTGAATTTATATTCCATACTTATAATCACTAGAACCATATGTTTATGATCGTTCCAAATATGTGATTAGTTTTTAATGGTTATTCCCACAACTCCATCCATCCCATGTAGGATGTTTTTCCATAATTTTCATTTCAGTGTTTTGACATGTTTGATCCACCATTCAGAAGTGCCTTTGATTAAACATTATAAGGGTAAGATTTTATATATTAAATGGCTTGGTTTAAATTGTGAATTTCATAATGGAAAGTACCATGTATGCTCACCAATTTACCCACCTAATGTAAATGCTTCAATTTGATAATTAAATGTGAAATGGAAATTGGAAAGTATACTAAGTATAAGACTTGACCTTTTTAAATGTAATTGAATAAGAGGTTAAATGTCCATAGCACCCCTTACCATGTTAATGGAAGGTGGCAGAGTGAATCTTGACTCTTTAAAATTCATTAAATGAATTAAATGAATGGTTTCATGATACTTGGTCTTGTCACAATAATTAAAGGATATGATTGAACCAAATGGACATATTGATTAATTAAGACATGATTAAATGGTTGCATGCTCAATTAGACTTTTCACACTAATGAAAGGTAATGAATTAAACCTTATGAAATATTATATGACATCATTATCAAGTAGGAGTGTCCTGAATCTAGCTCACATTGGATTCCATAGGGAATGCCTTGAGAAATTGGGAAAACCATTCTTATTAAAGGATGCCCTGATATTTATCTCTCACCATATTTGGGAGCCTTTTGGTACCCTAGGAAGAATACGTGATTGCAGATGTTGATAAGGGGAAGCATTCATCTTCAAAAGTTGATTTATTACTGTTTAGGATGGAGTTTGATAGCATGTGACTGATCCCGAGCTCATGATTCATGGGATAGTATTTTAATTTCCATTATAATTTTTTGGAACATGTTATCATGGATACCTTGTATCCATGTTTTCCAACTTACTAGATACATGCAATATCATCATCAGTTGTTGCATGTTATTCCTGTTGATTTAGTTATTATTAATGTTTCTATATTTATGTTGTGTCTTATATTTACTAATATTTTCCCTCTATTTACCTATATTTATATTATTACAATGTTCTACAATCTGGTAATGAGGGAATAGTGTCCCCATTGGCACACCCTAGGCCCTCACTATGAGTCGGAAACCTCTGGTGTTCGGGGAGATGTGCTTGAGTCCATGTGGCCCACCGAGCTTGGAGCACCTATTAAGTGGCATCTGGGTCTGGGATGTCACTAAATGGTATCAAAGGTTTTTTCCTTTCTTTATTTACTATTTGGAGACAATAGTCATCAGATTAGGAATACTTAGAACTTAGTTATAAGCTGTTCTTGGGCATCACAAACCCATGTTTGGGGTAAAATCTGAGTTGACCGTATTATAATTTTTGTTCTACTTTTTCCTACTACAATTGATATCCTTTCACTATTAGGTGATGCGCATTATATGTGGAGTTTTTGATTCTTATTCTAAATGATAATTTTATTTCATCCTTGACCTAATGATATGATGTCAAGGATCATTGTTACATGTATCATATTAGGCACCTATAATTTTCATGTTATGCATATTTCCATGCCATATAGGTGCATTTCACTAATTGTATTGCTTGATATGCTTATGATTGTTGAGTGATACTTGCTTTGTATATAAGCTTTTGTTGATTTTGGTCTATGATTGAGTTATTTCTTGTCTCAATTAATGAGGTGTATGGGCCCTCATGGGTTGGAATGAGTAATTTACTAAGTCGATCTATTATGCTATAAATAAATTGGTGTCATTTTTAGTGATAAGGTGTATGGAAAATGATTCAATTGGAATGGATATCCATTACAAAGTGAAACATGACATCTAAAATGAAACAGTTTCACATCCTTATCCTTTCCTTTTCATGTTTATGAAAGGTAAATGGGTGAACCTAGTAATTAAATGTAAAATGAAATAAAACTTATACTTGAGAAATTACTAGTACCTGGCCGTATAAGTGGGTAGTTAGGGTGTTATACCATGGGTAGTGAGATTTTCCTTGTTTAGATTCCATAAGTGTTTCTATATCTATAGTTAAAAGTTTTTTCTGAGGTGCGATCTTAACATTTATAAACTAATTCCACCATGACATCCTTGTATCGTATGCCAGGAAGGTGGTGATGACCATACTCTAGATGTGGTGGCCCTTGAGATGCCAATCTTACTGCCAGGAGTTCCACCTGAGGAACCTCCTACTGTACCTATTCTGGGCATTGATTCCCAAGTACGTGATAGTTTCCTACATCTGATGCAGTCCATGCATGGTTCTCCATGAGCTGTACCTATGATGGATAATCTGACTCGTGAGTTCCTGCTACAATATCGTCCCATTTTCTTGATAGATGGTAGTCTGCAGGCTGCTAAGTCTTGGATAGAGGACACCCTATCTATATTTTAGCATCTAGATATTCCTCTCGAGAAGAGGGTCAAACTTTCTATTTACATGCTTCATGATTCAACCAAGCACTGGTGGGATGTCATTACCCAGGTTGGTCATCATCAGGGCATGTTATGAGTCGATTTCCAAACTACCTTCTATGACCAGTTCTTTCTCAGGACACTGATAGATAATATAACTTGAGAGTTCATGCATCTTGAGTAGTTTTTTATGCTAGTTATGGAGTATTCAATGTGTTTCATGGAGTTGCAGTGCTTTGCATCGCTTCTATCTAGTTATGAGATTTCGCATGCTAGATTCTTCAAGAATGGGCTTGTGTACGCCATCCATATGGAGGTGAATGTCTTTCACCTATCTACCTTTTCTAAAATAGTCAATCAAGATCTTATCACATAGTAGTACCCGATGGATGGAAATAGTACCAGTTATAGAGTATCAGTGCCGCGACATGCCATTAGTTCTCTTGGTGGTTGGAAATGTTCCCTCAATGTTTCTCATCAGGGAAGTAACAACTAGAGTACCCATTTTTATAACTCCATGGCATGTCATCAGTGTGGATGACAGGGTAATCTGAAGCCTCAGTGTGATAGATACCCACCGGAGTGTCGGGCTTTCAACCATGTAGGTAATCTTCAATATTTCTGGAGGACATTTCCACCAGCTTTGTGTAGAAAATAATCAGAACTATATATACCTTTAAGACTGGGTTCTTTTGCAATGCGTTAGGATGGGATTTAGAATAGCATCCGAAGGACTGGTTGTGGAGGCAGTCGTGGTCATGGTAACCAGACCCCTGATCACCATCAGTTCCAACATAGCAGTTATGACTACGGTAGTCAAGCTGTTGCACATGGCTGTGGTTCAGGCCAGTTGCACGCACTACAACCGATACCTGAGGATCCAGATGCAGAAACATCTACAATATGAGGTACTATTCTTGTATAATATTCTATAGTATCTACTTTATTTGATACATGTACTTCGAACTCTTTTATATCTTTATCTATCGTTGAATGTCTTGAACTGAAGATATAGTATTACATTGGTGTAATGACCCTAGACACACTATTAGGAGTGAGTTGAGAGGGAATACGCCAATGTAGGGACTATACCCTTGAGGTAGGCAGTTACCCTCTCTTATGTAACCTCTTCATTCTCAAGATGATAGGGTTTAATTTCATTCTATGGATTGATTGTTTAGTTTAGTATAATGGTTTTGTAGATTGGTATCACCATAGGGCATCATTTACATCACTTGAGGGTAGAAATTATCTACATAAGGGTGAGTGGGATGTCCAGGCTGGTAGAGTGGGACCCGAGCATCATGGTCTAGGTGGAGTAACCACCAAGATTGAAAATATCTTCCTGGAGGATTAGGGTTTATGTTAAGATGATTTCCCTCCAGTAGTGGATCGTTTCAGGGATGTATTTCCCAATGATTTTTCTAGCTTACCTTCTCAGAGAGAGGTAGAGTTTACGATCGAGCTTGTTCCAAGACAAGATCCAGTGTCCATTACTCCATATAGGATGGAACCTACTAATCTCTGGGAACTCAAGAAATTTTTAGAGGTTCCATATTCCAAAGGTTTTATACATCTCAATACATCCTCTTGGGGGTTTCCCATGATTTTCACTAATAAGGTGGATATAACCTTACATCTATGTGTGGATTAAAAAAGGTTTAACCAACATATGATCAAGAACCAATATCCATTTCCTTAAATATATAGTCTCTTAGACCAGATTTGAGGAGCTAGGGTGTTCTCTAAGATCAAACTGAGATTGTTTTATCATCAGGTGTGAGTCAGACTATCAGACATACCTCATATAGATTTTTTGTAGTAAGTATGTCCTGTATGAGTACCTAGTTATTCCGTTCGATCATACGAATATGCCTGCAATTTTCATAGATATAATGAATAGGATTTCCTCCCTAAATGAATTATTTTGTTGTGGTATTTTTGGATGACGTATTGGTGTATTATCATACTCATAATGACCATGCTAATCATATTGAGACCATTCTGAGTACATTGAGAGAGCACTAGGTTTATGACATTCTGGATAAGTGCCACTTCTAGATTGAAAAAGTTCACTTCTTGGGTTATGTTATCTCAGAATCAAAAGTATCTACTGACCCAGATAAGGTTAGTTCTGTAGTTTCCTAGGATCATCCAAAGAACATGTTTGATATATAGAGTTTTTGTTGGAGTTGGTTCCCTAGAACCAACTTCTTTGTACTTTATGATAAACATGTATTCATTCTTTTGAATATTAATAAACTAATTATCACATCATGATTATTCTTATGTGTGTCATAGTATGTGATAATTTTCTAAGAGTAGCTGTCACACTAAAAGGTCAGAGCAGTTCCCCACTATGATGAGAACCCAGAAGTTCTACAACACTATTATTGAATATATGTTCTATAGATGGATGATATCATTTGAGGAATACAAATGATACAGGCTATTAGGCATGGATACTCATAGGAATTTAAGGAGTCTTATCATGTTATACACCCTTGGTAATGTCCTGTAAGATATTATAATAACGAGACACGCCGGTAGGAAACCCACATTTATATGTGTCATTGGATGTTCCTATCTATGGACATGTGTATTGGTCCTTAGAATTTAATATTATTATTAATGAGTATTATGATTCCCAAAATTATATGTATGAATGAAAACCATTATAACAGATATTTTTGGTGAAGTAGGATATGTTGGGTGTGTCACAAGTAATATTTCATTAAAGAATAATGCAAGAAAAGGATTTATCCATTTTGTTCTTTAATAGAAGTTAACATCTTAGGACCTTTGATGGAAATGATATAACCTAAATAAATCCTTGGACATGGTGTTCTATAGACAAGTTATATTTATAGAAAGTAAACGAAAGAGATAATAGATAATATATATTGATGGCACCAACATGAAACCTACTCGATTTGTGATACTGTGATAAAATAATTATATTACATGGTAAGAATCTATTTTGAGGTGACATGTCATTACAACATTAACTTATTTTCCTATGGGTTCCTTAGTGTGTTCCTAAATTCTAAACTTGGAATTTAGGTTTCTTCTCCTAATTTCACTGAGAAAAAGGCCTAGAGGGTTACGCACTAAGTGTATCTAAAATCTTAGTTAAATAATATATTATTATTTATTATTTAATAGGTTGACTAAATATTATTCCCACATGTGGTTTAATAATTATTCATGTATGATTGATCACATTTATTCTATCACTAGTTATTCAAGAAAATATATTGTGAGAAAAATATTTAATAAATATTTATTTTTGATTTAGTTAATATAAAATTTATTTATTTATTGGAAAAAAATACAGTGATATTTAATTAATAAATTAATAGACATTATTCATGGCGTGATAAATATTATGGAGGAATGAAAGACTGAGTTTAATGGACCAATGAGAAATAATAAATATTGAATATTATTTAATTAAAAAATATTTTAATTATAATTCACAAGTTAATCACATGTTGAGAAATAATAATTTTACTATTATTATTTGGCATGAGGTTTTTCTAGGATTAAATAAATAATTAAGGGAACTTGTTCAATTATTTTATTTTAACCCTAGAAATATAAATACCCAATTATGTTAATTTAACAAGAGCCAATTAATATTTTGGTTTTGCGTAACAATCTTGGAGAATCATCTCAAGCCTAGAGAGCTCCCTTCTCCAAGAACGCTCCCAAGAATGGATAGAAATCCTCTTCCATCGGATCAAGGAGAATTATTTGGAAGTGATTCTTGAGGTGATCAAGGTGGATAACATAAGCACAAGGATCTTCCATGCTAGATCTCAAAGACTTCTTCAGTTACATTTGGATATTCCTAGAACATGTTTGGATCACCGCTAGAGGAAATCTACACTTGATTTCTACAACTCAACTACGTTGCACCACATATCTATCACCAAATTCATCAATGAAGAAAGAATCCATTAGAGGAAATTATTTATCTAATTAAATTAATTATAAACAATATGTGTTGATCTCCTCTCTAACTAGTTCTAGTGTGATTAATGTTGTTTATATTTGATTTAATTCCATTGATCACGATGATTAAACATTGTATAGATCTTGGATTAATCATCAATCATGGCAAAAAAAGCAATGTTGGGCACCACCCATCACACGCTTCCGCTGCGTCTGGAACCTACAAGTGGTATCATAGAGGGAACATAATTGTTTATAATTATTTAAAAAACATTGGTGATTTACACATTTATAATTTAGTTTATCAATTCAAGTTTAATAATTATTTTAATATGAGTTAGGAGATCTGTTTATTCCTCCTTTATTTCTCATAGCCCTAATCGAGAGGATTAATTTTATGATTAAAATAAAATCGAGGAACTCATCTAGAGGTTCCAAAGTTTTTGTCCAAAAAACACCAGACTACATGCTGTGTAACCAGAGTTAAATTCCATATAATAACGTTCAATGCATCAAGATTTTATTTAGAAATCAATTTGAGATTGTGTATTGATTATTACATTAATTACACAATTTATTACACCATGTTTTGACCAGAATTAAATGGTGCATGGTCAGTCGTAATACACACCGTGTAACCCACGTTCACGACATGTAGTCCCTTTTGGTCAGAGATGATCTGTTTATTCCATACATGGACTACCTGACTGGTGACCATGTAACATGGAGTCAAAATGACATGTGGCCCATTGGACATACTGTGTACTCCAAATTTTTTGAGGTACATTTTACACAGTGAGTCCTTAGGCATGTATCTTAGATAGACGATGAGAGGTTTACATGCCTTTTAGATCAGATCTACACATCATGTACTTATACCAAGTTACATAGATTTAAAATTTATTTATTTTACTATATAAACCTTGAGACATGTACTTGTGTGTGGTCATAAAGATAGGACACGCCATGTGATAGGTTTCAATATACATAAATATTAAATGTTTAATTAATATCTATGTAATGTTCAGATCTGCATATCATGTATGAGTTGTATTACAAATTGTTACTCTACATGCATTTAAGCATAACACATGACAAAAAAATCATGTAATTCGTGTAATCATCCATGAAGTACATGTTGTGAAATTTTATGATAAGTCATGTATGCCATATTTCATACGAGTAAAATATTATACAAAAATAATACATGTTGGGAAGAATATAATGGGTATTCACTTTGTTTCCTCCAAGGTACATTTATGTACAAAGTTAATTTTAAATGAATTTATTTAATTTGTTTAAAATTATAATGGACGAGAATCTCAAGGAAATTCAGATAAGAATTAAGATAAAATTATTTATTAATTAATGATAATAATTAATTGATTTGAGAGTGATTTATCTTAAATAAGAATGATTAATAATTGAATTCTAGTTTAATTAAATGCATAATTAATTGAATGCATGTGGATGGCCATGAGTTAGACTGAACCTTTTGTATGTAATTGGGTTTATTTAGTTTATTATTAAATTAAATTATTGGCATGTGTGACTTCTCTCATCATTATTATATAGGGCCTGCATGCCCATGGGTTCTTTTATGTAAACCCCTTTTCCCCCTCACCTACGTGTGTGTAAAATGCATATGCAATGGATAGAGCTCCCAAGCTAGTGAAGGTGGTTCAAGTTCAAAGTCAAGCCGAAACCAATCCAAGGATATAAAAAAAGGTGTATAGGTGTAAATTTGTAAACACGAACCTTAATTAGTTCAAGTTTTTTCTCCCCTAGGTCAGTAGTATGTTTATCAACCACTAGAAAAACTAACCATTAGTATAAGATCACGATCATACTCTTTATTTTATTTATATCAAGTTTCATGGTTATTTTATCATGGATATTTTTTCATGATCACATAATTAATGAATTAACATGAATGCAAGATGTAAGTAAAATAAACTCACTTATGCATAAATATTATCTAAGACATGGTTAATTACTTAATTAATCCCATTTAATATTAGAAATAATGTGATAAATATAATAATTGACAATTTACACATAAAAGGATAAAATCCCTTAATAAAATATTAATTTGGTATAGCCTTCCATTACTTCGGTTTGAATAAAACCATATTTCAAAGTGCTTGACCAACTAGAATTGGGGTGCTTTCAATTAAAAGAGAATTCTAACATGAGGTTTTGTGTTTAATTAACTTGGTTCACATCAAGGGTTGACTGCCAAAGTAGGACTTAGTGTAACTGAGAGGCAATGGTTGAGGAAATATAAATTAATGATTTTAGGATTGGGGAGTCCACTCATAAAATCAAGTAACTGTGAGTTAATGTAGTTGGAATTTGGAATGCCTACCTAAAACCATTTGAGTTTCTTGACAAAATAAAGTGGGGCAATGAGAAGGGGAATATGGATCCTTTTCACTAAAATATCCAAGAAACAAGATACTCTGAAGCCAATGATGAGGGCTATTGGGTTTTGATAAAATAATTAGAGACTAATAAATATAATATTTATTTATTTGTCTAAATTTTATCAGATGAAGTACTAAAATTATTCTTATCATATTTTGTAGAAACAATAGTAAAATGAAATTAAACATATCATTGCGGTCCATACTTGAGAAGTAAAACCTTCCCACCAACACAAATTTCCAAGAGTAGAAAAGGCGTCTACATGTCATCCTTTACCATGAAAGGAAATTTTATATATTGGAAGAACCTTTTCCAGTTATGCCTGGAAATGAGGCAAGTGATGAAGAACTATCTCTCTATGATAAACATATAAATTATGATACAGATGTTTAGTAATTCATTCTATCATCCATTTCCAATGATCTTTTGAAGCAACATGAGGATATGGATGCCTATAGCATGATGTACGACCTTCATGATCTCTATCAAGAGAAGGTGAGACAAGAGAGGTACGAGATCTCCAATGCTTTTTTTACTAATAAGCTTGGAGAGTCTGTGCCAGATGGTCCTCATGTAGTCAAGTTTATTAGATACTTTGAATACTTATACATCTTAGGGATTAAATTCCCAGATGAGTTGCGTACAGATATCATACTTTCATTACTACCCAAGACCTTCTCAAACTTTATTATGGATTATTATATGAGAAATAATGAGAAGAGTATTTCAGAACTTATGACCTTGATTCTCAAAGTGGATAATGGCATGGGGAATGATAAAACCATGGTCCTTATGGTGAAAAAGAAAAGGAAGAACAAGGAAAAGGGGACCTAGAACTATAAACAGTTTAAGGCTCCTGAGCACTGTCATTCCAAGAAGGGGAAGATCCAAAGGAAAGGCAAGGAAAAGGAGGCAATATGTTTTGTATGTGGAAATCTAGGACAATAGAAGAGAAACTGCACCTAGAAGCAAGGGGAATCTAAAGGTTCATTCTTTATTGAGTAAAATCTTTCCATTTATACACATTGGTTATTAGATACAGCTTGTGGTGCTCAGATTTGTATCTAAATGAAAGAACCAAGTATATTCCAAAATATTTCTAGAGGATAGGTGGATTTGAGAGATTCTAATGGTGAAAGGTTGGATTATTTGACCATTAGTGACTACCATATTTCATTTCTAATGAGAATGATTTTGGTTTTAAGAGATTATTATTATATTCCTAGAGTTTCCAAGAACATAATTTTTATGTCATGTTTAGATATAGATGATTTTTTTTAAATTAGGAAATTAAATTTGTTTCTATTATAATGAAAGCATATGTTATGGTATGATACATTTAAATAATGGTATTTTTGTATTAAATTAGTAAAACCATGTGTTGGAAATTTATAACGAATCATGTTCACATGACTCATATAACACCCAAATGTGGCATCACTATCTTGGTCATGTAAAGGAGAAGTGTTTGAAAAAGTTATGTCAATATGGATATTTAGAATCTTCTAAGATAAAACCACTTGATATATGTTATGCTTGTTTACAAGGAAAAATGACCAAACCACCATTCAGTGGATAGAGTGAAAGGGCCACAAAATTTCTTGTATTGGTACACACTAATGTGTGTGGACCATTTCTGGTAGAAGCTAGAGGTGGATATTCTTACTTCATTAATTTTACTAATGAGTTTATTAGATATGGATATATCTAGTTAATGAGGTATAAGTCCAATTCCTTTGATAAATTCAGGGAATTCAAGAATGAAGTAGAGAATCATCTTGGTAAGAATATAAATAAGCTTCGATTAGATCGATTTAGTGAATATCTTAACCAAGAGTTCATCAAATTTCTATGGGAGTTTGAGATTTTATCTTAACTCATGCCACCTTATACACAATAGTGTAATGGTGTTGGTGAAAGGAGAAGCCGTACCTTGTTAAAATGGTAAGGTTGATGACAAGTATGCATTAAAAAATAAAACATACACATTAAACCAAGTACCAATTAAAGTGTAAAATGGAATTCCCTTCAAGCTATGGAGTGGAAAGAAACCCATTTTATCACATACACATGTATGGGGTTGTTAGGAATTTTTAAGGCCTTATCAAGCAATAAAATAGGACCTTGATGTACAAAGTGTATCTTTATAGGGAATCCTAAGGAAACAAAAGGATACTACCTATACAACCCCTCAGATAAGAAAGTGATTGGTGCCAGACAAGCTATCTTTCTTGAGAGGGAGCACATCCTCAAAAAAGGATAGTGGGATCAAGATTTAATTTGATGAAGTTAATGACCAAGATAAAAAATATTTGGTATAGGAATAGATTCTATAGGCCCCCGTGGAAGAAGTAGTTCCCAAAACACAAGTACTACGTAGGAGCATAAGAGAGGTAAGAGAACTAGAGAGATATGGTTTTTTGTTAACTGAGTATGGTGACTCATTATTGGTTGAAAATGACAAACCTCTATCCTATAAGGAGTCAGTAGAGAGATCATAAAATACAAGATGGCTAGAAGCTATGAATTTTGAGATGGATTCCATGTATCAGAACCAAGTTTAGGTTCTGGTCGATGTGCCAGTTGATGTAAATCCTGTCAGTTGAAAATGGGTATTCAAGAGGAAACTAGACATGGAAGGTAAAATAAGTACCTATAAATCAAGGATAGTGTATAAAGGGTTTAAACAACATCAAGGAATTGACTATGATGAAACCTTTTCACCAGTTTCCATGTTTAAATCCATTAGAATCATACTTTCTATAATATATTACTATGACTATGAGATTTGGAATATAGATTTAAAAACTTCATTCCTTAATAGGAACCTTCAATAAGATGTCTATATGAAACAACCAGAAGGGTTTGTGACTCTAGGTGATTCCAACAAAATTTTTATGTTATAAAGATCCATTTATGGATTGAAGCAAGCATCTAGGTCATGGAACATTCGATTAAATGAATTCCTAAAAAAATTTGGTTTCATTAAGAATGAATGTGAGATGTGTATTTACAAGAGGTTTAGTGGGAATGTGGTTATTATCCTAGTGGTATATGTTGATGACATATTATTTATTAGAAACAACATAATAGTCTTACAATCCATTAAGGACTGGTTAAATAAGTGTTTCTCCATTAAGGACTTAGGCAAAGTAGCCTATATTCTAGGGATCAAGATCATTTGTGATAGATCTAAGAGGCTTCTTGGACTAAGTCAAAGTACATATGTTAACCAGATACTAAAAATATTTAGTATGGAATAATCCAAGGGGGGATTAGTTTCAGTATCACATGGTTTACATCTTTCTAAGAAAATGTGTCCTCAGACACAACATGATAAAGAAAGAATGAGTAATATCCCATATTCTTTTGTGATATGATTAATCATGTAATCCATATTATGTACTAGAATTGATGTTTCCTATGAAATGATCAGGGTAGGAAGATATCAAGTAGATCTTAGAGAACAACATTGGTCCACTGTTAAGGCTATCCTTAAGTATCTAAGAAGAACTAAGGATATGTTTTTGGTATATGGAGGAGATTAGGAGTTGGTCATTAGAGGTTATACTGATTCTAGTTTTCAAATAGATCATAATGACCAGAAGTCACAATCAGGATATTTTTTTTTCTGTCTCAACAAAGGAGCTATGAGATGGATGAGTTCAAAGCATCCAGTTGTCACTAATTATACAACGAAGTAAAAGAATATAACAAATTATGATGTAGTGATGGAATCCATTTGGATTCAGTACTTTTTCTAGGATTTTGATGTGGTACCTAATAGTAAAGACCCTATCACATTGTATTGTGATAATACTGTACTGGTGGCTCTTACAAAAGAGCCAAGGTCACACCAACATACATCGAATATACTCTAAAAGTATTACCTCTTGAGGTATTTCTATCTTAGGGGTGAAGTTGTAGTGAGCAGAGTACCCATAGAAGAGAACATGGTAGACCCCTTGACTAAAGTCCTATCTCAGAAGAAGCATGAATATCATGTGATAGCTAGTGGACTGAAGGTTGTTAGTAGTTGGATTTAGTGAAAGTGGGAGTCGGTTGGAGTTGGTTCCCTAGAACCAAATTATTTGTATTTTTATGAAACCAAATTATTCATTTTTTTGAATATTAATAAACTAATTATCACACCATGACTATTCTTTCTCATTACATAGTATGTGATAATGTCCTAAGAGTAGCTGTCACACTAAAAGGGCACAATAGTTACCCTCTATGATGAGAAAAAGGAAGTGCTACGACACTATTCTTGAATATATGTTCTATAGCTGGATGATATCAATTAAGGGAGAAAAATTATACATTCTATTAGGGGTGGAGACTCATAGGAAATTGAGGCACCTTCTCATGGTGTACGCCCTTGGTAATATCCAATAGGATATTATGAGAATGAGATCCACCAATAGGAAACCGACATTTATATGTGTCCTTGGATGTTTCTATCTACATACATGTGTATTGGTCCTTAGACTTTAATATTATTATTAATGAGTATTATGAGTCACACACTTATATGTATTGATAAAAACCATAATGATAGATGTTCATGGTGAGGAAGGATATTTTGGGTGCATCATGAGTAATATTGCATTAATGAAAATTGTGAGAGAGGATTTATCCCTTCTATTCTTTAATAGATGTTAATATCTCAGTCCCTTAGATGTAAATGATATATCATAAATAAATCCATAGCCATGGTGTTCTATAGGCAAAAACTATTTCTGGAAAGTCTATAAAATTGATAATCAATTATATAGGTTGATGGCACTGACATGAAACCTGCTCAATTTGAGTTATTGTGATAAAGGGATTATATTACACGGTAATCATCCATATGAGGAGACATGTCATTGCGACAGTAAATTTTTTCTCTATGGGTGTCTTGATGTGTTTCTAGATGCCAACCTTAGACTTTAGGCTGCTTTGCCAAATTCCACTAAGTAGAATCCTAGAGGGTCACACACTAAGTGTATCTAGAATCTTAGTTAAATAATATATTATTATTTCTTATTTAACAGGTTGAATAAATATTATTCCTACACGTGGTTTAATAATTATTCATGTTTTCTTGATCACATTTATTTCATCACTAGTTATTCAAGAGAATATATTGTGAGTGGAATATTTAATAAATATTTATTTTCTGTTTAGTGAATATAATATTTATTTATTTATTGGAAAATAATGTAGTGATATTTATTTATTTAATAAATAAACATTATTCAAGGCATTATAAATATTATAGAGGAAAAACATACTGAGTTTAACATACCGGTGAGAAATAATAAATATTTAATATTATTTAATTAAATATTATTTAATTATAATTCGCAAGTCAAGCGCATATCGAGAAATAGTAATATTCATATTATTATTTGACAAGTGGTTTTTCTAGGATTAAATAAATAATTAAGGGCACTTGTGTAATTATTTTATCTCAGCCCTAGAAATATAAATACCCAATTATGTTATTTTATCAAGAGACAATTCATATTTTGGTTGTGCACAACAATCTTGGAGAATCCTCTCAATAATAGAGATCTCAATTCTCTAAGAACTCTCCCAAGAACGATGACCAATCCTCCACTATCGGATCAAAGAGAACGCTTTGGAAGTGATTATTGAGGCGATCAAGGTGGATGATGCAAGCACAAGGATATTCTATGCTAGCACCCATAGACTCCTTCAAAACTGTATGGAGAATCCTGGAACACATGTGTATCACATCTTGAGGAAATATACACTCAGTTTCTACAATGCAACAATGGTTCACTACAAATCTATCTCCAGATTCATCAACAAAGAAAGAATTCCTTAGAGATAATTCTTTATCTAATTAAATTAATTATAAACAATATGTGTTGATCTCATCTATCTTTAGTTCCTATGTGATTAATGTTATATATATTTGATTCAATTCTATTGATCACAATGATTAAACATAGTATAGATCTTGGATTGATCATCGATCATGACAAAAAGAAATGTTGGGAACCGCCCATCACATGCTTCTGTGGTGCCCAGAACCTGCAATTTCTTGGATATTATTGGGTATTACAAGAATTTAATATAGGACTTATCATTCCTTTCATCACCTATCACTAGTCTTAAAAACAAGGGTGTAAATTTCCTGTGGTTAGAAGTGTATGAGAATGCCTTTCAGGAGCTGAAAGGGAGGCTTGTCTCAGCACCTATTCTTATCCTACCAGAGCCTCGAAGAGGTTATACCATCTTCTGTGATGCATCAAGTATTGGAATAGGAGCAGTGATAATGTAGGAGGAGAAAGTAATTGCGTATGGATCTTGGAATTTGAGGCCTCATGAGAGAAATTACCTGACACACAACCTTGAGCTAGCAGTAGTTGTCCATGCCTTATGTTGTTGGAGACATTATCTCTTTGGTAAGAACTTTGTGGTGTAAATGGACCACAAGAGCCTCAAATATATATTTACATAGTGTAACTTGAACTTTAGACAATGGAGATAGGTTGAATATATACAGTCCTTCAATTTTGAGCTTGCCTATATGCCTAAGAAGGTAAATATAGTCGCTGATTCACTGAGTCAAAAAACTCAAGCACAGACCATACAGAAAGCTAGTGATGAATGGAAATTAATGACCCTATTCTCTAAGATGTATCTATAGTTTCATGATAGTCACAATCATTCTTACCTCTCATCCTTGACAGTTACATCTTCTCTACTTGATAAGGTGAAGGGTAGAAAATTTTTATATTCTAAAGGCTTGGTTATCTGTGAGAGTATATCAGAAGATAACCCACCTTTGGATTGGTTTGTGGATAGAGATGACATCCTATGTATTCATGGACATGTCTGGGTTCCTAGAGAGTATTTGATGCTAGATTCCAATTCTTATCAGTGGGAATTTCATCTTAACATCTCTAAAATTTATCGAGATATGTGACGCCAGTATTGGTGGCCTGGGATGAAACGTCATATTGAAGGCTTTATCACTAGGTGTTCCACCTTTCAGCAGGTGAAGGTGGAGAAACAAATACTTACAGGCTTGTTACAACCATTTCCAGTCTCAGAATAAAAATAGGAAGATGTTTCCATGGAATTTGTAGTTGGGTTACCTAGGTCACTAAGGGGTAAAGTTGCTGTGTAGGTAGTTGTTGACTAATTAATGAAAGTAGGCCACTTCATTACTATTCAAGATACTTTATTATTTGATGGGATGGGAAGACTGTATGTATGTGAGATCATACAACTGCACAGGGTCCCTCGTATTATCGTTTTGGATAGGGATTCTTGTTTTATGTCACCGTTATCATAGGGTTTACAAAAAGATATGGGTACGTAGGTGATTCTAAGAACAACCTTTCACCCTTAGACCGATGGAGAATCATAATAGAGAATATAGGTTTTAGAGGAGATGATCTGAGAATGTTTCCTTAATTTCAATGGTTCTTGGGAGAATCATATCCGTCTTTTTGAGTTTGCCTATAATAATAGATTTCATATGACAACTTAGATGGGTCCTTTTGAGGTTTTATATGGTAGGTCAATACATTCACCCCTATGTTGGCTAGAGTATAGTGAGACATCCCTATTATGTCCTCATATTGTATAGGATACTTCAAAACAGGTTTAACTGGTCAGGAAGCATATAACTACTGCTCAGTCTAGATAGTAATATTATGATGATCACTGCCGATGACCTCTAGAGTTTGAGGTCGGGGATCACGTTTTCCTTCAAGTATCACCCAATTTAGGGAATATAAGGTTACAAAATCAATAAAATATTTCTTCTCATTATGTAGGGACATTTGATATTCTAGAGAGCATCAGGATGAGAGCCTATCAGTTTCTACTACCTCAGAGGTACCATTCCATGCATGAAATATTCCATGTTTCACATATTCACCAATATCATGCTAAAATATCTCATATCTTTGATCCTAAATAAATTGAGTTAGATGCCAATGCTACCTTTGAGGAGTATCTAGTACACATTGTTGACCAGATCATAAAGGCTCTCTGAGACTGGTCTATCCCTCTAGTACGAGTTCTATAGCACCATGACCATGTGCAAGAAGAGACTTGGGAGCGGGAGGTCGATATAAATGCACTATGGCCACATTTTTCTCTTAGATAGTGTTTCAACACCCTTTTAATGTGAACTCATGGATTAGTTCTTTTAAGGGGGGAAGAATGTAAGAACATGGGTTTCACTCATGTATGTATCCTTTAAATTTAAGTCCAATTCTTTATTTTTGGACCTAATATGGATGCCTAGTGAGTTAAAGAAGATCCCAAGGGTGTTCAGATATTTTTCAGAGCCCAGAACCCATATTATGGGGAAAATTGGTACGGTCACATGGTTATAGGAAACCATACGGGTAGGCCGCATGGTTAGATCTAACTGTGCAGATGGTTTGGATCTTCGGGTAGATCCATCTTACATGATTGGTGCATAGTTTCCCTAACCACGTGGTCTAACCATGCAGTATGAACTTTTATATAATGGTTAAAATTCTTTAGATTATTAAACCATGATCATATTAAGAGGATCAAAAATAAAAAAGTCAAAACATACATGAAAAACAAAGCAGTTATTGCCCAAAATGTGACTTTAACATGGAGTTGTTAATAAATGGGTAATAAATGGTTATAAGAAAACCATATATGGAATAATATATATAAATATAGTTCTTTAATATATGTATAATAAAATTTTATTTACTATATAGGATGTTTTAAAGATTATAATATAATTAAAGACATATGGTAAGGGATTTCTAGTCTCACTTTTATTTCTGAGAGACATATAAAAATTCACAACTCGTTCCTTTTGCGTGGTGTATAAACTACCCATTTTACATGTTATATCATGATTCCAATTTTTTATATGATATTTAATGTTTCATTTTATGTTATTCTTTATTTTTTATTATGATTCAAAATATTAATAAATGAGTAAGGGATTTTTGCCTCAATTTTCCTTCTTTGAGTCATACGTTATTTTATGCACCTATATCCTTTCATGAGGTGTATATACATAAAATTTGAAAAGAAATATCATCAATTTATTTATCCTCCTGATATTTTAAGATCCATTTTATGTTATTCATTCATGAGGCTTATGATTCAATGTTATCATATTGGTAATGATTATCTATTATAATCTAATCATTTATCAAGATTGTTTATGATTATGTTTCCAATGATAAAATATTATAATCCATATCTTAAGAAAATAATTAATTTTATTATACTCTAGTAATTAATGATATTTAAATGTAATATTACCATTTTTTCACTCTTTTTTTCTTAAACTAATTGATAAAATATTTTTATAAAAATACAACTTTATTTATCTCTTCGGTCAAAAATAAATTTTATTCCAAAACCATGTTTTCTAAAAATATTTTAAAAAATATTTTATTATTATCTTATGATTTTGAAAATAAATTTTTATCTAAGTTGTACTTTTTAATTTTTTTGAAAGGAATCTTCATGTTTTTTTCCAAACCATGTCATTTTGGATTTTACTAAAAATGTGAATGAGACCTCTATCTTAACATGTATGACATGAACAAAACTTACCATCATCATGACCATTATTTTCTTTGAACCTTAATTTATATTTTTTAAAGTTTATTTTCAAAGGAAAATATTTTCAAAATATTTTATGTTTTTAAAAGCGTTTTTCAAATCGGAAATTATATTTTTCTTAAGAAATATTTTAAATCATTTTCCATCAAAGATGACATCTATTAATATTACCTATGAATTATCAGGGATATGTTTCAAGGATACCATTATAATTATTTATCTTAATGGTTTATGATGAAAAGGGTTTTATGAAACATATTTCTCTTCCTCTAGTTATATCATGATGAAATGATTATGAAATTGGTCTCTTTTCCACGAGTTAGAATGTTTTAAAAAACCCATTTCATTTCATGGTTTATGATATGATGAATGTTTTATGATATTATGGAACACATACATTATATTTTTATTATGTGATGGGTGGGAAATATATATCCTTCCAATGAATTGGGTAAATATGGATAACACATGAGTAAATATGCTATGCATACACTTAATTTAATGTTCACAAATTATGTGTAAACCTAATTACATGTTCAAAATGTTATGCACGAACCTTATTAAATGTTCATTATATTTTTCATGAACATGATTAAATTTTTACAATTTTATGTGTGAACCTAATTACATATTCAAAATGTTATGTATGAACTTGATTACATATTTAGAATTTTATTTGTAAACCAAATTATATGTTCAAAATTTTATGCATGAAACTTATTACATGTTTATAGTGTTATGTGTGGACCTATCTTTCATGTCTATAAAGCTATTCCTGGACCTAGTTTCATGTCTATTAGTTTATGAGAGGGCCTAATTTCATGTCCTAAACTTAATGAGTTAACCTGTTTCTATTTACACATGTTCACGGTGTAATATGATGCATATACCATAAATCTATGTCTCATGTAAGTGATATGATCTTATGACTCATGTTATTTTATTCTATTATGATCCATGTATTATGAACAACCAATATTTATTCCATGACTCAATATTATGATCTTCAATATGATGATTATGGTTTTAAAATGTTATTATGATGTTATCATACCCTTATGTTCATGTTATTCTTATGCATCTCCCTTATTTACCCTTACTGAGCATCTTAGATCACCCTTTATTTTGTTTCCTTTCTCTAGGTTATGAAGAAATTTATTACATATTATATGTCTAGGAAGGGTTTTATTTATGAATATGATAATGATAGATGACGTAGTTTACATATGGACAAACTGTTTGTGTTTCTATGTTTTGAAATACACTAAACTATTACTGTCCTCAAGCATATGTTTGTGTAATGTAATGAATATTCATAAAAAATGATGTAATATCTATATATGATAAGCCTATGTCACTATAGTTGTAATTAGAGGATAGGTTTAGTTAACTGTTAGAAACTAGGATGATAAAAACTTAGTGATATCCCTAAGTAAATGTATAAGGATAAGTCTATGGATGAGTCAAAGTATAGGAAAATGTCTTGGAATTTTGGTAAAGGAAAGAGTGAGTGGTTTCTAAGAAATAAAATCCCAGTATGAATACTAGAAGTGGATGTGGATCTGGCATAAAGGTACCTATGGGTAATAACTCAAAAAATTGTGCATTGATATGGAATTAATCATCACCTGATGCATGATAAAGGGTCTTGCTGAACACTTTGTTTAACAATCCTGGGGGATATTATTTGGAAATTCACAAACTCTTTATGAACCATCATGAAATATTTAAATAGATGATGATTATTGATGACCTATGATATACCTAAGTTTTGATATATTGGAAAGAAGGTGTCATTCTTTAGACATACTATAAGTGATTTTCATGAATATTTTATTTTACTCTATGATTAGTATTTCTTAGAGTATGATTTTTCATTTTAGTAAATGGTGAAAAACTAAAGGAACTGGGTTAACATTGAATGTGATGGAAAATTTTCCAATGAGAAGCCAAATGGGATGATATATGGAGTGAAGGATGTTGTGATTATGAATAATCAATAATCATAGAACATGATTAACAATATGTACCTTAACCAACTCTCACACTCACAAAAAATGATAAGGATAGAGTTCACTAAGAGTTTAGGTAGAGGAGATCCTAAAGGAAGGAAAATGCAGTTTCCTATATATCAAGAATGTGGGAAGAAGAAACTAAGGGAATGTCTTAGAGGGATGAGATGATGGTTTGGGTGTGTAAAGGAAGGAAAAAATAAAGTTGCAAAGGAAAAATGAAAAGTTTGGTTAACGTAATGGATGAGAATAATGGTATCCCTAAGGTATCATCATATGTTTAATGTTTTAATTATAGAAAGTATGAGAATTATGAAAATAGATATCATAAAGGTAAATCTTGTCAAGAGAACCAGCAAGGTTGTATGAGTAATGGTTTTTATATTCATAGCGAAGATACTATACATGAAATATGAAAGGAATTAGGTATTAATAAATAAGATGATGAAACCTATTTAACAGATTAAGTATGAAGTGGAATGATCAATGGATTAAATTATTTTAATTCAAGGATTATGTTATATGAATAATGAAATATATTATAATTGTTTAGTATAATATTTTTGTTAATGATTTGAAAGAATATATTGAATGATGCTGATGGAAAAGAAGAATGATTTAATTAAAAGGTGATATTTTGATTAAGGAAAGATAACCCTTAATATGTTCCTAATATTAAGATAATTATGTTGGGATATAGAGATTATTTATTTCTATAAAGTAAATTTGATAGTTTTAATTTCTTTATAACTGATTAATGATTTGATGACAAAGTGGTTTATGCTACAATTGATAGAGTTTACATAATTTTTTCATATATGGAATATATTCAATAATCCATGGTTTTATTCAAGGAATAAGGAGAAATGTATGTTTTCAATAAGGTTTTATGTAAATTCAGGTTATTACCATGATTCAAAAAAATACATGATGAAGCTATTCAAATTTTTGGTATGTGAAAATTGAGAGATATATCATGTTTTTAAGGGAATAATGATAAGTTCATTTTGATAAATATAATGAACTGATTTATAAATTTTGAATTTTGGAAAGGTTTTAAGTATAAGGACCCGACCTTGTTACATAAATAATATTGGGTATAGTCAAGAAGACGCTTCATTTTAAATTTAGGATCTTTTTAGGTTTAGATATTTAGAGAATTAGGACAAAACATTCATAACATTACACATTGTTACAGAGTGGATACCATAATTGTTTTTCCATTTTTCTCAAAATATAATACATTAAAACTTAAAACAAGACTCCTTGAAAATTCTTAAACATTTAACGTGTCTTCATTCCTTGTATTACACATCTATTAACCTATGAAAAATCATTTAAAAACATGGGATGAGCACAAAGCTTATTAAGGGATGAAAAAGTAAGGAAAGAGAACATTAGTCCATGAATACTCGTAACGTATGAAATTTTTTTTAGAAGACATGCTTGTCACTAATATATATTTACTTTGTATAACTCAAGATTCAAAAAATATCCACACAAAACACGAGAACATAAATATAATCATATAGGTATCTTGGGGCATTACTTACATAATATTGTAACCATTCTTGGCTACCTTATAATCTGTAACCCTCACGACTACCTTACTTTGTGTAACCATCGCAGTTACACATGGAGTAACCATACAGATGACCTCAAACTTACTCATAACCAATGAATTGGAGGGAAATATAGGTCACAACCTTCATCATAAACAATTCCCAAGAACCAAAACATAATCATACAACATGAATAATTCCATAAAAACATTACTTTAGAATTTCGAAAAACTGAATTTTAAAAAAGGATTTTTAATGAAAAGGCACTTATAAATATCATTCAATTGAATAGAGACTTAATAGAGTGGATTTAATATGTATATATAATATAAATACACATAATAAAACATAATATAAACATATCACATCACACAAAAAATTTAAATAGCACATAAATAACGAAGTAGAAGGTTAACCAAAAGAATGGAAATCGGGTTAAGAATTCCCTTACCTTGGGTTTGTCTTACTTACAACTTCTTTAAAACTCCTGTATAATGGTTAAAAGAGTGTTATTAATATTTTAAAGATAAATTTTCATGTTTATAACATCTTATATGATCATTTAATAACATCTTTTCACCCCTAATTGTTAGTATTTTTCCCCCTGCACTGTCTTTGGTTGAATTCTGTACATGATTTCTATGATTGGTTCATAGTGGACATTATTGTAGATTGGAACTGAAACCCCAGAATTGGAATGGAGTAGTATTTTTATATAAACATTAACATAAATTATTCCATTTATCATTTTTAATTCTTACATGAGGGTGATTCATAAGTTAGAACATTAATGATGTTCGTTTAGATCCTTTTAGTGGTTCTTTGATAATAACAACCTCATTATGTCTTATAAATTAGAATCATGAGTAAAAAAGAATTCAAGAACCATGGGTGAGTCATAAAACATATATTATAATCTGGTTTAACCATATAAATGTTTTCATGACCATAATTGAAATAATTAATGGAAATTGAAATCACATCGTCCACGATGTTGATAATTTGACACAAACGGACAATGTTTTTATTTTTTAAATAAATGGGAGAGGATAAGAATAATGATTAGTAATTTTTCATAAACATGATAAAATACAGAGTATACATGATTTATGGAGATTTCATTCCTCTTGGGTAAGGATATATGAAGAAAGAATAAGGAATGAACTCAAAATAAAAGAAAAAGTGATAAATCTCTTACAAAAATTCGGCAGCCTAACGGCTACACAACATGGTTTTAGAAAAATATTATAAAGAGAGGGGACAAGGGTCACCCATACAGAAATGAATCATAATAAATAGAAGATAAATAATAGGAATGAAATAAGAACATGGTATAGAAACTTGAAAATTATACTACGTAAAAGAGAATTTGAAAGGAAAAAGAAAGAAATTGAGAATTTTATTACCTTGTAGAGTAACCCTTATAACTTGAGGTTGGGAACTTGGGGGATTGAGGAAACCTTTAGGGGACTAATATTAAGGTAAGGAGGCCATAGATTAGTTGAGGGAGAATTGTGAATGAATTCAATTAAGGGAAGAGTTGGTATTTATAAGAAAAATGAGGGATTATTTTAATAATTTTCAAGGGACACTTCATGAGTGGTATTTACAAAACCATGGGCTTGCCCATGGTATTTTCCCATGGTATAAGACACTTGGGACACCTCACATATTATTTAACTATAAACAAGTCTACCAGATTTATGACATCATTATTATATCATTAATTATGTTATTAATACACCGAAACTAAAAACTGTATTTTTTACTATTCACCGAAAAATCAACTATTTCTGAAAAATTCCCAAAATTCACCCTAACCATTTATCGACATGTAGATTTAAAAAATGAAGTCTATTTTTTGAAAATAATTTTCTAAATATTATTAATTTAATATTTAAATAAAAGCATACTTAATTCAAAAATTAACAATTCTAATTCTGTAACTACTTCTATATCACAATGAAAAGCTAACATAGATACTATTATCTTAAAGCCTTAATAAAATAAAATAATAATAAAATTTACTATTCATTAGGGTCATATCACTATTCATATTACTATTAATAAGGGTATGTTACTATTCACCAAAAAAAATAAGTTGGTTCCAAAAGACTCCAAATAACATACTGAACAGAAATGTAGATGATAGTTTCTTGAAATTCAGAACATAGAAGTAAAAAAGTTATGTTTTAAAGGATAATTAAAAATATCTATTTAAAAAAAAGTTCCATGCATTTCTATTTATTTTTAGAAAAACATGGGGTGTTACATTAAGGTTAACAATTTATGGAATAGTTTAAGTTTAAATTTGGATGAGGTTTTATAGATTAATGTATTAATTCACCATATGAAGATTTACGCATATTGAATTACCTGTGCTAACCATTTTGTTGTGATAATAAATAAAGATAGAAAGAATGAATTATCATTCTATTTATGGATCTTATGATCTGTTAATGATTCATGAATAATAAATTTACCTTCATTTATTAGAGTAAGATATGAAAAGGAAATTAATCAAGGCACAACAAAAGGGTGAGATTGTTCTTATGAAATGGAATAAAATCAAGTAAGTATATTTTCTCATGAAAATTCTTCAACTATAGGAAAAGGATCTTGAAATGTTATCATCATTTTTGATGATATTAATAACCTTTTTCATGTATATTTGGTTTATATTTTTTTGGTTGTTAACCTTATATGGATAAACACTTTCTTGTGATCAATTTTCTCTATCAATCTTCATCGGTATTTGGGTTCTAATTTTCTCTTCTATGTCCATGTTTTCACTTACCACATATGTTCTCATATTTGGAAACCTAGTATGTGTTATTCTAGATGACCTTCATATATACATTTATCTTTTTAAAGAGGATTTTTTATTAACCCTTTTTAAAATGTGCGTTTATATACAAAAAATTTCAAATGTTAAACTTTTGATTACTGAGATGAATTTTGTGGGTGAAATTCATTTTAAGGGGGTAGAATGTAACACAACGATATTTTATGAAATATTAATTTTTTCAATTAAATTTAATATTTTTGATATTTTTAATTAAATAAAACAATAATTTTAGATTTATTTACATGAAATATTGAGTATAACTTGATTTATAAAAAACACCAAGTTTATCTTGCATTACACACAATAATGATTGTACGCATGACACGTGACACTAGGCTTTAATGAAAAACAAAGTAATATTATTTTAAATATGAACATTATAATATATTCATTAAATAAGTGGGTATGAATAGTATAAACTAATTTATGAAATATATATATAAATTTTCTATAAAATATATATTTTTTAATTAATTATTTTTAAATAATCACTTAATTTTTACTAAAGTAATTATATTCTTTAAAAATATGATATCTTCAAAAATGTTTTTTATTTTTTTAATGAGAAAATATTATAAGTAATTTATTGTGATTTTATAAAATTTATTTGATAAAATCAGCTTCATTTTTGAACTCATCATATCAAAATTAACTTATGGAGAAATTTTGGGATGTTTCAATTTTTTTTGATTTTTCAGTGAATAACGAAAATACCGTTTTTTTAAAACTATCACTTATTTTAAATAAATTAAGTAATTTAAATTACAATTATATTTAAAAGTAACATATTTATAATTTATTTATATTTAATACAATTAATTAATTTTTAATCACCTTTACATTGGATTTTAATATAAATTTATTTTTGGTTTTAAAAAAGTTTTTTTCTAAAAAATGTTTTAAAGTGCATAATGTTTCTCTATTTTAATTAATAAAAATGATCACTAATGAGGAATTTTTTTAAATTAAATTTACATATTATATATCAATAAATTCTAATTGAGATTCATATAATGATTATTATTATACATAGAGTCAATATAAACCATCTTATGCTTGAAAAATACAATTCTCAAAAACACACTTTCTCATCACGTCTGCGGGTTTTGTTTTAAATTTTAAATTTATCACTTTTAGAAAATTTAGTAAATGTAATAATGTTAATGTTTTAAATCATAATATGAAAAATATCTTAGGGTAATTTTTTTATAATTTTTTAAAAATATTAACTTTTTGATCAATAGTGAAAAAATACTAAATTTTATTTGTAAAATATCTTTTCATTTAAATTGTTTATAAAGTTAAATTATATTTTAAATTTGTTTTAAATTAAAATTAGTTAAATTATATATCTATCAATCCAATATATTTTATTTTAATAAATTTAATATTGAAATTTGATGTAAAAACTTTGTAAATGTTTGAACATTTTCTATTTGAAAACTTGCTTTCTCAAAAACGTCGCTCGTGTGTACGACGTACTACGACCTCGCAAAGTGACATGATTCCTTCATGCTTTACATGGAGGGTATTAGTGATATTTTGAAAAAAAATGTGATATATATGAAATAATTATTATTTTTAAATTGTAATATATCATTTACCTTTATTTATTTTAATCCAATAAGAAAATGGAAACAACGTTCATGCGCACGTATGACTTACTGTCTCCATGAATGGTGTATTTCATTTTCTATCACTAAAATTTATAGATTAATATAGATACATATATAATTAATATATATAATATTTTAATCATGTATAAATTTTTTGATATTATTAAATCATTATAAAATTAATAATATGTCACAACCCGTTCCCCAGGGTCCATGCTGTGACTACCCCAAGCCCTCCTTCCATAGGCTAGGGGTTGGAGACTAGAACCAGAAAGGAATATCCCTAAAACAGAAGGCATTACCTTTTTAAACCTGTACAGACACATAGTCCAAGAACACAACAAGATGCGACCATGAAGTAAAACTGTAGTAGTAAAAGTGTGTACTAAAAGTAAAGGGACTAGAATACAAGCCCAGCTGAAAGATACAACTACTACAGAAAACAATAAACAACTCCTGAGATAATTTTCCAAGGATACTAACTGAAGTGTAGGTACATATCATCTCCATAGATCTCCACGTAAACTGTCACTACTATCCACCGTCAGGACCTAGCTCCCCAAGTCTTAGTCAAGGCTGCACGTCATCTGTATAAGACACAACCTAGTGCAGTAAAAGTCCATGCAGGCGTGAGTATAACAATACCCAGTAGGGACCCCGATACCCCCAAAGGTCTCTCATAATTTCCACAAAGGAAAACTAAAAATCATGATCTCAATCACAAAGAACAAATTAAAAATAATCAGCTCAAAACCAGGTATAACTAAAGTACAGAAGTACAAATAATTATTCGTAAAGCTCGATCATCTAATTCTATCAAGAGGCACTGCTGATAACCATATAGAGTTTGACCCACACATGATAGATAGGTACTAACCCCCGTTGACCCACATAGGATCCGACCCGCCCAAGATCGATAGGTACTAACCTCTGCAAGACCCACACAAGATCGATATGTCACTGATCCACTATGGACTACTCTAAGGCTGATCCTCATTGGGTCTCCCACTACTGATCCACACAGGGCCGCTAGAATGAAGATCCACACAGGGTCACTAGGTGCTGATCCACACAGGATATCTAGGCATTGATCCACACAGTATCTCTAGGTGCTGATTCACATAGGATCACTAGGTGCTGACCCACACAGGATTTCTCAGTACTAAACTTCGTAAGATATGTCTCCAAACTCCACCTCACAACCATCCACTGGATTTCCACTCATAGTATGATTGATTTTAGGAGAAACCAAAGTACTATGAAGAAGTAACCTGATAAACTGCCATGCTATAAGGGTTCCAATACAATAGATGACACATAAACCGGACGCCTGGTCTGTATGTTATTGGCATTTTAGTGCTGAGGGTCTGATTGGATTCAGGGTCATTCCAACTCGTCCATACTCCAAATTTCTCCAAAACTATCATGGAGTATCTCAAAAGGACTATCTTTTTCTAAGGATCCCAGCAGAGTAGACGGTTCGTCAAACAGACGTCCGGTTCGCAAGATACGACCTTTTAAGAGTTTCTGGGCCCAAGAGGGGTCTGGGTCCGGTCTGACCCAACCCAATCCGGGTTGGGCCACAGGGGATCGGCCCACTGGCTGGTGTGACCCATGTGGGGGTCACACAATATGCCTACCGAAGAGATTAAAGGATCCATTCGACTCCTTTATTGGCGGTGCAAGGTAATGCCGCTTGCCTGTCCACCTCCGCCATGGCTTTAAGCCGCAACCCCCCCTCGATTCCGAACGGCTCAAAGAGCCTTTTAGCTCTTTTATTTGGAGGCGCCACATGGAGCTGCCTCATCACCCATAGGACCCATAGGGAGTGGTTCCCCAACTTCTCCACGGCTTCGAGCCATGACCTGTCTCACTACGACATGCAATGGTGCGCCACCTCCCATCTTCACGGCTGGCCGTTGTCGGCTGCCTGTCCGATCGGAGTGGTGTTGAGCGGTGCCGCCCTCCTCCGTGACCAGCGAGCGCCGGCTGCCGCCTTAGCCTACCGGTGCCAGTTTCCGGCACTTCCTCACCGGTGCCACACTGGTGAATCTTTCTCGAGCCACTAGGTGAGCTCTGGTGGTCTATTTTCCTTTCCTCTCACGCCTTCGGGCCTCCCGTGATGCCGCCTTCACTACACGACTCCTAGATTCTATATTCTAATGAGTTGGATATTCATCCCCTGAAGAACGTGACAAGAACGAAGTGGAAGAGGGTCTGAGCCTTGTTCATTTGTCCCACACCCTCTACATTAACACCATAATAGGTGTGAGTAATTTATACATCACATTAAAAATAATGATAAACCCCATTAAAAACATAAACCCCTACCTCAAGAATCGTTGGAGTCGTCGCGGTGTTGGAAAGAGAATTCACACTTGGATGAAGCTTCCGACGTTCGTCTTTTCCAGTTTGATCCCTCCGATGATGTCCAAACTTCCATTCCCCATCGGTGGAATACATCGCGTCACTTCGTCAGAGGTTCCTCGCTTGAAGAAGCCGTGTACAAAACTCCAACCCGAGATCCATTTAAATAGAGGGGGGAAAGGGTGAGTAACGCACCGAGGAATTAATGAGGTTCATTAATTAATGAAACTATCAATTCACAATGGTGCGGTTACAAATAAAAGAGAGTCAAACCATTAAATGGCTTGACAACATATGGATCCCACCACCTCTGCTCTACTGCTGTAGAAAAATAAAATAACAATTACATGTTATTTTATTATTCTTTTAAAAGTTCAAAAATTTATCTTTTTCTCCTAACCTACTACGGTTGAAGTGAAACTTCCCTTAATAGAATCCTGGTGCTGTAGATTCAGCAGTTCTCTCAGATTTCAATTCCGAGCACCAGTTCAAAATTTAAAAAACGCCGCCCATGTGTTTATTGAACGTACCTAATAAAAAGTTCAAAATTCCATTTCGGGCACACCGTTCCTCAAAATCATGCACCATCAATTTTTGAAGATTCGTAATAATCCCAAATAATTTAAAAAAATTTACTTATAATTTCTGGGTCTTTACATAATACCAAAAATAACAATTCAAAACATACACGAAAAACAAAGTAGTTATTTCAAAAAATGTGAATTTAACATGAAATTGTTAATAAACTAGTAATAAAAGGTCACAAGAAAATCATATATGGTATGATATATATATATATATATATAAATATGGGTTTTTAATATATTTATAATAAACTTATATTTATTATGAGGGGAGTTTTAATGAGTACGATGGAAGTCAAGACTTAATGTAAGAGATTTATAGTCTCTTTTATTTTTGGGAGACTTATGAAAATTCACAAATCATTACTTTTTTGTAGTGTATATACATCCCCTTTGAATAGTTATATAATAAATCCTAGTATTTTTAATATATTTAAAGTTTCATTTGATGTTATGATTTATTGGGGATTATGATTAAAAAGATTACTAAAGCGATAAGGGATTTTTATCTCAATTTTCATTCTTTGAGAAGTACGTTATGTTATGAACCTATATCAATTCATGAGGTGTATATAAATTCCCTTTGAAATGTAATATAATGATTTTTTTATTCTCATGATATTTTATGTTCCATTTAATATTATTACTTCATGGGACTTACGATTCAAAATTATAAAATTGGTAATGATTTTATGTTACAATCTCATAATTTATCGATATTGTTTATGATTTTGTTTCCAATGATAAAATATTATAATAAAACTACAAATAAAATAATTAATTTTATTCTCTTATTGTTCGTCATGATATTTTCATGTAATTATACTATTTACCACTCTTTAGTGCTTAAAATAATTTAGAAAATGTTTTTAAGAAAATCTGATTTTATTTCTATCTTCGGTCTGAAAATCCATTTTATTTTAAAAACATGTTTTATATAAATGTTTTCAAAAATGTTTTATTATTTTAATACGATCATTAAAATAAACTTTTACCTATGTTTGATTTTTTACAACTTTTTTGAAAGTAATCTTCATGTCATTTTACAAACAATGACCGTTTGGATTTTACCAAAAATGTCAATAGAACTTTTGTTTGAATGTGTATAACATGAATAAAAATTCCCATTGTCATAAACATTATTTTATATTGAATATTAATTTATAATTTTCAAGGTTATTTTCAAAGGAAAATATTTTTAAAATGTTTTATGTTTTAAAAATATTTTTTAATGCATAATGGATATTTTTCTCAAGAAATGTTTTCAATCATTTTCCATCTAAGATTATATCCATTGATGTTACCTATGAATTACTGAGGATATGATCAATGATACAATTATTATTCTTTATTTTAATGTTTTATGTTGATAACATATTTATGAAACCCATTTCTCTTTCACAGGTTATACCACGATGAAATGATTATGAAACCCATATCTTTTCAATAAGTTATACTATGATGAAATGTTTTGTGAAAACCATTTCATTTAATGGGGGTTATGATATGATGAATATTTTATGGTCTTATGACATGAATATATATGATTATCATTATTTTATGGGTGGGACCTATATATCCCTCCAATGCATATGGTAAATATGGATAACTCATGAGTAAATATGTTATGCACGAACCAGATTACATGTTTATAATGATATGCGTGAACCTGATTATATGTCCACAATGTTATGAATGAACCTGATTACATGTTCAAAATGTAATGCATGAACCTGATTATATGCTCACAATGTTATGTGTGAACCTGATTACTAGTTCATAATGTTAGGCATGAACCTGATTACATTTTCATAATGTTATTCATGAACCTGATTACATGTTCACAATGTTATGTGTGAACCTTATGACATGTTCAAAGAGTTATGAATGGACTAGTATTTTATTTCCATAATGTTATGTGTGGACCTAGTTTCATGTCCATAAGTTTACATAAGGGCATGATTTCATTTCCTTAACTTAATAATTGAACCTATTTCTATTTATAGATGTTCACAATGTTATAAGCTAATGTGTATGCCAAAAATCTCTGTCTTATTATAATGACATGATCACATGAATAATTTTATTTGATTCTCTTATGATTCATATCCTATTAACTTACAATATTTAGTCTATTACTCAAGATTATGATCTTTGATATTAAGGGTATGTTTATCAAACATTATTATCATGTTCTCAGGATTATCTTCAGGGATGGCCCCCTTCTCTCCCGACTGGCCCCCCTCTCGCCTTCCCCACCGCTCCGTTTAGGGTTTCCTTTTGAAACCCTTTGCTGCGGATTGGTGGAACATCTGCTTCCTCCCCATCCTCGCCTCATTTTTCCTCCTCTTGGCTTCTTCTATCTTCTTCGCACTGCTCCTTCGTGGGATCTTCCCCCACTCTTCTCTCGCAGATGTCCTATTCCTTTTATGCTTTCTCCCTTCCCTGATTGTCTAGTGCTGCTCGCTGGTGGGATAGCGTAGGCCTCTCTCACCCATCTTTCTGCCTTCCCCCTACGTAGAAGACCTCCCTGTTGGGTCTATGTGTGGGCGCTTCAGGCAGTTTGGGTCGTCTATGGTGGGGGTGTTCGCTGTTCTTCTTCTTCTCTACCCTTGTTGTTCAACCCATCGGGCTCGACCCCATCTTGGTCGGGCTCGATGCGGGTTTTGTGAATTCTTGGGATGGTGATGGTGGGGGGCTGGCGGCATTCTTGGGATTTTTTGGGTCATCGTTGTTTTTCTCGCTATCGGTTCCTTTTCTTTTATTCGGCTTCTCTAGTGTTTCTTTCCAGCAATTTCTTTTGGTTCAGATGGTTTCCTTTTTCGATTCTTCTGATGTTGTTGAAATCTTTTTGTTTTGGTCTGTGGTTTGGTTGCACTGTGGTATGCTGTTTAGTTTTGTTCTTCGACGAAGACGACGCCGATGATTATTGTGTTTGTAATGATGAAGATGGTTGGTGGTTTTTGCAAGACCTTTACCTCATATGGTGTTGTTTATGAAAGAGGTTTTGGTTAAGGATTTCTATTCGATTTTAATTCAGTGACATGGTGTTGTTGGTTAAAAGATGTTTGATAGTCTTTGACGATCTCTGGCTTACCGGTGTCTGGTTGGACGACAATGGTGAAGGTGGTTTTTGGTCGGCAACGACGTAAGTGTGGTTCATGTTGGCATTGGTAGGCAACTTTGAGGGGCTCCGCCGGTCTCCGACGACTATGCGGTGGATGACGACCTCGATGGTGGTCATGATGGAAACGTCGATGGTAGGTTTAATGATGATGGTTCGATGCGATGGGACTTCGGTTGATGGACCATATATCACGATCGTCTTGGGATTTGTGAATATATGGGTTTTTGATTTTCAAATTTTGAATGTTGGAATCGTTTTTCTTGTATATCACCGGTTACCACTAATCCTTAAAGCAGATGTTTCGAAAATCAAATAAAAATAGAATTTTCAGTCAGTATTATCATGTTCTCAAACTCTTATGTTGATGTTATGCTTATGCATATCCCTTGTTTACCCTTAATGAGCATCTAATATAACCATTTCTTATGTTTCCTTTCCCCAAGTTATAAATAAATGTATTACATATGATATGTCTAAGAAGGCTGCTAGTTATGAAGATCATAATGGGAGATGATGTAGTCTACTTATGGACCAATTGTTTATTTTTCCATGTTTCTAAAGACACTAAACTATTATGGTCCTCAAGTGTGTGTCTGTGTAATGTAATGAATATTCCTAAAAAATTATGTCATATCTAAATATGATAATCTTAGGTTTCTATATCAATTAATATCATTTTTGATGTTGTATTTGGTATTGTTAAAAAGTATTTGAATTTTAAACTTAAATGTGCTTAACAATTTGAGATATTTATAGCCACGATTGATCTGTATTTTATGATATGAGATATAATAGGATATGATCCTTTGTTATTTATCTAGATTAATTATATCATAGGGTATTATATGAGTATTTGTATTATGTGAAAGTGTTATGTCAAAGATGAAAAACAGATATTGTATCATTCTAAAAATATCAATGTGTATCATAAAATATGATTTCTAGTTTCTATATAATTAATATTACATAAAGGCTTATCATAGATCATGATTTATAGCATGCACTGAGGTAATCCTACATAGATTTATATCGTAAAAAAATATATCAGGCTAGGATTATCAATCATAAAATATAATTAATAGTGCCAATGGGGAATTGACCACCATAGCCTATCAGTATTAGTTTATGATTCACCATATATCATTGAATACGATATATAAGAAAAATGTTATTTTTCAAAATTTTAATAGTGAATTGATTTTTATAATTTTTAAAATGTTTATGAATAATGGAATAAAGAATTTGTGGATATTTACTTCATTTATAATTTTTTTATAAATTAATTAATTTTAAAATTGTTTCTAATTAAATAATTTATGTTTATGAGAAATTTATTCAATAAATTTTACTTATTAGTAATTTTTAATACTAAATACCTTTTGAAATTATATGATGTGGCTTATCATTTAGGTATAGATTGTTAATATAAAAATTATAATGGAAGTTTATATATTTTTTATAATTTAAAAAATAGGGAAAATTTTAAAGTAGTTTATATTTAGTATTATTAATGTTTTATAAATTTGATTTTATATGTTCAAATTATAATGACTTATTTATATGTAAAAAACACACATGACACCCAGTTTTTTGAATTTCTCTTATTATTTATCCTTTTATCAATTTTTATATTAATTCAATAGTTTCAAAAATATTGGGCTTTAAATTTGATGTTTTTTAACCTTTTTAGGTTTCACATGGTTAAACCTCATAGTTATGAGTAACAATGAAACAACCATAAAGATAATGTTCTAGTCATGATATATCCATTTGGCATGGTCAAAACATGGTTATCAAACCTTGTGAGGATATCCATCAAATAAGGTGAGAGATTTTAGTTCATGATGGTGGATTTCAATGTCAGATCATGGTTATGGATAACCAAGTATCCAAACTATATAACTGTTTAGTGGGTGTCTAGTAAAACCCACATAGTTAGCTCATTGTTTGAAAAACCATGAAACCTAGCAATGCAAGTTGGTAAGATTTTTTTTAAAATATTGAATTTTTTATTCTACTATCTCTATATTTAGCTCCCAAACCACTCCTCTACCTCTTACTTGTGTGAAACCTCTAGGATAATCCCTTGTAGAAACCCCTCCATCCTCTGTCCTAGGATTTTGGCCCCCTCGCCTTCAATTCTTGATGGTTCTTCCATGGTAAGACTTATTCACTATCTATTTTTCATTCTTATTGAGTTTTTTCTTCATCATTATTGAGGAATGGTGTTGGATGAACCCTAAGTGGGATTTGGGTGCTAAATGATTATGAATTTTCTTCATAGGGTGCACAAAATCTTCTTTGTACCTTCCTTTCTCCATTCATAACGGTTCTGATTGATCTGTTCTGGACCAAGGTAGGTGTATCTTTTATATTTCTTTAATTTTCAATTCATGATGTGATTGAGATTTTTTAAATTCATTTCTAATTAAATCATGCTTTTGTATAATGTTTACGATGGATTTATAGAATGTTTGAGTGACTTATATTCTTGGAATAAAGGGTTTTCCATGGGGTTTTGTTTAATTGTTTTGAAATAATGGTTTCAGAATTCCATGAATGTTATTAAATGGTTATAAGTAATTTTTGAATGGGTTTGGGGGATTAGGGCTTGTTTTAGATTTTAAAGAAAAGAAATAGGGTTTTCAATGTAATGTTTTAAAAATAGAAGGGTGTTACCCCCTTTATATTTTCAAAGATAGATTTTAAAATGTATATTTTCAATGATACGAAATATGCATTCCTATTAGAGTTTAGATTTTAGGAATTCATGTTTGGAAATTTATAAAGGAATATTATGATTTATGTGAGACCCTCATTTATCTCCCATAATCATGTTTCAATAGTCATGGATATATGATGTGGAGTGGTTTTTTTATTCGAGTTTTCAATAGGTGTGGGAGGATTATTTGTTTTTACTTGTGATTATTCATGATTATCCATCCACTCACTTCCACTTTAGATTGTACATGGGAACCCAAGTACCCGAGTGGGATATTTTGGCTTATAATATAATAGTTGTGGTCTCACATGGGCTAGTTCTCCCACTACCATGATATAGAACTATATAGGGAGTGTCCCAAGGATGTCATTGTGGGATAATTGGGTGGTTTTGTGTGTTTATTTAGGGAGAACCATATACCAAATGTTATTCTAGTGTTTTTAGAATTATTAGGGTCATATAACTAAATAAACATATGTATTTCCCATGAAACTTATTTCCTTGATTGGTTATTTATGTAGGCAATTCCCTTCTTTTTTGTGTCCCTCTTGAGATTAGTTGTGGCATAACTTTTTTCCACGTTGCTTATTTTTATTGATATTCATAAATATTTTGGTGCCTACTTACTTTGTGACTTTGATCTTTATATATGGGTTGGTTTTTATGAAATGATTTTAATTTTTTTTCATGTAAATTGGTTTCAAAATGAAAAATAAATATCTTCATTTTATTTATTTAAAATAAAATGACCTCATTTTGGCTGCGAAGAATTTTTGGATGAAATGGGAAGCTTATTAACGTTTTATATAAAAAGGAAATATCATGTTATTTAGTTTCTTATAGACCTATGAAAATGAAACCCGTATTTTCTATTTTATTCAAAACTAGCGCTAATGAATTGTTTCATGTAACAAATTGAATGAGTTTAGTGAGTTATGACCTAGTGGGATATATAACTCATGCCTATATAGATATTTTAGGTTTTAAGTACTATTTTAAGTTCTTTTCTCTTTTGGGATGGAAAAAATATTTAGTATGGAATGAGAAACCATGGGTTTTCTAGAGATAGATTCGACGATTTCTCTAGTTTGAGTTTTGTTTTATTTTGGGTATATTGATATATCAGTAAGAGAAGATCCATTTTATTTTATATTTCGTTTCTGCTATATATTGTACTATATTTTTGGATATTTTACATGAATGGAATGTGTTGAATCATTATTATGGTTGATTATGACTAATTTGTTTTTTATTTTATTTTGGTTATTCTTATTGGTGTTTCATAGACATTCCAATTATGAACATTCTAGGATAGAAATATTGGTTGGTTTTCCACAATCAATTTGATATAATTTTAGGTATAAACCATTTCAAAGTGTGATTCCTTTGATTCCCATGCACTCGTTTCCAACACATAGGGACTAATAACAACCTTTGATCTCATTGATAAGATGGGTTTGGTGATGTGATGGGTTTTTCTGGTCCAGTTTATTATACCACATTAGAAAAAGTTTTGAATATTAACATGATCAAGGCATAAGTAATAATAAATGTAACATCCCAGGTAAATAAATAATATTACATTATAATGTTTATCAATATTTGTGAATAAAATGTTAATACTACTTTAAAGGGAATGCTATGCTCGATGGCGTACCCAATACACAACAACGAGTTTCTTTGAAATCTTACGTTGCACACTAATAATATAATAATATTATAATAGTTAACGCCTATCCGTTGTAATGGAGGGAATGAACAGAAATAACTACAAAATGATTAAATATTTTTGTCAAATATTTTTATATTTATCCAATAAATGCTAGAGGCTTAAAATCCAAATGAATCCAATTTTAAGAATAAATACTCTAATATTTTTAAAAGATTGTTTCACCACCTTTTGATGGTGAACCTTTTTTAAATATAACTTTTGACAATTTTTAAGCTCTATTTTTCAAAATAAACTTATTCTTTATTATTGGGATATTGAAATTTACTTTGGTTAAATTTTTGGTATGTTTCTGACAATGTTCATTCTTTTTAATGAATAGTGAAAAATATTGCATTTTACATCAAAACTGCTTTTTCATCTAATTTAAATATATGGTTATATTATATTTTTAATTGGTTTTAAAGTTTAATTAGAATATATTTTTACAATTTAATTCAATGGTGGTCATTAGAATTAATTTCACTTTGAAAATGGACATAAACAAGTGCCAAACTTTTCATAGATATTGCTTCCAAAAAACCCGCTATTTGTTTTGACAACGAGAATTAACTATATGATTTATTAATGAAACTTATATGTTTTGAATTTGGTAAAATGGACATCATTTCTGAATTTAAAATATCAAATATATCTTAGGGTTAATTTTTGGTATTTTTTTGATAATGTTTTTTTAATGAATAGTGAACAATACAGTTTTTAATTCAAAACTGCCTTTTCATCCAATTTATTTATATATTTAGATTGTCATTTTAATTGTTTTTAAAGTATAATTTAATTATGTTTTTATAACTAATAAAATGTTCATTGAAAGTAATTTCACTTTTCAATTGGATGTAAAAACAAGCCAATCTTTTGATAAATTTTACTTCTTAAAAACTTGTCTTTTGTTTTGACAATGAGATTTACTTTTAAATTAATTACTACAATTTATGAGTTTTGAATTTGATGAAATGTATTACATATTTGGAATCATAAGGTCCAAATTATGTAATTAAGACTATTTTGTTTTTGGACATTATTAATAGTAACGACATTAATTATCTTTAATTATCATGTTTAATTAGTAATCGGGTAATTAAGGGTAAGAAAATAAAATCATAAAAATAATAAATCACCCCAAAATGTTTCCTAATTCTATTGGTGGTGTCATGGAAGACCATGGGATGCCTTTTTCCAACCTTGGGACCCCATGGAATCACTTTTGTGTGATAGTGACCTTTTATCATATTTTTTTAAAGAAAGGAAAATGTAACCAAAGTATGTAACACCTAAGTAAAATAATTTTAATTTTGTCTACATAAAAGATATCTTAGAATATAAATATTAATTGGAAAGATAAAAAGATTTCCTACATCATGATATTTGTTTTATAATTTTTATACATTAAATAAATTATTTTATTTATGACACCATGATGATGCAGTGATTACCTCATAAATGAACGATTTAAATAAAATGAGAAGATAGGGTGAAATATAAGACTTACACTTGTCACAAACCTATTGGATGGGTGGATTTCAAAACCTTATCACCTTATACTTTAAATATATCCTTTTGGGACCTTTAAAATCCGAAAATCATTTTATAATAAAGTAATATTTTATAACTTTCCATGAGTGCCCATCCTCTTCTCTTATAAAAGGCCCCCACCTATACCACCTTACCCACACCTCTCAAGCCTTTGGATCAGCCAAACACTGCCCATTTCATCTCTCCACATCCCTCTATTAATCATTGAAGCCTAACCTTTTGAAGAATGCTCTTCAAGAAACCCTTTTGGTTCAAACCAAGAGGAGTTACCCGATTTAAAGGTAATGTCTTCACTTGTGTTCTTTTATATTATTTTGCTTCTCCAAAACCATAAACTCTTTTTATTCCTTTATTTTGTAACAACACCAGTATCTTAAATATACTAGGATTTTTTTATGTGAAGGATTAGAGCTACACTTACACACACCTCCGTCTAATGGTTAAAGAACATATTGTTTCTGTGGATGGCGAATTACTGCCTCAAGAAACAATGATTGTTCAATGTTCTCTTAACACATTTCATGGTGGAAATTATTATGTCACTGTATTTTAGATATTATATATATGGTATTTATGTTTTCCATATTCTTCTGTATTTTATATTTAAAACATACCTTTATGCTTTGCATGTTGTGAAAATGCGATAATTTCATACGAGGAAGTGTAGACTACCGCCCCCTCAAGTGATGTGACTCGTTCATGCAACACATGGAATGTATAAAGAATGAAATTAATGAACTTATGTGACCTATAAAACATATTTATTATACTGTAATTATAATATATATACCTCTCAATTATTTTTAATTCCATTAATATGTCAAAGAAATGAAAGTAGCGTTCATGCGTACGTACGGCCTACCGTCTCCATGAACGGTGAATTTCATTTATTTTTATCTCAAAATGTTATGGAATCGTATAAAATGAATATGTAATGGATATATATGATATTTAAATCATTAATACTATTCTGGAGATGATTTACTTATAACTACATGGACAATCATTTTCAAACAAGTTCATTTTTGACTCATGTACCAAACATCGACAAAAACGTCTGATATGAACTCACATTATTAACCAATTATTATAAAATTATAATATGTGATATGAACTGAATAATAATATTTAAAGGAGGAACTTAAGAAATTATAAATTGAACAAAGTTTATTATTCAGGAATATAAATAAACGAACAAGACAAGTCAGACTTGATGTAATGGATCCTATCTCTCTCTTTCTTTTTAAGTAATCTTTTTTATGTAACTTATTTTAATATCCTCTTTCTTATGTTGGGTGAAGTTATTTTATATTAAAATTTCTGTAAATTTTATGTTAATATTATTAGTGACCCTATTTTATCTCATAAATCCTTTTTTGGAAGTTTTATGTGGCGCCGTTATGCTGCCGAATTTTCATAAGGGGATTTTCATCTCACTTTTTATTTCGGTGAGATTAATGATACATTGGACACTATTTCCTTTTGTGTGGTGTATGTACTGACCATAATTTTACTATTTTTAAAATATAATCTCATTTATGGGTAGTTACATCTTCATTGTATTACCCTTCTTTCATGGGGTGTACGTTTCGAAATTTTCCCAAATCAGTAAGGGAACCTTTCACACTCCTCCTTTAAAAAGACTTATTTTGTTATGTATTTTAATTTAAATCTTTTTATGTTGGGATATGTTCTTATATATCCTTATTTATTTAAATTTTATGTCCAAGTGATGAGATACCATTTTCTCTCTCATCAACTAATGTTATGAGTTTTAAAGTGACACCGTTAGGTTGTCGAATTTTACCAAGGGAACTTCTTAACCCAATTTCGATTTCTTTGGGTTCAACTTGTAGTTATTGAATATGTCATCCTATGAATATATGTTAATGAACTCTGGTTGTTTTACACTTAATATCCACTTATATTGGGTGCATTTATATTTGTCACACATAATTATGATATTGATTTATCATTAATTTAAGGATACCTTCTTTATAAGGGATTTCATCTCATTTTACAATTCTATTGAGACTTCATTGTTGTTAAGCACCAATTCACTCTTATATGGTGTATATACCATCCTTTGGAATAATATATCATGAATCCATTTATTCTAATGGTATTATATAGTTCTGATTAAATGTTATTCCTCAATTATTGTATTCAAGTGTCTCTCATTTTGTTAAAAGCCCTTTAAGTAAAATATCATTTTAAATGTTTTAATGATTTATTCTTATAAATATTTCTCATTAATATCCATGTTTTCAAAATGGTTTTAATGATTTATTTATATGGATATTAATGGTTTAAAATGTTAAAATCTTCAAAGTGGTATGAGACACTTTGATTCAAAAATCTATTTATTAAATTTTTTAAATGGTTTTGAAAATGGTTTTTAGAATGGATTCATTATTTCAATATCTTAAAATGTTATATTGTTTTTGAAATGTGGGAATATTATCTTTCCTTTATGCGTAAGTTATATGCTATGATTATGTTATGGTTCTTGGGCATTGTTTATGAAGACGGGTGGTTCCGTGATAAACTATGGGCGGGTGAGCCCGATATAGCTCTCCAATGCATTGGGTAACGCGAAAGAGTTAAATGATAAGGTTTCTCCAAAGAGATTTAGGGAATATACTGTGATGAGTATTCCAAACGTAACCATGCGGGTTAATCCCTACGTAAGAATGTTATGAATGCCTCAAGTTACCTTTATGACTTATGATTTCTATTGAGTTATGCATAAATATTATGATTTCATGAGGTATGTTAAATTGCTTATGTTTTATGAGTAAAGTATGATTTCATTGATTCTTATTTATACATGGACTGATGTTTTCTTTCCGTATTGTTATAACCCTTACTGAGATTTTTATGCTCATCCCATGTTTTTGAAATGTTTTCACAGGACATAAAGTTGAATAGGGTCAAGGATGGGATCAAGGAAATGTCAGGCTGTCTAAAACAAGGAACTAGACATGACTCTTTTGTTCAAGAGTTTTTATTTTTGTGAAAAATGGAAGCTGAGTAGATTCATCTACTTTGTAATCTTTGAGATTTAATAGTTATGGCCTAATTCTCTAAAACTCTAAACCCGAAAAGATCCTCAGTGTGAATTATTAATTTAATTCAATAATAAGTAATGTTTAAGGCCGTGTCCTTATAGTTGGTATCATAGGATGGTTTAGATAACTTTAGAGGTTAGAGTGTTAAGTGACAAGTTGTGTATAACCACAATGGTTATTATATTAGATAGATTCATTGTTATTTTTGAAGGTTGGAATGAGTTTGAGATAACTTGGATAAGTATATCTTAGTGTTTGTCTTCCTCTTTAGAACATAATGATTTTTTTGATATACTCACACTAACATTTATGGTTTTAGTAAATGGATGGATCTAGCAGGCACCAAAGTGAAAATGGGTTTGAAGGAAACTGTGGTGGTACTTTGATTAAGAGACTGGATGAAATGGGGGATTCAATGAGAAATATCTTGGTTATTCTAAACCAACTATCAGGTGTCATGATCAACCACTTGAACCTTGGTGAGTTCTATAATGCATCATGTACGAGAGAACCAACTCGACATGGAAGTTCAGGTAATAATTATAAAGGTAACCATTAGGGTTTATATGATCCTTACTTTTGAGGTAATTATGGGTTACTATACGTTATGATGGAATATGAACAACATGAGATAAACTTGAGGTTAAATTATGTTATGGTTATTTTTGAATATTTTATCTTGTTTTGGGGAATTTTTTAAGAATTATATAGTTTTGGAAAACGGACAACACGCAGACCGTGTGACAACCTGTCAAATCGGACAAAGCTGTGGGATCGAACCCACAACCAAAGTGCGACTAGTATTTATCACCTACCACTGGACTACGTGAAGTAACTGGTTAGTTTGACTAATTATTTTTTTAGTTGGATGATTTTATGAACCAAGATTAAGTTTATTTTGAGTTATCTATGGAAATTATTAACCTATCATGGCGGATATGTGATTAGGTTAATTACTTTTCAGCATGAGACTTTAAGAGCAACTAATGTTATTTGGAGATAAATGTTAATTTGTACCTTGGGAGACTATGTGATTAAATCCTTCAAATATTTGGGTTTCAATATTAGTTGGGTTTACTTTGAATAATTTTATGGATAGATGTTTATTGAATGGTCTTTGTTGAACTTTGGGTTTTGTTTGACAAATTTTGGAGATTAGGAGTAGTTTTTCTTTTTGAAAAAAAAATCCTTTTTGGGTATTATCTGATCTCGTACTAAACTTTTTGGTTTGGTTTTGGTTGAGATCTAAAGACATGGGAAATATATAGTTCTCTTTTTTTGGATTAGGTGACTCTCAAGAAGTTGATTATAGTACTCTTAATGCGAACAAGTCTTCCTAAATACTCGTCTTTTGGAGAAAATATGAGTTTGATTAAGGAATCTAGTAAAAGTTGAAAGTCTACGTGACAAGTAAGTATGTTTCATTATGATTTAGTTAAGCTCAAAAATAAATTCCCCAATAAAGAATAACTTAAAAAAAATGTTTTCTGTTAACTTTTCCTACTGGGGAATCGAATACCGTTTAACCCATCACAAGTTTTTGATTTTCTTGTGGTTAACTTTATACTAGACAAGTTTACTATCACTCTCCATCAGAACATGACCCTTTTTTTCTCCTCTATATCCATATTTTCATACATGGAATCCTAGTACGGGTTAACTTGGGTGACCTTTTTACTTCTCTCCCTTTCTTTTAAAGTGATAGTTTTACTAACTCTTGTTCCAATGTGGGACGTTCAATGAAGTTTCCAAGCCCAATTTTGAAATTGCGAGGACGCAATTCCCAAAAGGGGGGAAGGATGTAACATCCCAGGTAAATAAATAATATTACATTCTAATGTCTATAAATATTAGTGAATAAAATGTTAATACTACTTTTAAGGGAATGCTATGCTCGATGGCATACCCAATACACAACAACGAGTTTCTTTGAAATCTTACGTTACACACTAATAATATAATAATATTTTAATAGTTAATGCCTAGCCGTTGTAATGGAGGGAATGAACATAAATAACTCAAAAATGATTACATATGTTTTTAAAATATTTTTACATTTATCCAATAAATTTTAGAGGCTTAAAATCCAAATGAATCCAATTTTAAGAATAAATACTCTAATATTTTTAAAAGATTATTTTACCAACTTTTGATGGAGAACCTTTTTTAAATCTAATTTTTGAAAATTTTATAAGCTATATTTGTCAAAATAAACTTATTATTTATGATTGGGATATTGAAATTTACTTTGGTTAAATTTTTGGTATGTTTCTGACAATGTTCATTCTTTTTAATGAATAGTGAAAAATATTGCATTTTACATCAAAACTGTTTTTTCATGTAATTTAAATATATGGATAGATTATCATTTTAATTGGTTTTAAAGTTTAATTAGAATATATTTTTACAATTTAATTCAATGGTGGTCATTAGAATTAATTTCACTTTGAAAATGGACATAAACACGTGCCAAACTTTTCATAGATATTGCTTCCAAAAAACCCGATATTTGTTTTGACAGCGGGAATTAACTATATGATTTATTAATGAAACTTATATGTTTTGAATTTGGTAAAATGGAAATCATTTCTGAATTTGAAATATAAAATATATCTTAGGGTTAATTTTTGGTATTTTTTTGATAATGTTTTTTCTAATGAATAGTGAAAAATACAATTTTTAATTCAAAACTGCCTTTTCATACAATTTATTTATATATTTAGATTGTTATTTTAATTGTTTTTAAATTATAATTGAATTATGTTTTTATCACTTAATACAATTTTGTTCATTGGAAGTAATTTCACATTTCAATTGGATGTAAAAACAAGTCAATCTTTTGATAAAGTTTACTTCTTAAAAACCCGTCTTTTGTTTTGACAACGAGATTTAATTTTAAATTAATTACTAAAATTTATGAGTTTTGAATTTGATGAAATGGATTCCATATTTGGAATCATAAGGTCCAAATTATGTAATTAAGACTCTTTTGTGTTTGGACATTATGAATAGTAACGACGGTAATTATCTTTAATTAGTAATCGGGTAATTAAGGGTAATAAAATAATATCATAAAAATATAAATTGAGCCCAACATGTGTCCTAATTATATTGGTGGTGTCATGGACGACCATGGGATGCCTTTTTCCAACCTTGGGACCCCATGGAATCACTTCAGTGTGATAGTGACCTTTTATCATATTTTTTTTTCAAGAAAGGAAAATATAACTAAAGTATGTAACACCTAAGTAAAATAATTTTAATTTTGTCTACATAAACTATATCTTAGACTATAAATAGTCATTGGAAAGATAAAAATATTTCCTACATCATTATATTTGTTTTATAATTTTTAGACATTAAATAAAGTATTTTATTTTGGACACCGTGATGATGTAGTGATTACCTCATAAATGAACGATTTAAATAAAATGAGAATATAGGGTGAAGTATAAGTCTTAAACTTGTCACAAACCTATTGTAAGGGTGGATTTAGAAACCTTATCACCTTATCCCCTAAATATATCCTTTTGGGACCTTTAAAATCAGAAAATCATTTTATAATAAAGTAATATTTTATAACTTTCAAAGAGTGCCCCTCCTCTTCTTTTATAAAAGGCCCCCACCTATACCACCTTACCCACACCTCTATAGACTCTGGATCGGCCAAACCCTACCCATTTAATCTCTCCACATCACTATATTCATCATTGAAGCCTCAAATTTGGCAGAATGCTTTTCAAGAAACCCTTTTGGTTCAAACCAAGAGGAGCTACCCAATTTAAAGGTAATGTCTTCACTTGTATTCTTTTGTATTATTTTGCTTCTACAAACCCATAAACTCTTTTTATTCATTTATTTTGTAACAAAACCAGTATATTCAATATACTAGGATTTTTTTATGTGAATTATTCGAGCTAAACTTACACACACCCCCGTCTAATCGTTAAAGAACATACTGTTTCTGTGGATGGCGAATTACTGCCTCACGAAACGATGATTGTTCAATATTCTCTTAACACCCTTCATGGTGGCCATTATGATGGAACTGTATTTTATATATGATATATATGGTATTTATTTTTTCCATATGCTTCTGTATTTTATATTTAAAACATACCTTTATGCTTTTCATGTTGTGTAAATGCGATAATTTCATACGAGGAAGTGTGGACTACGGCCCCCTCAAGTGATGTGACTCGGTCATGCAATACATGGAATGTATAAAGAATGAAATTAATGAACTTATGTGACCTATAAAACATATATATTATACTGTAATTATAATATATATACCTCTCAATTATTTTTAATTCCATTAATATGTCAAAGAAACGAAAGTAGCGTTCATGCGTACGTACGACCTACCGTCTCCATGAACGGTGCATTTCATTTCTTTTTATATCCAAATGTTATGGAATAGTATAAAATAAATATTTACTAGATATATATTATATTTAAATCATTAATACTATTCTGGAGATTATTTACTTATAAATTCATGGACAATCATTTTCAAACAAGTTCATTTTTGACTCATGTACCAAACATCGAAAAAAATGTCTGATATGAACTCACATTATTAACCAATTATTATAACATTATAATATGTTATATTAACTGAATAATAATATTTAAAGGAGTAACTTAATAAATTATAAATTGACCAAAGTTTATTATTCAGGAATATAAAGAAACGAACAAGACAAGTCGGACTTGAGGTAAGGGATCCTACCTCTCTCTTTCTTTTTAAGTACTCTTTTTTATGTAACTTACTTTAATCTCCTCTTTATTATGTTGGGGGAAGTTATTTTATATTACTATTTCTGTAAGTTTTATGTTAATATGATGAGTGACCCTATTTTATCTCATCAATCCATTTTTGGAATTTTTATGTGGCGCCGTTAGGCTTCCGAATTTTCATAAGGGGATTTTCAGCTCACTTTTTATTCCCGTGAGATTCATGCTACACTGGCCACTATTTCCTTTTGTGTGGTGTATGTACTGCCCATAATTTTACTATTTGTATAATATAATCTCATTTATGGGTAGTTAAATCTTCATTGTATGACCCTTCTTTCATGGGGTGTACATTTTGAAAGTTGCCCAAATCAGTAAGGGAACCTTTCACACTCCTTCTTTAAAAAGGCTTATTTTATTATGTCTTTTAATTTACATATTTTTATGTTGGGATATGTTTTTATATATCCTTATTGATGTAAATTTTATGTCCAAGTGATTAGATACCATTTTATCTCTCATCAACTATTGTTATGAGTTTTAAAGTGACGCCGTTAGGCTGTCGAATTTTACCAAGGGAACTTTTTAACCAAATTTCGATTTCTTTGGGTTCAACTTGTAGTTATTGAATATGTCATCCTATGAATATGTGTAAATGACCTCTGTTTGTTTTTCACTTAATATACACTTATATTGGGTGTATTTATATTTTTCACACAAAATTATGAGTTTGATTTATCCTTAATTTAAGGATACCTTCTTTATAAGGGATTTCATCTCATTTTACAATTCTATTGAGACTTCATTGTTGTTATGCACCAATTCACTCTTATATGGTGTATATACTGTCATTTGGAATAATATATCATGAATCACTTTATTATCATGATATTATAAAGTTATGATTAAATGTTATTCCTCAATTATTGTATTCAAGTATCTCTCATTTTGTTAAAAACCCTGTAACTAAAATATTGTTTTAAATGTTTAAATGATTTATTCTTATAAATATTTCTCATTAATATCAATGTTTTCAAAATGGGTTTAAGGATTTATTTATATGGATATTAATGGTTTAAAATGTTAAAATCTTGAAATTGGTTTGAGACACTTTGATTCAAAAATCTATTTATTAAATGTTTTAAATGGTTTTGAAAATGATTTTTAGAATGGATTAATTATTTCAATATCTTAAAATGTTATATTGTTATTGCAATGTGGGAATGTTATATTTACTTTATGCTTAAGTTATGTGCTATGATTATGTTATGGTTCTTGGGCATTTTTTATGAAGACGGGTGGTTCCATGATAAACTATGGGCGGGTGAGCCCGATATAGATCTCCAATGCATTGGGTAACACGAAGGAGTTAAACGCTAAGGATTCTATGAAGAGATTTAGGGAATATACTGTGATGGGTATTCCAAACATAACCATGAGGGTTACTCCCTACGTAATAATGTTATGAATGCCTCAAGTTACCTTTATGCCTTATGATTTTTATTGAGTTATGCATAAATCTCATGATTTCATGAGGTATGCTAAATTGCTTATGTTTTATGAGTAAAGTATGATTTCATTGATTCTTATGTATATATTGACTGATGTTTTATTTCCATACTGTTATAATCCTTACTGAGCTTTTTATGCTCATCCCAAGTTTTTGAAATGTTTTCACAGGACATAAAGTTGAATTGGGTCAAGGATGGGATCAAGGAAATGTCAGGCTGTCTAAAACAAGGAACTAGACATGACTCTTTTGTTCATGATTTTTTATTTTTGTGAAAAAAATGGAAGCTGAGTAGATGAATCTACTTTGTAATCTTTGAGATGTAATAGTTATGTCCTAATTCTCTAAAACATTAAACCCAAAAAGATCCTCTGTGTGAATTATTCATTTAATTCAATAACAAGTAATGTTTAAGGCCGAGTCCTTATAGTTGGTATCATAGGATGGTTTAGATAACTTTAGAGGTTAGAGTGTTAAGTGACAAGTTGTGTATAACCACAATGGTTATTATATTAGATAGAGTCATTGTTATTTTTGAAGGTTAGAATGAGTTTGAGATAACTTGGATAAGTATATCTTATTGTTTATCTTCCTCTTTAGTACATAATGATTTTGTTGATATACTCACACTGACATTTCTGGTTTTAGTAAATGGATGGATCTAGCAGGAACCAAAGTGACAATGAGTTTGAAAGAAACTGTGGTGGTTCTCTGATTAAGAGACTGGATGAAATGGGGGATTCAATGAGAAATATTTTGGTTATTCTAAACCAACTATCAGGTGTCATGATCAACCACTTGAACCTTGGTGAGTTCTATAATGCATCATGTACGAGAGAACCAACTCGACATGGAAGTTCAGGTAATAATTATAAAGGTAACCATTAGGGTTTATATGATCCTTACTTTTGAGGTAATTATGGGTTACTATACGTTATAATGGAATATGAACGACATGAGATAAAATTGAGGTTAAATTATGTTATGGTTATTTTTGAATATTTTGTCTTGTTTTGGGGAATTTTTTAAGAATTATATAGTTTTGGAAAAAGGACAACACACAGACCGTGTGACAACCGTCACGTCGGACAAAGCTGCGGGATCGAACCCACAACCAAAATGCGATTGGTATTTATCGCCTACCACTGGACTACGTGAAGTCCCTGGTTAGTTTGACTAATATTTTTAGTTGGATGATTTTATGAATCAATAGTAAGTTGATTTTGGGTTATATATGGAAATTATTAACCTATCATGGAGGATATGTGATTAGGTTTATTACTTTTCAGTATGAGACTTTAAGAGCAACTGATGTTATTTGGAGATAAATGTTAATTTGTACCTTGGGAGACTATGTGATTAAATCCTTCAAATATTTGGGTTTCAATATTAGTTGGGTTTACATTAAAAAATTTTATGGATAGATGTTTATTGAATGGTCTTTGTTGAACTTTGAGTTTTGTTTGACAAATTTTGGAGATTAGGAGTAGTTTTTCTTTTTGTAAAAAAAATATCCTTTTTGGGTATTATCTAATCTCGTACTAAACTTTTTGGTTTGGTTTTGGTTGAGATCTAAAGACATGGGAAATATATAGTTCTCTTTTTTGGATTAGGTGATTCTTAATAAGTTGATTATAGTACTCTTAATGCGAACAATTCTTCCTAAATACTCGTATTTTGGTGAAAATATGAGTTTGATTAAGGAATCTAGTAAAAGTTGAAAGTATAGGTGACAAGTAAGTATGTTTCATTATGATTTAGTTAAGCTCAAAAATAAATTCCTCAATGAAGAGTAACTTAAAACAAAAATGTTTTCTGTTAACTTTTCCTACTGGGGAATCGAATACCATTTAACCCATCACAAGTTTGTGATTTTCTTGTGGTTAAATTTCTCCTAGACATGCTTAATATCACTCTCCATCAGAACATGACCCTTTTTTTCTCCTCCATATCCATATTTTCATACTTTGAATCCTAGTATGGGTTAACTCGGGTGACCTTTGTACTTCTCTCCCTTTCTTATAAAGTGATAGTTTTACTGACTCTTGTTCTGATGTGGGACTTTCAATTAAGTTTCCAAGCCCAATTTTGAAATTGCGAGGACGCAATTCCCAAAGGGGGGAAGGATGTAACATCCCAGGTAAATAAATAATATTAAATTCTAATTTTTATCAATATTTTTGAATAAAATGTTAATACTACTTTAAAGTTAATGCTATGCTCGATGGCGTACCCAATACGCAACAACGAGTTTCTTTGAAATCTTACGTTGCACACTAATAATATAATAATATTATAATAATTAACGCCTAGCCATTTTAATGGAGGGAATGAACATAAATAACTACAAAATGATTACATATGTTTGTAAAATATTTTTACATTTATCCATTAAATGGTATAGGCTTAAAATCCAAATGAATCCAATTTTAAGAATAAATACTCTAATGTTTTTAAAAGATTTTTTACCGCCTTTTGATGGCGAAACTTTTTCAAATCTAATTTTTGATAATTTTATAAGATATATTTTTCAAAATAAACTTATTCTTTATGATTGGGATATTGAAATTTACTTTGGTTAAATTTTTGGTATGTTTCTGACAATGTTCATTCTTTTTAATGAATAGTGAAAAATATTGCATTTTACATCAAAACTGTTTTTTCATATAATTTAAATATATTGTTAAATTATCTATTTAATTGGTTTTAAAGTTTAATTAGAATATATTTTTAAAATTTAATTCAATTGTGGTCATTAAAATTAATTTCACTTTGAAAATGGACATAAACAAGTGCCAAACTTTTCATAGATATTGCTTCTAAAAAACCCGCTATTTGTTTTGACAGTGGGAATTAACTATATGATTTATTAATGAAACTTATATGTTTTGAATTTGGTAAAATGGAAATCATTTCTGAATTTTAAATATCAAATATATCTTATGGTTAATTTTTGGTATTTTTTTGATAGTGTTTTTTAATGAATAGTGAAAAATACAGTTTTTAATTCAAAACTGCCTTTTCATCCAATTTATTTATATATTTAGATTGTTATTTTAATTTTTTTTAAAGTATAATTGAATTATGTTTTTATCAATTAATAAACTTTTGTTAATTGTAAGTAATTTCACATTTCAATTGGATGTAAAAACAAGTCAATCTTTTGATAAATTTTACTTCTAAAAAACCCATATTTTGTTTTGACAACGAGATTTACTTTTAAATTAATTACTACAATTTATAAGTTTTTAATTTGATGAAATGGATTCCATATTTGTAATCAGAAGTTCCAAATTATGTAATTAAGACTCTTTTTTTTGGATGTTATGAATAGTAACGACGGTAATTATCTTTAATTATCGTGTTTAATTAGTAATCGGGAAATTAAGGGTAATAAAATAATATCATAAAAATATAAAATGACCCCAAAATGTGTCCTAATTCTATTGGTGGTGTCATGAACGACCATGGGATGCCTTTTTCCAACCTTGGGACCCCATGGAATCACTTTAGTGTGATAGTGACCTTTTATCATATTTTTTTAAAGAAAAGAAAATATAACCAAAGTATGTAACACCTAAGTAAAATAATTTTACTTTTGTATACACACACGATATCTTAGAATATAAATATTCATTGGAAAGATAAAAATATTTCCTACATTATGATATTTGTTTTATAATTTTTAGACATTAAATAAATTATTTTATTTATGACACCGTGATGATGCAGTGATTACCTCATAAATGAACGATTTAAATAAAATGAGAAGATAGGGTGAAATATAAGTCTTAAACTTGTCACAAACCTATTGGATGGGTGTATTTGGAAACCTTATCACCTTATCCTCTAAAGATATCCTTTTGAGACCTTTAAAAGCCGAAAATCATTTTATAATAAAGTAATATTTTATAACTTTCCAAGAGTGCCCCTCCTCTTCTCATATAAAAGGCCCCCACCTATACCACCTTACCCACACCTCTCAAGCCTTTGGGTTGCCCAAAACCTGCCCATTTAGTCTCTCCACATCCCTCTATTAATCATTTAAGACTCACCTTTGGCATAATGATCTTTAAGAAACCCTTTTGGTTCAAACCAAGAGGAGTTACCCGATTTAAAGGCAATGTCTTCACTTGTGTTCTTTTGTATTATTTTGCTTCTCCAAACCCCTAAACTCTTTTTATTACTTTATTTTGTAAAAAACACAGTATATTCAATATACTAGTATGTTTTTATGTGAATTATTCGATCTAAAAATACACACACCTCCGTCTAATGGTTAAAGAACATACTGTTTCTGTGGATGGAGAATTTTTGCCTCACAAAACGATGATTGTTCAATCTTCTCTTAACACCTTTCATGGTGGCCATTATGATTCCACTGTATTTTATATATGATATATATGGTATTTATGTTTTCCATATGCTTCTTTATTTTATATTTAAAACATACCTTTATGCTTTTCATGTTGTGCAAATGCGATAATTTCATACGAGGAAGTGTGGACTACCGCCCCTCAAGTGATGTGACTCGTTCATGCAATACATGGAATGTATAAAGAATGAAATTAATGAACTTATGTGACCTATAAAACATATATATTATACTGGAATTATAATATATATACCTCTCAATTATTTTTAATTCCATTAATATATCAAATAAATGAAAGTAGCGTTCATGCGTACGTACGACCTACCGTCTCCATGAACGGTGCATTTCAATTCTTTTTATCTCCAAATGATATGGAATAGTATAAAATGAATATGTACTAGATATATATGATATTTAAATCATTAATACTATTATGGATACGATTTACTTATAACTACATGGACAATCATTTTCAAATAAGTTCATTTTTGACTCATGTACCAAACATCGACAAAAACGTCTAATATGAACTCACATTATTAACCAATTATTATAAAATTATAATATGTGATATGAACTGAATAATAATATTTAAAGGATGACCTTAAGAAATTATAAATTGACCAAAGTTTATTATTCAGGAATATAAAGAAATGAACAAGACATGTCGGACTTGAGGTAAGGGATCCTACCTCTCTCTTTCTTTTTAAGTACTCTTTTTTATGTAACTTACTTTAAGATCCTATTTATTATGTTGGGGGAAGTTATTTTATATTACTATTTCTTTAAATTTTATGTTATTATTATGAGTGACCCTATTTTATCTCATCAATCCATTTTTTTAATTTTTATGCGGCGCCGTTAGGCTGCCGAATTTTCATAAGGGGATTTTCATCTCACTTTTTATTCCCGTGAGATTCATGCTACATTGGCCACTATTTCATTTTTTGTGGTGTATGTACTGACCATAATTTTACTATTTGTATAATATACTCTCATTTATGGGTAGTTACATCTTCATTGTATGACCCTTCTTTCATGGGGTGTACGTTTCGAAAGTTTCCCAAATCGGTAAGGGAACCTTTCACACTCCTCCTTTAAAAAGACTTATTTTGTTATGTCTTTTAATTTACATATTTTTATGTGGGGATATGTTATTATATATCCTTATTGATGTAAATTTTATTTTCAAGTGATGAGATACCATTTTCTCTCTCATCAACTAATGTTATTAGTTTTAAAGTGACGCCGTTAGGCTGTCGAATTTTACCAAGGGAACTTCTTAACCCAATTTCGATTTATTTGGGTTCAACTTGTAGTTATTGAATATGTCATCCTATGAATATGTGTGAATGACCTCTATTTGTTTTAAAATTAATATCCACTTATATTTGGTGTATTTATATTTGTCACACATAACTATGAGATTGATTTATCCTTAATTTAAGGATACCTTCTTTATAAGGGATTTCATCTCATTTTACAATTCTATTGAGACTTTATTGTTGTTATGCACCAATTCACTCTTATATGGTGTATATACTGTCCTTTGGAATAATATATCATAAATCCATTTATCTCATGATATTATAAAGTTCTAATTAAATTTTATTCCTCAATTATTGTATTCAAGTGTCTCTCATTCTGTTAAAAACCCTTTAACTAAAATACTGTTTTAAATGTTTTAATGATTTATTATTATAAATATTTATCATTAATATCCATGTTTTCAAAATGGTTTTAAGGATTTATTTATATGGATATTAATGGTTTAAAATGTTAAAATCTTCAAATTGGTATGAGACACTTTTATTTAATAATCTATTTATTAAATGTTTTAAATGGTTTTGAAAATGGTTTTTAGAATGGATTCATTATTTCAATATCTTAAAATGTTATATTGTTATTGCAATGTGGGAATGTTATCGTTCCTTTATGCCTACGTTATGTGCTATGATTATGTTATGGTTCTTGGGCATTTTTTATGAATACGGGTGGTTCCGTGATAAACTATGGGCGGGTGAGCCCGATATAGCTCTCCAATGCATTGGGTAACGCGAAGGAGTTAACCGCTAAGGTTTCTCCGAAGAGATTTAGGGAATATACTATGATGGGTATTCCAAATGTAACCATGAGGGTTACTCCCTACATAAGAATGTTATGAATTCCTCAAGTTACCTTTATGCCTTATGATTTCTATTGAGTTATGCATAAATCTTATGATTTCATGAGGTATGTTAAATTGCTTATGTTTTATGAGTAAAGTCTGATTGCATTGATTCTTATGTATACATGGACTGATGTTTTCTTTCCTTACTGTTATAAACCTTACTGATCTTTTTATGCTCATCCCAAGTTTTTGAAATATTTTCACAGGACATAAAGTTGAATAGGGTCAAGAATGGGATCAAGGAAATGTCAGGCTGTCTAAAATAAAGAACCAGACATGACTCTTTTGTTCAAGTGTTTTTATTTTTGTGAAAAAAATGGAAGCTAAGTAGATGCGTCTACTTTTTAATCTTTGAGATGTAATAGTTATGTCCTAATTCTCTAAAACTCTAAACCTGAAAAGATCCTCATTGTGAATTATTCATTTAATTCAATAATAAGTAATGTTTAAGGCAAGGTACTTATAATAAATGTGTGATATTTTGAATTTTTACATTATATATCTGAATAGTTCATATAAATATAATGTTAATATTTCAAATATTATATATTTAAGTAAATAAAATATAAAATAATAATATAAAGTAGTTAATATTAGAGATAAATATAAAGTTTTTATATTTATTTAATTATAGAATATCTATACTGCATGGATAAATTACAACATTTTTATAATTTATTGATTTAGTAATTTTTTATAAATAATTTCTCTGACAGATCATCTAAATTTTTTTATTATGAAAAAAAGAAAAATGGGGGGGGGGGATTAGTCCTTAGGGAGGTATGAAGTTGTTTTCCCGAAGGAATCCTTATAAACAATAGACTTATAATACATAGGTTATAAAACTGTACTTGAGTAAGTAACTAGAGTCTCTTCCTAGTATCCTTTACTAGCTAAAAAAAACCCATACATAATTCCCCTCATTCTAGATGCACATGATCTAAATAACTTATTGGATCATTCTTCTACAAGACTTGATGATATAAGTGATGCTCCAGTGAATAGGGTAGGAACCCAATAATATATTTACAACATAACATGAATCCAATTTAATCAATGCAAGAAGAATATTATTCAATTTGGACAATTATAATCCAGATAACAAAGAATATTAAAAAAAGAGTTACCCTCACCATAATAAGTAGAGTAATCCTTGATGATATAACCTAATGATCCAAAATAATACCTCTACTATGCATGATTCCCTGAACACCAGATCTATCTATGTTGAGTTTAATACCCTCAACAAAGTCATTCCTACTAAAGTAGGGTTCCATAGAAATATCACGTGGAAGGTAATTAAGTAATGTGGTGACCCTAACCATTAGGTGTGTCATTATTGGTGTATTAATTGAGTTATATAAATATTTGAATCCCAAAACATTAGGATACTGGGGGAATAGAGTTGAGTGAATCTATATGATGGATTAGTGTAAAGAGATATCTTCTCAACTATACATGAGTCATACATGATATGATTGACATGATTTTATACCAGATATGATTATGGTGAATGTTATGAGTTTAATTGGGATATGTCACGTGGAAATATATATCATGGTCTACTATATTATATGATAAAATTTAAAAGGGTTAATAATTTTGTAGGGGTTAATTTATTAAAATTATTTATTAAATGAATGTAAAATATGATACTCATTTGATGGAATATTTTGATATAGATAAAAGGAATCAATATCATCCTATTTGATTTTAGGATTAATATTTGAAAATAAGAAACACTATGTTATCATTGTCTTAGACTAGTAAAACATTTAAGAATAAGTATTAAGTAAGAAATAAATATCTATGTGTTATAGTTATACCTTATTAAGTAGACAAATGTTGAAGTTGTTCAACAAATGAATCTAGATGCTTATGTGAAGCATAGAAGAACTAAATCAGGGTTTTAAAAGAATTATATGCTTGATGATCAACTGAGTTTCAATATCTACTTAGATATTCAATATGATTGGATATATTAATGACTTAGAGATATGAAATTATTCTTTTAACACTTGTTCTAGCCATTGAATTAATTCTGGAATCACTATTGAAAATGACTCGATACTGTCAATGAATTTAAATAATTGTTTTCTTGATGTTATCAATGTATAGAACTCGGCATGATATATTATAGATCAACTAATTTACTAACCATTATAATTGGATAAAAGATTAAACTAGAAGAATATGTGTTCTGTGGAAAATCTAATAAATTTTCTTCAAATTTTCAATCAATGTGATTTAAACCTAACAGTAGTTTAATGAAGGAATTACATTGTTTTCATATGATTGAATTATCAAGGATACCAGGAGGAGCATGTGAAACTCCATGGAAATTATATTAGTTATTGATGTTATAGAAACCAATCGATTTATTCTAAAGGGTATATGGTATAAAATATATATTTTATATTTTTTAAACATATAGGAGTACAAAATCAAATTAAGGATTGATAGATATTATAACTTCTTGAAATTTCATAGATGTATATATCCTTGAATTTTTTTTGAACCACTTATTTAAATCTTGTAATATCTCTTAGAGGACTAAGGAATTGTTTAAGAGTGTCTATGTATTATTTGGAGCACAGAGCTTTGGTTTTTAGGGAAACATATTGAGGCACATGGTTTGCGCATTGTTAGTAGTAACCGTGTGGCTCAACCACATGACCCATTTGTAATGGAGCATAGTTAGGAAAACCATGAAAGGAAGAACACATTAACATGTAAAACCTATAATAAATTTAAGGTATATTGAGCATGGTTATCACATGATTAGTTTAACCATGAATATAACCGTGTGAGGTGGTGGAGGTGTTAGACAATGAGCACACATGGGCTGCACATTGTTTTCAACCATGCTCCTAACCATATAAGGGGGGTTCCACCTAAGGAAATGGGTGTGCAATATTGGTACATAGTTTATCCAATAGTGTAGCTAAACCATGAAACACTTTAAAAATGGATGAAATTCACATTTTCATATTCCTTCTTTAAAGATTAACCCCTCTTTTTTCCCTCTCCACACACAACAACTCCCATGCCTTGAGAGATCAATGTAGGCATTGATCTTCCTCCTATGACTGACTTCTAAATCAAACACCATCAATCCCATTGAAGCCACATAAATAAGATCTTCATTTCTATTTATTCATTTATCTCTCCATATGGAATACTAAATCCATTCGAGCTAATATGCCCTATTTTCATGGTATTTGTCAATTTTTCTTATTTCTCCCATTATATCCCATATTAAAGGAAATAATAGATGAGGAGTCTACTACCCATTTATGGTAGGTGTTAAATACCTTTTCCTTAAATGTATTAATGTTTATTTTATGCACCATCATTCCACACACTGTAATTTCCATGTGACACCCCCTTAAATGTTGAATTAAATTATTGAATCATTAACACTTGAAATGGGTTGTCCTTGAACCCAAACTAGAAACATTGGAGGATATATACCTCAACATGAGATACCCACTTAGGGTGTGTCACTTTAAAGGCCCATAGATTCTATTTCTTGAATTGAAATTAAACCACATTTTTAGGTGAGTTCAATTGGATTTGAGAAATGAAATGTTTTAATGGGATTAAATGAAATGGAGTGATAGTTGCTAGTCCCTCTAAGACTAGACGATGAAATCAAACCACCCTATAAGATGAGTTTTCTTTCCTTGATTATATAATTGAAATGGATAATTGATATAAATGAAGGGTGAATGTATTGGTCATGCCACCTATCCCCTGTTTAATTATAAAATATGGTAATAAATATTATTATAATTATGGATAATTGATGTGTGTTAACATCATGTCTGATTATAGTCACAGAATTTGAATTAATTAAAGTTTTGGTATTACCTAAGTGAAACTTGGACTACTTTTGTAGTTTGCCTTGGATAGGCTCATGGGATACCACCAATTCATTTATGTATCTACCAAGTGAATGATGAAACTTCGATTTAGTCATTGTCTTAGATGGTTAATTCCTCAACTTAGCACTAAGGTTTAATCAATATTTATGGAAATTAAATAAATTTAATGCCTTGGATGATTATCCTTGGATTCAGATTAATATTATGAACTTCCTTGTTTATTAAATTGGAATTATTTCAAGTTTAGCACTGAGGCTACATATAACATAATCTTAGGTATCAGGAAATACTTTACCCTTTAGGGTGAACTACAAAGGGTACACCACTGTGGACTTCACCCAAGTTATAAAACTTAAATTCAATGTAATTTGGAATCTCACATGCCTATCACTATTCATTGATTCCTTGGTTGTGTACCTTTGGTCCTAAGATTATAAAAATTTAGATTTTTTAGATAGGGGTCCCATGAATAACCCATACTAACATGATTTATTTATTTACTTATTTACATTTATTATTATCCACACACTACTCATTGTATATTCATAGACTGGATAATTATTAAAAACATTGGTGGTGTCCTACTGAGTTTTAATCACACCCAATTTAGGATGTTGATTGTTACTTTGAATGAATTCATATATTTAGGTAGGGAAAAGGGAAGAAACCAACTTTGGAAACTTTATTTTTTATTCTAGGATAGAGTACAAGAGTAGAGGACTAATCTTGAGCTCATGATGATATTGGAGATATCTTTTGGGACTTTTGTTTATTTTTGTATAGCATGTACTGTGTATTCCTGTAGCCTTATTGATCATGTATTCCTATTTTTTTATAGTATCATGACATCATCATTTTGTGTTTGAATCTGGATATTGGTTATTCCTATTTTATTATTATATCCGGATGATTCATTACTTCTTCTTTTGTTTACACTATTACATTTATGTTGTTTTGTTATCTTTCTCCCACAAATTTATCTATTATCACCATTGTATTCCACTCTAATAATGAGGGTATAGTCACCCATAATACTATCATAGCCCCTATATACTAGTCAAAATCCTATAGCATACATGGAGGAATTCTTGTGGCCATGATTTCATCCTGGTTCAGTTACCTATGAGTGAACCAGTTATAGGATATTACAAGGGGCATCAGAGAATTATTTCCTCTCCTTTTTTATTACTATTTTGGGTTGGTAGATAGGAGAATAGGATGTGTCATAATTTGTAAATGATCCTATGCCTAGGAGTAGCTAACCCAAACACAGGAAAAAAGCCAGTTTTCTAGGGAAGAGACTTGTTGTTCTAGATTATGCCTATTACAGTTGTATTGATTTCACTAATGGGTGACATACATGATTTGTAGAGTTATTAATATTATCATGGATTCCATTTTACCCTTGTATTGGTATGGAAAGGGGGTATTGATCATACATCATTATAGGCACCTGGGGGTATTTTTCATGCATATACCACGCCATGGTTAATTTCTTGAATTCATTTACAATAACATGTTATGGTTCCTTGATTGATATATTATAATTTAACTAAAATTTCTTATAATAAAATGATAAATAATTTTTTATTAAATTGTATGCGTCAACCTAAATGGTGTTTTTCAGCATATCTTTAGGTTGGAACCTTATTTAACTAATTATCATATGATTGAGATATGAAACCATGGTTACATGAGCTGAAATGTTAGATGATTTTGATTATAAGAATTAAAATTATAATTTATAAAGCATGTAAAACTATAAACTGGGGATGAAAATTCCCCTAATAAAATCATCCTATATGGATTTTTACATCCCAAAACAGGATGCAATTGGTCTGGTTGTAGATACGTGACATGCCAATTGTAACTTATAAAGTCCCAAATTTACAACTTGGGAATGGTAAATCATGTAAATAAACCATGATATATATATATATGTATATGAGACTAGTTAATTTTAATTCTTAAATGAAATGGGTTCCATTAAATGGGGATTCCAATTGTAAATTAAAGGGTTTTTACTCTATAACTTTCAATTGATACTCCATACATCGGGACCTATGCTATGAGATATGGGGCCTTGACATAGACCTGACCTTAATAGTGGGTGTTGGGAGTGTCCCTCATATTCCTTTATAATCTTATAAGTTACTTAGACTTAGATTTTTAAGCAAGAAGATGGGTGGTGACTCTTATGTAGGAATGATTTGTACATGTCCAATTCTTTGATCAATGATATTTTATATTATAAAATATTGTCTAGAGGCATGTGTTTGTAATTTTAGAGATAATTCTCTATTAATGCCTCAAGTTGGGAACTAAGAGGATGGTGATGACCATGCTCTGGAGTTGGTGGTACTTGATCCACTGATATTACCTCATGTAGTTCCACATGTGGCACCTCCTACTATTCTTGATCTGGGCCTCAATACCCTATTTCTAGAAGGTTTCTTATGACTAGTTCATTCTATATAGGGATCCCCATGACCCATATCCTTGATGAAATATTTAACTAGGGAATAAAAACAGTATCATCCTCTTACTTTTTAAGGGGAAGCTGTTCCCTAGGTTGCTGAGTCATGGATAGAGGCTATGTTATCTATATTAGACCATTTAGAGATACCTCAAAAAATGATGGTCAAGATTAAATTGTACAATATTAGACTATTTTCCAAGATATGTTGGAATGTTTTGACCTAGGATGACCAGAATAACATTATGGTATGGAGCTATTTCTAGATGGCCTTCTATGATTACTTCTTTCTGAAGAAACTAAGGAATGACTAAGCTATAGAGTTTATGAACATGGATCAGGGAACTTTATTAGTTATGAATCACTCTTATGATTTTATAGATCTTCAATGTTTTTTTCTTACTCTCCTTGGTGATGAGATATACAAGGCTAGGAGATTCAAGGATGAGATCACATATTCTATCCAATATTTGGTGAATGTGTTTCATTTAGATGTTGTCACTATGATAGTAAAGGATGACCTCATCACAAAGAATAACCTTAGATAATCCAAAGGTGTGGGTCATTGTAGTTTAATACCCCAACTGGGAAGTGGTTTATCTTGTAGCAGGAAACAACATTTTGATCATTTTTATAGAGGCAGAAGTATTCTGAGTGTGTGATAAAGTATCCACGTGATCTATCACCAATGAGGTAGTCCAATACACACAAATAATCACTATGTAAATTACCTATTGAGTGAAAGTATTGTATCAAAATGGGAAATATTCATATGTTCTATAAGAATTGTCCTTTAGTTTCTAGTGGGAGAGGATCTGCACTAACTCTAGGTCCTAAAGCAGGATCTATAGTTCTGCGCCAGGCGGTAGCTTAGAGATATAGATCAGGTCAATGTACATAGTAAAACCATCATCCAAGGAGCATAATTTCATGATTTATATAGTTTGAGTTATGATATTGGTAGCCTCTACCTTAGTATCTTATTTATTTTATATAGGGGAATTGCAATCCTTTATATCTATTTATGTCATGGAAATCCTTTGGCTCAAAATTCAGTAATTCTGTGGGGTGATGAAACTTGAAACTCCACTAGGGATTCAATCTGAAAGTGTACAAAAGTTTAGGGACTGACCCCATGAGATATGTGGATATCATTTTATATAGAAACCCTTTGTACTTGAGATAAAAAGTTTGACATCATTTTTAGGATGGTATGGTTTGTTCCTTTCCATGATCATGTTGATTTATGTTATCGGAGGGTGTCCTTCACATAACCTGAGGGTGGTATCTACATTCAGAAAGAAGAATTGGATATCTATGAGAGTCGATATGAACATAATCATCATGTTATAGGTGGGATGATAGACCAAATCTATAGTATTTATCTGAGTGATTAAGGAACACATTAGATAGATTTCCCTCCTATGTTGGATCATTTCAGGGGTGTCTTCCCTGATAATTTTTATGGGATAACTACTGATAGAGAGTTAGAGTTTACTATTGATCTAGTTCCATAAGTATCACCGGTAATTATTCATCCTTACAAGATAAATATTATTAAGTTGTAAGAGATCAAGTGACAGATGTAGGATTTTGAATCCAAGGGGGTTATACAACCCAATACTTCACCATAGTGTTTTACTATGATTTTTTCTAATAAGAAAGATGAAACTTTTAGGATTTATGTGGATTACCATTTTTCAAATTAGTTTATGATTAATAACTCTTATACACTTCCACGTATAGAAATACTATTAGATTAACTTCAAGGAGTGAGAGTTTTCTCAATAATTGATTTGAGGTAGGTCTATCATTGGGTTAGGGTAAGACACTCAGATATATTTACTACAATATTCCATAGTAGATATGGTTTTTATGCATATTTGGTAATACCATTTTATATCATGAACATACTAATAATTTTTATGGACATGATGAATCAGGTTTTCACCTATATCTAGATTCCTTCATTGTGATTTTTATGGATGGCATCTTGGTGTAATCCCACACTCAATGTGATCATGAAAAACACCTTAACATCATATTGAATACACAAAGAGAGCATAAGTTGTATGCTATGATAACAAAGTGCCACTTTTGGACTGACAAAGTTCACTTTGGGGGTCACATATTATCAGAATCGAGATAATCCATAGACCTAGAGAAAGTGAGAGCTATGGTTTCTTGGGAGAATCCCAAGAAAATCTTTGAAATATGGAGTTTATTATGGAAATTTGGATATTATATGCATTTTTTCAGGATTTAACACACCTTTTTGTACCTCTTATGGGATTGAAAAATAAGGTTGTTAAATTATCATTGTCTGATGCTTCTGAAAAAGCTATTCAGGAGTTGAAAGGAAGGCTTAAATAAGTGTTGATCGAAATTCTTCTAGAGTTAGGAATAATCTATATGGCTTATTGTGATGCATTAGGCATTGGTATGAGAGTAGTTTTGATGTAGGTAGATTAATTTTTGGTGCACGAGTCTCTCCAATTGAGGCCTCATGAGAAAAATTACCCAACACATAATATTGAGCTAGTAGCTCTAGTTCATGCCTTACATTTCTAGAGACACTATCTTCCAAGATAGTGCTTTGTGGTATACACAAACCACAAGATTCTAAAATATATATTCACTCAGTATAACTTAAATCTTAGAAAAATAATATGGGTAGAATACCTATAGTTGTTTGATTTTGAGATTTATTATATACCTGAGAAAGATAATGCAGTCAATGATGCTCATATCAAGAAGACTTAGTTGCAAGTGATTCAAGAGACCAGTAGTGAATGGAAGTTGATGGAATTATTTTTTTACATGCATTTGGTGGTTTAGGACCATCTCAGGTATCCTGTACTTACTTTATTATTAGTAGCCTATTTAATTATGGGTAGATTAAAGATGATACAACTTTATAATATCAAGGGATTATTCCTAAGGGAGAGTATTTTAAGTGAGGACTCGCCTCCTATTTGGGATTTTTATTAGGTTAAGATATTTCATATTAACAGACATTTCTATGTTCCAATAAAAATATGTGATGAGTTGATGCAAGAGTTATATTCCTCTACTTGGTAAGTGCATCCCTATCATACCAAGATGTACCATAACTTACACTACCAATATTGGTGTCTGAGGATGAAGAAGAAGATAATGGGTTTCATCACTCAATGTTCCACCTATCAGTAGTTCAAGGTAAAACACCAGAAACCAATGATACTTTTACAACCATTACCCTTTTCTTAGTGGAAATGGGATGATGTCACTATAGATATTTTATGGGTTTACTGAGCTCCCCTTGAGGCAGTGACATAGTATGGGTGGTCATTGATATACTTAAAAAGGTATCCCACTTCTTACCTATTTGGAAGAATCTTTTAGTGGATGAGATTGGAAGGGTGTATGTTAGAGAGATCATATTCCTTCATGGGGTTTCACATACTATTGTATCATATAGGTATGATTATTTTACATTATGGTTTTAGAAGGGGTTACATAAGTCTTTGGTTTCACATGTACTTTTGAGTACAACCTATCACCCTCAGACCGACAGATGGTCTGATCATATGATATGTGTGTTAGAAGACATGATCTGAGCATGCATACTTGATTTTTGAGGTTCTTGGAGAAACATTAACCTCTCATTAGATTTTATTATACTAATAGATTTTAAGAAACTATACATATGACTCCTTATGAGTCCCTATATGATAGGCCATGTTATTTTACCATGTGCTGGTTAGATACATGAGAGGAAACACTACTAGAACCTCATCTCATTCATGAGACCTTCGAGCAGGTACAACTTATCATAAAGCATATGGATATAAGTTAATATAAGAAAAAGTCATATGCTGATCACTATCAATGAATTATAGAGTTTGAGGTGAGAGATCAGGTCTTTTTTCATATTTCACCTACATTAGGGAATCGATGTATTTATAAACAAGGGATGATTTCACCTAGGATTGTTGGACCCTTTAAGATTTTGGAGAGAGTTAGGATGATAGCTTATTAGTTGAAGTTACCACAAAGGTACCATGCCATGCATGTTGTATTATATGTTTCATACCTTCACCATTACAATTTATACCCATCTCATGTTTTCTATCCTGATAAGGTGGAGTTTGATTTTGATGCTTCTTTTGATGATTATCTGGTGTGTTTCATGGATCTAATCACGAAGGATCTCTGAGGTAGGTTAGTTTCTATAGTCTAGGTGCTATGGAAGGATGGATATATATAAGACAAGACCAGATAGGGAGAGGCTGACATACATGATTAGTGGACTGAATTATTCTTAGATGGTATTTAACTACCATCATAAGGGAAGCTTGAGGATGAGGTGTTTTAAGGAGGGGATGTTGTAAAATCATGAATTTTTAGAGAGGTATGAATACTTTAAATTTTAGTATGAACCTATTATTTAAATATTATAATATCACTTAAGGTATATAAGAAGGGTTTTTGAGAATATGGGTCTTGTTTGGAGCCCATAGATTTGTTTTTTTAGAAATAGACTAAGGTGCATGGTTGACAAATGGTTAGTAGTAACCATGCATCTCAACCATGTGACCCATTTGTATAGGATCAAGGTCAGGAATACTATGTAAGGGAGTAAAAATATCCATGAAAAACCTATAATAAATTATAGGTATATTGACCATGGTTGGGGCATGGTTATTTTAACCATGTGCCTAGTTGTGTGAGGTGGTGGAGGTGTTCGACAGTGAGCATGCACGGGTTGTGCATGGTTTGTCAACCATGCACCTAGCCGTGTGAGGTGGTGCCACCTATGGTAGTGGGTGCATAAAGTTGGTGCATGGTTGGGATAAAAATGTGGTAAAACCATGCATACATTTGAAAATGGGTGAAATTACCATTTCCCCATGACTTCTATAAATATTATCCCCTCTTTTCTTTTCATCTCCATGCACATCAACTCATATTCATTTAGATCTCTCCTTTACCTCAAGCTAGGCTTTGAGATTCCTCCTACACATGACTTCTAAATCGAATGTAGTCAATCCTATTGATTTTTTCTCAGTAATATTTTCATTCCAATTTATTATTTTCTTTATTTATTTATCCATATGGAATGTTAAATACATCCAAGATAATATGACCTATTTTCAAGGCATTCTTTAATTTATCTTATTTCTACCATTCTAGCCCGAATTAAAGGACTATAACATATGAGGAGTCTACTAACCATCTAAGGTAGGTGGTTTATCCCTTTCCCCAAAAATTATTTATGTTTATATTATGTGCTTTCATGCCATGTGCCAAAATTTCTATGCAATTCCCCTTTAAATGTTGAATTAAATTATTAAATCATTAAAAATAGAAATGGGTTCTCCTTGAACCCTAAATAACACCATCAGAGGATGTCTACAATTCAGTACACCCCCTTAGGGTGATTCATTTTAAAGGACCTTGAATTATATGATTTGAAATGAAATTAAACCACCTTTTCAGGTGAGTTCATTTGGATTTGATAAATGAAATGGTTTAATGGGATTAAATAAAATGGAGAGATACTTTCTAGGCCCTCTAAGACTATATAATTAAATTGAACCATGATCTAAGGTGGGTCACCTTGCTTTTCTTATATAATTGAAATGAATAATAGGTATAAAGGGAAGGTTAATGGCTTGGTCATGTCACTAAGCCTCTATTTAATTATAAAACATGGTAGTGGATATTATTACCATTAGGGATACTTGATGGGTGTTTACATCATGTTTGATTATGGTCACAAAACTTGAATTATATTAAAGGTGAGGCATTACCTAAGTGATAATTGGACTCCAATTTTGGGTTTCCTTGGGTAGGTTAATGGGAGTCCTCTAATTCATTTATGTGTCTTCCAAGTGAAAAAACACACTTGGATTTAATCATTGTCTTAGATTGTGAATTCCCAAGATTGGAACCAAGTGTTATTATATATCTTTTAAACTTAAATAAATTGAATACATTAGATAATTATAATTGGTTTCATCTTGATATTATAGAAAACCTTGGTTACTACCTTGGGATCCTTTCAATTCTAACACTGAGGCTACCTAGGACATAATCCTAGGGATCAAGAAACACTTTCCCCTTAGGGTGTATTGCCAAGGGTATACCCCTATAGACTCCACCTAGGTTATAAAACTTAAATTACCTGAAATTTGGAAACATTAATTCCTATCACTATTCATGGATGACTTGGTTTTATACCTTAAGTACCGACCTTATAAACCTAACCTAAAAATATTTGTGCTTAGAGATATTTCTGATTAAGCCTAAGTAGGCATTGTTGGATGGGGGTCCCATGAGGAACTTAGACCAATGTGGTTTATTTTTTCATTCATGACATTGATTATTACCTGCACACTAATCATTTTATATTCATATACTAGATAATGATAGATACCATTAGTGGTGGCATACTGAGTTTTATTCATGCATTGTTCGGGCCATCGATTGGTACCTAGACAGACTTCATGGATACAGGCAGGTTCAAAGGGAATCACCCAATATTAGTTACTTTATTTTATATACTAGGAGATAATATACAAGAAGATAACCAAGATTGAGCTCACAATGTTATTAGAGATAGATTTTGGGCCTTTTGTTTATTTTTGTATAGAATGTATTGTGTATGCCTATGGTATTATTCCCCATGTATTCTTATTTTTTGTATAACATCATGAAATCATCATTATTTTATGACTCTAAAAATTATCTATTCATATCTAATTATTATATCTATATTATTCATTACTTCTGATGTTATTTACACTGTTATGATTCCACTATTGTATTATCTTTGTCCCACTGATTTATCTATTATCACTGCTAAATTCCCGTCCATTCATGAGGGTATAGTATCCCCACAATAAAATCATAGACCCTCACTAATATTCAAAAATCTCTAGTGTATGGTGAGGCATGCTTGAGAATATGTGGAAAACTGGGTTCTATTACTTATTAGTGAACTGGGTCTGAGACAGTACAGATCTTTTAGTTTGTATTTAAATGATGATGAAAAGGTTGTTAAATCATAGAAAATAATGAAATGGAATATATCAATATATTGATGTAATCAAAGGAAATTCATAGTTATCTAATATCTTATATAAGATAAGATATTTTTTTTAAATAGTGTGTTGTTTTTAACAATACAAGACTATGGTTATGATAAACATTGTCTTTAATTCATTGGATTCTATATCATACTTAAAAATAAGATAATTATAAAAAAAATTATCTGAGATAAAAGAGATTATCCAGATGTTTTCTAAAATATGAGGGATTTAATCCTACTACTTATTCATGGAAAATTGTAAATAATAAAATATTACTTTCAATACACTTCTCTAATCATACAGAATACCATATAAGATATTATATTCAATAGTTTAATTATAAAATATTCCCACTAAATCAAATGAGTGTTATTTCATAACAAAAAGGTGTTTATGTGCCTTAGAATGATATTATGATGTTTTTAAGAGACCAATGGGAGTATATTGAGACTTAGTGAAGTTAAAATACAACAAATAAAGGATTATACCATTCTAAAAATGAATTTATTGTCACATTATATCCCGATGGAATTTTAGATGTGTTTGTAAATAAAAATGCAATGTGTTACATATTGTTACCAAAATATTCTTAAGAGAATTGTTTGATTCAAATATTTCATGAATGATTATGATGGCTAATATATAAAGAGTTCTATTTGAACAAAAAGTATTATTAATATCATAAAATTTTATATTGTGAAGTAAAAGAGGTTGATTAATTATTTAACGAGTTGAAATTTAATATTATGATTCCTATGTAACACCATTATTAAAACTAGATTATTTCACCGATTTTACCAATTAAATATTTTAGTGGGATGGATTTTACCAAATGTTCACATAAAGATGTGGTAGGAATTACATAGAGATGTAATGAGCTAAACAAAACCCTAAAAGCGCAGAAAACATAATAAAAATATTGTAGTCTATTATATGTTTTATAATGAAACATGTGATTATATATAGTTATGTTAAATTTTTTAAATGGGTTTAAGTATATAAATGCTATTAGCTTATAAAAATAACATACTATAATTTACCATTCTTTTAGATTGGATTCATAAAATCACGATGTTAAATGATAATTGAACTCTTAGAGTATGACTTTGAGTTATCCCTAATTGATGTTCTTCATGTGGTATTATAGTTTATAATGAATTGTTATGGTTATAATAAATTGGACTTCATATAGTGATACAAAATATTCCCTTTAGGAACAAAAAAGGCTTTATTCCCTTGATGGCCCATAAACTATACCATTTGAAGTGTCATAAAATACCACTTTAGTATACTAGGGCTTCATGTTTCATATTTAGATTTCCCCATAACTAAGGATGATAAGATATCAACCATAAGAATCAACATACATTGTTACTATTATTACACAAGCCTTGATAGATACTTAATCAGGGGTGGTTGGGCATGCATGTAGATCATGTCACTATTTAGAGCATAACCAAGATGGGATTTTTCATCTCATATAATGAGTATATAATTTGGACCATCAATTGAGCTTAACCATATAAAGTGTAATAAACTATCACTTTAGTATACTAGGGGTTCATGTTTCATATTTATATTTCCCCACAAATAAGAATGATAAGATATAAACCATCAGAATCATCATACATTGTTACTATTATTACACAATACTTGAAAGATACTTAATCGGGGGTGGTTGGGCATGTATGTAGATCATGTCACTATTTAGAGCTTAACCAAGATGGGATTCTTCATCTCATATAATGAGTATGGAATTTGAACCATCAATTGAGGTTGAATTTGGAAGTGTGAAACCATACTTATATAATACATGTATTGTACTTATCTATCAAATGATGGGAATTTGATATTCTCATCCATAAGCATGAATAAAATGAGATATATTCATCGACCTAATAATTCAATATATAGTGAATCGATAATTTATGGAAAGGATATAGAGGATTGTCATAATTCTTGAATGATAGTCACTCAATGTCTTAGACAAAGATATCATATGAAAGTTAATTTTTTCATATGATGTAGTTGGTAGATATAAATATAGTGAAACATGTGTTTGATGGAGATATTTCTAGAACTTGTTGAATCTTGAGTTACACTAATTATTTTCTAGAGGACAATTTTTTTAATTTTTTTGAAATTCATATTTATTGGGAACACTACCAAGTCCCATGGAGATAAACTTTTTTTAATTTAATAGGGATTGTTTTTTAGCTCAAAAATATACAGTAAAAGAGTTGTAGAGTTTTAAAAAAAATTATTTTGGATTTATTTTTACAAGATATTTTATATTATGTGAGACATGGTGAATTTGATTATATAATTCCAAAGGTTTTTTTGAAAGTATCCAAATTTAGTTTTGGAAATAGTTTCACAAGTTATTTTATATGATACAATATGAGGTGAAATGAAAAAATGTCCATGAGGCTTTATTTATAGTTGAAAATTAATGGAGATATACCCTACATCCTATATACATATGATGTTTTTAGGAATATAACATAGTGTATGATATACTTGTATTTAAGGAATATCATGTGTCTCATTTTGGATAGGTTGTAATTTAATGTATCATATTTTATGATTCATTTTTCATCCTAATATTGACTGGAAATAAAATGATAAATGTTATCATTCAAGTATTTCTCCATGTTGGATATCAAAATTATAATAACTTTATAAGATAATATGTATGGGAAATCAAATGTACTTATATTATAAGTTAATGTTTGAATGTTTGAATTTTTTTTAAATAGATATAATTAGTCAAATGTTATGTAATATTCATGTAAATTCTATACAAGTCTTGGGAGTTTCTAGAGTCCAATATAATATAGACAAGCTACTAGATATGGCTCGATGAATTTTATGGATTCTATTTAGTGATGATATATTCTTAACCTTACTTATCTTACATGGGATTCTAGTATATTTTTGTTACTATATATATCCCACCAGGGTATTGGGTGATTCGATCAATCCATGGATACACTGTGGAGGTGAGAGTTTGATGGATCCCTCTTAGTGATCTTCATCAAATGTGGTATTTAAGACCATGATAGTTCCATTAATTGGGGAAAAGGTATATATGTTTAACATTTTCTTATTTATAAAAGGTTTCAGTTTCATGCATGAATTATCTTGATATTTTAGGTGTAACACCCCAGCTCTAGTAACCCGGAGTTGTTGGCCATTTTCCCACATTTCCACATGATATAAGAGATCACATCCTGAAGGATGAAATTCATCTCCTTCTTTCCTGTGCCGCTGCTTCTACTCTTTGGAATTATATTTTTGACATCTTTAACTGTAGGTGGTTGATTCATGACTCTATAAAACCTCAATAAAATAGATTTACAGAGAGGGATAAATCTCAACAGATTAAGAATATTTTCCTTGTTATTGATGCAGAGATTCACCATGTGATCTCGTATGATATAATTACTCTTATTCATAATAAATGGTCATTAAGTCATGCTGCAAGGCGTATGCGGATCCTTATTGCCATACATGAAGCTGCTTTGATCCAAAAAGGACACTACAACAACACGATCCACAACTTTGGCATTCTGTGACAACTCCATATTGTTGGAAATTACTGCCAACCTTTTCCCAATTTCGAAGTCTTTTGGCGAGCCCCACTTTCTGGTTGGATTAAAGTTAATGTGTATGGTGATTCCAAAGGCAACCTAGGCCCTACGGGTTGTGGTGGAATCTTTAGGAATCATGCTGGTCAGATCCTTGGATGCTTCTATGGTATTTGTGGCATTGCCTCTTCTCTAGAATCTGAAATGATGAGCATGATTCATGCTGTTTCTTTTTCCAAACAACATGGTTGGAGCAACCATTGGATTTAGAGTGACTCAAACACCATTGTGCAGTCTATTTGGAATGGTTGGATTCATCTTGTGTGGATGATCACCACTCACTAGATGATTTGTATATGCACTCTTCTTGACATCAACTACATCATAACTCACATTTATCAAGAAGCTAACATGGTTGCTGATGACCTTGCAAATAAGGGGGTTAATCAAGATATTACCTTGATTTATGATATTCCCAATGATCTAATACCTTTTCATTTCCAATATTCTAACATGTTTCTATATTTTAGACTCATGTAGCCCTTTTTTTCTTTATAATAATTATGCCTTTGTCTTCTATCCAGGAAACACCTTCTAAAAAAACATCCTGAAGGATCAAATAGTTTTTTAGTTTTTGGAGACTAGATACATACATTATTCTGATATTATATTTTAGAACATGAAATAAAATTTAATATTCTCATGGGAACTTAATAATTTATTCTATTATATCCTTGAAATCATTGAGAAATCCATTCTTGGTAAACCAGGGAAAGAAAAAAATTATAAAGGGTGATCTAAAATTCTTAGTAAGGGAAATAATATTGTAAAATATATCATTAGGTAAATAAACTATGACTAATATTGAATAGATAAACAATAATAAAATATTCTATATAACTAATATCATAGAAGATGCATATATATATGGATGAAATAACAACACAAATTACCACTTGGATAATAATAACTAGTTTCAAAATGATAAAGTTAATAATGTAGGACACAATTATAATACCATCAAGTCCTTTCTCCAAGACAATATAAATATATCATCAAGGCCGCAAGAAAAGGCACTATAAATAATTGGGTAGGAATGAAAAAAATTCCCAGGCTAGTTTGTCTCATGAGACCAACCAATGCATTGAGTGGATATATATAACACCCCACACCCATTAACTTACTATTTCCAATGCATTCATCATATGAAATGAATTAATGAAAAATCAATACATAATTATCATATTCATTTATATTAAAAACTATCATATGAAATTTTAATAAATTTACATAGCGAATCACTAGATAAACATGATCATAAGAAATAGAGTGTAATATGATAGATTGTATCATTATATTATACCCCAATAAATCATAAGTTTAATCAATGGATATTGATATAAATTAAATTACTTTTTAAATATCACTGAAACATCTGTTTAGGAAAATACCATTTTCATTTTTAAATCACGTATTTAAAATGTAAAATTTCAAGAATATTATTAGAAACATTTTACTTGAAAATAACCATGAAAAAATATAATGGATTATTAAATTAAAATAATATTTTTGATGTTAGGAAAATATATTCATGCGGTAAATGTTAAAATAAAACTTCCGATCATGGATTTGGTAAAGAGAACCTCGATCAGAAAGCGAAAAGAAGATTTCTTTTAAGACTTTTTGCTATAAAATAAAACATGGGTAAAAATGGATTTAATCAAACATTTTAGGCTAGTAAATTCATTCTTGAAAACACTTTAAAGAAAATATGTACACGGAATAAAGAGATTCTTGACCAAATTGAAAAACAAAGTTAGGTTTCCTTAAAACTATTATTTTAGACATTTGTATACTTAGAGGGAGGAAAATAAAAGGAAAACATAAAATTTATAAAAATAATCATAGGAGAAAAAAATATTTTCGGTTTAATATAAAAATATAATATAATTCCTCTGAAAAAAACTTAAACATCAATAACCATGAACAAATATGAGATTATGAAATAAACCCTTACTACTTTGCTAACCTTTGAATCATAACCTCTATAATTGAAATAAAATTAAATGAAAATTTTAATACCATGAATGTAAAGATATTTATGATATAACATATCATAGAGGTAATATATACACCATATAAAATAAACAGGTATAGAATATGACTTATGTATCACAGAAACAAATGTGAGTCATGAAACCATTACCTTTGGTCCGACTTGCTTTATATGTACTTTTAGCCTCATGTATAATAAATTTAAATTTATTATACTTACTTAACATAATAATATTCATACTTATAAAACCATAATTTTTTTTACTTATAATATACTATCAACTATTCATTAACAATCTTTCATTATCCTCATCATTTCACATGTTAACTACTTCATTTTTCATGTATTTTTGGATTAAATAGTTATGATCCTTGCATCATGATAATGGTTGAATAATAACTAGAATGTTAATAATGATATAGATACCACAGATATATATATATACATATTAATTATATATTAATTATATATTAATTCTATACATATTTAGAATCATCCATTGAAGTCAGATCTGAAAAATGAATCAGATCGCATCATTGCGGTGGTAGTACATATGTATGCACAAGTGACTTTATCATTTTTAATGGGAGGAAGGGTAATAAGGTTGATGATATATTATATTTATAGAATCATAATTATGTAAAAAATATAATATATATTAATTATTTTCATATTTATAACCATACATGTAATGTGGTGATGAAAGATGAATTACACCGCTACGCGGAGACGGTAGGCCGTACGTATGCATGAGCGATGTTTCATTTTCTATAGGATGGAAATGAGATGAAAAAAAGTTGTTTCATACTCATAATAAAATATTTTTATTTTTATTATACTGTATTAATTTTGTTATCATGGATTAAATATATTTATATTATGTATAATAAGAAATAAAATTTGAATGAATCTGGTAAAATGATCACCTCTTATTTGAGAGACCTCCTTTGGCTTACACCTTAAGACTTCTTAAAATGGTATTAGGAGAAGAATAAAAGATAAATAAAAAGGTATATAATTTAGGAAGGTATTAGTTTTGGTCTTGGACAACTAATATTTTTCAAACATTGTGAATAAAGAAGAATGTAGGATCCCTTTCATAAGTGAGGGAAATAGCACACTTGGAATTACTTAAAATGTTTAAATATAACATATATCATAATCATGTCATGTTGAAGAAAATAGAAATAATTTTTAAGGTATATAATTATAAGGTCAAAATACATTAAAAAAATAAAATTTAGTCATGTTTATTTTTCATATTTAACCTTGTTTTTTGGTTTATCCCCATCATTAATGCCTTTTAACCATAACTTTGGGAACAAAGTTTTCACACTTTAAGGGTTATAAATTTACTTATAAGGTGTTAAGTGGATAAAAATGGTATTTATATGAAATATTATACCATTTCCACCCTAATTTTACTATTTCAATATTTTTTGATCTTTTAATCATTTAATAAAATATTTTTTATCATAAAATATCATTAAAGTCATTTTTAGATTATTCATTTAATTTGAATTCAAAGACCCTAAGATAGTAATTCAATTCAAATGTGAACATATTTACCATTAATTATAATTTATAATTACCTATTAAAATTTGAAATTCTATAATTCATCCAATAAATATTAATTTCATTTTTTAAATCATTTACCATGATATTTATATTATATACACAAGCATTGTATTGGCATTGCGTAAGTAATTATACCATATTTAACACCCTCTATTTCAATTAATAAACCATTTATTTAGGTGTTTTAAGTATTTAAAGTGTTTGGGTGAAGTTTGGGATAGTTTTTAGGACTTTGGGAATTTTTGTGTTCTTTTTTAGAGGTGCATTATTTGAGCATGTTTACTAGAAACCGTGCAAATCCTATAGAAAAATGTAAAAAGTAAGGTAGTGGGATCTGGATAGGTACACATTTAGGAACATGGTTTGTCCAAAGAGTTTGGACACCCTTGATTAACCATGTATTTTGGTATAATGGTATTGTGCACAGTTAGTACATAGTTTGCCTAACTGTGCACCCTAACCATGAATGACTAAAAATTATATCCAAAAATTTAGGATCTAACTCATTTTTTGATTATTAATGGATATTTATTCCTCTATTAAAACCATAATTTGAATTTATCTCTTCTCAAAGGATTTTGATACCATTCCACCTGATCCAAGATCTATCTATTGGAAAATATTGGTGCATTGAAGTATGAATTCCTTAGAAAGTACCCATTCTTAGTTGTTTTCCTTTAGATTCTTCTTCTTCCCTATCTTGGATTCATGAATATAATATGTTAGGGATATATATATGTTATTTTATGTCAATCATGATGATATTTTTATGTTTTTATGTTAGTGAACAATACCTAAGGATGAATTTTGGAATATCAACATGGTTTTATTGAATAATTTTGTATCGTTATTCGTTTTTTCCATAGTTCTCAAGGTAGGTGGCTTCACTCTTGACTCATCATTTTAGAACATGAAGGAATTATTTAAAATTTATTGTTTTTATTTAAATTTATTGTGAAATTTTTATGTAATGTTTTTTGTAAACCCTATTTAGTTATGGTTTATGGAATTGTGAAAATTGGGTGTTTTGGTGGAAAGTGAAAGCAATATCATTATTTTACGATGACAATTTTAAAATGGTTGTTTGGTTTTGATTTATGGAAAAATGGTTTTCAATAAAAGGATAGTTTTATTGAAATGTTTTGGAAAATATTGTGTTGGCATGGTTGTTTTATTAAATGGTTAATAATGAGTTTAATGGTATGGATAATGGTTGTGAAGTTATACCATTAATGGGAAAGAGTATGGACATGAAATTCCACCATAAATGCAAACACCAAGACTTAGTGTGTGTGTGTGTGGTTGTGTGAAATAGAATGGATAATTCCAAATTTATTTATAAATTGTTTTAATGATTTTTTGGATTTCTTTCCTAGGAAATGGATCTCATTTGGAAAACTAATTTGGTATTGAATTTTTTATGTATTTATATAAACTATTTTAAATCTTTTATATAAATTGTTTTATATAAATGGGCTAGCATGTTCTATTTTAGTGTAATGAGTAGGGAAGTCATTTGGGGAAAACCCACTGTGTTTTATACTCTCCCCTTACTTTGGAACTTTGGTGCATTTTTAGATATAATTTATCAAAAAAATAAAGGAAAATTATCTAATTTATTTAGTGATGCATCATGATACTTTAGGAATGGATTGTAGAGTTGAAGCTTGGAGAACATTGGGAGCTGTGGAGTTATGTCTTTGGAGTCATTGAGGTTTCTTGGTTTTGTATTCCTCTTTGTACTCCGATATGGTTCTTCACGTAGGTTCATATTGTTGATTTTTTTAATTACTTGGAGTTATATGATTTTATTCTCATACATCATGTATTGGTTGTTTCAGTTATGGTATTCTTGGTTATGTATATTTTATTTTCAAATGGAAAATTTTACCCAACTACATTGAAGCCCTTGGAATATATTGCTAGCCTTTAGCATATTGGGGATGTCACCTAAGTCCAAGTAACAACCTACCTTCTTCTCAATCTAATGAATTTGGGAGGGATGCTACAAATGGTATCAGTCATGGATATTCCATCATTGATTTTGAGATAAATGGTATCAGTCATGGTTAGTCGAAGTGTCTTTTGGGATAAGTGGAATCAGTTGTTCGGTCTAGGAGTTAAAAATTTATTCTGGTCTGGTCCTTGAGTTGGATTGGTAGAAATAAGTAGGATCTTTGGGAATTGAAATGTAGAGCATAAAAAGGAATATCTAACCTATTTATAATGAACTTCAAGTTACTAGGGGATGGGTACATAAGTGTTTTGTGGAACTTATAGGAGTTATTACCTCATTGTCATGGGTTTAGAGAATGAGAAGAGAATGAAATTCATTGATAGAAATGAGTTCCCACTAGGAGTGAATATTTCATTTTGGGTAATGATTTATGATTTGAAGAGTTTATATTTAAAAAGTGTTGACATTGTTTTCAAATGAGATATTTTGAAAAGGATTGGTAGTAGTATTTTAGAAATGATTTGATTTTCAAAGAGAATGATGGAATTTTTAAAAATTGGTTGAAAGTATAAAATGATGAGTTTTGTAAATAATTTTTATGATAGTTGTGATATGATAATTTGAAATTGTTAATACGTATATTTATAGAGAGTGATACTTATGTTTTTTGTTGTGTTTATGGAAAATGGTACCCAACAGGAATTATAGAAACCTACCAGAAGAAGCTACTGAGAATGTGGTTTCACCTGAGCCACTAGTGAACCAACAACTAGTTCATAGTATAGTTTAAGCTTTTTTGGTTTTGGATAGATAAAATAAGAGGGATGAAATAAGACAAGTGAATCATTCCATTTTATTACCAAATTTGAATCAACCCATATTTCAGGATGATTTGGAACCAGAGAAAATGAAGGTGTGGATGAATAGGATGAATCACATTTTCGATTTCCTTGGCACACTAGCAAAGTTGAAATTCATGTTGGAAACATACATTCTGGAAGATAGCATGCCAGTCATGGGATTTAGTAGTTTAGGCTAAATTATACCAATGAATTTCATTGGAGGGATTTTAAGAATTGTTCAAAAGAAAATTTTATCCTCACACATTTAGGATTTATAGAATGATGTAATTTTTCATATTGAAGTTGGAGGGTCTCTTAGTGACTAATTACACGACTAAATTTGTGAATTTAGTCTTCTTTTCAACTAAAGTTTCTGCAATTTCATCCTTGAAAGCACATGTTTTTGAATTAAGGATGAGGCTAGAGATTCACTCAAGTATTATAGTGATTTGTTTAATGGATTATAAAGAGATGGTAAATAGAGTGGTGATTGAATAAAGTGACATATCGGGTAATACATGTAGAGGGAGAATGTTGATACCTATGGGAAATGGTGGGAACTCCAATGCTAGGAATAAGAGGAATATGGAAACATATTTCCAAGGTAGTGGGATAACTTAGAATCAGATATCTAGATTGGTAAATATTCCTCCTAAACCCAAGAGAAAACTGAGATGTTTTAAATGTGGTTCTTTGGATCAAACGAAGTGAGATTGTAAGAAAAAACCCAGATTAGGCAACAATTGCAACCAAATGGGACTGATTCAACGCTATTGTCACAGTGATCCAAGTTCAGGTGTTTAGGACACATATCATGTCTCATAGATGTCATATACTTTGATGGGGTGAGGATAGAAAAATATCTCTCATTATAAAAGATGATCTATCCATGGATATTCTATGAATACCATGACGCCTAAGAAGATATAATCTCAATAGGGAAATAAATAACAAAGTGCAGTGATAAAGCAGTTATATAGAGTTTCTCAAGTTATTGTAGATGATCAATCAAGACCATCAATGGTGAGAGGTAAAATTATTTTGAATTCTACACTTATCCAAGATTTTCTTGATATGGGTTCATCCTATTTATTTATTTCTTCTCATGATTTTGATCTTCTTACTTTACATGTTGATATGATGGATTCTGTTTTGAAAGTTCAAAGTTCTATGAGCCAAAGAGATTGTCGAGACTTTATGTGCAAAGAATGTTCTATAACGGTTGATAGAAATGATATGATATGAGATTTATCTATGCTTGATATGTATTTATATTACATAATTTTGAGCATAGATTGGTTGATAATGTTCAAAGCTCATATCGATTTTTATACTAAAAGGGTTAGTTTTACAATTGATGATAGTGTCGAGCATCTCTTTATAGAAGACATGAATGTAAAGGAAGGTGAAAGGGGATTTTTTGTGCCATTAGTTGGAACGATCTCATACCAGCTAGCAGTTTTGAACTTGGAATCAATGTATGATATTGAGAATAGAATTTTTCCAACAGTTATTGATCAGTTTCTATATTTTTTTCTTGATAAATTCTCAGGTTTTCCACCAAAAAGAAAGGTGTATTTTATGATTGATCTCTTATCAGGGACCTATCCTATCTCAATTATATCTCATTGGATGACACTAAAAGAATTACGGTAATTTAAAGTACAATTGGAAGAACTAGAAAGCAAAGTTTTCATTCGGCCTAACATGTCTCTATAAGAAATGTCAGTCTTGTTTGTGAAAAAACAGATGAAACTCCAAGGCTTTGTGTGGATTATCACAAGCCTAACCAAGTTATAATAAAGAATAATTATCCACTTCCATGAATTTATTATTTTTTTCAATCAATTTAGCGGAGATCAGTGGTTCTCTAAAATTGACTTGTGATGAGGATATCACCAATTATGGGTTCAGAAGAAGGATATTCCAAAAAAAACTTTTAGAAGTAGATATTTCCATTATTAGTTTATGGTTATGCCTTCAAGTATTAAAAAAAATCTATCTATATGGATTTGATGAATCATATATTTCATAGGTATCTGGATTCTTTTATGGTGGTGTATGTGGACAATATATTGGTGTATTAAAAAAAAGGGATGAGCATGAGAAATAATTGAAAACAATGTTGGGTATCTTGTGGGATCATCGTTTGTATGAAAAATTATCAAAGTGTGATTTCTGGATACAATAGGTACATTTCCTTGGCCATGTTATCTCTAAAATGGGTGTTTCTATGGATCTAAAAAAGATATAAGTTGTTATCTCTTGGAAACTTCTAATGAATTCCATTGAGATATGCAGTTTCCGTATCCTAGCTAGTTATTATCGACATTTTTTTCATGAATTTTTATGAATAGATTCACCTATGATATCTTTTACTAGGAAAGGTGTTCTATTCCAATGGGAAGAGGAATTTCTAGGAGCTTATAGTTTTCCTTACATGAGCACCAATCTTGGTACTATTGGAATCAGGACAATGGTATGTGGTGTACTATGATTCTTTGAGATCTAGGTTGGGTAATGATATTATGAAAGGATATAATGTTGTTTATTATCAATCATGACAGTTACAGTTTCATGAGAATAACTAATCAACACATGATTTGGAGTTATCCATTGTAGTCCATGCATTGAAGACTTGGCACCATTACCTCTTTGGTGAGACATTTATAGTTTTTATAAACCATAAGAGACTAAAACAAATTTTATCAAAAAGAGATTTTAATTTGAGACAAATAATATTGATATATTATCTCCAAATGTTTGAATTTGACTTGATGTATACACCAGGTAAAGTTAATTCAGTGGAAGATACATTAAATAGAAATTCATTTAGTCAGTTTAAAAAAGAGGATTCAGATTAGTGGAAGTTGATGTTAGTGATAGATGATATGTACTTGGATTGTGAAGAAAAAGGTGGTTCTGATGTTTCTTTGTACTTTTTTTGTTTCTTATTTGGTAGATATGGTTAAAGATTCATAGAAATCTGATTCATAATGTGTTACTATGAGGTCAAAATTCATTAGTGGGGAGACCATTAAAGAATAGAACCTAGATGGGAGCTCAGTTTTGTGGTTTCGAGGTCAGATGTTCATACCTTTGGATTGTGAGGAACAAATTATTCATGCTTACCATCATTTGAGATGGAATGTTCATATTAGAATATAGAAGATGTATAATGTTCTGAAAGAAATTTTTTTGTGGGTTGGCATGGAAAGAAAGGTGGATGATTTTGTTTCACGATGCCACACTTTTCAGAAGGTAAATGAAGAGAACCAGTAGCCCGGGGTATGGTGCAGTCATTAACCATTCATTTTTGGAAATGGGAGAAGATAACTATGGATTTTGTGATGGGTCTCCCAAGAATAGTCAGGAAACAAGATGCCATATGGGTGATAGTTGATCAACTCACAAAGTTATCCCATTTCATCCCTATTCATGAATCTCATACGGTGGACAAGATATCTAATATCTATATCCGAGAATTGGTAAAGAGGAATGGTGTATCAGTTTTTATAGTATCAGACTGAGATCTTATGTTTATGTTATATTTTTGTAAATCCTTATAGAAATCCCTTGGGACTCAGTGGACTATGATTATGGAGTATCATCCTTAGATAGATGGAAAATCCAAAAGGACAATGAAAATTTTGTAATACATGCTTCAAGATTGTGTAATGGATTTTACTGGCTCATGGGAGGAGAACATACTATTATTGAAGTTATCACATAACAATAGTTATCATACCTCAATACATATGGCACATTTTGAAGCATTGCATGGATATTCTTATCGTTCTCCACTTTATTGGGTGGAAACAAGTGAGACTTAATTGGTTGGACCAAGACTTATCCAATAAAAAATGGAGAATATTATGTTGAATAGGGAGAAGATGAAGTTATCTCTAAATCAATATAAATCATATTCAGATCATCATCAAAGTCTGTTGTGATTCTGGGTGAGTGATCACGTGTTCTTGAGAATCTCTCCATGAATTCATCATCGTCATTTTAGAAAGCAGGGTAAGTTATCTCCATGATAATAGGACCTTTTGAGATACTGTAATGGGTTAGTGAGGTGGAATATTAGTTGAATTTTTCACCACAGTTCAGTTTGGTGCATAATGTTTTTCATGTATCTCAATTGAAAAAGTATCGACCTGATCCTGACCATGTGATTCAATGGGATCATGTTGACCTAGAGCTGGATGCTTTGTTGGTTCATATGCCAGTACCGATTGTGGATAGGAAAGATAAAGGGTTTTATGTAAAAATAATTAGTCTAGTGCTATTTTTGTGGCAACGTGGTCGATTTTAGAAAGAAACCTAGGTATGGGTAAAGGAAATGTTCGAGCAATAACCCAAACTCTTTCAGGGCAATGGTGGTTTCTCACTTTTTGTGGATGGAAAATACAATGGTGGGGAGAATTTAAAACCCATCTTTCTAAGTAATTAATCATTTATTTATTTATTTTAATTATTTAATGTGTTTGGTTGATATTTGGAATGGTTTTTAGGACTTTTGGGATGTTTTTGGGGCTTTTTTGGGGGTGAACGGTTTGGGCATGGTTAGTAGAAACCCTGTAATCCTACATAAAACTATGTAAAGTAAGGTAGTGGGATCTGGGTAGAAACATGGTTAGGTGAATGGTTTTAAAAAACCGTGCAACCACCCACGAGTAACCATACATTTAGGGATATAGGGCTTGTTCACAATGAGTGCACAATTTTCTTAAAAATGCACCCTAACTGTGCAAGACTAAGAGTCGGATCTGAAAATTTTAAATCTAACTCAGTTTTTCTTATTAATGAATAATTTTTCCTCTAGTATGACCCAAAAATTAATTCCTATATTTCTAAAGAATGTGGGGACTATTCAACTTAATCCATGAGTGTTTTTTGGAAAATATTAGTGTGTTGAAGCCCATATTCCTTGGAAGTGCCTATTCTTGGATATTTTTTAGATTATTCTTATTACCTATCTTGGATTCATGGATCTAATTTTTTGGGGATAGATCCATGGTGTTTTATTCCAATAATTATGAGATTTTGATATGTTGATGTTAGGGAATATGATCTAAGGTAGGATATTAGAGTATCAACCCAATTTTGTTGAAGAATTTTGTGATGTTCATTGTTTTTTCCATAGTTTCTGAGGTAGGTGGCTTCACTCTTAACTCCTCATATTAGAACTTGAAGGATTTATTTCAATGTGATTTTTTTCTTGAAATTGATTTTATAATTGTTGGGAAATGATTTATGGAAACCCTATTTAGTGATGGTTTATGGAATTGTGAAAATTGGGTGTTTTGATGGAAAGTGAAAGTGGTGAGATGATTTTATAATGAAAATTTTAGAATTGTTTTTTGATTTTGATATATGGAAAAAGTATTTTAAATGAAATTATAGTTTTCTTGAAATGGTTTGGTAAAGAATATTTTGGCATCTTTGTTGGATTAAATGGTTAAGTGTGAGTTGAATGGATGGATAATGGTCATGAAGTACAACCATCAAAGGGACAGAGTATGGACGTGAAGTTCCACCTTCAATGGTAACACCAAGATTGAGTGTGTGTATGTAGTTTTTTGAAATGGAATGGATATTTAAAAATTTATTGAGAAATAGATTTTAGGAATTTTTTGGATGCTTTCCATGGAAATGTATTTGGTTTAGAAAATTGATTCGGTATAGAAATTGTTTTATGTTCCAATATAAACTATTTAAATTTTTTTATATAAATTATTATATATAAATGTGATAACATGTTTTATCCTAGCGGTGTGAGTAGGGAAGTCATTTCAAAAAAACCTACTATGATTTATACTCACCCCATGCTTTGGAACTTTGGTGTGTTTGTAGATATTGTTTATCGGGACATAGGTAAAGGAAATGTATGTATGTTCTTTAGTGATGAGTCATGATACTTTAAGCATGGAATGTGGAGTTGGAGGTTGGAGAATATTGGGAGATTTATAGTTATGCATTTTGAGACATAGAGATTTTTTTCTTTTTTCTTCCTCTTTGAACACTATAAGAAAATCGCCATATAGCGGCAGTTTAAACTTCTTCCAAATGGTTCTACAAAAGTTTCTCGAAACCATTGCTAAAACTGGTGTCAGCGTCCAACACACATAGATTCCTTCAATTTAGCAAAGGTATCTGGAAATTTCCATTGAAAGTGTATTTAGAAGTATTTTTTTTTGTATTTTAGTGGTGGTTTTAAGGAAAAAAATACTGAAATTTCAGTGGCGGTTAAAACTATCACTAAATTATGAATCCTTTTTACAAAAAACCCCCCGCTAAAATGGAAAAAGCCACCGATAAATATTTTTTTTCATATTTAGCGGTGGTTTTAACGACTTCCCAAGAAAATATACCATAATATAGAAGCGGTTAAAATCATTATGGAATAAAAAAAACTTAATTTAGTGGTGGTTTATACTGTTGCTATATGATAAATTACAAAAAAAAGCTACAAAATATGCATCCCTAGAAAAACCCTGGAAAAAACAGAAAATGCAAAAAATCACATAAAAAATAAAACACAACATAACAAATTAAACAAAGAATAATCAGAGTACACATAAATTAGAGTACACATTATATAAGCATAAGGAAAGTTTCACCATCTTACAATCATATCACACATATACAATGCACAAACTAGATCACTCAATATGATCCACTCTATGCCACAAATGAAATATGAACAAACTCTCTCCTCTAATCACTGGAATGATGATGATCTTTTCTCATCACCCTCTCCATCTCTGCATCTAATTCCTATTATCTAAACCTTTAAGACAATTATATTGAAAATTAAATAATGTTTTATATTTATATTTAAACTTAAAATAAATAAAGGTTTATGAATTAAATGATTTTAAAGTTGTGTAATTTACTTGATCACCACTAGTCATCAATTCAATATAATCTGGGATAGATCTAGTCATATTCTGATATATAAATCAACGAACACTTTATACAAAGTGGATATCTGAGCCCCCTATTCCTAAATTGTTCTTTACATAGAAACAAAATCTTTCTGAGATCTCGAGGTAGGGAGTGACTACAACCAGGATTAGATGAAGCTAAAATCCTCAATGTACTACCAAAGATCTCAGATTGTAATGGTCCCAAACCCATCCCATAAACTCGACTATGATCCTTCCCAAGGAATTTACCAACTGGTTTATCTTTGGAGACTGAGAAGGACTAAATGATATTGGTATCCCATAGTTCTTTAATTTTTACCTATAAATCAAATATCAGTCATATTATAATCATTATATATTAATATAGTGAATAATAATAATAATTTATTATAATGAAAAATGAATTCATACCCCAAATTACTTGGTAGACTCATTAACAAAACTCCCATAAGATTTTTTATGAACATCCAACCACACTTCTATTTGGTATGCTTGGTTTCCTAAATTCTGTAACTATATTAAAAAAAGATAAATCAACAATTTAATATATAAAAACATACAATATTGTATTATAAATATTTAAACTAATGGAAAAATTACTAGAGTCGATCAGCTTCTAGAAAAAATCTTTGACCCCATAGTGCGAGGGATGATTTTCTTAGCCGACTCAATGCATTCTTCCTTGAAACATCCTAAAATAAATAAAATGTAATTTAACAGTAATGTATGAAATTCCAACACCTTTTCATATGAATGTATAAATGTAAAATGTTATTAATATAATAATATATATTTAAATACCTTGTTCTTCTCAACATGATGTCTATCAATAAAAACTTTCCATTACTCTCTAGGTACCCATTGACTACCTTATAATACAATTGTTGGGTGCTCAATGAGGTATCATTGAATTTTTTCCATAATCTCTATTTAAAATCTTTCTATTTCTTTCCCAAATTTATCAATGTCCACTTTTATGCTATTATATCAGCAATGGGAAAGTAGTAAAACATTTTTACAAATAGATTCATTTTTAAAATATTATAATTTTAATAACATAATGACATTTAATTATATCATAATGTATTAAAATTACCTTTATCTATGAATCAAAAACTTCATTTTTATAAGGTTAAGTCATATGAATCCAATAATCATACGTAATCAGAAGGGTAATCGGCTTTGCTACCAACTGGACTAGAATTTGGCCAAATAATCCCGAAACATCATCCATAGGGACCCCATAGTAGTCAAATGGGACAACTATATTTAGTCTATTCAAATTACAGACATATGAACTTTTCATATTTTTCTCTGTAGTATCATTGTTTCCATATATTATGAAAAAATAGTTCGTAGTATAAAACAAGTAAAATAAATTTATTCATATTAAAATTTGTACCTATAACAGTCACCGACAAATATCCCCATGAATAACTAGGAGTGGTATCATACTCCCTCACTGCTAAGGCTACTGAATGGGGAGGCATCGACTGATCTACTAATGGGACACTAATAGAGGGTGTGAGAGACGATGTAGGGGGAAAGCGGATGGTGTCTCAAATTTTGTAGGGAGGGAGATAAATGGATCATTATTTTTAAATACAGTCAAGGAAACATCGATTGAGAGTCAATTGGCATTAGTGTAATGATTCCTCCTTAGAATTCCTGTTATTTAATCAGCAATAAAGACACCACATGAAAAAAAATTAGTTTATGATGAATAATTTGAAGATGAATTGTGTTACAAAAGGGGAGTTCAACATGATTTAGATGAAATATAAGTGGAATTTGTAAATTACGAAAATATAGAAAAAAATTCTATAAACTAAAGAAAAAAAGGGATGAAGTGAATTAGAACAATATAGTTAGTGACTAGATATCTACTATATAGACTAATAGATTGGTGGCTTAGTAGAAATAATCATTTATATCCCTAGATTTATAAAAAAATTTGGATGGAGTTATTAATGATGTGAGTTGTGTCAAATACATGAATGTGAAATGTGATATGATCAAAAGTAGTATGACCAGTAAAGTTATTCAAGGGTTAAAGAGCATAAAAATGATTTAAACCAAATTAGTTTTCTAAAAAAAACTGAAGAAGGATTGGAATTCCATCAAATACAAATAACTATAGAAGTGTAAAGGTTATTCCCATTTATATGGAATTTATCTAAATGAGAACTTCTCATATCTATCATGTAATGAGGCTATAAGATTAGTATTTTAGATATATAATCAAAACATGTTTTAGGTTTATCATATTTATGTGAATTATGTAATCCACAATTATGTTTTTGAATAGGAAGTGTACATTGAATAACCACATAGTTTTCTCATTGATGAGGATGAGGAAAGATTTTTCTAATTATTGAAAGTTTTATATGGACTAAATAATGAACCATGATCTAGGAACACAAAGCTGTATTTCTATTTATATATATTTTTTTCAAATAGGTGGGGTTAATTAGAACTACTATATCATGATTGTGGATGTGTAGTGGATATTAGTTCTTTTTCTATGATGATTACATCCTTTTTAGTAATGAATTACACACAATTAAAGTAGTTTTAAAAATTCACGAGGGATGAATTGAAGATGTCTCTTATTTATAGATTATTAGTTTTTAATGGTCTAAAAGGATTTAAATGAGAAAATAGAACATTTATTTATAAAACAATATGCTAATTATGAGCTAAAAGGATTTAAAATGGATGATTATAAACTTATTTATACTCTATTGGAAACCAAAATAAAATATTCCAAATATGTGGAATAAATATTAATTTTTATAATACCCTAATTATCTCACCCCTTTCAGGGTACAACCTTAATAAATACCAATTTATTTACACATAATATATCATGATAATTTAGGAAATATACATGAAAACTTGTTCAGTTTTCTCAGCAATTGGAGTATTAGTAACCATTAAGAAAGGAATAAACTCCATGTGAAACCAAAAAAGATCAACTAGATGTATAGATATAATATAATTTCATGCCTCAATTACAATCAGAGCATAAATAATAGTGTATTTGAAAAGGATGGTACCTCTCACTATAGATATCCAAACATAAATATCAACCTCTTCCACCCTATACAAAATAAAAAAGTGTTTCCCAAGATTCTTATAATGAGATGACTTCCATTTACAATGAATCCTCACAACTATACTTTGATAAACTAACTCATTAAACATTGATACCCAAACTTTCTTTACCAATCCAATCATGTGATTCTAATGTCAACCACCACTCTTCCATGATATACAATCAAAATAATTCATATAATGGCCCACCATCATACAATAATGACATGAATGAGGTGGATATCGGAACATATACACCCTATTCCCATCTTCTCCACACTAAAAGCACTATAATTAGCACTTTACAAATGAATCTTGATAAGGTTCCCAAGTTTATTTATCTTTTATGTCTTTCCACTTAATATTATTCCCACTAAATTAACCCTTCCCTCCACTAGACTAAAATATGAAAGAGAATAAATTAATAATATTGGCAATGTATTCCCCCAAATTATTTCTTGATAATGATAACCACTTTTTTTTATGAATCTTAAAAAATATAACTAACAAGAAAACCTCCAATAAAAATATTGTCTGAAAACTCAGTTCCATGAACCTTTCAAGAGTTAATATGTTAAAATGTATGAATAAAACTGCCTACCTCAATCGATGACTTGCACAATACTCCAGAGCCCACTAGACCTCCAACGTGTCTACAAGAACATAAAACAACCCTGAACACCTTTAAATTATTTAACTAAAATCATAAATTCAAAATATTATAATGGAATAATCAAATCCTAACTCACTGGATGGAATAATGGTTTTGAAAAAAAAGAAACAAAGTATGATCAATTCTCAACACACATCCTTTTTAATTACCTTTCATAGGGAGTAGCGGTAGTGACTGTTCGGGGGAGAGATGGGTTAGAACCTTGGGCTCGGGATTAAGGAGATCATATGAGAATGGGGATAGCGATGAGGGGGAGAAGGGGGGGCCAGTGATGAGGGGTATAAAAGATGGCAGGGGGGGTTGATAGTGTGGGGGAGAAGGGGAGCCTGTAGTGAGGGTGATAAAGTGTTCGGAGATGAGGGGGAGAAGGGGATCTAGTGGCGAGGGTGAGAGAGGGGCCAAAAATGTGGGGGATAAGGGGAGACAACATGAGGGTTTCATGGGGTTAGGGAAGGGGGTCTGGGGGTGTTAGGCTTATGGGGGTGGGGGAGGGGTAAAAGTGTTAGTGCTTAAATAAAAAAGGATTTAGAGGCGGTTTAAATTTTGAAAAAAAGTAGGGGTGGTATTATAAACCACCAATAATAACTAATTTAGTTGTAGTGGTACTATAATATGGTTCTTGATGTAGTTTGGTATTTCTATCTTTTGGTATTACTTTGAGTTGTATTATGTTGTTTTAATGCATCATGAAGTAGTCGATTTAGTTATGGTATACTTGATTATGTATATTTTATTTTCAATGAAAAAATCATCCCCCAAATGTATTGAATCCCTTGGAATTTATTTCCTACCTTTTGCATATTCAGGATGTTTCCTAAGGTCAAGTAATGTCTTACCACCTTCTCAATCCAATGAGGAGGGGTGTGATATTATACCATCACTAAAAATTAAAAATAAATTAATATCATAAACATAATGTATTTATTTTAAAAATAACCTTTTAAAACTGATCTTAACTTCTTTTTATCCCAATGAAAATATATTAGAGATATTATAATTAATATATTGACATTTTCTATTTATTATTTATATAAAATAATATAAAGGTTATAATCAAATAAAGGTGTCAATAAATTTCCAAATATTCAAATATAGGATGGTAGCACTCTAGTTACACTCATACAATGAAATAAATTAAAGTTTTAGGGATATTTTGTGCTCTTGTCCCATAGTTTTTACCTCATTTACCCTTAATGAGGTGAAAACTATTTACCATGATTATTATTCATAATGAACAAAAATAAAAGAGAACTATTTATAAAATTTGAACCTCACAATTCTAAATATGGAATATTTTTTTCAAAATTCATTTTATAGAAATTTCATAAATCAATTATAATATAAATTCATAAAATTAAATGAAAAATAGCTTTTAGAAAAATGTGTTTTAAGCATAAAAATAAGCTTACCACAAAGTAAAATATGATTCTAATTATTTTTTAATTAACTAGATTATGTAAAATTAAAGGATAATTAGATTAATTTAATAAAAAATCCAAAAAATAATGATAGTTATAAATTACTTAATTTAATGAAACAAAATGATAATTTTACCAAAATCGATATTTCTCACTATTCACTTAATTTTTTTTTCAAAAAATACCAAAATTTCAACCTAATTTAATATTGAAATATTCATTTCAAAAACGATATTCAGTTCCTCAAATGATTTTTTTTAAAATGGTATAAATTAATTTAAATTTTCTTGCAAAAAAATAAATAAAACCATTTTGAGGAAAACATATTTTTTGAAACATAAAATTTCTATACTAAAAATTAAATACTTATTTATTATGAATCAATCAATAATTTTTTTATATAATTCTTTAGGACATATTTTTCATAAAGTTATTATTCCTATTTATACCTATAATTTAATGACTAGGTTATAATGGTCACATTTAAATAATAATATTTTTATAGTATATCACATTTTTCTTAAAGATCAGTGTTTCACATTAAAAAAATATCATGCTTATTATTATTTTAAACTAAAATTTCTTAGTTTTATATCCCCCCATTAAATAAATTTCATCCTCACATTTTTTTTTAATCTCAGTAATAAAGGGTTAAATATGTGAAAATAATTTTATTAAAAACCAACATCGTAAAAAGAAATAATAAAAATTATTTTGAAAAAGGAAAGTGAGAAACAAAAAGGTTACCTGGAATAACACATAATCATGTTCCCAGATGAAGAGAATAATAAAAGGAAGTGAAAATATAGATATGGAGGAGATATAATAGTGTACAAGGAATAATAGAGTGATAGTGAACATGATCATGATAAAGTTAATGACCATGAAACCATAAATCAGTAAGGAATAAATAAGTCCATCAATTCATCTTAAATAATGCTAAAAGGATAATTTTTTTTATTTTATGACCCTTTTCATAGAGTTGAGGGATTATTTTACTATAAATATGGAGAACATGAGAAAATATATTTACTTTATTTTTTTCAATATTCTAATAATTTTTTTGATTGAGTATTTTAATCATTTTCACATATGATTCTAATGACTAATGAATAAGTGTAATTTTCATATTTTAAGCACAATAATAAAACTTTAATGGATCATAAATTCTATAAAATAAAGACATGTTATTTCACCCATCTAAAAAAATGATTGGAATAAGTTAAGATATTACTCAATATGAATAAGTCTTCTTGTGAATAATTAAAACATTAATCACTAAATCATCAATGATAACACCCATATAAATTCTATAATACACTAACCATTAAATTATAATACAAATAGTTCAATATATATCATTTTATTCTTAATTTATAAATTACTAAATCCTTAAAACTAATTAAACACAAAAAATCTATATTATGTCAAATATAAACATATGTATGATAATCTAGTTTAGAAATTGGGTATATCTATGTGTCATAATAGGAATGAACTGAAATATCCTTATTATAATGAGATTTCCACTAGGAGTCTTTATTTAAATATCCCTTTTTATATTTTAGGGAATTTATACATTATTTAAAAACATGGAATATATAAAATATTAAAAAGATCTAGAATCAAATAAATAATTAGAAAATTCTGAGACTATGATCAAAGAACCTATTATCAAAACATAAGGGATACCAAATTTAGCTATAGTAATTTCATAATCTTGGCCCTAATTTCTTATATTTTTCTGAGGTAAATTCCCTTGATACTTGGGGTATTCATTTTTATAGAGCCCCATATCCTTGTAGTTAAAATGTTGGGCATTGGTGGAATCTTTCTTTACCCTTACAATCATGTGCCCAGTGACCTTTCTCTCAACATTATGATAAAACTCATATTCCCTTCAATAATTTAATAGGGTTTTCTTTCCAAAAGTATCAAATGTTGTAAATTTTATCATTCACATATTTTTTTTCATATCATTTATTTTTCCTTGGTGCTTAGTCATCCTCTTTATCTATTTATTTACTTTAAAAATATATGTTTAGTGTAATTATATCTTCAACCTGATCACACTTGATACCATATAATCATTTGTTGAAAACATTTGATAGAACAATGAAATTCATAGGGTTGACATAAAACCATAAAATAAATGTTTAATAATAATTTACATATTATGTACATAGTCTATAAAATTCCTTACTAATCTTATAATGTTTTCCTCATACTCAATAACACATTCCTCTTCACACTGTCTTATATTGAGGCATTTTATTTCTATATTAGCTCATTTCTCATGAGGATAATATTTTTTGAATAATATCTTCTAAAAAATATTCCATTCCATTATCTCTATATCCACCTCCTCCTTTATATTTAAAATAAATGACCACCATTGATCAAAATATTCCTTTAAACAATACACTTCCAAAATAACTTTCTCCCTTTAATTAATTCTCAATGACATAAATTCTTTTCAAGGGACTTGATCCATTGTTCATAAATTAATGTATTAATAGTTCCATTAAAGTATGGATTTTTCAATTCTACAAATAATTATAAGATTAAATAATCACATTGTGAAGTAATAGTTTGTTTCATAAAGGCAAGGTTATTGGTCATAACCTAAATCAACTATCTTAATATAGTTATAATCTTTTTATCTCCAACACTAACCATATTGACTTTCCCATGATGGAAATCCACACATTGAATATATATGTTTATAAATTTTCCATTAATTCTATTAGGTTATATTTTTACACAATTTCATACACTATATTATCTCATAACATTTTGAATCATAGTGTATAATTCAAAATCTAGTGTAATAACTAATATAAATTAAAAATTTATGCATATATAATCTCAGAATCAAAAGCTTAGTATCTTTGGTAATGTTATCAAATCATAAAAATATATTCAAATATTTCATAATAGTTAATAAAGATAATGTGTATAAACTAAAGAATATCCTTTGGGAGTGTCTATATAGGTATGCAGTCTTAGGCCCACTTATCATGCACCACTAACGATTGAGTTAATACCCAATCATCCCGTTTTAGAGTTGTTACCCCTAGGTTAATATATGCCACAATATAATCCACCTTCTAATATCCAAAGATGGATTTTATTGCTTGGAAACTATACATTATATACCTCAATAAAACTTTGTGATATTATAATATACTTAAACTTATCTCTAGAGTCCATCATAGGGTTATTTTTTCTAATCTATTTTTTCCAAAATATAGTCCCCTAGGTTTATACTAAACTTCCTCTAATACCAACTATAACACCGTAAATATAGTAACTTAGATCTGGTGGTTATTTTATTAAATTGGAATAAGATATAATAGATCGCATCCCAAAATATGGAATAGTTTACTAGTCTTGGTAAACTAGATACATACATTATTCTCCTATTAAATATGAAAAAATAAAATACAATTTTTTATTATAGTGACAACCTAATTTCTTATAATATATCTTTGAAATATTTCATAAATCCATTCTTGGTAAATTAGGGAAAGGAAAAAATAATAAAGTGTTAGATCATATATACATTTATGGAAAGAATACAACATAAGATATCATAGGATAAATAAAACATGAATAATATGACACAGATGAACAATAATAAAATATTCCATATAACTAATTTAATAAAAGAGGAATATATTGATGGACAAAATAACAACATAAATAACCAAATGGATAATGATAATTAGTTTCATAATGATATAATAAACAATGTCGAACATCGTAATTATACCTTCAAGGCCTTATTCCAAGACATCATAAACATACTATCAAGGCCTCATGTAAAGGAATCAAAAATAATTGGGTAAACATACCCCAAATACCTAGACTAGTCAGTCTCATGATATCTAATGATGCATCGGGGGGCTATTTATAGTTCCACCATTTATTTAATTACTAATTTCAATGCATTAATGATATGAATGGAATGAATAAAAATTCAATACATAATCAATATAAAAATTCTTATTAAAAACTAGAATACAAAATGTAAATAATGTTCTCTAGTAAATCACTAGAGAAACATGATTATAAGTAATATAGAGTAATATTATGGATGGTATCACTATATTATATCCCTAGAAAAAAATAATATTCATCAAAGGAATTTCACATAGATGAAATTACTTTTAAAATTTAACTGGAACATTTATTGAGAAAAATAACCTTTTCATTTTGAAATTACTTATTTAAAATCTAAAAAATTATGAACATTAGTTAAAATATTATCTTTGAAATTAAAAATATAATATTTTAAATAAATATTTAAGTAAAATAATATCCACGATGGTGGTAAAATACATTCATGTTTTAAATGTTAAGATAAATATCCTTTCACACATTTAAAAAAAATGAAACTCATTCAGAAAAAACAAAGAAGATTTATTTTAAACCTTTTTTTTATAAGCTAATACATGGGTAAAAATTATTTTAATAAATAATTTTAGGATAGTAAAGATATTATTGAAAATATTTCAAAGAAAAATGGACATGAATGAAAAATATTCATGATCGAAGAGAAAAACAAATCTGGTTTTCATTAAAATAATTATTTCATAATTTCGAGTACTTAAAGAGTGTAAAATGAAAGAAAAACTTTTATTTTCTAAAAATAATCATAAGATAATAAAATATATGGGGTTTAAGATAAAAATACCATATAATTCATCCAATATAAACTTAAACATAAACAATTCTGAAAAAAGATGATATTGTGAAATAAACCCTTATCACTTTGGTAACTTTTGAATCATAACCTCCATGAAAGAAATAATTTTAAATGAAACATTAAATAATATTAATACAAAAAGATTAATGATATAAAAAATAAATTGGGTAGTATATACATAAAATAAAATAAATAATTGGGTAATATGATATATGTCTCATAGAAACAAAAGTGATACGTGAAACCCTTACCTTAGGTCCAACTTACTTCGTAAGTTCTTATAAACTCCTATATAATAAATTTAAATTTATTATACTTATATACCAAAATAATATTTATAATTATAATATCATATGTGATTTAATTATAAAATCTTATCAGCCATTCATTATCAATATTTCATTATCATCAACATTTTAGGTGTTAAATGCTTCATTTTTCATGTAAGTTTCGATTCAGAAGTTGTGGTCGTTGCATATTGATCAAGGTTAAATATTATATAGAATATTAATAATGATAAAAATATCATATATATTAATTATATATATATATATATATAATCATCTATGAAATTCCAACATGAAAAACGAATAGCATTGCTTCACAAAGGCGGTAGTCCACATGTATGCACAAGTGAAATTATCAATTTTTAATGGGAGGAAGGGTTAAAAGGTTGGTGGTATATTATATTTATAGAATCATATTTATTTTATAAATATAATATATATTAATCAGTTTTATCTTTATAACCATCCATGTAAATTAGCTATGAAAAATTAATTACACCGCTGTGTAGAGACGGTAGACCATACATACACACGAGCGATGTTTCATTTTCCATATAATGGAAAAGATGTGGAAAATGGTTGTAACATAACCATAATAAAATATTAATAAATTTATTATGTTAGTATGGATAAAATATATTTATATGAAGTATAATAAGAAATAAACATTGAAAGTATCGGGTGTGACAATCACCTCTTCTTTGAGAGACCTCCTTTGGCTTACACCTTAGCCATCTAGGATATTCTTAGAATAATAAAATAAGATCAATAATAAAGTAAAGGAATCTAGGAAGGTATTATATAATGTATTGTATAATATATAATTCTCAAACATTATGAATAGAGGAGAAGTAGAGGTTCCCTTTTATAAGTGAAGGAAATGAAACACTTAGAATTACTTAGAAGATTTAAATATAATAATATATATATATATATATATCATAATAATGTAAGTGTAACCAAATGGAAATAATTTAGAAGGTAATTCATTATAAGATCTACATAAATTCAAGTAATAAAATTTAAATATGTTTATGTTTCATTTTAAACCTTATATTTTTTTAACAACTCATTAACCCGTTTTAACCATATATATGAATTTTCACTATTTAAGGGTTATAAATTTACTTCTATGGGGGTAAGTGGTTCAAGGATGGTCCATAGATGAATTTTTTGACTATTTAATATCATAACTATCCTATTTAGATATATTATTCTTTAAATTATTTAATCAAATATTTTTTATCATAACATTTCATTAAAGTCATTTTAAGGAATATTCATTTAATATGTCTTTGAAGGAATCAAGAAAACAATTAAATTAGAATATAAAAACATTTAAAATTAATTATAATTTATAATTAACTTTTAAATTCATGGAATACTACAATTCATCCAAAAAAATTTATTTATTTTAAATCATTTACCTTGATCTTTTTTCTACTTGCACAAGTGCTGTATGGGCGTTGCACAAGTGTTTAAGGTAATTATACCAACACTAAAAATTAAAAATAAATAAAAATAAATAAAAATAAATAAAAATAATAAAAATAATTTATTAATATTAAAAATAACCATTTATAACTGACATTAAAATCTTTTTCTCTCAATTAAAATATATTATAGATATTATAATAAAGAGAGTGATATTTTGTATTTATTCTTTACAAAAAATAATATAAAGGTTATGATCAAAAGAAATATGAAATAAATTTCTAAATTTTAGAATATAGGATGGTATTTTTAGAATTAAACTCATAAAATGAAATAAAGTAAAATTTTAGGGATATATTTGAGGTCTAATCCCATAGTTTTAACCCTATTTTACCCTTACTGAGGTGATAAATATTTACCATGATTACTATTCATAACAACAAAATTAAAAGGGATTTATTTATGAAATATGAACCTACACGTTGAAAATATGGATTCCATTTTTCAAGATTAAATTTATAGTAATAGAGGAAATAAATTTTAATATAAATACATAAAATTTAATAAAAAAGAGTTTTTAGAAAAGTGTGTTTTAAGCCAAAAAATGAGTATATACTAAAATAAAATACGATGTTAATTATGTAGTAATTAATTATATTATTTATAATTAAAGGATAATTATTTTAATTTAACACCAAATAAGAAACATAATAAAACTTTTAAATTACTTAATTTAATGAAAAAAATGGAATTTTTACAAAAATCGGTACATTTCACTATTCACTTAAAAATAAATCTTTTCAAAAAAACTCCAAAAATTTCATCTAAAGATAATAATAACATGATAATTTAAAAAATGATATTAAATTCTTAAAATAAAATTTATAAAGAATTGTTGAAGTTAATTATAATTCTCACACACTAAATTAATAAAACCGATTTTTGATGAAAACATATTTTTTGAACCATAAAACGACTTTATTAAAAATTGGGTACTTATTTATTATGATTTAATCAATAAATTTTCATTATATAAAACATTTATAAATTTTTTTATAAATTTTTTATTCATATTTATACCTTCAATTTAACTAATAGGTTATAATGGTCACATTTAAATAATTATATTATTATTTTATATCAGAGTTCACTTAAAGATTGGTGTTGTGTGTTAAGAAATATATTGAGCTTATTATTATATTAAAATAACATTTAAAGGTGTTATATGAGTGTTATAATTATTTAAAATACATTTAATGAGTGTAATTATATTATTATAAACCATTCAAATTAAATTTCTAATAAAGGTCAAATATTTATATCATTGTTAACAAAATACTAACAAAGTTGAAACATTATCCACACTTTTTTTAGAACTGAAAAGATATAACTTTTATTAGTGCTAAATTTAGAAATAATGAAAGAATATTCTATCTATATTGATAAAATACATCTTGTATTAGTACAACCTATAGCACTGATAAATCCCCTGTTAGTTTCTACAATGTTCTATTACATAAAAAGAAGACAACAATATCTGATACAAAAAAAAAACAATTTTTTATATAAATTCAATATTTCCATATAATTAAATATATATTTATATTTTAGCATTTAAATACTAAGAGTTTTACATCAATTCATTTCAGTATAATAAAACTACATTAATTTTCATTTCAATCACAATAAAAAACAATTACAACCAATAGAAAAATAATTTAATACATACGACACCTTCTATAATAATAAACCCATCCACATATAAAAGAATCTTGTGAAAGTAATAAAAATAATTCTCAATTTAGTAAGAATATATAAATATATGAACATAAATTCTAATAGAAAACATTCACATTCTATAATACTATCCACTTAATGATTCATACTGATTTGATGTTACTTCAAACATGTCACAAATGATTCATGGATTTTTTTGCCTAAAAAATCCTGAAAATATAAGTGTGTTTGATAGTTTTTAAGTTTTTAATGATTTTTTTGAACTAACATGTTAATTTTAAATTTAAAACATACAATTTTAGGCATAACTGTCATTCCACTTATTGTATTAATGTAAAGGTAATTCATACACGTCACAAATGAATCAATGATCATTTTCCTACTTTATAATGAAAATTAGAGCATTATTTCTATATTTTGACTATGTAATGCATGTTTTGAACAAAAATATATATTATTTCTAAATTGTAAACAATAAATTATAATCATACAAGACACACTATGCATTTTATTGATGAATATTAATTTTAACATGAAAATATTTAATAATTTATCAATTTTTTAAAGTATCATCATAATCTGATCTTGTTTGAATAGTTTGACTATGTGACAAACATTTTAAACAAAAATATAACTTTAAAATTGAAATTAAACATGTTCCTACATGTAATAAACACTACATGTTAAAATTAAATGTGATTAATTACTAAATCCCACAAATGGAATGTTGATTTTTCCCTAAAGAATCACAAAAATCCGAGCATGTTTGATTTGTTTTGAAAGTATGATGAAAATTTTGAACTAAAATGTCATTTTTAATTGAAAACATGAAAATTTATGTATATCAGTCATAACTCACATCATACTAATGTTTGATTAATTATTATATGTAAAAAATGAATCATTTATAATTTCTCTAATTAATCATGATAATATAAGAACATTTTCACCATTTGGACTATGTGATGCATGTTTTGAACTAAAATGTTACTTTTGAATTGAAAACATTTAATTTTATTAAAATAATCCCCACAAAATGTCATATTTATATGAGGTTAATTCTCAAATTTTAAAAATTAAAAATTTATATTTTTTTAATGTAACATGAAAATATTAGTGAATTGACTCATTTTTAACTATATAACACATGTTTTTAACTAAAATGTCACCTTTAAATTGAAAACACACACTTTTAGTCATAATAATCACACAGTGTATCAAATTTAAATGGGGTTAATTACCATATGTAACCAATTTTAAAAAATAATTTTTATAATATATCAGGATAATATGATCATGTTTGATGGGATTTCAATATGTGGCACTAATATTGAATGAAAAAATAACCTTAAAATTTTTAACATTCACTTTCAGTCATACTGGACACATCACATGATGGATTTATGTGAGGATAGTTCCAATAACCTAATAACCCTCACCTATCTCCCTTACCTTACAAACATCTATCCCTTGACCGATTGAACTAACCATCAATAGCGGTGGTAGTTCCCCTCCCTCTTTGATGAGGTAGGGGCTCCCCTATTATAATTACCTCTTTAACACTTCGCTATATACCTCTTATTAATCACCCAAATATTTATAGATTCCTATAATTCATTTGAACCTAAATGTTATGAACCTTTTTAAAGGATTTTAGTAATCAAGATCTCCCCTATTGAATTTTGTGACGCCTCAACATTTCTTAATAACCCCCAGATTGGGTTTTTTCAACCAGAAGATACCCCATATTTTTGAGTTTTCTTTTCATGTATATGAAATCTAGGAATTGAAGAATTTGGTAGATGTGGACCTCCTCGATTCCCTACACATTTTGTAATAATTTTCTGAAGAATACAATCTCATTATGTGACTTACATAGAGGCCATGTTACTCCTTCTATTGGTTAGGTTGAACTTATAAGGACCCCTATACCATTTTTTAGTCCATCCATACTAAATCTTATAGGTAATTAATATGATACTTTTCTTTTTCTAGGCATGTTCATGAGGATGTTGATGCACACAGTGCATGGTAGGAACTGTATTGAGGTTTATTTGATGAATCTACTTTTGGATTATATATATATTTATATTACTGAGGAGTATCAACTAAATAAACTCATTTTGTATGAATCCTAGGTGAATTTAATCATCCACTTTAAGTGGTAATGTCATTTTTATGTCTATTTTTAATAACATGAACCACCTGCTGAGACCATCCCTGTTCGGGGTATGCTTGAATTTTTGATCAAGGAAACTTAAGACTATTTCCAAATAGAAAATGAAGATCAAGATTTTCGGTCTCATGAAACTCCAATTTAAATCATTCTCATCACCCCTTGGACATATCCTCCATTGAGACTCTTTCTATGTCCCTTATGTTGAATGGAGGGCTTGTTACAAGTGTTTAATATTGGCCTTCATAGGATATTGAGTAGGGATATCTACATGATGAGATATTAATGGAGGATTTCATGCAGTTATATAATTTATTTGATGGGATCCAGAGTTAACATGATATATAATCTCTGAGAAAAGACTATATTTGATTTAGATTCTATAGTTGTGGAGGTGGAGGTTCATTTGCAGGTTCATTCACTTGAGGGGTTTCTAAAAGGTCTTGGTGAGAAACACTAGTTTGATATAGTTGAAAGGTTTAAAGGATCGTGTTCCTTGGATCATTATAAATAAAAGTAGTGTCTTAGTAAACCTCAGTATCACCTGAGATCCATGGATTTAGAGATATTGGTGTGGGTTAATTTTGTTAAGAAGAGTGCATTTCATGTTAATTTGAGGTGGATAGCCAGAGATATAGTATATATGGCCCTTATGAGGGATACAATCATTTAATTATCTTACTATATATATTACATGATAATTTTTAAAGGTGATATTTTTAAATATTAGTTTCACCATAAAATATATCCCATGTGGAACATTAACCCTTTCCTTTCACAATATTTTTCTTCTTTTCATGTAGATTTAGGGATATCTATTCCATATATATTATTTTGATCTATTGAGATTATGATTTGGATTGAGTTGTTATAGGAGATCAACCTAGATAGTGTGGGGTGGAATTTAGTGTAGTATAAGAAAAATAAGAATTAGGTCTAAGAGGATAGGGACGTGGTATAGTTATCCTCCCAGTATTCATCAGAAAATGATGAAACTATCAAGGAATAAGAGTATATTTTCTAATGCAAAAAAATGGAAAAGGTTGTTATTGATGTGGGGGAATACTCACTTGATTTAAAGAGGAAGAAACTACCTCATAAGGATTATTCTAATTTTTCCTAACCAGTGAATAATAGTTCAGTGAAGAATTACATTGAGGTTGTGGAAATTTATCTTCTATTCAATTAGGAATTCCAAGATTATATTGATGGATAATAGATAGAGGGTGATACCTTGGAAGGTATTAATGGATCCATGTATCATATGGAAAAAAAATCACCTATGGCCTAATTCTTAGATTGTTCCCTTGGAAGTCTAGGGGTGAGGAATTGTTCTTACCCATCTAATTTCTCTAGAACATTGAAACTATCATATGATAAATTTTATAAGGATTGTCTAGATGAATGAACTAAATATCAAAAATTGAATTTATATCTATTATTGGAAGATAATGATAAAGTATCAAAGTTTAGAAATATACAGGTTTACAAAGGAGAGCCCCTCTAATGGCTTTCAAGACAACTCAATTTGAGTTTTTTTTGATTTGGGACCTATACCTTTTAGCCTTGATGGATTTGTGGTGGTAGGAAATTTATTAAATACTATATTAGATGAAAACATATTACCTTGATATAAATTAATTAAGAAATAAATATTGATATGATTCTTATGTATATATTTATTTCATGCATCATGGTTGGGCTCTAGGATGATAATTTTATAACTTGTCTTGGTAATTTTTTATAAACTGATTTTTGTGATGGTTTCAACTAAATCACTAATAGTGTTATTTATATAAAATAAAAAAATTAATTATAAGGTTAATTAATACATTTTATAAATGAATCATTGATCATTTTATCAAAGTATAATGATCATATGATAACATTTTCTCTATTTTGACTATGTGATTCATGGTTTCAACTAAAAAATACATCATATTTAAAATGAAAACTTTCACAGTTAGTTATTTCATCCACACATTGTGTTTTATTTATATAAAATAAATTATTAAATATCAAAAATTAATCATTGATCATATTACTCAAGTATCCAAAAAATATTAGTGTGTTTAACTGGTTTTGACATTGTGATGTTTTTTTACTAAAATGTCAACTTCAAATTCCAAACACCCACTTTAAGTCATATTGGCCTCAAGACATGTTATATTAATTTTTTATTAATTTTTAGATGCCAAAAATAAGTGACACACATTTTAAACTATAATGTAAGTTTTAAATTAAAAATAAACATCTTCTGCAATATTAGAAACATCATAGATCCGATTGATGTACTGTTAATTCATACATGTCAAAAATAAATCACTGATAATTTTTTTGAAGTATCATGATAATATAAGGGTGTTTTATTAGTTTTGACTATGCGATTGATGTTTTAAAGAAAGATGTACCCTTTAAATTGAATCCATACCCTATTAGTCATATCATCTACATTACATGCCAGATTAATGTTTGGTAAATTCATAAATGTCATAAATAAGTCATGGTTGGTTTTCATATTAGTTATTATAACATGATACTGTTTTATCATTTGTGACTATGTGATTCATGTTTTTAACTAAAATATATATCATTTTTATTTATAAAATATGAATTTTTAGTAACACCGTCACAACAAGTGTCAAAAAAACATTTCATTAATTCATAAATGTATGAAATAATTAACTGGTCATTTTTGTAATTAATCACAACAATCTGAGGGATTTTGAAAACTTTTTTTACCATGTGATGTGTGTTTTGAACTAAAATTTCACTTTAAAATTGAGAACACACAATACAAGTCATATTAGACACACCATGCCTCAAAATTATGTATAGTTAATTTATATAAGTAATAAATTAATCATTTATTATTTTCTTAAATCCTAATTAAAATATGACTATTTTTCTTGATTTTGACCATGTGATGAATGTTTTCAGCTAAAATGTCAATTTTAAATTCAATACATTAAATTTAAGCCATATCAGCAACACCAGGTGTTAGATTAATGGGTGGTTAATTTCTATATATATAAAACAAATCCTTACACATTTTCATAATGTATCACATCAATCTGAGTTCATGTTTTAGTTTAGACTATGTGATTTTTTTTTCAAAAAAAATTCACATTTAAATTAAAATCTATCACTTTGAGTCATATCTTCCACATCATATGTTATGTTGATATAAAACTAATTTATTAAATTTAAAAATCAATAACTTATATTTTTCCAAATGTATTATTGAAATAAAATTATATTTTATATGTTTTGACCATGTAACATATGTTTTTAAAAAAAATATCAGTTCTAAATTTTAAATATGAACTTTCCATCATACCGACCACATAATGTGTTGGATTGACATACTATTAATTTCTATATGTAAATAATGAATCATTAAATTTTCCATAAATTATCATTACAAACCAATAAAATTTGATCAGTTTTGACTATGTGATGAACATTTCAGACTAAAATATATATCATTTTAAAATTTAAAAAATGTATATTGAAATCATGGAACAAAAAAACTAGAGACAAATTATTTTTTAAAAGTGAATATGGGTAATAAAAAATATGAAGAAGAATATCATGTTTTTCATATTCTATATAATTATAACACCCCAATATTTTATGAAATATGTTTTTCAAATAAATTAAATTTCTTTGATAACTTGCATCACATGTGACACCAAGTTTCAACGAACCACAACAAACTATTAATATTATTATTTAAACATGACCTTTATTACCTGGGTGTTATACTTGGTGGAATGAATATGAATAAACATTTTTTAAATATTAAGTATAATGGTTTTATATAAATAAAACATATTGATAAAAAATACTTAATATTTCGTAAATACTTTATATGTTTCACAAATACTGTTTTCTCAAAAAATGTTATTTATTTATTTTTTGTGAATAATAATAAAATTTATTTTGAAAATTATAGAAAATTAATTTAATAAAATAAAGACCATTTTTTAAATCATCATATCAAAATTACCTTAGGTTGAATTTTTAGGATTTTTCTAAAAAAGATAATTTTTTAACAAATAGTTAAAAATAATGGTTTTTATTTGAAAACCGTCTTTTCATTTAAAGAATTTAAATGGTTAGTTTTTTTAAAAAATGGTTTTAAAAGTAAATTAATTCAATTATATATTAATTAATAAAATTTTGGTCATTGTAATAATTTTCATTATAATATATGGAGTTTCAAAAAGAAAATACTAAGTTCAACTGCATACAAGATACACAATATGGATCTTAAACGAACAAAAAAATATTATTATTTAAATATAACCATTATAAAATAGAAATTAAATTATAGAGTATAAATAAGAACAAATTATTTTTCAAATAAATATAAATTTCCTGCTCAATATAAATGTATTTAATAATTCGTATAAAATAATTACTTAATTTTTTTAAAGTCATTTTATTCTTCAAAAATATGTTTTCTTCAAAAAAGAGTTTTTCTTTTTTTATGAGTTAATATTATAATTAATTTATGGAAGTTTAAGAAAATGTATTTTATATTTTAATTAATCATGTTAATATTATCTTAGGATGAATATTTTGAGATTTTTTTGAAAAGGTTGATTTTTTAATGAATTGTGAAAAATACTTATTTTTATTAAAAACTATATCTTATTTTAATGTAATTACGTGGAAAAATTATTTTTTGGATTAGTTATAAATATTAATTAGTTAATTTTTATTTAAAATAATAAAATTATTTTTTAAATAGATTTATACCTGAATTTAGTGTAAAAAAATTTTACATTTAAAAAGGACATTGTTTCAGAAAACTTTTTTTCATTGCATTTTACCAATATAATTTTAAATTAAATTCTGTCAGTTATTTGATTTAAATTTTGAAAAATGGATTCCATATTTGGAATAAATGGGTCCAAATTTTGTGAATATTCCCCTTTTATTTTTGTTCAATATGAATAGTAAACACAGTAATTTTATTACCATGGTAAACTGTAAATCAGGAAATTTAATTTATAAATAAAATGATAAAAACCATTAAATGAACCCAAAGATTACTTAAATATTATTTTATGTGTATAAATAGACCATAATCATCCAATAGTCAAATTTATGATATTTTTGGGCCACTTGGATGAGATTAATACCTTTATAATATTTTATTTAAAGAAAAGTCAAACATATCACAGTCTTGTTTTTAATAAGTTTAATATTTTTAATATGGTGTTATCCAAAAGATATGTTTGAATATAAATAGTATTTAGAAATATAAAAGATTTATATTATTAATGGTAAATTATTTTTAAATTTTAATGATGAAATAATCACCTTAAATCTTACTAAATGTTGATGTAATAATTTTTCAATTAATGGAATTGTCAAATAAATGATATTAATTTTTTTAAAATAAATATAATTTGAGAAATTCAATTTTAAAAAAACATTTTATAAATTAACATAAAATTTTGGGGATTTTTCAAAATAATTGGTATGAATTCTAACTGTTATATTGATATTATTAAATTCAATGTAATGAATAGTTCTAAAAATGAACATTATAGATATTTTATAGTAAATAATATTTAATTAATTGATATAAAAGTCATAAAAATATTTAATTATTTTAAGTAATTTGGATAAGGTTTAAAATATATAATATGTTCCATTAATGTGTTTTTTCTTTTTATAGTAACTATATTGACCTTCAAATATTAAAAATCCTTGTTGTCATGGTAAGAGTTAAATGAGTTAAATAAGGATTAAAACCAAAAGATAATGGTATAAATAAAGTAAAAAATTGTATGATTTTTATTGGATTATTATTTTCAAACCCATACTAATAATATATTATAAATAAATATGTTTTGAACCATTTTTAATTAAAAATTAATTTATATTAATTTAATATTTTGAAAAGTTCCAATAGTGACAATCCTCTCTCTTATAAAAGGGAACCTCTTATTCTTATTTAGTCACACTTAAAAATCAATTTAGTTTGATAAATACATACCTAAATCCATTCTTATAATCCGTCCCCTTATTCTATAGGTCTTTTTTATGCATAACACCAACCTTAGTGGTCTTAATGTGTTAAGAAAATGAAATTTTCTGAAGAAGAGGTATCATTTTTACTCTAACATTTCTGTTTTCTTTCTTATTCTAGATCCTTAGAATATTAATTTAATAATAATATATAATAAAAAATTGTTATACATATACATATGTGTTTTTATTTTAATTTCATAAACTATATCTATCTCCTCTTCCATTAAATGGGAAAAAAACCCACCATCAATGTGTACAGCGGACTACCGCCTCACGAACTGATGAATTCGTTTTCCATCACCACCTATCATGTATGAATTAAATTTATTGAATTGTTATTTATATAATATATTTTTAAAGTATTTATATTTATTAATTGATAATATATCATTTAAATTCTTAGCTATCCATGTATTGAAAAATGATAACGTCGTTTGTGCGTACGTGTAAACTACCACCTTCATGAAGTGATGTGATTAATTTTTCATCACCACATCGTATGGATGATATATATAAGTATATTTTAATAATTAATATGATATTTATTCTATTATGATAATTATATAACTATAAAATAATACTTAACTTCTTTCTTTAATGATTTTTGAAAAATAGAAATGTTACTCATGTATACGTACGACATACCATCTCCATGATTATAACATAGTTTATTTTTAATATCCATATTTAATAGTTATATATAAAAATATAATTAATGTATAGAAATGATAATTTTGTCATGATTATTATTCTAGATATGATTTAATAAGGACCACTTTCACCATATTCAACCTACCAAAATCATTTTAGAATTATGAATTGAATATCATCAAAACATCTGATGGGAACATAAATGATTAAGTAATTGTTATAAAATGATAATAAGTGATATTAAAGTAATAATAAAACTAAAAAAGGTTCTTTATTAAGTATAAGTTAACCCAAGTTTATTATCTAAGAAGATAAAGAATGCATGTGACAAGTCAGATTTAATATAAGAGAATTTCTTAAAGTTCCCCTTTTAACACTTTTTACCAAAATCAAAAGGAATTACTTTTTTACACATACAGAATGAAAGAAATTTACCACCATCATATTGAATCAATGATTAAAAGTTTAATTTATAATTTTTCATGGTTATTTTCAAATAAAATGGTTTATTTATTATGTGCACAAGTTTTATATTTTAAAAAGTAATTTTTAAAAGAAAAGGATATTTTGATATCCAAATGTGTTTTTATTTTTGGTTTAAAAGAGTTTTTATGATGAAAAGGTGAAAGAAAAAATATTTTATTAATGATATGGTACTTGAGCATTATATAAAAAATGGAATGCCCGATACAACTTATACAAAGGGTTAATCCCCATTATATCTCACAAGTGAGCTGGATATAGCTTATATGAAGGTTTAATCCCCATTATTTCTCATAAAAAATGGGTGAGCCCAATATAGATTATATGAAGGGTGATACCCATTATATCTCTCTAAATAATTGTGTAATGATTATGTTATTAGTATAATTTTATTGGTAGCTGAACATATGGTTATTCAAATTATAGGGGGTTTGAAAGGGTTTTATGAATATTATGCTCTAAATTTAGAAAAGGGTTTTTTATTTTCATGACATGGGTTTTAATGGTTTTATTTGAGAAAAAAATATGTGTGTTTTTTATGTAAAAATTATTTATTTCATATTCTCAAATAACATTACATGGGTTTTTATGTTTTTCACTCGACTAACATTTTTCTTTCTTTATGTCCTTACTGTGCCTTTTATGATCATTCTATGTTTTAAAATGGTTTTCAAAGGGATTTAATGATGAGTAATGACAAGGATGAGGTCAAGATATTTTTTTTGAAGATATATCATGAAAAGAGTCCATGTCTATTTTTGTAAAAGATGTTTTGTTTTATAGGTAAAATGGATACTGAGTATGAGTTTCCACCTGTAATGTATGAGTTTATTATGTAAGAGTTTTTCTTAATTATCTAAAACTCTAAACCTAAAATATAAATGGGAACAAAAGCAGGATAATTATAGTCTAAAGTTTCAAGAATATATAATGTTTAGGGTAATGTCTTTACAATTGGACTCATAATTGTTTTTTGATAAATTTTGAGGTTAGGATAATTTTAATAATATTCCCTTGAAATATTTTACTTTATCATTAAGTTGAATGGATATAGAATTTTAATATTACTTGGTTCCTCTATATAAAATATGTCTCTTAATAATAGTTAAAAAAAGGAAAGATGGAACTGTAGAATGAAGGAACTTAGATGAAAATATCCTTTCAAATTATAATCCTAAGAAAGCTGAAATTGGAATTGAGTAGTTTTTTGGAGTAATGGATCAGTTAACACAAGATATAAATGGTAGTGACATCCATCTAGGGAGTAGCTGGAACTACCATAGAGGAACATTTCATTAGTGGATCATTTTGTAAGATAACATCCCCTATCATTCAGTGGATCATCTAACCCCATGGCAGTCGAATGATGAATTAATTCTAAGAAAAATATATTTTATATTATGGGATGTTCATAACATAAAAAGTTAACACTTTCCATTTATTTTTTTTAAGGTGAAACTAATCAATGATGGTCTTTGGTTAAGAATACTATAGGGAAATATGATCTTGATGCTATAGAATGAGACACATTATAGAATATTTTCTTCAAGAAATAATTTCCTAAGATTATTCGTCTTAGGATGGAGAATCAATTCTTGTAATTGAAGCAAAAGGATAAAGACTCAATGGACGCTTATGAAGAAAATTTTACAAGATAGTCTAGGTATCCACCTGATTTTATCTAGGATCATTATAGTAAAATTAATTATTTTTTACTTAGGATTGAAACCAAGTTTATAAAGAACTTTGTTCAAATAAGAATTTAAAAGTTATGAGAAATTTTATCCTTGTGATGAAAAAGTTGATATGGTATTTGAATAAACATATGTGCCACCAGATGAATAGATTAAGAAATATTCAATGTGCTAGGAAATATAGAAGCAAAAAAATAATAAGTTTTTAGGTAATCCTCAAACATATTCTAAGTGTGACAAAAAACATTTTTGGGAGTTGGGTTTTTATTATATATCCATGTTTTAACTTTCCACTAATTTTACCCTATTTGGAAACCTAGTTATGTTTTATTCTATATGACCTCCATACTTCCCTTTCTCTCTTTTCAAGAGGATGTTTTATTAATCCTTTTTATGATGTGGGATTTCAAAAAAGGTATTTTGAAAATTCAAACCCTAGTTATTGAGCCCAATTTCAAATTGATATGACACAATTTCATAGGGGAGGAGGTAGAATATAATATTCCATTTTTTTAAATGAAAATAATATATTTTATAGTATACAATATACACAATATTGATCTTAAAAAAATAATGAAAAACTGAGTCTTTTTTGAGTGAATATTATAATTGAAATCTAGAAGTTTTAAAAACTATATTTTGAAAAATAAATTTTATTTTTAAATTCAGAATGTCAATATTATCTTAGGATAAATATTTGAAAATTTTATAAAAATGATTATTTTTCAATGAATTGTGAAAAATACTAATTTTTATTGAAAATCGTATCTTATTTTAATATATTTACAAGGTAAAATTATGTTTTAGATTAGTTTTAAATTTTTATTAGTTAATTTTGATTTAAAAAAATCCAATTATGTTTTTAAATTTATTTGATACTTCAGTTTTATATAAAATCATTTTATATTTAAAAGGGTATTTTTCTGAAAAACTGTTTTTCATTTAATTTTATCGATTTAATTTTAAATTAAAATTTTACACTTCTATTATTTTAATTTTAAAAAATGGATTACATAGTAGGAATAAGTGTGTAAAAAATTTAGTAAATAAGACCATGGGTGAGTATATATTGACATTAATCATCCAAGGATCAAATTTATGACCTTTTAGGGCCACTTGGATGAGATTATGACCTTTATAATATTTTATTTAAAAAAAGTCACCTATATAACTCTCTTGTTTTTAATAAGTATAATATTATTAATATAGTGTTATTCAGAGGATATATTTAAATTTAAAGAGTATTATTAAATATAAAATATTTTTATTCATCATGGTAAATTATTTCTAAATTTTATTAAAGAAATAATTACCTTAAATTCTCACTCAACACTGACACAATAACTATTTAATTAATTGAAAAATAAAATAAAAACATTATAAATATTAAAATAAATATAATTTCAGATACTTAATGTAATCCAAAAAATTTATATATGAACTTGAAATGTTAGGGATGTTTTAAACTAATTGTTTCTAATTTTAAGGGATATCTTGATATTATTAAAGTCAAAGTAATAAATAGTTCTTAAAATTTACATTATGGATATTTTAATGTAAATAATAAATTTTTAAATGATATTAAATTCTTAAAAATATTATATTAGTAAAATTGATTAATATATGGTTTAAATATCAAATATGGTTGATTTATGACTATTTTTTTCATTTTATAGTAACTATATTGACCCTTAAAGGGTAAAAATATATGTTGTCACGGTAAGAGTTGAAGGGGTTAAATAGGGGTTAAAACCAAATGATAAGGATATAAATATTATTAAAACTTATATAATTTTTATTGTATAAGAGAATTTATACAGATACTCATCCTATATTGTAAATATTTTTTTATAGTTATTTTTAATTAAACATTAATTTATATTAATTTAATATTTTGATAAAATCCAAGAGTTCCCCTCTCCTATCTTATAAAAAGGAACCTATTTTGCTCATTTCCTCAAACATAAAAACAATTTTTATTATCCAATACCTAAAAAAATACATTCATAAAATCCATAACCTAATTTTAGAAGTATTTTTTAGGCAGAACACTAACCTTAGTGGTTTAAACATGTTAAGAAAAGAAGATTTTCTGAAGAAGGGGTATCATTTTTAATTGAGCATTTCGGTTTTATTTATTCTTACACCTCCTTAAAATATTCTATAACCATGAATATATAATAAAACCAATATATTAAATTCAAATATGTTTTTTTATGTTAATTACACATTTTATATCCATTTCCACTTCTATAAAATAAAAAAAACCATCATTCATGTGTACGATGGTCTGCCACTACGCAAAATGATGTAATTCATTTTCCATCACCATATCTCATGGATATATTATAATAAAGGATTTAATATTTATATATTATATTTTTAAAATAATTATAATTATAAAAATATAATGTATCATTTATGTTATTACATTTTAATGCACTGGAAAATGATAACTTCATTCATGCGTATGTGTGGACTATACCCTCTATGAAGCGATGTGATTCGTTTTTAATAAAAAAATTACATAGATGATATATGTAAGTATATTTTAAGAAGTAATATTATATTTATGATATTATGATGATTATGTAAATATAAAATAATACTTATCTTATTTTTATAATTATCATTGAAAAATGGAAATGTTGCTCATGCATACATACGACATACCATCTCAATGATTGTAACATAGTTCATTTTTCATAAACATATTTAATGTTTGTATTTAATATTATAATTGATTTATATAAATGATAATTATTTCATAATAATTTTTATGTATATGATGGAATAATGAAGACTTTGTCTATAGTCATCCTATTAGAGTCATTCTCGAATTATAAACCAAATATCATCAAAACATCCAACATGAACGTAAATGATTAATTAATTGAATATAAAATGGTAATAAGTGATGTATAAGGAATAATAAACTTGAAATTTTTTATTCATTAACTATAAATTAACTTTTTATTATTCATTAAGATAAATAATGTACGTGATGAGTCAGATTCAAGGTAATGGACTTTCTTAAAGTCACCCTTTCAACTCATTTTTACCAAAATCAAAAGCAATGTTATTTTAACATATGCAAAATGAAATAAATTTTCTTCCATCATGAATCCTCATTTATTTTAAGTCTATTTTATAATTTCCCATTTTTATTTTCAATGAAAATGGTTTCTTTATGATGCACATAATTTTTAGATTTTAAAAAGCAAGTTACAAAAAAGGGTATTTTGATATCCAAATGTGTTTTTATTTGGGTTAAAAAGAGTTTTTAAAATGGTTTTATGAAGAAAATATGAAATTATAATTTTTTTATTCATGATATGGTACTTGATAATTATATTAAAAATGGGTGAGGCTGATTGATCTTCTACGACGGATTGAGCCCCATTATATCTCACAGGTGAGCCTCATATATCTTATATAAAGGGTTGAGCCACATAATAGCTAATGAAAAATAGGGGATCCTAGTAAATCTTATATAAAGGTTGAGACCCATTATATATCTCTAATTATTTGGTTAATTATTATGTTCTCTAGAGAATTTTATTAGAATTAGGCCGTATGGTTATTCAAATTGCATGGGTTTTGAATGGGTTTTATGAACATGATGCTCTAAATTTTAAATAGGGGTTTTATTTTCTTTTTATTGGATTTAAAGTTTTACTTTAATAAATTTTTTTTTCATGTTTAAATGATTTATTACATATGTCCAAATAACATTACATGGTTTTTCATGTTTTTCACTACACTAACAGTTTTCTTTCTTTATAACCCTTACTGATATTTTTGTTCTCATTCCACATTTCAAAATGTATTTTTAGGTATTTAATAATAACTAAGGACCGATATGAGGTAAATATAATTTTGTTGAAGATATATCATGAAGATAAAACATTTTTCTTTTTTTAATAATGTTTTTTAGTGGAAAAATATATGCTGAGTATAAGTGTCCACTTGTAATGTATGGGTTTACTCTGTAAGAGTTTATCCTAGTTCTATAAAACTATAAACCTAAAATATATTTGGAAATTATATAAATAAAATTATAGTATAATTTTAGTATAATATTTAATTTTTAAGTCTCATTCTTTGCATTCATATTGAATTTTGATATAAAATGTTTTTAAACTTTTGAACATTTTCTTTTTTGAAAAAATGATTTCTCATTGCGTCTGCGAGTTTAATTTTAAATTAAAAAATTTCACTTATGTGAATGGGATTTTTAAAAAAATATTCCATATTTTGAATCATAAGAATTTATATTATATAATAAGGTCAACATAAGTTTTTACCATAAGGAACATTAAAAATAGTGAAAATTATTTTCCAAAGTTAGGGTAAAAATGGGTTTACTAGGGTATTAAAGTAAAAATTAATAGGTTAAAAATGACCCAAAACATTTACAAAAACAATTATATATATATATATATATTTGGAACATAGAATGTTTAATTCTCTATAATGGTCCATTTTTTGAGACTTATATAATGTAAAAAATGTGGTTCCACATTTTTCTTTTAAAATATTACAAGTGTGCCACTCACATCACTTATAAAAGTCCACCCCTATCCTATCCTCTTCACACATAAAAAAAATTTTGTTACGAAAATAAATACTTAAATATATTAATTACATCCATAACCAAATCTTATATACCTTGGTGAAATTATAAATCCAATCTAAGAAGGCTTTAGGTTAAGCCAAAAGAGGTTGTTTGGAGAAGTGGTAATGTTTTTAACTATGTGTTTTTGTTTTAATTCTTCTTAAAACTCATTAAAATATTATTAAATTATGATTTTAAAATGAAAAAAATATATTACATATAATTATATGTTATTATGTTAATTATATAACCTATATTCATCTTTAATTTTATCAAATGGGATGGAAAATCATCATTTGTGTGTTCGATAAACTACCGCCTCGCAAACCGATGTTCTTCATTTTCCATCACCACCTATCACAAATGTATATAACGAAATATTAAATGTTTATATATAATATTTATGGTATTATTATACCTTTTTAATTTTTATATCACATATACTTTATTACTTTCTATTTTTCGGGAATACGATAACGTCTCTGATGTGTACGGTGGACTACCTTTTCATAAAGTGATGTGATTCATTGAAGCTTTACATGGAGGGTAATAAGGATGGATTTAATGAAAATAGGTGATATATGTGGCATATTAATTATTATATAATTATTATATATTATTTAAATTTCTTTATTTAAATTAATTGAGAAAATGGAAACAATATTCATGCGTACGTACGACCTACCATCTCCATAAATGATGTATTTCATTTTCTATCTCTAACTTTTATAGATTACTCTAAATAAATATATAATGAATATATATGATATTTTTATATTTTTTAAAATTATATATATCATGTTACCATGATCAATGTAAGAGGACAAAAATAAAAAAAATCAAAACATACATGAAAAACAAAGTAGTTGTTGCCCGAAATGTGACTTTAACATAGAATTTTTTATAAAATGGTAATAAAAGGTATTAAGTACATAAAATATGATATTATAAATATATATAATTATTTTTATTTAATATTTATATATAATAAACTCATGATTATTAAATTGTAGGTTTTAACAAGCACGAATGAAGTCGAGACTTAAGGTAAATGATTTTTGTCTTAATTTGTCTTCTTTGAGACATAGGTTATTTTATGAAACTATATTATTTTATGAGGTGTATATACAGAACTTTTACATGAAATATCATGAATTTATTTATTCACATGATATTATGAGTTTCATTTAACATTATTCTTTAATGTTTCTTACAATTCAAATTTACTAAGGTGGTAAGGATTTTATGCTACAATCTCAATGTTTATCGTGATTACTCATGATTATGCTTCCAATGATAAAATATTATGATATATATCTTAAGAAACAAATTTATTTTATTATACTATGGTTATTTTTTGATAATACATGATTTCTCTTTATTTTCCTCTCATTATTTACTCAAGATTTCAAAATACTATTTTTAAGAAAAAAAATCGTCTTTTTTCCTCTTTTTAGTCAACAACCCTTTTTCTTCCAAAACCAAGTTTTCTAAAAGTGATTTCAAAAATGTTTTTAAATTATCAAAATTATTTATTAAAGACATTTTTACACATGATTTAATTTTTAAAATGTGTTCTAAAAAGAATCTTTATGTCATTTTCGAAACAAGACATGTTTTTCTTTCACCAAAGATTTGAAAGGAATATTTGTTTTAACATATACAACATAAACAAAATTTCCCAATATTAATACCAATATTTTCATTTTAGAATAATTTATATTTTTTTAAGGTTTTTTTTAAAGAAAAGTATTTCAAAAATATTTTCTAAATTTGTAATTATAAAAAACTAATTTTCAAAGAAAGGATATTTTCCTCAAGAAACATTACAAAGGTTTTTTCTTTGAAAATAATTTTCCATATAAGATGAAATAATTTGAAATAACTTATGATTTAATGATAATATAATCCAATTATACCGTTATTATTATTTCTTTGAATGGTTTATGTTTATAATGATTTTTTATGAAACCTGTTTCTCATTTACGTGTTCTACCGTGATAAAATGCTTATGAAAACTGATTATTTTTCCATGGTTTATGATTTTATGAAACGATTATGAAACCTATTTATTTTCATAGGTTATGTTATGAATAATTTTTTATGAAACCCATTTTATTTCATGGGTTTTGATATGATGAATTTTTTATGATCTTATGACACACATATGTATGATTTTAATTATCTAATAGGTGAGACATATATCTCCCTCTAATGCATTGGGTAAATATTGATATATCATGAGATAAATAGAACTAGAATTAGGAGTAAACCAAGTTTAGTAAGTGTCTCTATCCACAATGATAGTCTTGTTAGTGAACCTTGACTGCCTAAAAGGTTCAGGGAGTGAATCGTATATACTATGACAGTATTGTAAATGATCCTTAAACTACTAAGGAAATGATTTTATATGATTATGTGTATGCCACAAATATACGTCTTATGAAAATGTTATGTTCTTATAGTTCATGTTATTTGATTCCATTATGATTCATGTCTTATGAATTTCTAAGATTTATTCCATGAATTACATTTATGATCTATGATATGCAAGTTATAGTTTTAAAATGTTATTCCCATGTTCTCATACCCCCATGCTGATGATATGTTGTTATCTGCCTTTTTAACACTACTTAACATCTTAGATAACCCTTTATTATGTTTCCTTTCCCCAGGTTACGATGAAAGTTATTATGTATGATATGTCTAATAAGTGTCCTAGTTATAAAGAACATAGTGGGAGATGACGTAGCTAACTTATGGACTAGTTGTTTATGTGTCGATGTTTCTAAAGGAACTAAAACTAAATGAATTTAGAACAAATTATAATGTTATGTAATGAATATTTTTCTAATAAGATGTAATATTTATTTATGAGAATTTTGGGTCTTTATAGTTGGTATCATTTCATGGTTTATTTAACCTTTGGAAACTTGGATGAGAAAAATTTTAGTGTTATCCCTAAGGATACTTCTAAAGATATGTCTAAGTATGATCCAAAGTATAGGAAAATGTCTTGGAAGTTTGGTAATGGATAGAGCAAGTGGTTTCTAAGAAACTAAATCTCTGTATGTATAATAAAAGTGGATATGGCTCTAGTATAAATGTACTAAGGGGAAATAACTTCAAAAATGGAACATTAAGCTGGACTTAATCGTCACTGGGTGCATGAAAACGGTCCTTACAACACACTTGGTTTGACACACCTGAGTGATATGATTTAGAAATTCACAAACTCTTCATGAACCATTATAAAGGGTTTGAATAGAATAAGACTATGAATAACATAGGAAAAACCAAAATTTTCATATATTAAAAATAATAGGTCATTATTTAGACATCATATAAGTAATTTTTTATAATTTTATAGTTCACCACTTTGATTATTATTGATTACACTATGGTTTTTGGTTTTATTCAATGGATGGAATATGAAGGTACCAATTTAATGCTGAGTGAGATGAGAAATACAGTGATTTTACTCTTGATCATTCAAACGTTATGGGATATTGAATAAAAAAATATCATTGCTATGTCACAAAAAATTCTCAAGCTATAAATCATATTAAACTTACAAATGAGAAAAAGAAGGAACAATATTATATTGAGTCCTTTAGGAGGAAAAATCCACCTTCCTTTAGTGGGTACACTGATCTTCTAGTTTCTGAACAATGAATTAATACCACTAAAAAGATATTTTCCATTATCTAGTGTTCAAAACATGAAAAATTCATTTTGAATGTCTATTGTTTTGAAGGAGAAGAAGATAAATGGTGGACTCTTATCAAGAATACAAGGGAACTTGACAAAATTAACTCCTTGGAGTGGGATGAGTTTTTGAGATTATTTTTCAATAAGTACTTCCCTTGTACCCTTCATAAAAAAATAGAGAAATAATTCTTTAATATAAGGAAGAAGGATGATGAATCTACTGGTGCATATAAGGAAAATTTTACAAGACTTATGAGGTACACTTCTGACATTATCATCTAACTTGAATATAAGGTTGATTGATTGTTTAGTGGATTAAAACCAAGTTTATAAACGGAATTATCCACAAGGGACTTCATTAGAAAAAAATAAATCATTACATGTTCTCTCAATGTGTAAATAAAGATCGAAGTTACCCATAAATATCATGGTTTCTAAAATAAAAAGAATATTGAGTTAGAAGGAAAATCTAAAAACCATGGAGAGAAGAATATGAAATTTCCTTTATGATAAAAGTGTGGAAGGAAACATTGATGAAATTTTCTTTAGGGGAATAATAAATGTTCTACGTATGGGAATAAAGGTCATCAACAATTGATTTCTGAAGTTATGAGAATAAGATAGATAATGATTCAAATAGGGAGAAATCTTCACGAGATTAACCACCCACACTTCAGTATTTCAAATGAAAGGTCTATGGGAACTATGGTAACTGTTTCCAAAATCCAAAGATTAATGATGATGATTGATTATAGGAACATCTTAATCAGAGGGATAAGGGGAAATTTCATGTGATCAATGTTTTTTATTAGGGGTGTGATAACGACATGCCGAAAGGTACACTTACCACTCTAGAAATACTAAAGTCTTATTTGAATATGCATATTCCCATTATTCAATATCTAACGTATTTTATCTAGGTATCAAGATTCCATACAAATGATTAGATGTAGAATTATCAATGAAAATCCTTAATGGTATGATGATCACATATCTAGTATATGATTACTCTCTGGTTTTCATTTGTGGGAATGTATTTCCAAAAAATATTTTCATTATTTTTGTGGTTGAATCTAATGTTATCTTAGGAATGGATTTTCTTTCTCTACAAAAATATCACATAAATTATTGAGGAAGGGAAGTGACATTTGATATTCCAAACCAAAATATTATCATCTATCATTGTGATGATCTGTATAAAATTATAATGGGTATAATATCCATTTTATGGGTCTTGATTCCCAATAAAAATGGGTGTTTATATCTGATGGTTGGGGAGAAACTAAATATCAATGATATTCCTATTGTGTGAGAATATATTTATTTATTTTCAAAAGAGTTTCCTATTCTTACACCGAATAATGAATTTTAATTTTCAATATAAATCAAAATTGGCGCCACACCAATTTCAAACAATCCTTATAGAATGGCCCGATTAAGTTATAGGAATTGAAAAAAGAAACTCCATGGGATCCTTGACAAGGGATTCATTAGGCCAAGTGTTTCACCTTGGGGCGCACAATTTCTTTTTGTTAAGAATAAATATGGATGGATGTGAATCTTCATTGATCACTATGAGCTAAACAAAATCACAATCAATAAAAATTACCCTCTACCCTGTATTGATGACATATTTGATCAACTCTGCAAATATCAAAACTTTTATAAGATTGAAATATGTTCCCAATATCATTAATTAAGGGTAAATAAAGAGGATATACCCAAAACATCAATCCATACAAGGTATAGACACTATGAATATATAGTGATCCTATTTTTTCATACTAATTCCACCACAATATTTATGTATTTAATGAATAGAGTCATCCAAGACTTCCTTGATTAGTTCATGGTAGTATTTATAGATGATATTATTATCTATTAAAAGAGAAAGTAATAACATGAAGATCACTTGCGAATTTTTCTAAAGTCCATAAGGAAGGAGAAAATATGTTCAAAATTCAAGAAAATGTGAATTTTGGTTGCAAAATGTTTCATTTTTGGGTCATATAATCTCAATAGAGGGTATATCAATAGATCCAACAAAGATGGAGGCTATTAAATGTTGGCCCAGACAAACCACAGTGAATGAGATCCACTGCTCTCCTGGTTTCTTTGGATATTATCAATGGTTTGTGAATAATTTCTTATGACTATCTAATCCACTCACCATGTTAAATCACAAGAGAGAAAAGTTCCTCTAGACAGATAAATGTGAGGAAAATTTCAAGGAATTCAAGAGAAGATTAGTCACCACACTTGTGCTTTGATTACCCTACAATGGATAAGGGTTTAAAATCTATATTGACGCATTTAAGAAGGGATTTGGATGCATTATATTTCTGAAAGAAATGGTTATAACTTATAATGCATGAAAATTAAAGGTTCATGAGAAAAATTACCCAAATCACGATTTATATTTAGCGACTATAATTTTATCATTAAAGATACGAAGGCAATATCTTTAAGATGAAAATAGTGATATATATAACAATAATTTTTTCTAAAGAATATATTCACACAGAATGAGTTGAATATATTCCAAAGAATATGGTTAGATCTGATTAAATATTATGACTGATCAATACATTACCATACTAGGAAAGTGAACAAGGTGTTTGATGATTTGAGTTGAAAGGATCATTCCATCTTTTCCATGATGAGGATCGTAAAATATCTAATGTTTCTAGATTTTTAAATGATGTATCTATAAATCATGAAAGAAGGGGATAAGTCCTATATTTCTCAATTGAATATTCAGTTTTTTATATATGTGAATATTAAAGAGGAACGAAATTAAGTTGTACATATGAGAAAATTTTCATAAATGTTCTTGAGTTTAACCATGATCATGATGGAATGATAAGATTTAGGAACTGTGTATGTGTTCCATCCATACCATATCTAAATAAGGAGTTACTAGAGGAAGATCATAGATCTTTATTTTCTACTCATCCTGGATGTATGAAGATGTATTATGATTTTAAAGAGTACTTATGGTGGGATAAAATGAAGAGATATATCAAAGAGTTTTTATCTTGGTGATTAGTATGTTATCAAGTTAAGGTTGAGAGAAAAAAGTATAAGGGGATGTTAAATCCATTTCCAATACCATAATAGAAATGAGAAAACATTACCATAAATTTTTTCATTAGACTCCCCAAAATGTATAAATGACATAATGATATATGTGTTGTAGTCGATCTCCTTATAAAGTCAGTAAAAATCATTTATATTAGAGAATATTTCTCTATATATCATATTTCTAGGACATACATTAAGGAAGAGGTAAGATTTCATAGAGTACCACATTCAACTTTATCTTATAGGGATCTGAGGTTTACCTTAAGGTTATATCAAAGTCTTTATCAAGATCTTGATATAGAGTTGAGTTTTAGCATTGTGTATCATCCTCAATCATATGGTCAATTCAAGAGAACGATTCAAACCATATAGGATATGTTGAAATCTTATTATTTAGATTTCACGTTTTCTGATCAACACCTTTTTCTATTTGAGTTTTCATACAAAAATAACCTTTACATGAGTATTTATATGAAAAAAACCAATCAATACAAACACTAAAAACAAAGCAGTTATTTCCTGAAATGAGACATTAATGTAGAATTGTAAATAAACTAGTAATAAATGGCCCTAAGTAAATCATATTTGATATGAAATATATAAGTATGGTTATAAAATATATTTATAATAAACTTATATTTATTATACAATATTTTTGAACATGTACAATTAAGTCGAAACATAAGGTAAGATAATTTTATCTCAATTCCCTTCTTTGAGACATATGTTCTATTATACACCTATATTATTTAATGAGATTTATATATATCCCATTTTACATGAAGTATCATGAATTTATTTATTCTTGTGATATTATAAATTTCATTTTACATTATTCTTCCATGGGTATTATGATTCAAAGTTACCAAATTGGTAAGGATTTGATGTTACAATACTATCATTTATCAGGATTACTCATAATTATGCTTTCAATGATGACAGATAATGATATATATCTCAAAAAACTCATTTATTTTATTATTCTATGGTTATATTTGGAGAATATGTTTTCCCCTCTATTTTCCTTTATTTATGAACTTAGAAGTTTAAAATAATGTTTTTTTAAATTGTCTTTATTTATCACTTCGATCAAAAACCAGTTTTCTTTCAAAACCAAGTGTTCTAAAAACACTTTAAAAAATGTTTTAAATTCCAAAAAGGATTTATTGAAATAAATTTTGACCCATGTTTTAATTTTTACAAAGTTTTTTAAAAGGAATATTCATGTATTTTTTCAAATAAGGATCGTTTGGATTTTTCTAAAATTTAAAAGGAATTTTTAGTTAAACGTATATGAAATTAACGGAATTTCCAGACATCATGACCAAAATTTTATTTGAAGATTAATTTATAAAATTTTAATATAATTCTGCAATAAAATTGTTTCCATAATATTTTATGAGTTTGTAATATTTTAAAATTTATTTTCAATTAAAATACATTTTCCTCAAGAATCATTCTAGGTGATTTTTCTTTCAAAATAAAATTCCATTTAAGATGAAATCATTTGATGTTACTTATGATTTAATTGGAATATAATACAAGGATACCATTTTTTTATTTATCAAAATGGTTTATGTTTAAGAGGAAAATATTTTTATGAAACCCGTTTCTCTTCCATAGGTTATACCATGATAAAATACTTACAAAACCTAATTATTTTTCCACATGTTATGATTTGATGAAATTGTGAAATGGTTATGAAGCTTGTTAATTTTCAATAGGTTATGTTATGATAAAATATTTATGAAACTCATTTTCTTTCATGCGTTCTTACATAATGAATGTTTTATGATATTTTTCCACACATATGTATGATTTTAATTATGTGATGGTTGATACTTATATCTCCCTCAAATGAAATGGGTATGTATTGACATCCCATGAGATAAATAGGAATAAAATGGGGAGTGAACCTAGTTCAGTATGAGACTCTATATACCATATTAGTATTGGGAGTTATCCTTGAATACTATGATGGTTTGGGGAGTGAACCCAATCCACTATGATAGTTTTGGTAATGATCCTTGAACTAATAAAGAAGTGATTTTCTATTCTTATGTTTATTCCATATATTTATGTCTTATGTAAATGTTATTTTCTAATAGTTCATGTTCTTTGATTCCATTATGATTAATGTCTTATGAACTTCCTAGATTTATTCCATGACTCAATTTTAGGATATATGATATACAAGGCTTGTTTTTCAAATGTTATTATAATTTTTTATACCCTTATGCCTTGATATGTTGATATCTCCCTTGTCTACCCTTGCCAGGAACATGATCTCACCCCTTCTTATGTTTCCTTTCCATAGGTTATTATGAAAGGTATTATGTATGATATGTCTAAGAAGGGTTCCAATTATGAAGAAAATAGTGGGATATAACATAGCTCACTTATAGACTAGCTGTTTATGTGTCCAAGTTTCCAAATTTTGTAAATAGGTAATTTTTATTTTCAGACATTATGAATAGTAATTTCAGTAAATATTTTATTTTCCATGGTTAAAGGATAAATTTGGTAAGTAAGGGTAAAAAATAATATTATTAGAATATAAAATTACCTTAACACATGTTATAACACTATTGGATGAGATATGTCCGACCATGGGAATCCATGGGACAATTTTAGGACCCTATTTAGCCACTTGTGTGTGAAAATGACATTTAATTACTTTTAATTTAAGGTTATGGAAAATATAACCTAAAAATGTATCTTTTAGTAATTTTTTTTTATATGGGGTTATATAAGTTATATTTTCAACTATAAATATTCATTATAAATCTAAAATAATTTCTTATATCATGTTATTTTATTTATAATTTTTATACACCAAATAAATAAATATATTTATGACACAATGATGACGTAGTGATTACCTTATTAATGAAATATTACAATAAATGAGAATATAAATATTAAAATAATTTTATTTTGAAACTTTTTATGCCATCCACTAATTTTAGGGATAATTATAACTTATAATATTTTTATTAATGAATTATTTTTGAAATAATCAAGTTAGTTTGGATCTTTTTAAAAGTCCTAATACGAATAGTATGAAAATTGATATAAATGAGTTTTTAAAACAAATACTATTTTTTAAATGATATAATAGTCCTAAAAATCTTAGATTCATACAAATGACATAGATAATATTGGAAATGTCATTAATGAACCACTTTAGGTTTTATTGGCGTTTTATGGTAATTATATTAACCATATAGTATGAATATTCAAGAAGACATGGTAAAAGTTAAATTAGTTAACTATGGGTTAACGCTAAAATATAAGGTTAAATTTATGCCCTAAAATTGTCTAAAACCCATTATATGAGATTATTTAGACACATAATCATCTTATATTCTAAATATATCACTTTGGTGTTATTATAATTTGAAAAAAATTAATAATAAAATAATATTTCAAGACATTCCTAAAGTGCCCCTCCTCCCTCTTAAACAAGGACACCACCTCTAACCCCTTAATCACACATCTCAAGCCTCTTGTATCATATAAACTCTGATCCAATAATCTCCCAACATTCCTCCCTACCTCCTAGAATACCTCCCCTAGGAATAAGGCAATTCAAGAAATCACTTTGGCTCGAATCAAAACAAGTTTACCGATTTGAGGTAACTTCTTGTCTCAAGTTCCTTTCCATTATTTTCCTTCTCCACTACCAATGCTCTTATTATTATTTGTTTACATAACAACAACAATATAATTAAAATACTAGGTTGTTGGTATGATAAGGATTCTAACTACACTTACACACACCTCCATCCAATGGGTATAGAACATACTGTTTCTGTGGATGATGAACTCCTACCTCACGAAACGACGATTGTTCAATATTCTACTACCACCTCTTATGGTGTCCATTAACATGGAATAAAAATTATATATGATATATAGGATATTATTTTATCTCTATGATTATTTAATGATCATTTATAACATACCTTTATTCTTTTCATGTTATATAAATACGATAATTTCATTTGAGGAAGTGAGAACTATTGTCCCCTCAATGTGATATGAATCGTTCATGACATACATGGAATGTATAAAGGATTAAATTAATGAAATTATGTAACATATATAATATATATATATTATAATAGAATTATAATATACCTATGTATCATTTAGTTTTCATTTCATTACTATGACAAATAAATGAAAGTAGCGTTCATGTGTACGTACGACTTACCGTCTCCATGAACGATACATTTTATTTCTTCTCTCCAAATGTTATGGACTATTATATATATATATAATGGATAAATATGATATTTAAATTACTAATACTATTCTGGAGATAATTTATTTTTTACCACATGGACATTTTTTAATTATAACAAGGTCATTTTTGACTCAAATACCCAATATCGACAAAATGACCGATATTAACTTAAATAATTATATAATTTTTATAATGTAATAATAAGTGATATAAAAGGAATAATAAACTTGAAAAAGGTTTTCAAGTAAGTAGAAATTAACTTAATTTTATTATTTAGGAAATTAAAGAATGAACGAGTCAAGTCATACACAAGGTAAGGGAACTTCTTAACCCAATTTCAATTCTTTATGTTAAACTTAAACTTATTCTATTTAAGTCTGATTATGTCCCTATTTTACCTTTTATTTGTTATGTGTTATTTATATGGGTTTTATGGTAATATTTTGGTTACAAAAGGGTAATCAATGAGATTTTATTAATTAAATAGTATTTACTACTTTATAAAGGTGAAAAGTATTACTTATGATAAATTCTTTGTGGTTTACATGTTTTTTTGAAAAACTAATAGTTTTCCTTCTTTGTGTATTCCTTACTTAGATTTTTATGCTCACCCTATGTTTTGAATTTTTTTTCACTAGATTTAAAGGTGAATAGAGTCTAGGATAAGATCAATAAAAGGTTGAGATGTTTAAGAATGAAATGAAACCATGTTCTTTTTTAAATTTTTTTTATGGATAGTGAGTAGAAGTGTCTACTTTGTAAAAATAAAGTTTTTATGTATAATTTATGGCCTAATTATATAAATCTATAAACCTGAAAAGATCCTTAGTGTGAATTATTAACTTAATTCAAGAATATATAATGTTTAAGGCTAGGTCCTTACAGTTGGTATTAGAGGTCAGTTTAGATAACTTCAGAGGTTAGGGTTTTTTTAACCATAAGTGACATAACCATAATGGTTAGCATATTAGAAAGAGTCATATTAATTTTAGATATATTTAATGATTTTAAGATAACATGAATAAATATATCTTAGTATTTACCCTCCTCATAAGATTTTATATTATTATTTTACTAATATACTCACACTGAACTTTTTGGTTTTAGTAAATGACTGGATCTAACATGCACCAAAATAACAATATATGTGAAGAAAATTGTGACAGTTTTCTGAATAAGAAACCAAATTAAATGAGAGATACAATGAGAACTCTTGTGACTATTATCAACTAACTATCTGAAGTCATGACTAACCACCAGAACCTTGGTGAATTTTACAGGGCATTGTATATGCAAGAAATAAATCCTTACGGAAGTTTAGGTAATAATCATAAATTTAAGTATATTAAAAAATATATATTTCAAGGATGTAGAAAGAAACACCCAGGAAAATTCTTCAAAGGTAAAAAAATATAATATAAGTGTGGTTTTTAAGGTCATAAATTAATAAACCTCCATGGAAAAAGGAAGTATTCAGTTGACTCTAGGAATGGGAAAGAAGTTCTTTATGAGGGATCAATTGAATGTTTTAAATGTGGTGTGAATGGTCATTATACAAAAAGATTTATTATGAAGAAGGTTCAGAAATGGGACCATTTGGACCATAAAAATATATGTTTACCAATAGCTAATTCCATTCCAATTGAGGATGAGGAAACTAACAGTAACCAATGAAAGGTATGGATTATTTCTTAGTTGATGTTTTGACATTATTAAATCTTGGGATATGATTCATGATTTTTTTGTAGGAAAAAAGTATTATAGAATAAGTTGGAAAATAATGGTTAATGGATCATTAAGAACGTTGAATGAGTAAGAAGTATACATATAAGGGATTCAAGAGTTATGATAGATTTTAGGATGATGAAATGCTTAAAATTATTAAGGCTCTTTTGATGATGAGATTACTTTGGAAGACATTTTTTAGTATGTGTAACCCTGAAGTTTGATATGTGAAAATTTTATTCAAGAAAGAATTATCTTTTATTCTGTGGAAATAATGGATAACCTTAGGGGTTCATATGATATTTTGTTTTTGAGGTGATAAATGGTTATTACATTTTGGGATGCCAAATTAAAGGTATTAGATAACTTTTGAGGATAAATATGTTATGGTTATTTTTTGAGGAAATTATCGTATTTTTTAAAATGTTATAGGAATGATATGGTTTTATAAAAATATAAAATCACAGGATGGGTGACAACCCATCGCACCCGGTAAGGCCATGGGAATAGAACCCACAACCGAAGGGTAACAAGGGTGCATCGCCTACCACCATCCTACGTGAATTCCCTAGTTAGTATGACTCATTATTTTTAGTTTAATGACTTTATTGATCAAGAATAAGTTGATTTGGGATCTTATGATTTATAAAATGGATATCCTTAGTATACGAAAATTATTTGGTGATTAAGTGATAAAGGTTATTTTGGAAGACATTTTCTCTTTTGGGAACACTATATGCCCAAGGAAAATAGAATACTTTGGGATTTAAATTGAGTAGTAATTGTTGAATTTTGTTTTATAAGAATATATGTTTTTATTCTGGACATATAGAGATTTGGGTTATTTATTGAAATTATTAATCTATCATAGAGAATATGTGATTAGGTTAATCACTTTTTAGTATCAGACTTTAAGAGTAGCCGATGTTATTTGGAGATAAATGTTAAGATTTTTGTGGAATACTATGTGATAAAATCTTTATAAATTATGGATTTTCAAACTTAGTTTGGATTATTTTGAATAATTTTAAATAAAATTGCATATTTAATGGTCTTTTTTGAGCTTTGGGTATTGTTTGTTCAATTTTGGAGATTAAGAGTGTAATTTCTTTTTATAATGGATTATCATTTTTGGGGATTATTTGATCTCGTACTAACCATTTTGGTTTTTGTTAATGTATAAAGATAAGGAAATATATAGTTCATCTTTTTTGGATTATGTGATTCTCTAGAAGTTCATTCTAGTGCTTTAGGTGTGACCATGTCATCATGAATACTCATCGTTTGGAGAAAAGATGAGTTTGTGGTATTAATTTATTAAAGGATGAAGTTCTACTTGAAAGGTAATTATATTTACTTATGTTCTTAGTCAATACCGTAAATAAATTCCTCAAATTTATGAAAAGTTACTTAAAATAAAAACATTTTACATTCACATTTTCTATTGGGGAATCAATGACCATTTAACTCATCACAAGTTTTCGGTTTTCTGGTAGTTAACTTTCTCTTGATCATGTTTTATATCACTCTCCATCAGAATTTGACATTTAGTTTATCTTCCATATCCGTGTTCTCCAACATGGAATCCTAGTGTGTGTTATATTGGGTGACCTTTTTACTTATCTTTATTTCTTTTAAAGTGATATTTTTATAGACACTTTTTTTTATGTGTGACTTTCAATGAAGTTTCTGATCCAAATTTTAAAATTGTGAGGAGGTAATTTCCAAAAGGGGGGAAAGATGTCATGACCCAGGTATCTATAGAATCATAATTTTTTATATCTATTAATAATTATGAATAATTTATTAATTTTAATTTAAAGGGGATTCTTTTTTCTAATAGTGTACTCGACACACAATAACTCGCTTCTCTGAAATCTTACATTGCACACAACATTAAGTTATACTGAAAAATAATACAATAATATTATTATTATTTTAAAAGGTAGTTAACACCTAGACGGTGTAATGACAGGAATGATAGTATAAACTGAATTTTTAAATATGGGTTACACATTTTTAAATGATGATTCATTGATTACCAAATTTATTAGAAATGTAAATAAAATCCAATTGAATATAATGGATGTGTTTTTATGAAAACCTATTTAAAAGAGAATAATTATGTTTCCATATCACACTTTATGGATCTTTATTTAACTAAAAATATATGATATATATTCAATGTAATTTTTTAAATTCAACTTATAAGTTTTCTCCATATGATATAAGAATTAATTCATTTTTTCAGATAAAAGAAGTATTTTTCTAAAAATCCAGTTTTACCGCCTTTTGATGGAGAACATTTTTTAAATATAGTTTTTGACACATTTATATGTTTTATTTTAAAAATATAAACTTTATATTTATAATAGGAACATCAAAATTTACTTTGGATTAAATTTTGGTATTTTCCTGCTAAAGTTCATTTTTTAATGAATAGTGAAAAATACTACATTTTAATTCAAAACTGCCTTTTAATCTAATTTATTTATATAGTTATATTTTACTTTTATATTTTTAAAGTGTAATTGTATAATATTTTTATCACTTAATTCAATTTTCATCATTTGAATTATTTTCACTTTTAAATTGGACATAAACGTATGTCAATATTTTGGTAGTTTTTACTTCTTAAAAACACACTTTTTGGTTTTGACAACAGTAGTTAATTTTAAATTAATTTATGAAACTTCTATGTTTTGAATTTGGAAAAATGGATTCCATATTTGGAATTAGTTGTTTCAAATTGTTTAAATAGGTAAATTGTATGTTTAAACATTATGAATAGTAACTTCAGTAAATATTATATTTGTCATGGTTAAAGGGTAAATCCATTAAATAAGAGTAAAATATAATATTATAAAATATATTAAATTACCTTAACACTTATCCTAACCCTATTGGATGATATATTTATGACCATGGGCATCCTTGTGTTGATTTTAAGACCCCATGAAGCCACTTGTGTGTGAAAATGACATTTAATTACTTTTAATTTAAAGTAAAGGAAAATATATCCTAAACATGTATCTTTTAGTAAAATTTTTTATATGGGGTTATATGAGTTATATTTTAGAATATAAATATTAATATTAAATCTAAAAATATTTCCTACATCATGGTATTTTATTTATAATTTTTAGATGTGAAATAAATAAATATATTTATGACAATGATGATGTTGTGATTACCTTATTAACGAATGATTTAAATAAATGAGATTATAAATATTAAAATAAATTTATTTTGAAACTTTTTATGACATAAATTAATTATAGGGATGAGTATGACTTGTTATATTTTAATTAATTATTTTTTTTTTCAAAATAATCAATTTGGTTTGGATTTTTTTAAAAGTTATGATATGAATAGTATGAAAATTGACATATATGAGTTTTAAAAAACAAATAAAATTTTATTAAATGATATAATAGTTCTAAAAATCTAGATTCGGAAAAATGACTTAGATAATGTTGGAAATTTCATTAATGAACCACTTGAGGTTCTATTGACATTTTATGGTAACTATATTAACCATATATTATGAATATACAAGAAGACATGTTAAAAGTTAAATTAGTTAACTAAGGGTTAAAGCTAAAATATAAGATTAATTTTATGACCTAAACTTGCCTAAAACCCATTTTATCAGATTATTTAGACCCATAATCATATTATATTCTAAATATATCACTTTGGTATTATTATAATTCGAAAATCAATTAATAATAAAATAATATTTCAAGACATTCCTAAAGTGCCCCTCCTCCCTCTTATAAAAGGACACCACCTCTAACCCATTACTCACACCTATCAAGCCTGTTGGCTTGTCAAAATCTGATAAAATAATATCTTAACATTCCTACCTTCCTTATATAAGCCTTTCCCTAGGAATAAGGCAATTCATGAAAGCCCTTTGTCTTAAATCAAAAGAAGTTACCCAATTTAATGTAACATCTTCTCTCAAATTCCTTTACATTATTTTCCTTTCCACTCCCTGTACTCTTATTATTATTTGTTTACATGAAAAAAACAATATCATCAATATAAAATATTTTTTTTGTGAGATTTATTCTAACTAAACTTACACATACCTTCGTATAATGGGTATAGAACACACTGTTTCTTGGGACGACGAACTGCTGCGTCACAAAATGATGATTGTTCAATATTCTCATACCACCTCTTATAGTGGCCATTATTATGGAAATAAAATCATATATTATATATGTGATTTTTATTTTATCTCTATGCTTCTGTAGTTATCATTTATAAAATACCCTTATGCTTTTCATGTTATATAAATAAGATAATTTAATTTGAGGAAGTGCAGGCTACCGCCCCCTCAAAGTGATATGTCTCGTCCATGCCATAAATGGAACATATAAATGATGGAATTAATGAAATTAGGTAACATATATAAAAATGATATTATACAGGAATTATAATATACATATGTATCATTTAGTTTTCATTTCATTAATATGACAAATAAATAAAAGCAGTGTTAATGCGTACGTACGACTTACCGTCTCTATAAACGGTACATTTCATTTATTATCTCCAAATTTTATGGAATATTATAAATAAATATACAATGTATATATATGATATTTAAATCATGAATACTCTTATGGGGATAATTTACTTTTGAGCACATGGATGATTTGTAATTATAACAAGATCATTTTCGGCTCAAATACCCAATATCGATAAAATGACCGATGTTAACATAAATAACTATGTAATTTTTATAATGTGGTAATAAGTGATATTAAATGAATAATAATCTTGAAAAATTTTATGAAGAAAGTATAAATTTACTTAAGTTTATTATTCAGGAAATTACAGAATGAACAAGTCAAGTCGGACATGATGTAAGGGAACTTCTTAACCCAATTTCCATTCTTTGGGTTAAACTTCCACTTCTTGATTATGACGTGATATGATTATGTGAGATATAACTTTTGATATCCTATATTTTATATATACTTTATTTATGTGTACTTATAGTGAATACTCATAATTGATCTATTTTATTTAAAAAATTATCTTTGTAAGGGACTTTGTCTCAATCTCGTTTCATTGAGGCATGTTTTGATAATATACATCTCTTTTTCTTTTACATGGTGTACAATAAACAACTTTGACTTTTACTTTCATTAAAAAATAATATTTTATCTATGAAGTGTTTTAATAAATGAAAAAAGGAATGTTTTTATCATTTGTGGTGATAATGACCTCTCCACCGCCATAATTGTTATTTGGAATCCTCTATAAAACATGATGTTTTTAAAAGGAAAATAAATCCATTATTATATTTTTTGGTGTTTTCATATTGAAAATTGTTTTTGAAATGGATTGAGTATTTCAATATCTTGAAATGATATCTTGTGATTGAAAAATGTTAATATTTTCAATATTTTATGTGTTATGATTATGTAATGGTACTTGGATATTTGACGGGTGGTTACATGATAAACCAAATGAAGGGTGGTTCCATGGTAAACCAAGGATGGGTGGTTACATTATAACCTCCAATGATTTGGGTATGGAAGTTGGACTTATTGATATTTCTTTTTTAAGAATGATTTGTGGAATTCAACCCTATGGTTATTCCATTTAATTATAATTATGTACCAAGTTTACCTTTTATATGTTATGTGTTCATTCTATGGTTTTTATGGTAATATTTTTTGTTACAAAAGGGTAAGATATGAGATTTTATTCAATGAAGAGTATTTACTAATTCATAAAGGTGAAAATATTACTTATGATAAAGTATTCATGGTTTACATGTTGTTTTGAAAAACTAACAGTTTTCCTTCTTTCTACATTCCTTACTGAGCTTTTTATGCTCATCCCATGTTTTGAAATGTTTTTCACAGAATTTAAAGTTGAATAGAGTCAATGATGGTATCAAGTAAAAGTTGTGATGTTTAAGCATGAAATGAAACCATGTTCTTTTTTAAAAATTTTTGTTTTATGGATATTGAGTAGATGTCTCTACTTTTTAAAAACAATGTTGTTATGTATAAGTTATGGACTAATTATCTAAATCTCTAAAACTGAAAATATCCTCAATGTGAATTATTAACTTAATTAAAGATTGTGTAATGTTTAAGGCAGGGGACTTACAGTACATATGATGAGGCATAACCTCAATGGGAAGTTATAATTTACCTACAGAATTTACTTTAATCTCATGATAGTGTAAGGAGGAAGTTTCTAAAGTCATTATTGATACTCATGATCAATTTCTATCCACTAAGGAGAGTCTGATGGGTAATAAAATTTCCCATCTTGAATTCATTAATCTGTATGCCATGTTAGTTAACTTGTAGTCTAATCACATATATATAGTCATCTAAACTATAGAATGATTTTAATTTACTATATGACTTTTCAAGGACATGCTTAATTTCTCTTTTATTGATTCATACTTCACTTAGAAAATTTTTAGGTTATTTATAGTCCTTTTAAAACAATATACAATCATTTAAACAGATATGTACTATTTTATAGGCTTTACCCATCAAATATAACATTCTTTTATCATAATATGTTGAACAAGGAAGATCATTATCTTTATTTAACATATCATTCAAGAGATATAGTAGTGAAATAATTAGGTTGTCACTCTATAAATTATTGGTATTTAAATTATATTGTTTTAGTGTTGATTTCAATGTTAAATTTCTAGAACAACCAGTATACAATGAAATCTTTTCATAACTATTTAAAATTTCAAGTTGCATTGGATAATCATGAATGCCATCTTAAAATAATGTTGTTTTTTCCATAATATGATATGCATAATTATTTATATTTGTACTCAAATTAGACAATCTATAAAATGTATAGTTATCCTAGTCACTTGATATATTCAGTTCTTCCCCATGTTTAGTCCAATATTTACAACTCTGATCTATTCCATGATAGAATAAGCGTTATTCCAAATCATATGAAAAAATTCTTCTCAAATAATAACACAATTATAAAACTCAGTTTATCTAGTGATAGGCTTTATCAGCACTAGATAAAATCACTGATAATGGTTTCCCTTTATTAGTGCTATAAATAAAGCGCTGATAAATGGAGACCCTTTATCAGGGCTTTTTTAAAAGCACTGATAAAGGACCCCATTTTTCACCACTTTTTTTCTAGAAGTGATAAAGAGTATATTTCATAGAAAAAATAATATTTCATTAAAAATAATATATTAATATATAAATATATATAAGTTGATATAAAAATAATATATATATTTTGAAATATGTCTTAGATAAGGCTAAATAGGCATTTACACTTAATATATAAGATATTTAGTGAAAATGAATTATAAAATAATATAAAAATATTATTAATTAATAATTAGCTAATTATTATCAATTAATACTCATTTAATAATAGTTGGATGACATAAAAATTAAATAAATTAATAAAAAGTCTAAGATAAGTTGAATACATGGCTTGAACTTTAAACGACCATAAATTTTGATCCGAGTGTCTGTTTGGTCTCTACCACATATCAAATCGAATCCTGCAATGATATCTATTCCATGGTGATAGTGGAAACCTTCAAACATGTGTTTTGAGGAATAAAAGGAACACATGTTCTCTAAAATTGAGTTTTTAGTCAGAGTATCCCAAGTTTTTAACAATTGATTGAATTTCAGCCTCATTTAAGGGGGTATTATTGTCTTTGGGGGGGGGGGGGTACTGAATTTATTCCTAGGTAATAAATTCATTTTGTTATTATGGTTTTTAAATTTTATCATTTTTCACAATGCAGTTTTATTTATAACTTAATATATCAATATTTTCTTATATTTACTTATAATATATCACTCGTATAAATACATATATCAACATATTTACGTAAAAGTGTATTTATAAATATATAAAATAAATATTTACTATTAATTTATTTAATGTAAAAAATAATACAATTTATTTGACTTATAAAAATGCATTAATATGTATATATATTCCTATACAAGAATTGTATATATATAGACACGTGTGTGACAATAATATATATATATATATATATATATATATTCTAATATATTTAAATAAAGAAATATTTTAAAAATGTTTTTAAAACAATATCTAACCATTTTTTACATTATAAATAAATAAATAAATATATATATACTTATACAAATATATATATATATAATGTTTATATATACATATATGTTTATATTAATAAATGAATATGTATTTATATTATATTTTTGTATATGTAAATGAATATAATATAAAATATATTTAAATAAATATAAGTATATAAATATATATCACACACACACACAAATATATATTTTATAGACGTATTTAAAAATACTTATATAAATATATTATTGAACAATATATATGTCTATATATATATATATAAAGATAAATATCATCAAATAGACAATAAAATAAATTGGTGTTGTGGTAAAGGTGTTCGAGTTCCAAAGGTGAGGTACATGGATCAAATCTAGGCACACACAAGAGGATAGAATTCCGTAAAGCACTGATAAGGGGGGGGGGGGGGTAAGTGCTGATGGGGGGGGGGTCAGAGAGGTTCAAAAAATAATAATTTTACCCCATTATCCGTGCTTAAAAACAATCACTCAAAAAGCCTAACCTTTAACCTCGCTTTGGTAGTGAGAACTTTATAAGCACTGTTAAAGTCCCTTTAATAGCCTTATTAAAAGCCAATTTTGTAGTGGTGTATCAAAATAAACATGAATAAATAATTTGAGAAGGGTCATTTATATTCTCTCTTGAGAACATAATAATCACTTTCACCCCACCCCATAATCTCTTGTTATATGAATGGTATTCATACATTTTATATTCTTGTTTTTCCTATTTTATTCAATAATATTCATACTTAACTAAAATATAAATACACAATATGTATGAACATAATATATCCATTTTTAATAAACATAAATTATATAAATTATAAATTTAAAATTATATGCTTTTAAATTATAATATATATACATATAAAGTATATAAAAAGTAAATATAAAGAGATCATTTTATAAATACATACATAATAACTTTTATAAGAATGTTTACTCTAAATTTATTATATTATGTGTTTACACAATATTTAAAAAAAATATATATGAAATTTTAAATGTATTATTCCATGTGTTCACAACACATAAATAAATATTTTTTTTTGTAAAAATGAATTATAAATAAAATATATTCAATTTTATAAATATAAATATAATAAATAAATAAAAAATCAAAAAATGAAAATATTTAGTTTTAAAATGTATGATTATCAAATTAAATTTTCCTTCATTTTAAATAATATATATAAATTTTATGTTATTAAAAAATATATATTTTAAACAAAAAAATCCATAAAACTTATAGTTTTTGTTTTAAAATATATAAATTAAATTTAATAATGATATTAAAACTATATTTTATTGAACACAAAATAATTATTAGAAACATAAATAATTATTTTTTATTAACAAAACCATATAAAAATTGAAAAAACCCCCATTCTGATAAGTACAAGGACATTATCATTGAACTATAATGACATATTAAAGAATAATTGAATATGATTTAAATAAAAAACTGAGCAATAAAATTTATTTCCCAATCTATATTTAGAAAAATAATTTCAAAATGAAAAGACTGTCATTTAATAAAACTTTCTTTCAAAATAAAACAAATAATCTTTGATCCATGATGATTCACATAAAATATTATGTGTTTAATGAAAAAAATTTACGTGTAGCCTAAAACACCATGTAATTAATCAATAAATTTATGTATGTAGAGTGAATACTATATTTAAACACACAAAATTAAAGAGATAAATTTAATGCACATACAAATAAATATGTACGTGTGTGTGTATGGTGGGTATATAAATATATAAACATATATATAAATAGAAAAATATCTTTTTTTGAACTAAAATAAATAAATAAAAAAAATACACACAAACAGAAACATATTAAAGACTTGTAATTATACACACATACATATAGACATGTGTGTGTTTGTGTGCACATAAGAACAAATATATATAAATATACATATATTTATATGTACATATATATATACAACTATATATTTGGAAAATATATATACATATTTAGTATTTTGATAAAATACATACACACATATATATACACAATGATGATCAATACCGAATTATAGAAAGAAATATATAAAAAAATATAGAAAAACTAGTTTTGATTTACTAACATTTAGATTATGAAAGAGATTCATCAAAAGGATTGTAACGACCGAGAAATTCATTAATGAAAATTCCTCTTAATCTGATTAAATGTATTATTGTGTAAAATGGTTATATAAAATATAATCTTCTTTGGTTTTATGTTTTTAGATTTTTAAAATACCATTAATAATTGTGACCAGTGCTAATATAGCCATTGAACAGTGATCACATGATTAGTATAACTATAGGGCTTTAACAAATCCAATTTACTCAGACAAAGGAAGCGATGACCTCATACCATAGAATTGCCCTGTATGAAGACCATTTTTCAGAGATCAGAAAGGAGGTGGAATTATTGGGATTTGATCTTGACCATGCCCAAGCCGAGATTCAACATGTTAAGCTCGAACGAAACTGCCCATGGGAGAAGTGGAAGTTGATAGAGATTACCACCCGAGCAATGTTATCCAAGCCACCCCAAGAGTCTATCACCATCGCATACCTTACCCTTCGGTCTTATGCAGGTGTTAGAAGGAGTTATGTAACAAGACCTTATAACTATGATTATGTGCATTATTGTTGTATATAATGAAGAATATACATTTATTTTATTATTGTTACTTTGTTAATAGTTTTTAAAGAAAAAATAGTATTTTTAGTTAATATTCAACTTAGAAATCTGTTTTGATTAATTGATGGGCTTTTTAATTAAATAATATTTTAATAAAATATTATTATTATTGAATTACTTTTTATTAAGTATAAATTATCGTATAATTTTTATGAATACAATTTTAATTTTTATTAAGGTTTGAAAGCTGTTTTTGTCAAAACCCATGAATTTTTGATAAATGTTGTTTTTATTTTAAAAGTGAAAATTAAAATATTTAGAAAATTATTTGGATAAAATTAATATTATTTTTGGAATTAGGATGTCAAAATTATCCAACATTTAATTTTTCATAATTTTCTGAGACAGTCTAATTTTTGGTTAAAAATTAAATACCGTTTAAATATATAATGTGTTTTATAACATCATAATGACCCAATAGTGATGAAATAAAATAATATAAACATTATATTCCGCCAGTATATGTTTTACCATTAAAATAATGAGATTTTTGATTTGTTTTATTTATTTTACAATGCCTTAGTGGACCCTCCAAGTCTTATAAAACATTTTAGCATTTTAAATTGATTTCCTTGAGAGTGTGGCTCACCTCCACATATAAAACCCTATAATTTTAAGATGTTAGGCCATTGGAATTATATAATATTGTTTTCCAATCCCCTTTGGAGAAAACCATGGGCTGGTTTATGGTTTTTATTAGTTTAATGTGTGTTGTCCCAAACCTAAATAATAAAGAATTCCCCCTCCTTTCCAATATAAACCCACCCATGCTCCCACTTCCTCTTCACTCAAAGCCTCTTGAGTTCATCAAACCTCTACCCTCCTCTCTCTATAATCCTCCCAAGGTGACCCAAGATCCCAATAATCCTCTCTCAATCCCCTCCCAAGCCTTTGGGATCACACTTCCAATTAAGGGATTTCTTCGTTTCATTTTTTGTCCAAAATTCATTATGTTGTTATGCCCTTTTATTTTAAATTAAAAATGTTGGGGGTATGATTTCTCACCTCCCCCATGCATCCCTATTTATGTTTTAATGATTTCAGACCCATTTTCTTTCTCATTAATTCCTCCCATGTACACCCGTTACCATGCCGAAATTCCATAAGGAATTTCTCTCTCCTCATTTACATTCAAACAATTATTTTATATTATGAATCTAAATTCCATTATATATGTTGTTATAATATGTAACATGATCCCCTTACTATCCATTTAATGTATAATTTATTATATACCCCTTTCACTCTCATTAACCCATTTTACAAATTTATATTTGACGTCGTTATGCTACCGAAATTACACCAAAATTTCCACTCCAAAATCATTGTGTAGTGAATACCATATCCACTCCTCTATAAAAGGTATTCAAATTTATTAACATGTAATTTTTGATTGAGGACTTAAATTTATGTATTCAAAATCTCTTATTCATGGAATAAATTGTAATGTTAATGAACCCATGTTGTATGATCTATGTGGCACACTTATGCATGAAATGAAATGATTATGAAGGGTGCACCCTAATAGCACTCTAGTGCATTGGGTAAAGTATAGTATCATTATAAACCATGTTCAATGGGTGTTTAGTCATGATAATTCAAGTGCAAGGAGGCTTTACTCATGCTTAATGTGCAATGAGGGTTTACTCATGCTCTATGTGCAATGATCCTTGGCTCATGCTAATTCTATGTTAAGTGTTGTTGCCACATTTCCATGTTATGATAATCATGCTATATCATGACTTTATGTTCATGTTCTTTTATGGTCAATTGATATGCCTATTTCCTAAAATGTATTTTATTCTTCATTTTATGCCTTGTTTACTCCCTTACTGAGCTTTATAGCTCACCCCTTTCACATGTATGCCCTCAGGTTATCCAATGCAATGCTAAGTGTGAGGGAATGTTGTGGTTATGTAAAGGGAGTTTTCAACAAAGATGTTGTGTGTTTTATGTCATAATTTGTTATGTAATGTCCCTAATCCCAAAATACACTAGAACTATCGATCTTCTATGTTTTATTAGGTGAATTTTATGTAATAAATGATTTTAAGTGAGTAATAAAGAGCAAGATTGTTATAATTGGTATCAGAGTATAGGTTTAGTTATTTTTGGGATTATGATTAGAAAAACCTAGTGAAAGCCTTATGGATAATAATAAGTATAATAAAATCCTCCCTAAGTTTTGGTGATCATTTATTATGTGGTTTATCATGAAAATACATCCATTCCTGGATACGAGCAGGTAGAGGAAGCTCTGGCACAAATATACCTAGGAGTGAAAACTCTGATAAGGAGTTTCGAGCTTGACCCAAGGTGACCTGGTACACAACAATGTGCCTTGATGCACTCTTGGTTTCGACACTCATGGGTGATATGCATTGGTAAATTCACATGCTTAGTATGAACCATTATTAAGGGAATAAAAAGGCCCCTAAGAATATATTTTAGAAAGTAGATCATGGATAACATAGACTGAAGCCTACAGATTCATAAGTTAAGGAAATAAAATATATTTATAGGTCATCTGTTTTGTCCTTGGATTACCCTTTATGTGTTACCCCTAAATTTCCTTTTATTCCATTCAATGCTCGGTAATAGGAGGACTCAGGCTAACAATCGATGTGAAGATCAATGTGATGACTGTTCTAATGAAATTCCCAATCTGAGGGGAGCAGGAATCGCAAAATTTTTCACAATACTCTCTCAGTTAAATCAATCATTGAATAGAAACATGGGTGAAGAGGAACTTTCAACCCCCCCCAATAAAGAACAAGTAACTATCGAGAGCTTCATGAGACAAAGGCCTCTTACTTTTAATGGATCATCTGATCCCTCAATTGCTAAACAATGGATTAACTCCATTGAAAAGATCTTCTCTATCCTTCAATATTCCGAACAAGAGAATATTATTCTGGCTTCTTATTTTATAGAGGGTGAATCCGATCAATGGTGAACATTGATAAAAAATACAACACTTGAGGAGGAGATCTAGGAATTGGAATAGAAGGATTTTCGAAAGATATTTTCTGATAAATATTTTCCAAGCACCCTGTGACTGAAGATGGAAAGGGAATTACTTTACCTCAAGAAAAAAGATGATGAATACATTGGGGCGTACGATGAAAACTTCACAAGTCTTGAACGATACGCCTATGACTTTTTCGTTACCCCCAAATGCAAGGTTTATTGCTTCTTTGGTGGGCTGAAACCTAGCCTATGAAAATCCCTAGAGATCCGTGACTTCGACAACTATGAGGAAAATGTCCTATGTTCCCTCAATTTAGAAATGTAGATCAGAGAAATTCATGGGTATCATGGGGATAAGAAGCATAAGTTGGAATTCAATTCTGGAAGTCTAATAGATAAATCCAATGGTGCTAAGAAAATATAGCACCACACTTGCCAAAGGTGTGGAAAGAAGAACCTTGGAAATTTCCTAAAGGGGATGAGGAAATGCTTTAGGTGTGGAAGATAATGGAACCTATGCATTAACTGCTGACAAGAAAAACCCACGGCTGTGACAGAGGAGAGGAACACTCCATTCAACTCTCAATGTGTTGTTCATTGATTCAACTACAAATAACTAGGGAACTTTGAAATTCAGTGACCTAATACAAGGGTTTTCGGAGGCAACCAAAAACCTCCAAGGAAGAAAGGGAGATATTATTTCATCACTACCACTGAAGTGAACCCCAAAAATGAAGTGGTGAAAGATAATCTAGTTATTCATTCAAGAATAGAGAATGTACTTTTTTATTCTGGTTCTACGCACTATTTTATATCCCAAAATTTTAATAGAACAATCCCAACACCACAAAAAATCATGGAAGTGAAGATGTAAATGCGTATGTAAAATGGGGAAATCATTTCATCCCATGAATATAACTCCTCCCCTATTATAATTTGTGGATTAAAATTCATAGAGAACCTAATTATACCCCCCTCAGGTGGAATTTGATGCAATTATTGACATGTATTGGCTTTCCCTATATATAGCCAACATAAATATCCATGAGATGGAAATCACTCTCCATATGGAGAATCAACCCCTGATTATATAAAATTGTAAGGAGGAAGATGAATCTTATTTAGCACCATAATCTCAAGTGTGGATATTACTGCCTTATGAGAATGCATATCTTACTCAGATACTTGATTTTAAGGAAGAAAATGTCCTTGAAGACATGCCAATTGTGATGGAATTTACTAAAATGTTTCCCAAGGAATTTCCTGGTCTTCCTTTTAGAAGAGATGTTGAATTATCAATTGACTCTATACCTAGGGAATTTCCAATATCCAAGACTCCATATAGAATGGATATTATGGAGTTTGAGGAGCTGATGAAACAACTATAGGAGAATCTAGATAAAGAGTTTCTATGCCCAAGTGCTTCACCATGGGGGGAACCAGTCTTCTTCGTCAAGAAGAAGGATGGGTCAACGCACCTTTTCATTGATTATCGCGAGATCAACCAAATCATGATAAATAAAAATTATCCTCTACCATGAATTGATGACTTGTTCGATCAGCTGTGTAGAGCACAATAATTCTCCAAGGTGGACTTGTAGTTGGGATATTATCAAGTAATGGTGATTAAGGAAGATATCCCCAAGACTGCTTTTCATACAAGATACAAGCACTATGAATTCATATTAATGCCTTTCAGACTCACTAATTCTCCAGAAATCTTTATGGACTTGATGAATAGGATCTTTATAGATTACCTAGACAAATTTGTGGTAGTCTTTATAGATGATATTATAATATACTCAAAAACCAAGGAGGATCATGAGGAGCATCTAAGAATTTTACAAGAGACCTTTTGAAAGGAGAAGCTCTATGAAAAGTACAAAAAGTGTAAGTTCTAGTTAAAAGAGGTCTCATTCTAGGGCAATTTTGTCACAAGTAATGGGATATATGTGGGTCCCTCGAAGACAGCTACAATAGAGGGATGGCCGAGGCCAACATCGGTAATGGATATCCCTAGATTCTTGGGGTTAGATGGATATTATCGATGATTTGTGAGAAATTTCTCATGATTGTCCAACCCTTTACCATGCTAACTTGGAAGGGAGTAAATTTTTCTTAGAGTGATGAATGTGAAGAAAGATTCAAAGAGTTGAAAATGAGGCTTATTACTGCACCCATTCTCACATTACCCACAAGTGGAGTACTTTTTGTGGTATTCAGTAATGCTTTGAAGAAGGGAATGGGTTGTGTGTTGATGCAGAATGAAAAATTCATTGCCTATGCTTTAAAAAAATTGAATGTTCATTAGTAAAATTATCCAACACATGATCTAGAGTTGGATGCGAAGATTTTTTCTTTAAACATTTGGTAGAAATACCTCTTTGGGGAAAAGTGTGAAATATACATGGATCACAAAAGCCTCAAATATATATTCACACAGAAAGAGTTTAATATGCGCCAATGAATATGGTTAGATCTGATCAAAGATTATGACTACTCAATCCATTACCACTCTAGGAAAGCAAACAAGGTGGAAGATTCTCTAAGTATAAAGGATCCAATGATTCTATCATTGATGAGAATGAGACAAATCCAATATTTATAGATTAGATGAATATGAACATGAGAATTATAAAGAAGGGAACATCATCAATCCTTTTAAAAATTATTACTCAACTATCTCTTTTGGAAAGGATAAAGGATGCTCAAAGAAAGGATGTGGAAATTATGAAAATGGTGGAAGCTATCAGAAATGGGAAATCCTTAGAGTTCATGGTTGACAAAAATGGAATTGTGATATTTGGATCACAATTATGTGTACCATCCAATCCAGAGATAAAAAAGGAGCTTCAGAATGACACACATAGCGAAACCTTATCTATTCACCCGGGGAGCACATAGATGTATTGGGATATCTGAGAAAACATTTGGTGAGACAATATGAAAAGGGAAATTTCAAAATATACATCAAAGTTTCTGGTACGTCAGAAAGTGAACGCCAAGTGGAAAAAGTTTAAGGGGATGATGCAACCACTACCCATTCCAACATTGAAGTGGGAGAAAATTACCACGAAATTTGTCACTGAACTTCTAAGGGCATCCCGGGGAAACAATTCTATATGGGTCATTGTGGATCATCTTACAAAGTCAGCTCACATAATGGTGATTCGAGAGGACTTCTCATTGGATCAACTTGCACGGATTTACATCAAAGAAGTGGTAAGGCTGTATGGAGTACCTCTATCTATTGTATTCAATCATGATACTTGATTCAACTCAAAGTTATGGAAAAGTCTCCAACATTCTCTATGAACTAAACTGAACTATAGTACAACCTATCATCCTCAAACCAATGGCTAATAAGAGTGAATTATTCAGACACTGGAAGATATGTTAAGATCATCTCTTATGGACTTCAAAAGAGGATGAGACCAACATATTCCACTGGTTGAATTATACTACAATAAAAGTTTCCACTCAAGCATCTGAATGGCATGATATAAATACCTTTATGAGAAATAGTGCAGAACACTAGTGCATTGGGATGAAGTCGGTGAGCTTAAGAAGCTAGGACCTGAAACGGTCGAAGAAATGGCTGAGAAGGTGAAAACCATTCAGAATCATATCAAGGAAGCCCAAAGACGATAGAAGAGTTATAAAGAAAACCTCTGACGAGACCTTGAATTCAATGTTGGGAGACTTGGTATTTCTACACATATCTCCGTGGAAGAAGGTCATGAGGTTGGGAAAGAAAGGGATGTTAAGTCCTAGGTACATCAAACCCTTCTAGAATCTTGATCTTGTTGGGGTTGTGGCCTGTCGACTAGAACATCCACCTACTATGGCCAAGGTACATGATGTATTTCATGTATCCCTATTAAGGAAGTACATACCAGACCCTTAATAGGTACTCTATTCATAGGTAGTATAGTTATTGGATGATCTTTCTTACGATGAGAAACCAGTGAAGATCTTAGATCGTAGAAAAAATTTATACGAAATAAGACAATGCCCCTCATTAAGGTGTTATGAAAAAACCACAAGTTTGAATAAGCAACATTGGAATCAGAATAAGTGAGAAAGAAAAGTTACCCACACTTTTTTTAGTGTGGGAAAAGGAAATTTTGAGGGCGAAATTTATTTAGGGGGACAGATTGTAATGACCCAAACTTTCATTAATGAAAATTCCTCTTGATATGATTAAATGTCTTATTATTTAAAATAGTTTCTATAAAATATGAACTTATTTGGTTTTATGTTTTTTGGATTTTTAAAATACCATTAAGAATTTTGACCATTGATAATATATCCATTGAACAATGATCACATGATTAGTGTAAATATAGGGCTTTAACAATTCCAATTTACTCAGAAAAAGGAAGTGATGGTCTCATCCAATAGACTTTACCCATATAAAGCCAATTTCTCAGAGCTCAGAAAAGAGGTGGCATCATTGGGCTTCACTCTTGACCAATCCCAAGCTGATCTTCAACTTGTTAAGCTCAAACGGAACCTCCTATGGGAGAAGTGGAAGTTAATAGAGATTACCACCCGAGCGATGTTATCTGAGCCACCCCAAGAGTCTGTCACCATTGCACACCTTACCCTTCAGTCTTATGAGGGTGTTATAAGGGTTTAGGTAACAATACCTTAACACTATGATTATGTGCATTATTTTTTTATATAATAAATAATATTCATTCGTTTTATTATTGTTACTTTGTAAATAGTTTTTAAACCTCAAATAGTATTTTTAGTTAATATTCAACTAAGAAATCTATTTTGATAAATCAATGGATTTTTGAATTAAATAACATTTTAATAAAATAATATTATTATAAAATTCATTTTTATTATGTATAAATGATCGTATAATTTTTATGAATACAATTGTAATTTTTATTAAGGTTTAAAAGATGTTTTTGTCAAAACCCATGAATTTTTGATAAATGTTGGTTTTCATTTTAAAAGAGAAAATTCAAATATTTTGAAAATTATTTGGATAAAATTAATATTATTTTTGGAATCAGGATGTCTAAATTATCCAATAGTGAATTTTTCATAATTTTCTAAGACAATCGAATTTTTGGGTAAAAACTAAATACCGTTTAAATTTATAATGTGTTTCATGACAACATAATAACCCAATAGTGATATAATAAAATACTATAAACATTATGTTCAGACAATATATTTTTTACCATTAAAATAATGTGATTTTTGGTTTGTTTGATTTATTTTACAAAGCCTTAGTGGACCCTCCAAGTCTTATAAAACATTTTAGCTTTTTAAATTGACTTCCTTGAGAGTGTGAGTCGCCTCCACATATGAAACCCTATTATTTTAAGAAGTTAGGAAATTTTACTTATATAATATTTTTTTCCAGTCCCATTTGAAAAAAATAGTGGGTAAAAACCATTGGATGGTTTGCGGTTTTGATTAGTTTAATGTGTGGTGTCCCAAACCTAAATAATAGAGAATTCCCCCTCCTTTCCTATATAAACCCACACCAAGATCCCACATCCTATTCACTCAAAGACTTTGGATTTATTCCAAACTCTTCAATCCTATCCCTATAATACTCCCAAGGTGCCCTAAGATCCCTATAATCCTCTCTAAATCCTCTCCCAAGCCTTTGGGATCACACTTCCAAGTAAGGGATTTCTTCCTTAATCTTTTTGTCCAAAATTCATTATGTTGTATGCGCTTTTATTTTCAATTAAAAATGATGGGGTATGATTTCAAACCTCTCCCATACTACCCTATTTATGTTTTAATGATGATATACCCCTTTTATCTCTCATTAATTCCTCCCATATACACCCGTTACCATACCGATATTCTGTAAGGATTTTCTCTCTCCTCATTTACATTCAAGCAATTATTTTATATTATGCATCTAAATTCCATTACATATGTTGGTATATTATGCCCAATGATCCCCTTACTATAAATTTAATGTATAAATGATGAGATACCCCTTTCAATCTCATCAACCCATTTTACAAATTTCTATTTGATGTCGTTACGCTGTGGAAATTACACCAAAATTTCCATGCCAAAATCATTGTGTAGTGAATACCATGCCCACTCCTCTATCAAGGGTATTTACCTTTATGTACATGTAATTATTGATTGAGGACTTAAATTTATGTATTCCACATAACTTATTCATGAAATGAATTATGATGTTAATGGATCCATGTTGTATAATCTATGTGGACCACTTATGAATGAAATTAAATGATTATGAAGGGTGCACCCTAATAGCACTCCAATGCTTTGGTGAAAGTATAATATCATGATACGTCATGTGTATTGGGTGTTTACTCATAATAATTCAAGTGAAATGATGATTTATTCGTGCTTCATGTGAAATGAGGGTGTACTCATGCCCCATGTGCAATGAGCCTTGGCTCATGCTAATTCAATGTTAAGCGTTGTTGCCACATTTCCATGTTATGATAATCATGCTATATCATGCCTTTATGTTCATGTTATTTTATTCTCCATTGATATTATTATTTACTAACATGTATTGTAGTATTCATGTTATTCCATGCTTACTCTCTTACTGGGCTTTATAGCTCACCCCTTTCACATGTATGTCCTTAGGTTATCCCATGCAATGCTAAGTATGAGGGAATGCTATGGTTATGTAAATGAAGTTTTCAATAATGATGTTGTGTGTTTTATGTACTAAGTTTTTATGTAATGTTCTTAAGCCCCAAATACACTAGACCTCTCAATCTTCTATGTTGTATCAAGTGAATTTTATCTAATAAACCAGTTTAAGTGTGTAATAAAGAGTAGGGTTGTTATAAGGATTACATAAAAAGTCTATAGAGGTTGGATTATATGAGAGTTTGAGGAGGATTGGGTCTCAAATTTGTAGTTAGGTATGTTTTTATAAATGTGGTAAGGATTTTATCAAAACTTATTAAAATTAACTGATTAAATGTACATTTATCAGTGCTAAAATGAGTAACACTATTAAAGACTTATTTTATTAGTGATAATCTTATCATTGATAAATCCTTACTTTTATGAGAAATAATTTACAAACTAATATATCCATTTCTTTATGAGTTCTAAAACATGCACTAATAAAATAATGAATTTACTATCTATTAATAAATATTAAAACATATTTATTATTTCATGATATATAAATATTCATATGTTTATATTAAAATATATGTATATGTTAATGATTTCTAAGAATATGTTATAATATTATTAAAAACATTTATACTATTTTAAAATTGTTAATAATGTTTAAAAAATTAATATATTATTAATTATATTTAGAAAACTATAATTATTATAAATTATATATAAAAAATATTACTTATTAAATAAATATATAAACATTTTTTAGAATATATTACTAATTATTAAAATGTAAAGAGAAAAATATAAATAAAAATAGAAATATTTAAATAAATTTACACTAAATAATTAATATATTGATGTATATATTATTATTTAACTATTAAAAATATTAATAAATAATAATTATGTTTTATTATTATTATTTATATTTAAAAAATATTATTAATTATATAAATGAATAGATATAGTTTTTGGTATATATATTATTAATTTTACAATAGAATGATTAAATATAATAGTATTAATAATTGAATAAGAAAATATTTATATTAATTAATGATTATATAGATATATATTTTATTAATTATATATACAATTTAATTATTTATTGATCATATTTTGAAATATTATTAATTATATAGATAAATTAATATTTTTTTTAAATATATCATTAATTATAAAAAAGAATAATCAAAATAAAAAATATTAATAATTATATTTATAAAAAAATATAGAAAATATATATTACTAATAACTTAAATATAAAAATTAAATTTATCAGTTGTTTTATTCAGAAAAAATATTTTTCACTAATATTTATATTTAATTTTTTATTTATATTATATTATATTTATTAATTATATATGTATGAAAATTTAATTTTATAATTCTAGATAATAATTCATATTTTAAAAATATCATTAATTGAAAAATTTATAATTATACATATAATATTAATTATATGATAATTTCTATAGAAAATAATTTTAATTATATTTGAATAATATTAACATAATTATATTTTAAATAATAATTAGAATTAAAATATTAGTTTTAATAATATAATAATTTATAAATATGAAAATTGCTAAATTTATATTTAAGTTTAATTTATTAATTCATTTAAAAATTGATGTTGCATTTTTTAAATTACTCATTTATATATTTATAATTTTATTTTTTTCACATAAAACCACACCCACACCCACACACACTCTCTCTCACACACACAAATATATATTTATAACCTAAGGGCATGTGTGTGTGTGTGTATATGTGTATGTTTATATGGTGAGTGAACAAATATATGTGTGTGTGAGTGTTAAACTACATATAATGTGAATAATATTAAATTTGATTATATTTTTTATATTAAATAATATTCATTTTAAAAAAAATTAAATTATTAATTACATAAATAATGATAATATATATGTATATAAAATTTTTTATTTAAAAATTTCTAAAATTTTAAAAGATAAATTAATTAATTCCTCTAAAAATTAATGTTACATATCTTTCATTATAATAAAAAAATATAAAATAAACTTTATAAATAAATATTTTATTAGTGAAAAAATAGACATTGATAAAATAAACTTTTAACAATATAAAAATGCACTGATAAAGGTCAAACATTTATCATCGTAATGATTATTATTTTAGTAATGAAAAAAGGTTTTTTCATTTTTTAGTGTTTTTAAAGTAGGGAAATAACCCATCAAAAAAGGAAAAAAACAAGGTTTTGTGTATTGTGAAACTCTTACATTTTTCTTGACTAAGGGTCTATACATTGATGCATAAACCACCAAATTCCCTTTAATTTAGTAATAAATCATCAAGTTGTCATCCTTGAAACATAATATACCCTAACAGATCCTTCCCATTTCACATGATGGCAACTTATTTTTTCTTTAAAATGAAAAACTCATCACATTTATCTATTATGAATAGAGTAGTTCATGCATGTTTACTCAGTTGAAAACTCAATACCATCACAATCTCAATTTTTTATTATTAACCTACAACTCAACATGCATTCTACAAGAAACTATGTTACAACACCACTAAAAAAATGATTTAAACCACCATTTTTTCGGTGCTTTATTAAAATCAATTATTGTAACTCCCCACCGCCTATGAACACTAATTAGAGCCTGGACTGTTAGTTGATATTATACCTTAGATATTCCTCCCCATACACCAAAGGCTATCTATTAATATTATAAGTCTATGGTGGTATGGTGGGGAGACTATACCTACATATCAGAGTAAAACAATAATAGAAATAAAGGAAATAATATAAAAAAACAAATAAAAATCAAATATTAGAGAGGAAAATTCCAAAAATAACTACAATAACAAATGTTATAAACATGGAGTATTTCATACGCGCCACAATAGATCCCCCAAGGGTGGATCATAAAAATGTAAAAAAAAGTAAAAAAAATAAACTAATACTATAACAAAACCCCATTAGTATCAATCTTATCTCGGTACCATCATATATACTCTTCTATGACATTCCAAAAAAAAAACATCATGAAATGGGACCTTTCCCTAAAACTATAACCTATTACCAAAAGTGACTTTTTTTGGGTACCTAGGTGCCATTGAGGCCCAATAAGGGTATGAGTACAAGTTAGTATGCCTCAACCAATGACATCCCTAAAATAACCAGTCTATACTAAAAGGGAATGCAGTAGTTCCATAGATAAATAATTTAATAATTTAAAATAATTTAAAAAAGTAGTAAACAACCATTGATTCCCAGGTTCCATAGTGACATCTGAGACTAGTCCATACCATATTCAATCCTTAGGTCCATGACCCCGATTCAGTATACATTATTTAGCCAGTTCTGGGGTTCTTTTGAAAATGTCATGATGATCATGCCTCCCAATAACCAATCCATTTTTTCCCTGCATACATGATAAAGTAACAAGGAACTCCATTAATTAAGAAATTACAGACATAACTATCTAGTAATTACATGACATAATAGAAATATTTCATTAAAATACATTTACAAGACCTTTTAGGTTTCATGTTTTATAGAATTCAGAAAAAATATTCACTAAAAAAACTCATTTACTTTTTTCAAATGAAAATTGTTTTTACACTATAAGAGAAACTACTTAATAAATAATGAGACTTCAAATCCCCCACAAATTATCCATATAATAAACTATTCTATATATTACATACTTTTTTTATCTTCATAACACAGTAAATGGAAACATTAGAAAGGGGTATTTTTAGATACTCAATAAGGGTAAACATAAGAATTAACAATCAAATATCTTAAGTGAGTATAATATGAGAATATAAGTATACTCAAAAAAAAATTTACCCAAAAAATAAAATATCATAACACATAGAATAAGTCTTAGGATATCATAATACATGATTCAAAAGAGTATGGAAATATGATTCAATAAAAATTAACCAAGATAACATAATATAGTCATAAAAATAAGAATATAACTATAATATATTACAAATATGGCATAAACATAAGCATAGAAAATATTCTGAACAAAGGTTACCACAACACATTCACAAATAGTTTTTTTGAAAAAATCTTGTTTCATCTCATTCACATGAAAAACTTGTGAATAATGCTTTATGTATCAGATTCACACAAAACAATTTTGAAAAATTCTTCTCAAATATCATTCACACAACAATTTTTTTAAAAAAGCTTCCTCCATCTCATTCACATGATAAACATATGAACAAAGATTCTCAAATATCATTCATTAAACACTTTTTTTATTATATGAAACTAAACCTTTACCATTGAATTGGATTATGGTGTAGGACCCTAACCATTATCATCCATACATATGTGTGACATTTAAAATCAATAATAATTATTTCATAGATAAACCATGGAAAAATAATGTGTTTCCTAAACATCAAAATAGAAATCATTCACTTTTTATAAAGACCCCATTGAAATAAAATGGGTTTCATAAAACATAAAAATGGTATAAAATAACATCATCAATTAAATCATTTGAAATAAAAAACTTGATCACCCAAAATAATCAAATAATAAAAGAAAATATAGTTTGAAATGTAAAAAATAAATCCATCCGAGATATATCATTTTAAGATAATGAAAAACAAATCAATAAAATAGATTTTTTTGAAATCATTTTTATTCATCATTATAAAAGTCTTAGTTATGATCCTTTTCTAAAAAAGTCACATTTTTTTAAAATAAATGAAAAGAAAAATTTTATGGAAATGGGATTAGATCAAAAAATATTTTTCCCCAGAAATATAGGGAAAAAATAATTTAAAATGGAAAATTTAGTGAGCATCGGGTAAAGATAATCAAAAATAAAACATATAACTCAAAGGAAGAATATTGAGTTACCAAAACCCTTAAAAGTTGAGAATTATTTAAATAAAATTATTATGAAAGAGAAAAAATTTAATTGAGATTAAATTACCATGAATAAAAATTTAACTTTATTATATAATATCTAAAATTGGTTGTACACACACCACATAAATGGAACAAGGTGCATAATACAAAACATGTCTCAAATAAAGGAATTTGAGATGAAAAACTATTACCTTAAGCTTCCCCTAACTCGAAATTTATATAAAATATTTTATAATGAACATAACTAACTTAATTATATTATAAAAAACCTTATACAATTGTAATTTCCTTTATAAAAATTATTTATATTCATTTATTATGAATATATTACTTATTTCTAGTTATTTTAATGAATGAAAGTTAGAATGATCATTTTTTTGTCTTATTCAAATATCAAGGAAAAAGAGTCAATTATTACCAAGTGGTTTCAAGATCATCATTCATTGATTATTAAAGATATAATAAACATATTTTCTTCAATTATCACTTATGTGTTATTTTGAAATTTTTTAATAAATTAATATAGTTTGTGAAAATAAAAAACAAGATAAACTAGTTTTCACATGTTTATAGTTCAAAAGGTGATATATTAATAAATATTTAAAATATAAAAAACCCCTTTAAATAACCAATAATAAATTTTAAATTAATTATTATTATAGGATATTTTAATTATATAATAAAAATTAATCATTCATAACATTAATATCATAACAACATCCACGTAGGTGGTAAAACCAACACAAACGATAATGTTTTATAATGTATTATTGAGTAAAGTAATGTATTTAGATAATGATATTATGACATATTAAGAAGATTAAAATTGTAATAATTATCATATATTATAAATACCCTAACTCTAGTAATTCGGATCCAGTGTATACTTTATTACATTGGCACTAGATACAAGGTATCACATCCCGAAGGACCAAATAGTTTAGTTAAATTGGTAAACTAAATTAATAATTTAAATTAACATTACATTTTAAGCATAAAATACAAAATTTATTTTCTTTGAGAACACCCTTACTCCCTTTTTTATATCCCTACATATATATCACAAAAAACATCATAGTATCCTTGGTAAAATAAAAGATAATAAAGGGGTGAGATTCAATGCTCAATATGGGTATGTCTAAAGTGGAAGATATCATGAATAAATAATAATAATCAATATATAATGGTAAATAACTAAAACACATTCCATTTAATCAACTCACTGAGTATAATATGGTAGAAATAAATGATTATCAAGTAAAACCATATAAATAATCACACGAGCTTAAAACTTATCCGTGAATATTTTAACCAATCAAATAATCACATGGAAATCAATAACTAATATCATAATGAGGGAATTCATATTTATAGAAATCTAAAACTATAAAGACCTTTCATAAGAAAATTTAAATCTATAGGTAGAAACTCGTCATATTTGGTTAATTGATTTGTCACATGAGACCTGTCAATGTATCAGGGGACTATCTATAACCAGGACCCACCTTCCACTTAGTAATTCTAATGAATTCTTGATATAAAAGGGGTGAAACATAATCAATATAAATATTTATTTAAAAAGTGACATATGAAATGTTAATACTTACCCAAATCAAATAAACATAATCATAAACCTTCCAAAGTAATATATTGAATATTAATAAAATTATACATCATCAGTTAAACTGATCATAAACCATCCAAAGAAATAATATGGATGATATTAATAAAACATATCCCCAGTGGATCACAATTCCAATAAATTTTTAACGGTGTTGATTAATAAAAATACCATAAGAAGGTAATTAGAAATATTTTTTAGGAAATAACCTTTTCACTTTTGAAAATATTTTTTAAACAAAAGTTTCAAAAAATATTTTGAAAACTACATTTTAATATTTTTAAAATAATATTTAAAACATTTATTTATCATAAATGCATAAAATTTAGTCCATGTCATACATGTTAAAAAAACATCCCTTTTACATTTTTGGTAAAAGCCCCAGATGCCTTGTTTTGAAAATTACATGAAGATTCATTTCATTTTTTATAATGTCAAAATAGGGAAAAAATTATTTAATAAATTATTTCCAAAATTTTAAAAATATTTTTGAAAATATTTTTATAAAGAATATAATTTGATGAAAAAAGATCCTCGACTGAAGAGATAAATAAAGTTGGATTTTCTTAAAAATAATTTCTCATTCATTTTAAGTACAAAAGAGTGGAAAGATGGTATTATTAATTGAAATAATTCATGAATAAACATTGGATAATAATATATAATTATTTTAATATATAAATTTCAAGTTATTCTCATAAGGCAAACTTAATAAAAAACAATATTCAATAATTATTAGATCGTAAAACCAACCCTTAACACTTTGGTAAATTTTGAATCATAATACTTATGAAAGAAATAAATTCAAATGAGATGTTAAGTAACTTGAATATAAATATATTTAAGATATAAAATATCAAAAGGGAAATTATATACACTACATATAGGAATAAGTGGTGAATATAACATATGTCTCATGAAAGTAAAAGTGAGATGAGAAACCCATACTTAAGGTTTGAATTCAATAGAATGTGCCCAAAACTCTTGTATAATAAATATAGGTTTATTATAAATATATTGAAAAATAATTATTATTTATATCATACCATATATTATTTAATTATATTATTTTATCACCCGTTTATTAATAATTCATTGTTAAAATCACTATTGGGGTGAGAATTACTTCGTTTTTCATGTATGTTTTAGTTCATTAATTTTGATCCTTTTAATTTAATCATGTTTAAATCATTTAAATAATGTTAAAAATTATATCAAAATTATATATATTTATTTATATTAATCTATTAAAATTATAGATAGAAAATATATTACACCGTTCATAGAGATGGTAGACCATATATACGCTTGAATGTTGTTTCCATTTTCCTCGACGATTAGAAAAAATGAAAATTAATATTAAATAATATTTAAAAAATCATTAGTATATCATATATATAATGTATATTAATAAAATATACCCTTATTACCACCCATGTGAGTATTAAATGAAAAACATTTCACATCTCTACATGGAGGTGGTAGTCCACACATATGCATGAGTGAAATTATTCTTTTATAAAAGATTAGAAGGTAAAAATTTAGATTTCATGCTATATTTTATAAGTATGGTTTGATAATAAATATCACACATTTTCATTAAATTTAACCTTACAACCTTTCATTTAAATCGTAACCAAAAAAATAATAAAATTACTTCATGAGGCAGTAGTCCACCGCACACACGAGCATTGTTATCATATCCCCCATAGAATGGGAAGTAAAAAGTTATATATAGTATAATAATTAAATATTTATATAAGTTTCATAAATATAATATAAATATGTTAAATAAATCATTATATTCATCCTTTAAAATTGGTTACGGAAAATGAACTACATCGGTTCGTGAGGCTGTAGTCCGCTGTACACACAATCAATAATTTTGTTTCCCATTTGATAGAATTGGTGATGGATATGGGTTATGTAATTAACATAATAAAATATTAGTATATATTAGATACTAGTGTAATTATATTATCATAGTTGAAGAAGGTTTGAAGTAGTTGGAAGAATAAATAAAACAAATATGTATGTTTAAAATTTTACATCTTTTTCAAAGAGCCTCTTTAAGATTATGCCTAAACACTTCATAGGAGTGAATAATAAGAAAAATAAGGAATATATGATGTGGGGATGGAATTAATTAATGTATTTTGTTAGGTCTTGGATGAACCAAAGTGTTTTTTAAGTGTGAATAAGGGAGTAGAGGAGGTGAATTTTTATAAGTGGGAGAGATGACTCACATGGAAGTTTTGAAAATATAAAGTGACAACCATGTTTTTATCATTCCAAAAGATTAAAAAAGGGTCATTCTAAAACTATAGTAATTATAGGGTTGGAATATTTCCATAAAATGGGTTTTATACAAGCTATAGTTCTTTTATAATCCGTATCTTCTTAGTTTAACCCCAAGTAAACCCATTTTTTTACATTAATCATGGTAATTAATTTTTTCAGGTTTCACTATTAATTGTGGAACCAATTAATTTTAAATTATTATATAATATAAATTATTCTTATTACAAATATAGAATTAATTTTTACAAATCTAATTCATAGAAGTGACATAATTCAATTTAAAATTAAATCACAGACACGATGAAAGACCAGTTTTCCAAAGAGAAAATTCCCATAAGTAGAGAATATTTTAATATGAAAATTCAATTTAAAAATGATTAAAATGATCTAAATTAGTTAAATTTTAATAAAATTTAACTTATTTTTCTAAAAAAACATATAATTTTAATTGATAAATAATTTAAATGAAAAGATAGTTTTTAATATAAATTAGTATTCTTCACTATTTATAAAAAATTATTCTTTTCTGGAAATTTTTAAAAATTCACCAAAAGATAATTTTCACATATAAATTTAAAAATTTAGTTTATTTTTTCAAATAAAATTTTTATATGTGTTAAAAATTAATTTTTAACTATGTGTGCAATGTGGGAATAAACCACTTTTTTTAGAAAAAAATGTTTTTTAGAAAACATTTCTTTTTCTTTCAAATGCTTCTGATTTTATTTCTAATAAAAATAAAAACATTATATTTATATTATACTTGTGTAAACCATATAATTTTTATAATTTAGTTAGTTGTATTAATACACACTAACTTCACATTTAGGTTATAATGTTCATGTTTAAATAATAATATTTTAAAAGAGTATCATATTTCATTCAAACCAAGTGTCTCATGCATTGAAAGCTGTCGAAGAGATTGATATTATTTAGAATGAAATATATTGTAATGTATCGGGGTGTTACATTATATTCTAAGATTTATGTTTCTTTTCATATATGCTATCAAATAGGATGTACCTCTTTTAACATCACAGGGTGCTATATTCTACCCTCTATTAAATAAATTTCATCCTCATAATTTAATATTGATCTCGATAAACAAGAGTTTCAAATTTAAAAATACCTTTCATGAAATAAAAAATTGTGAGAAGGGTTAATAAATCATCCTCTTTATAAGAGATAAATTGAAGTATGAAGTTCATATGAAATAATCACATAACTAGGATTCCAAGTAGGATAACATTGGTTGGATGAAAAGATATAGATATGGAATAAAAACATAAATAATCATTGATAGTGATAGAGATAATTGATTATTATGAAGTTGGTAATATAGAGGAGGTTGAAAAGAAAAAAACCATAAATCTTTAAAGGGTGAAAAGAGTATCAATTAATCATAAATGAAAGTATTTTGATAACATTTTTGTTTCAAGATATTTTTCCTAGAGTTAAAGAATTATTTTACTATATAATAATATAAGGAAATATACTTACTTTATATATTTATATTTCATAAATACAATTTCATCCTTCATTTGTTCTTCAATAAACTCCCACTTCAACTCTAACTCCAAGAAATGAATATCCAAAAATTAATTTTTTATTTTAAAAGCACAAAAATTAACTTTTATCAGATCGTAAGATCCATAAAATAGTAAAAAGATATTCCTTATATATTTAATAAAACAAAAATTGTTAGAAAAAATTATCTAATAACACCAAAATATCAAATTAATCTATTATATTAATATTTAACCTTAAAGATCATTTAATATTTGTCTATCCAAATTCAAAGTCCAAAATTTTTGAAGGACAGTTACTAAATCATCATTATATTCCACAGAAAATATAAAGTTGATTTAAATTTCACATTCTAAATATGTGAATAACTTTATCACTATAAAACCTTAATGATAACCTCAATGGATCCCAAAATAAAGTCTCATATTGTCAAATATATTCCATAAATCCAAACAATAAGTAAACTCCAAAAAAGATTGCATAAACTATCAAATCACTAAAAAATTCAATGTCATTAATACTATCGCATAATCATATATTTTTCATTATTATCTAAAAATTGAGCACATGTTAAGGGTTATCTTCTCTCAATAACCTATTTTCCAAAAATATGAACTTACCACAAAAGCAATTTTCCTAGTCATCAGTACCATTCAACATATGATCTCAAATACTAAAATAAAAGAACTGCAGTATAATCCTTAGAAATTTAATAATTATTGTAACCATATTTTCATTGATAAAATAATTTTACAACATATATCTTAAATCCAAATACAATCACATTAATCATTCCACGTTTCCTATATCAATATCATAATCTTGACCTCTATCCCTAATATTCTTCCAGGGTATATTCCCTTGAAACTTAGGAAATTCATTTGTGTAGTGCCCCATATACTTATAGTTGAATCACTGAACATCACTAAATTCTTTCTTTCCCTTTAAATCATGATCATGGGGGATATTATCTCCATACTTATAGAAAACTCTCATTAACTTCAAGAAAGTACTAGGTTGATTTTATCTATAATTGTCACATGAAGGAAAATCTATATTTACCTCATCTCCATTATCTATATTTTGTGATATAGCACTATTATTATAATTATTCCCTTATAATATATAATACTTATTGAATTATTTCTTTGTATTTATACCATATAATACTATGTCCTTGTATGATGAGAAAGTTTTAAATAATAGTTCCCTTTGAAGAATTATCTTAATACCATAAAGGATATAATTAATCTTTCTATTTATATTATGTATGTTGTACATAACATGAATTTCAAAACTTGTAAAGTTGGTTTCATACTTATAAACATTTTCATATTTCTTTTGTCTTAGATTCAAGAATTGTATTTCCACATTGACTCATTTCTCATGATGAAAATATTTTTCCAAGAAGAGTACCTTAAAATCCTTCTATTCCATGTTTTATATTTCTTCATCATCCTTAGTGTTTTGAATAAATTACCAAAATTTATCCACATATATTGAAAGACAATAATTTTCCATGTTGTATTTATCTATTTTAATGCTTCCCAAATATATAAATATATTCTATAAAGAACTAATCCATTTTTTCATCTTCAAATTGATTTTTATTCCCACTGAATGATGGGGGTTACTAACACAATTTAACATTGTTACATTGAATGGTGTATCAATTGGTTTGTTTCTATATGAAAGTTTATTTCTCATAACCTGAGTCAACTTCCCCAATATGTTTATAATTTCTTTAGATCCTGTTCAGATCCATCTTCAGCTTTATTATCTTTCCTAAGAGGGAAATCTATACCTGAGGTACACACATTGATACGATTCCCATTCCATTACCTAGATTCCATTTATAAATAATGGAGTACAATATATTATTTCATAACATTATGAAACATAATGTATAATTCCATTACTAGTGAAATACTTAACATTAATTGAAAAAAACATGCGCAACTAATATAATAATCTTAAAGATGATTTCTTTGATAACATTTTTGAATCATAAAAATATTTTTAAACTCTTTATAGTGTGTTTTAATGAAAATATGAATTTTACTAGGAATATCCCATAGGAGTGTCAAACTATGTGTGTGGTAAATCCCATTTTCATGTACTAGGTAATGCTCAGGTCAAGCTCGAGGTTTCTTTTTCAAAGTTATTACCCATAGGTACCTCTATTACAGAAACATATCTACTTGTAGTATCAAGAAAGAGATGCATTTATAGGAAAAACCACATAATCTATACCTTACTAAAACTTTTGGATGTTCTTATATACTTATCCTTAAATTTATATCACAGGGTTATGTCCCCTAATATATGTTTTTTATAAATATAGTTCCCAAGATTTCTACTAAACTTTATTTGATACCAACTATAAATACCATATCTCTAATAACCTATACATGGTGTATAATTTATTACATTAGAACTAGATAGAAGGTATCACATCCCAAAACATAAAATAGTTTAGTAGTTTTGGTAAAATAGATACATACATGAAATTAACATTAAAATTTAAACATAAAATACACAAAGTTATTTCTTTGAGAGTGTCATTAATTCCATTAACATATCCATTTATAGGAATCACAAAACACTTCCAGGTATCCTGGGGAAGACAAAACATAAGAAAGAGTTGATCCTAGATGCTTAGTAAGGGTATAAATACAGTAGAGGCTATCATGAATAAATAATCACAATAAATATGGAATTGTAGATAACTGAGACACACACCATTTAATAAATAAACTAAACATAATATGGTAGAAATAAATGATTAAAATAAATCCATAAAAATAATCACATGAGATTTAAACTGATCCATGTATATCTATTTAATAAAATAATCATGTTGTCTAAAATAACAGATATAATAATGAATTAATTCATAATGTTGGACATTTAATACTATAAAGAACTTTCACAAGATAGTTTAAATTTGTGGGTAGAAAACTGTCTAATTCGGCTAATAGATTTTTATCATGAGACCTGTCAATGCATTGAGGGGATACTTATAACTGGTCCCCACACATACTTACTATGTCTAATGGATTTCACATATAAAATGGGTGAAACATAATCAAAATAAACATTTTTATTGAAAAAATATCACATTAAATGTTAATAATTTTCCCAATTAAATAAACACAATCATAAACCATCCATAGTAATATGGAGAATGGTAATAAAATTGTACATATTCAGTAAAAATTATCTAAACCATCCAAATAAAGAATAACAGTTATTTAAATATAAAATATCCCATGTGGATCTTAATTAAAAAAATGGTTTGATGTTTTTGATGAATAGAAATACCATATTAATATCATTAAACACATCTTTGATGAAAATAACCTTTTCACATTGAAAATATTTAAAAAAAATACAAAAAAATTAAAAATACTTTTCTCTTAAAATAAATTTCAAAACTTGTAAAATAATCTTTAAAAAATATAGTGTTTATGATGACATAAAATACTATTGTTTCTATACATGTTAAAACAAATATTCCTTTAAAATTTTTAGTAAAATCCAAACTGACCTATTTTGAAAATGTCATAAAGGATAATTTCAATTTTTTTATAAACACAAAATAGGTAAAAATTTCCTTAATAAATCATTTTTAAAAGGTTAAAAACATTTTTGAAAACATTTATAGAAAGAATATATTTTTATGAAAATTGTTTTTTAATCGAAGTGAGAAATAAAATAGGATTTTCATAAAAACAATTTATCAATAATATTATATAAAAAAGAGTGAAAGAATGGTAAAATTACATGAAAAAATTAATTAATAACTTGAGTATAAAAAATATAATTATTTTAGTATACAAATATCAAATAATTCCCCCAAGTTAAACTTAAATAAAAAAAATCCCGAATAATTATTAGATTATGAAATAAAATATTTATACATTGGTAACTTTTTAATCATAAGTCCCATGAAAAAAATAAATTCAAATGAAACTTTAAATACCATGAATAGAAATATATTTATGTTATAACATATCAAAATGGGTAGTATATACACTACACAAAGAAATAATTTTTGAATATGGGGTATGTTTCACAAAAGTAAAAGTGAGACGAGAAACCCTTACCGCAAGTTAGAATTACATCATATGTGTCTAAAAATACGATATAATAAATATATGTTTATTATAAATATATTAATGAACCATAATAATATATATTATACCATATTTTATTTAATTATTCTATTTTATCACCCATTTATTAACATGTTTTTGTTAAAATCACTGCTTTGGGTGATAATTTCTTAGTTTTTCTTGTATGTTGTAGTTCAAAATTTTTGGTCCTTTTAATTTTATCATGGTTAAATCATATAAAGAATTTTAAACATGATATAATAATAAGATATATTCATTTTTTATTTATTTATATTAATTTATTAAAGTTAGATATAGAAAATGGATTACACCATTTAGGGAGACGATAGGTCATACATATGCATGAACATTATTTCCATTTTTCTCGAGAGATGGAACAAATGGAAAATAAATATTAATAAATATTTAAATAATAATTATTATGTAATAAATATCATTTATATTAATCAAACACATCCTTATTACCGTTCATTTGAAAGTAAAATGAAAAAACATTTCACATCGCTACGTGGAGGCGGTAGTCCTCACGTACGTATGAGCGACATAATTATTTTATAATGAATTTTAAGGTAATAAGTTAGATGTAATATTATATTTCTAAAAGTATATTTATATAAAATATATCACATATATTCATTAATATTATCCTTACTACCTTTCATGTAAATCATAAGTGAAAAATGAATCACATCCCTTCACGAGGCGGTAGTTCACCGTACACATGAGCGACATTATTGGATCCCACAAAGAATGGAAATTAAGAAGGTATATGTGATATAATAATTTAAGAAATATAAAAATTTAATATATATCTTATAAATATTTTAAATCCATCATTATACACATCTTTGGATGGTGGTGGTGGAAAATGAATTACATCAGTTAACGAGGTGGTAGTCCGCCGTACCCATGATAGACGATTTTATTTCCTATCTAATGGAATTGGAGACGTATATGGGTTATTTAATTAATTTAATAACTTATAAGTATATATGATATAGTTTTTTCATTATATTATCACATTTGAATAAGGTTTAAAGGTGGTGTAAGAATAAATAAAATAAATATATACGTTTGAAAATTTTATGTCTTCTTCGAAGAGCCTCTTTAAGTTTATACCTAAAGACTTATTAGGAGGTATTCATAATCATAATATGGCCTTTAGGATGTTGGGAGGTAATTAAGTATTTTATTTTTTTAGGTATTTTTTGAACCAAAGTTTTTTGGACCTGTAAAGTGGGGAGAAGAGTGGGTGACCTTTTATAAGTAGGGGAGATGGCATATATCAATTGTTTTAATAGATAAAGTGATACACATGTTTTTATCATGAAAAAATCCTTCATAATGAATAAATATTAAACCTTATAAATTATAGTATCTCAATAAGTCCATAAAATGGGGTTTTTAAATGTTTATGTCATTTGTAACCATTATGTTCTTAATTTAAGCCCATAGTAAACCCATCTTTACCTTAACCATGAAAATTAATTTTTATTGTTTTCACTATCCATTATGGTAAAAAATTAATTTTAAATTATTAGATAATATAAATTATTATTAATCAAAATATTGAATCTATATTTCCAACTTAAATTCATATATGTGTAAGATTTCAATTTAAAATCAAACAAAAAATGTGAGGAAATATAAGTTTTCCAAAGAGAAACTTTGCATAAGTATAGAATGTTTTAATATCACAATTTAATAGTAAATTGATTAAAATGAACTAAATTAGTTAAATTTTAATATAATTTAGCTAATTTTTATTTAAAAACATATTAAAATATAATTTTACTTTTTAAATAATTTAAATGAAAATGTAGTTTTCAATAAAAATCAGAATTTTTCACTATTTATAAAAAAATTAATCTTTTCAGAAAATTATCAAAAATTCAACCAAATATAATTCTGACATGTATATTTAAAAAATAAATATTATTTTTTAAAATATTTTTTCTCAAAGTGGTAATAATTAATTTTAAATCTTGTGTACAAAGCATCACTAAATAGTTTTTTCAAAAAATAATATTTTTTCCGAAAACATTTTTTTCTTCCAAATGATTCTTATTTTATTTATAATCAATTGATAACTATTTAATTTATTTTATAAATTCACAAATAATATAATTTTTATAATTTAATTATTTCTAGTCATATATTGAAACTTAAAATCTAGGTTATAATGGTCATTTTTAAATAATAATATTCTAATAGAGTATTGTGATTCGTTCAAACCCGATGTTGTGTGTGTCACAAGATTAAATTCTCTTCTAATATTGATGTTGTGTTTAATATAAACTGTTAAATATTATTCTCCAATTTTATCACCTCAGGGTGTTTCATATATTATATTAGATCAATTATTTTAACTATCCAAGATGGGTGATGATGAAAAATAAAATTCATTTTTCATGGTGGCGGTAGTCCACTATACGCAAGATTAATGATATCATTTATTAGTGATTTAATTGAATAATTTCATATGAAAAGGAAAATTTAATAATTATATTTGTGACATATAAAACATATTTATTCGTTAAATCCATCATTTATACCATCCTTGAGAGCCGGTTATAAAAAATGAATAACATCGTTTCGTGGAGGCAATAATCTGTATGCACGCACGATTGATGTTCTCTTGTTTTCTTAGTTGATGGAAATGATTTAATATTTGTTGCACAATTAATATAATAAAATTTATTATAATAATTATAATTATTTAATTATATTATTAAATTTATATAATTATCTTGATAGTAAAAGTTAAAATGGAAACACTAAGAAGTGGATACTCACATTGGGGACATGAATTTTCTCTAAGAATTATCTAGTGAAACGAAGTCCTTATGCTTACTGATAGTGACCAAAGGATTTTGGGAATGGGATATATTTATATTGGGATAAAGTTTTTATATTTTAAAATATAAATTTTAAGGAAATTCAATTCTGGAAGTGGTTGAAGTGTTATCTTTTTATATGAGAAGAGAAGTGTAGTTTTGGAAGTAACCCTAACATTTTTAATAATGTATACTTTATATTCATGGTTAAATGGACAAACAAATAGACATAATTTGAGGGTAATGTGGTTTTGGGACTAAAATGACTTTATAAAATTATTTTAAAATATTTTTAACAAGTTTTATCTATTTCTTATTAGTAAAATACTTTTTACCATTTTTACTTTTTATCACGGTAACTATTTTTTAAGATTAGTAATGAATTTTAATGAACAAAATCAAAATTAACTTAATAAATAATTTATAAATTATGATTTCAATTCTTATAATCATTTTATAATATCAAATTTATAAATTTGAAAAAAATTAATTTTATAATAATTGAATGTAATCGCATAAATACATTTTTAGAGGAAACATGTTTCCAAGATTAAAAATTATGTATAAGTTAAAATTATCATAGTTACTGATTTCTATGTTATATATTGATTTATCAAAAAAAATTAATTATATGAATATTTAATGGTAATAAAAAATCATATCTCACCTTGAAAATACTTGATTCAATGAAATATTGAAAATAATTTTTTTATTAAAGTAACATTTTACTTTAGTTCTATTTTTTTACATAGGATTAAAATAATATTTTAAAATTAAAAATTTCATTCCTTAAATAAATATATTATTAATAAAAATGATTTTAAGCTTCTATTACACACTTACATAATGATAAAACAATAAAAATTTTAATTTTTTTAAAAAATATATTTTTTGACTAAAAATAAACCTTTTCAGAAAAAACTCAAAATTTCATACTAAGTAAATTTTGATATAGATAATTCAAAACTGATTTTTGTTTTATAAAATTTAAATTATATTATTTTAAATATATTTTTTAAAATAAAATACATAATATAAAGAAAATTTCTATTATTGAAAGTAACCTTTTTCAATATTAACTCATATGAATTATTTATCTTATAATGGTAACAAATTTTAAAGATTTACTATATTAGTGATTATTATAGATATATTAATGATATTATTATAGTATTTTTGAGTTTATTTACCTTGGTTTTCTATCCAACACATGTTATCTAACATAACAATAGCTTTAAAATGTCTAAAATTTTTTGTCGTTACATTCCACACCCTTAAATAAATTTCATCACCACAATTCCAATTATTGATTACTAATAAAGATAGATAAGACATTATTAATCAATATATAACCTCAAGTGAGATATGAATATTACTATATTAAACTATATCATGGTATTTATTTTTTCCTCGAACAACATTATACAATCATATTCCCAGGTATATACATGTCCAAATCATATATTTTAAAGAACACTACATTCCAAAAATAACCAACATCTCCAAGCATGAAATGATAGAAAAAAATAATATATTATTACAAAAAACTCTATCTTTCATCCTCAAATGTTATTAACCTCTGGTTAAAAAAATCAAATACTTTCCTATATATACCATTATCATAAAAAATATCATGAATAAACTATCAATCCTAAGGTTAAAAACAAAATATTACTTAATTATTCCAAAATCACTTAATGCTTTATTACTTAAAAATCAAGAAAATATTAAACCTAAGAGTTACCCATACCTCAATCATGCATTCTTCAATTGTTATCCCCCCAAAAATATAAACTTTTCATAAAACCAATTTTAAAGGTTAGAGATTACATTTAATATATTTTTCAAAATCTTTAAAGCCGATCTATTCAATAATGGTCCTTATATGTTTCACTTAACATATATAACTATTAGAATATACCAGAATTCCATAGATAAATTTAACTCACTAATGAATATAGCTATGACTATTAAAAATTAAATTATATTATGTTATAAACCTCCCTACCTTATGCAAGACTTGGAAAACAATAATTTATATCATAATAGAAATATAAGAATATTCTCAACCAACTAAGACATAAGTTTTTATGTTCCCTTATGATCTGATATGAGGACCTTTAATTTTATAGATCGCACTAAGTGAAGAGATGCTGGTTATAGGCTAGTAACCTTGGAAAGGTTAATACATCAATATTCTTTGAACCTATGTTTGGAATGGATGGACCATGTGATTAGGTTAAATTATAATTAAATTATTAATCTCAATTATTTCATATTCTAGGTTAATGAATCCCTCACCATTTTTTCTTTTTCAGGTATAGATCTAGGTCAATTTACTTATCAAGTTTTTACTAAATATGTTTAGTAATACGTTCCAGAAAATTTCCATTGAGTTAAGGTCAATTATGATGAAACTAAGATGAGGAAACTCTGAGGGTTTCAGTGTTGGTTTCCATAGTAGTATGAGGGATCTATTTTAAAATCAGTGAAAAAGGACCGGTTAGAGGATATGGAAATATCTTACTATTTGATCTATGCTTATAATGAGAACTAGGTTTTATTTTCAATGATGATACTACGTGGGGAAGCCAAGAAGTTTTGGTTCCTGTTCCTTTGAGATTATAAGGATTTGACTATCTCATGAAAGACATTTTGAGATTAGTTTTGAGTCATGTTTCTTTCTTAAACCATGAAGGCAACCAGTATCTAAGAGATTCTTACCATATTACAAGAGATTTAAAATGTTTTGGAGTTTGAGATCTATTTCAGGAAACTTTTTTGATATGATTCAATATTATTTCCGGATAATGATGCCATGTCAAGGAATTTTTAAGAGGCGTCACATTGGGAGATCTAGCACCAGGTCACCCTATTTATGTTTCCATTGTCTCTAGAGGTGTTGGAAAGAGTATAGGTCATTGAGAGGACACTAAAAATGACCATATCATCATGAGAGGGGAGTCATTATGATTATACACATAGTAGTGATATGTTCCAAGTTTTATAGTTTCCTATAAAAAATAGTTTTTAGACAGCAATTAGTAGGTCCCAGACATCATCATCTCATTTTTTTTGGGATGGAAGATCACAAGCCCCTACCAAGGGATCTAATATCTATTTTTCATATGGAGGATGCGGTCATCAGTGGAAGGAATGAATAACCTTTTTGCATAGGAAGCATGTAGAAGGTGTTCAACTTTAGGCTCCACCATTGTGGTAGTTCTAACTGGGGAAGCAATAGGAATAGAGTGATCTAGATTTTTATCAATAGAGGGGAGATGTGGTACATAGAGTAACTCCTCATGATACTCCTAAACCTTAGAGATAAGAGAGTGTTCTTGGAGGTGGTATTCAACAGGTCAAATAATCCATAAAGTAGTTCATGGATAGTTATATACTCTAGAGTTTCTAGTGACAGGAAAGCCAAACAATACTCGAGGTACCCTTTTCTTATTTTCTACTTGGGTGCATACTTTGTTTTAATCATGAGATACACACTACTACATATCAAATTCCCTAGTCTATGATTCGAGACTTGAGGTAGAGAGACTAATAGTCCCCTTAGTGCTGACTATTATATTTATAGGCTGATATTATCTATATAAAGTATATAGTGAGTGTGAGATAATACTGGGGAACCACTTCTCTTGGGGAGAATTCCAATATTTGGGAATACAACTATATAAAATCATCCATGACATGAATTTGATGTATTCAGTTCAGAATATTGTGTAATGGACCAAACAATGACTCATTAAGGAGTTTTCCAACAAAACTCGGTTCCATCAAATGGTTCCACCAAAATGGTGGAACTGGCCATGGTCTCACACCGAAATGATGGAAATGCTTACGATGGTACCGTGACAATGGCACTGTGAGGGTGGCACTATGACAGTGGCACCGTAATGGTCACACCATCATGGTCACACACCGAAGTAGTGGCACCGCTGACAGTAGAACCATGATGGTGGAACTGTGAGGGTGACACCGTCATGGTCACACCATCATGGTCCCACACCAAAATGGTGGCACCACTTACGGTGGCACCATGATGGTGGCACTGTGACCGTGGAACCTCTTACGGTGTCCCACCCTTGTTTCTATTTCCAGTTCCGCTCTTACAACATATATTTTGATGTAAGAGCATTTTAATACCCCTTTAAAATACATTTAAAGCTCAAATGATATCTAAAATTCTCCATGAGACAAGTGAACCTTGACTTACCAAAATGTGTGGCTTTGCCTTGGTGTCACACCCTTTTCCCGTACTTTCCAGTTCCGCCCTTGTTACACATTTTCCCCTGTTTTAAGGAAACCCTTTAACTCATAGCCGTTATGGACACCTCTCTGATTAGAATTATTAAATAAAAATTAATTCCATTGTGTGTAACTATCCAACATTGTGGATAAACCATGATCCACCTTTAAATCCGTTCAAGATTTCATATCCTATAACACTAGGATCTCACCTTTTTATCGCACGTGAATTCTTTCTTTCTTCTTCTTGGGCTGGCCTCTTTTTTTATTGGTGCGTTTTTAGTCCCCCCTTCCCAGTGGAAGAGGTGTGCCTATACTGGAGCCTTTTCTACTCACCCTTGGAGTCTCCGAAGTTCCTCCCCTACAAGTCGTGCATCCCCAATTCTTAGCGCGTGGAGAAAATCTTCGATCGTTGATCATAAAAGTAGGGTTCTTCCTTCGTCTATCTTTACTATGTATCATGCGTGGTGGGTATGATAATATTTCTATGTGGATGGATGAAACCAAGACTTAATGAAGACAATAAAAAGAAATTTAATGAATGAAGGGATGTGTTTGATGATGCTACTGTAGTCTTTTACCCCTGCCTTTATGTTGTGAATTGTATGGGCTTCTGTCCACTGAAAATCATGGCCGTTGGTGGTCTTTCCTTCCACATTAATGGACCCCTATCTTCTGTGATTATTGAATGGATATAACATAGAAATTGGTTAATCATGTAAACTCGGTTGAGTAAATGAATGTCCAGTGGGCAAGAATCTTTGTGTGATCACCCCAGTTAACCAAACAGAAATAAGGAACTCAATGGATGGTGGGATAGAACTTGGAAACTCCCTTGCACTGTATTGGTAATATGTGTGGTTGTTATGCTTATTTATTGTGGGGTGACATGGATGGGATGGGATCCCCTGTTGTTGTGTAGTTGTTGTTTTGTGAATCTAAGGCCATGTGGGGCCGTATGGTGGGGCTTGGTTTGGTTCCAGTACTTTGAAGGATCTCATAGATCCCTTTTGTTGTTGTGACTTTACAAGAGAACCGGGTGTGAATGATTAATATGCTACTTGGTTGTTTTTCCTTACTTGTCTTGTGTCTATGCCTGTTAGTTTCCCAGTAGTGAAGAATTATTTAAAATAGAACCACTCCAATGTGATAACAAGAATGGGTTCAATGGGGAATTGTTTTTTGGGAATGTTTTTTAACTTGGATGTAGGTATCTATGTGGGCATGTTGTTTCCCAAGTGTCTTTGAGATGAGGCCCAAGTGTCTTTATGCATGGCAGTAGTTGTTTAGGACTAGGTGTATTCGGGATTGATGGTAGTTGTTCGGGCCTAGGTGTCTACGAGTGTGGTTATATGTGGTGGTTGTGGCCAAGATGTTTTCGGGCAGGATGTGTGGTTATGGTATCCAAGGTGTGTGCGGGTGGGGTATGAAAGTGGGACTGCGGTGAAAATAGTAGGAGAGGTCTGATGTATCGGATGACTTTGATAACTAGTGGGAAAGTGGTGTGAGGTACCCAAATATCGATGTGCTATTACTATTACTTTACTCGACTTGCGTTATTTGGGGAGTGTGCCTTGGTGAGGCTGGGTGGATAGTTTCCTTGTTAGGTGCTTCGGTTATCTCCATTTTATCACAGGGCATTAGAATTCCTCCCCACTTTTGCAAGAGAGATTTTGGTTTTCCCTACTTAGTATAACTGTATACTCACCCTACGTATATAAAACTGATTTCAGGATTTCAGGAGGACTTCAAGGACCGTGTGGGACCGTACTAGTTCAGACGTTGGGACAATTACTGTTGCTTTTTTTCCTTTCTTTGGTATTTACCTTTGGTGTTTTCTTGTATTTTAGCAATTATTATTGAAACATGCATATGGGAATGGATTTTTTGGGTTTTACTTTTACTTCCAGTTTTGGTATTTTTTTGGGACTTTCTATCTTATCTCTTGATCCAACTAAATAAAAAGTGTAATTCATTCCATTTTGTGTGTTATTACATACCCTTTTTGCTAGTCGCCACTTCGGGACCTATTGAAGGTGGGTATCAATGATCATTATCCCACATTCAACATGAAAAATGAATGATCTTGAAATCTGCTATCCCTACCCTCATCTTGGTGAAGGTGGGTCGTGACAGAATGGTATCAGAGGGAGGTTGAGAGATAGGATAAAGCTTGGGGTTAGTTACAATGATGATTGCATGAGATGTTAGGGAAACAATCTTAGGCAATCATGGTGTGTAAAATAGGCCAGGGAAGATAAGCTAGGATATGGGATTTTAGAGACCCCTTGTGATCCAATTCAAGGACTTTGGGCCTACCGAACGACCAAGTGAGGCTATACTAATTATAGGGTAGAGACCCTAGAAAAGGTACATGCATCATAATGACTTGTGTTCCTATTTATGTTGGGTATTTTGGGGAATTAAAATGAATAATAATTCTAAGGAAAATTAAAAACAATCTTCTACACTACTCAGGTTTAGGCATTCATTGTTTACCTTGCAGCTATGGCACCTAGATGATGACCACGAGTAGGGTGAGCGATCGAGGCCCAGGAAGATAATCTGGATGATCAGCAGAGGGCTGAACGAGAGGAGGAGGAAGATCAGTGGTAGAGGACGCTTTGGTCCTTTTAGAGGTAGACCCTCGAGAAGTACGAGGGCAACATCTAGGATATAGAGACAGAAATACGGCTTGAGGAGATAGTGATAGATTTCAGCTTGATCTAGGCTCTGATAAAGTACTGGATTCCTCTGGCTACAATCTAGATGCAGGGAGCAGTGAGTCAGTGGTGGATGCTCTATCTTGGGGAGAAGAGAGAGGCTGAGGTTACGTGGATTGACTTTGAGAGGGAGTTCCGGGCGGAATTCCGCTCTTCCACAATGAATGCTGAGAAAAGGAAGGAGCTACTCTCCCTTCAGTGAGGGGGTATGTTAGTGAGTGAGTTGGGTATCAAGTTCAAGGATCTCATTCACTTTGCTCTGGACCTCTTTCCGAATGAGGAGTCTCAGGTGAGACGTTTAGAGGAGGCAATCCGACCTTCTCTCCAGTATGCTATTACTCCCTTCACTTTACCGACATACTTGGAGGTCTAGAAGAAGGCTGAATTGGTAGAGAGGATGTACATGCTAGGAGGTGTGCCGTGAGAGGGGAGCCAGTTAGGCTTGTCAAAGAGGAAGTCCATCAACAGAAGGCCTCCAACATTAGGGATTTCTAGGTTTCATTCAATGGGGAGCAGGACCCTGCAATTCCAGTCTCGATCTCCCGGTTAGCGCCATTTCCTTTTAGGCCTAGAACCAAGATAATTCATCTATGGTAGCTATGGGAACCTTCAGAATCAGTGCCCGGACCGAGTGCAATACAGTGGGGGTGGGCCATTTTAGCGCCCACCTCAGCAACATCAGTTTCCAGCTAGGCCCTTTCAGCAGTAATAGTAGGGATAGTGAGCTCCTACTCCTCTGAGAGCAGATGCTGCTAGAGGAGGATGACCTCCAGGCTCTCCTCAGGGACCTCGACCAGGGTGTGTTTGGGGAGGCAGACAATATCCTAGGGGTAGGGGAGCTGGGCATGAGCTGTTGCACGTTGCAGAGGAAGCTGCTCCAGCATGTCTAGAAGTCGTCCAAGGTATGCTCAGATTGTTTAATACTCTTTCATGCACCTTATTTGATTTAATAGATTCAAAATCCTTTGTTTTACTTATTCTATCCAATGATTTGGGTCTAGACACATATACACTTTCCGTACCCCTGGTTTTGAGTACACCAGTCAGAGGTCAGACCAGCTTGTCTCGTGTTTGCTGAGAATGTAGACTGATGTTGGGACCACATCAGTCCAGTGGAAAACTTCTTTTTCTATAGATGTAGCTGTATGATTTCATTATAGGAATCGAGTAGATGTTCTATGTATGTGATGTTATCAACTTTTTCTGTAGAAGGATCATGTTTTTAGATGTGGGCACACAACATGTGACCTTCGGCAGTGAGTGGGGTTTCCAGGGGCTGTCGGCGAGTGGATCCCCAACTTTCTTTATTAGTTGAGATGTCAGTAGAGTCAGCAGATACAGAGATGGTGGATTTCTCATGTATTTTCAATGAGTTCATGAATGTCTTACATGAGGAGGTGGTGAATCTACCTCCTCGACATGACGTTGAGTTTGGGATAGACTTGCAACCTAGTGCCCGTATGATTTTGATGGATCCCTATCGGATGACGCCTTATGAGCTACAGGAGTTACAGATTCAGATTGATGATCTGATGAAGAAGGGTTTTGTTCGACCAAGCACATCACCATGGGGAACTCCAGTCTTGTTCTTAAAGAGGGAAGATTGTGGTCTCAGGCTGTGCATAGACTACCAGAGACTGAATCAGGTAACAGTCAAGAACCGTTACCCTCTCCTGAGGATAGACGACCTATTTTACCAATTTAAGGGGGGTAGTATAGTTCTCCAAGATATAACTATGGACAGGATATCACCAGTTGATAGTGAAGGAGGGTGACATCTCGTAGACTACCTTCAGGTGTAGATATGGGCACTTTGAGTTTGTAGTCATGCCGTTCAGCATTACGAACACACCAATCGTGTTCATGGGGATCATAAAATCCGTCTTCTAGGAATATCTGGACTGGTTTGTAGTTGTGTTTATTGAAGAAATCCTGATATAATCAAGATCATAGGAGGATCATGCTAAGCATCTAAGGACTGTTTTATAGGTCCTCTGACAGCACCATCTCTACGGGAAATTGTCCAAGCGAAAGTTCTAGACACGAGAAGTACACTTCCTCTGACACGTGGTGTCTTAGCAGGGAATAACAGTGGACTCATCAAAGGTTGAGGAAATTTTTTCTTGGGCATAACCCAAGAATTTGATGGAGGTTCGTAGTTTCTTGGGCCTAGTAGGTTACTACTGGAGATTCCTGCCCAAATTCTCCCGAGTTGCAGCACCTTTGACAACCTTGACCAAGAAGGGCCAGGCTTTCGTGTGGAATGAGCAGTGTGAGGCAACCTTCTATTATCTAAAGGGGAATTTGGTTAGTTCTCTAGTACTGAGGTTTCCAGAAGGAGTGACGTTTGAGGTATTCATTGATGCTTCAGGCCAAGGCTTGGGGTGTGTGCTGATGCAACAATAGGTGGTGATCTATTATGGGTCTAGGAAGTTACATCCCCATGAGCGTAACTATGCCACCCATGATCTGTATATTACAGTGGTCATGTTATCACTAGATTTGTGGCGGAATTACCTCATTGGGGAGCACTTCTTATTCTTTACAGATCACAAGATCTTGAGGTATATCTTCTCCAATCGGGACCTGAACTTGAGGTAGTGGTGGTGGATGGAGTTTCTTTAGTACTACGTCTTGAAAATCTCTTACACTAAAGGTATGGGGAATTTGGTGGATAATTACTTGAGAAGGAAGTCGTAGAATGATGCAGTTCAAGAGTTGACATATTCTTGGCAGGTGATGGAGGAGTTGGATTCTCTACACTTGGATGAAAAGGTGGAGGATGGAAGAGGCAATTTGTTCTAGATGAAAGCGCAGTCCTATCTGTTACAGTAGGTAGAGGAGTCTTAGTGTGGGGACTTAGAGGCTGAAGTGATGCACGATCATGTTATCCAGAATGATGTTCCAAGGGGATAGTCGGAAGATGGGCATAATCATATGATATTTCATGGGAAGTTTTTTTTTTCGATGGAAATGCGCAAAAGAGTTCTTAGTGAGTTCCCCAACTCACCCCTGACGGTGCACCCAGGAGCTTCCAATATGTACCGAGGCTTTAGGGGTTAGATTTTTTGGCCTGAGGGGAAGTGGGCAATGGCAGAGTTTGTGGTGAAGTGCCTCTTATATCAGCAGGTGAAGGCTGAACACCGTGTCCCAGGGGGTCTATTACAACCTTTAGATGTCCCCAAGTGGAAGTGGGATGACATATTGATGTATTTCGTCATAGTACTACCCAAAGTTCAAGTGGAATTCAATGCCATCTGGGTAGTGGTGGACCAATTGAAGAAATCATCTCACTTCCTTGAAATCAAGGAGTCGAGTGCGGTGGGTGTCCTAGCACAGTAGTATGTGGATGAAGTGGTGTAGTTTCATGGAGTTTTGATGTCCATAATCTCTGATCGGGATACCTGGTTTACCTCACATCTCTGGAATGGTTTTCAACATGATTTTGGCACCCAGATATGCCTCAACACTACCTTCCACTCCTAGACAAATGGGAAGACATAGCGCACCATCTAGACATTGGAGGATATGCTACATTCATATGTTTTGGACTTTGGGTGATTGTGGGTGTGAAACTTTCCTCTTGTAGAGTTTTCCAATGACAATAGCTATCACTCTACCTTTGGCATGGCTTCGTTATAAGAATTTTACAGGAGGTCGTGTCGCTCACCCGTGTGCTGGGTAGAGGCCAGGGAAGGATATATTCTTGGCCTGGAAGTGGTGTGAAGCATGATGAAGAAGGTTTAGATTATACGAGAGTGGATGAAGGTAGCCCAGGACTGGAAGATGTCGTATGCTGATAATAGGAGGAGACCCTTGGGGTTCAAGGACGGGGACCATGTATTCTTTAAGGTATCCCCTTAGCGTGGACAGTGGAGGTTTGGAAGGAGGAGTAAGCTTTCTCCTAGGTTCTTCAGACCCTTTGAGGTGTTGTGGCGGGTCAGCGAAGTGGCTTATCAGCTAGTGCTACCACAACCGCTACTGAGAGTGCATGACGTCTTCCATGTGTCTCAGATCTGTCAGTATCAACATGATTATTCACACTTCCTCGACTGAGGAAAGCTGGATATCAAGGATGACATGACATTTGCAGAGCGAACAGTGATGATCGACGGTCATTAGGAGAATGTTCTCCGTGGATGAACCATTCCCATGGTTTGTGTGTTATGTAGGCATGGTGGACTCAAGGAGAGTACCTAGGAATGGGAGGCATAGATGTGAACCCAGTACCTAGATATGTTTTTAGTTTTTTCCTATTTTGTTTCGTACTTGTTTGCGATGTAGTGATTAACCTTGTAAACTATGAAATGTGTTGTTTTCCTTATTCTATTAATGTGTGTCTAGAGTCTGGAGTATGGGGAATGGAGGATCCGATCCCTAATCAAGACGCATTAAGGTGAATGCGATTAAACTCGTGCGGGCAAGTTAGTTCCTCCCAAAGCAGATAATATATTGACATGGGGGAAGTGACTCCCTAATGAATATGTCTGGACAATGGCACCATTATATGATGTGTGGTTACTTAAGTGAGAGGTGTTCCTAGATGTCTATGAGGTTTTATCTTGAGAGGTATCTTTTGAGGTGGTTGTTTGGACCCCTCTCTTTTCTTTTGGTCTAGTTTTGATTCTCAAGGGAGAGAATAGTTTGAGAGGTATCTGATGTAATGGCCTGGGCAATGACTCATTAAAGAGTTTTCAAAATAACTTGGTTCCATCAAATGGTTCCACTGAAATGGTGGCACTAGTCACGGTCTCACACTGAAATGGTGGCACCACTTACAGTGGCATTGTGATGGTGGCTCCGTGATGATGGCACCGTGAGGGTGGCACCGTAATGGTGGAACCATAACGGTCGCACAGTCACAGTCGCACACCAAAATAGTGGCACAACTTATGGTTGCACTGTGAGGGTGTCACCATGATAGTGGAACCATGACCATGGAACCACTTACGATGTCTCACCAAATGGTGTCCCACCCTTGTTTATTTATCCAGTTCTGCTCTCGCAACCTATCTTTTGATGTAAGAGCGTTTTAATACCCCTTTCAAATCCATTTAAATCTCAAATGATATCTAAAATTCCCTAAGAGTTGGGCGACCCTTGATTACCAAAAATGTGTGGCTTTTCCTCAGTGTCACACCCTTTTCCCATACTTTTCAGTTCTACCCTTATTATGTGTTTTCCTCTGTTTAAAGGAAACCCTTTAACTCATAGCCATTATGAGCACCTCTCTGATGAGAATTATTAAATAAAAATTAATTCCATCATGTGTAACTGCCCAACCACATGGTAAAACCACAATCCGCCTTTAAATCTATTCAAGATTTCATATCCCATAACTCTAGGATCTCACTTTTTTATCATACGGGAATTATTTCTTTCTTCTTCTTGGGCTGGTCTCTTTTCTTCTTGGTGCATTTGGAGTCCCCCCCTTTCTGATGCTAGAGGTGCGCCTGTACTGGAGCCTTTTCTACTCACCCTTGGAGTCCTTGAAGTTCCTCCCCTACAAGTCGTGCATCCCCAGTTCTTGGTGCGTGGAGAAAAACTTCGATCGTTGATCATCCATGTAGGGTTTTTCCTTCCTCTCTCTTTACTATGTATCATGCAGGGAAGGTATGATAATGTTTCTATGAGGATGGATGAAACCAATCCTTAATGAAGATAATAAATATACTTTTAATGAATTAAGGGGTGTGTTTGATGATGCTTCTATACTCTTTTACCCCTGCATTTATGTTGTGAATTGTATGGGCTTACATCCACTAAAAATCATGTCCATTGGTGGTGTTTCCTTGTACACTAATGGAACCCTGTCTTCTGTGATGATTCAATGGATATAAGATGGAAATTGGTTAATCACGTAAACTCAATTGAGTAAATGAATGTCCAGTGAACAAGAATCCTTGTGTGATCACCCAGTTAACCAAATGGAAAGAAGTAACTCAATGGATGTTGTGATAGAATCGAAAACCCCCTTTCCCTATCTTGGTAATATGTGTGGTTGTTTTGCTTGTTTCTTCTGGGGTGACATGGATGGGAATGGGATCCCCTGTTGTGGTGCAGTTGTTGGTTTGTAGATCTAAGGCCGTGTGGGGCTGCATGGTGGGGCTTGGTTTGGTTCCATTACTTTGAGGGATCTCACAGATCTCTTTTGTTGTTGTTACTTTACAAGAGAACCAGTAGTGAATGCTTAATATGCTACTTGGTTGTTTTTCCTTCTTTTGCTTGTGGCTATTCCTGTTAGTTGACCAGTAGTGAAGAATTATTTAAAATAGAACCAATCTAATGTGATAACAAGAACGGGTTCAATGGGGAATAGTTTTCTGGGAATGAGTTGTGACTTGGCTATAGGTGTGTGTGTGGGCAGGTTGTTTCCCAAGTGTATTTATATTGAGGTCTATGTGTCTTCAGGTGTGGAAGTATTTGTTTGGGCCCAAGTTTCTTCGGGTGTCATGGTAGTTGTTCTGACCTAGGTGTCTTCGGGTGTGGTTACATGTGGTGGTTGTGTCCTAAGTGTTTGTGGGTGAGATTTGTGGTTATGGTAGCCCAGGTGTGTGTGGGTGGGATATGGTAGTGGGACTGCGGTGAAAATGGCAGGAGAGGTCTAACGCATAGAATGACTTCAATAACTAGTTATAAAGTGGTGTGGGGTACCCAAATATCGATGTGATATTACTATTACTTTACTTGACTTTCATTATTTGGGGAGTGTGCCTTGGTGAGGTTGGGTGGATAGTTTCCTTGCTAGGTGCTTCAGTTATCTCCTTTTTCTCACAAGGCATTAGAATGCCTCCCCACTTGTACACAAGAGCTTTTGGTTTTCCCTACTGATTATACCTATATACTCACCCTACGTATATAAAATTGCTTTTAGGTTTCCAGGAGGACTTTGAGGACCGTGTGGTACTGTACTAGTTCAGATGTTGGGAGAGTTGTTGTTGCTGATTTTTTCCTTTCTTTGGTATTTACCTTTGAAGTTTTCTTATATTATAGCACTTATTATTGAAAAATTCATATGGGAATGGATTGTTTGGGCTTTAATTTTACTTCAAGTTTTGGTGTTGTTTGGGACTTACTATCTTATCTTCCGATTCTACTAAATAAAAAGGGTAATGCCTTCCATTTTGTGAATAATTCAATACTGTTTGTGCTATTTTCCACTTCGGGACCTATTGAAGTTAGGTCTTGGGGGTCATTATCCCTCCTTAAACTTGAATAAGGAAGGATCTGGAAATCTGTTGTCCCTTTCCTCATCTTAGTGAAGGAGGGTCATGACATATTGTGAATTAAATCAAGTGTAATGTTATGTTATTTGATGGTGATGGAGAGTCTATTGTGTTTATTAGAGAGAGAGACCCTCAAATGGGATGAAGGAATAGTTCATTATTATCTTTATTAATGGTTGAGTTAACATGGATCTTGTTGAAGGTTCTATTTGCAGTGTTTCCCAAGGTTATGAAAGCGTACCCAGATTCTTTTCCAGAGGAGTTTGTGGCATTAACCCATTTATGAGAGATTGGGTTTAAGATAAAGCTATAATCAGTCACTTGTTCAATCTTGATGTCTCTATATAGAATGTCACCTTATGAGTTATGAGACATGTGTATTCAAACTGATGATATAATCTTTTAAATTGTTGTTATACTGATCATGTAACCTTGGGGTTCACTAGTTTTATTTTTAATGAAGTGTAATGGTAATATATATTTGTGTATTGATTATCATTACTTGAATTAGGTTACCATGGAGAATCACTACCCCCTTTTGCAAATTTATGATTTTTTTGATCAGCTAAAAGGAGGTAGTTTTTTCATAAAGATAAAAATATGATTGAGATATCATCAGATGTGGGTAAAGGATTTAGATATATTGAAGACTAATTTATGATGTTGTTATAGGAATTATAAGTTCCTTATAAAGTTATTTGGTGTGACTAATGATCAAACTATGTTTATGGACTTGATGAATACAGTGTTTTGAGAGTTCCTAGATTGGTTCATGGTGGGTTTCATCGATGAAATACTTGTTCACTATGCATGTGAGTAGAAGAACGTAGATAATTTTTGGGATGTTTTGGGAGTTATTCATCATCAGTAGCTATTTTCGAAGCTATAGAAGTGTGAGTTCTAGGATTGTGAAGTCTGTTTCTTAGGGCATGTAACATCTAGATATTTTCTTTCAGTCATGGTCTTCAGTTCTTATTGATTTTTTATCTTATCATATTTTATTTTAGAGTTGGTCCATGTTTTTTTTTCGAAAACTTTCTATGGGGGGCACTACAATGTGTGTTAGTGTGTACTGGCATTATTTTTTACCCCTCATTTCTACTTTTAAAAGGATATTGGATTTCATCACTTTAAATGGTGATGTATTCTCTTTGATTGAAATGGGGTGATGTGATGTTGATTAATCCTTCCATATAATCCTCATTAGAACATATCACATAGACCATGTCTCCTTTATAGAGTTAATTCATGTTTGTGGAACTCATTCCTGGTGCCATCTCTTTATGGGCGCTAGTTAATTACACTGCTTCTACATGGACATTCTAGTGGGTCTTGATAGGGTAGTAACCTTTGGTTAGGAGAGTAGTCATATTGGGAATTGTTTTTCATATCTAAACTCTGAGAACATTGTTCACCTATATTCTTCCTCATAGGTGGGAATCTCATGAAGGCATCTTGGTTGTGGAACCCAAGGCATCCCGTGTCGATCACGAGGTATCTAATGCCGAGGGTGTGTATATTCCAAGGATTTCACCTTTGGTATTCCATGTTTTTTATGAGGTACATGATTTAATTGAAATATATCTTATAAGGATTTCACATTAGGTATCCCATGTTTAGTATCAGGTATCTATTCGGGTGAGGTCACGAATTTAACGTCCTGTGGAAACAGATCAGAATTTTCTATAGAGACGGATCTAAGTTTGATTTTAATTTCTTATGATGGAAGATTTTATTGATCAAAATTTCTTATGAAGGAAGATCAAGGAGGTTAATACCTAATATGGAGGACTTCCCTTAGGGAATCTTACTGATGGATGGATCAGAACGCCCCATGGAGGCAGATCTAGGAGGTGTGCCCTATAAAGTAAGGATTTCACACTGTGAAGGTAGATGGATCATAATGCCTCATAGAGGTGGATCCTGGATGTTTATCCAATAAAGAGAATATTTAAAACTATGAAAGTTGATCAGAAAACCCCTGGAGGTGAATTAGGGAGGTTCATCCATAGTTGGGAGCCTGTAGATTTACCATTGGTCATGATTGAACCTCAGGGAGGAAACCAATATACTCTGTTTAGAGGATAAAGATAAAAACCCATGTAGTTCAATACCACAGTTTAAGGTCATTTTATATGACCAGTTCATACAATTTAACATCATGTATTAAGGATTCTCGTGTTATAAATGGTGCACTGATGGGGGTTGGTGTGGGGCTTATGCATGAAATCTAACCTTCACAAGAGGATTTCTCTTGGTTGGATGGTGTGGGTCTTATGCATTGAACTACCCATGGGATGCTTGGAGGAGTGATGATATAGATGAATATTATGCATGAAAGAAGACCAAGGTACCTAGAGAAGATGTGGTCTCCCAGTGGGGGTATGATCTTACCAGGTATGTGGTCCAGAGAAAATTAGGATGGATGTAGATGTTGGGTTTAGACCTTAGGGTGGCTTCCTTTGTATTTCAGTTAGTTGTGAATAAATCCCTTCTAGTTCAAAATGGGTTGGGGATTATACCCAAAAACGAGGCCCAATGAAATGAAGCATGTGGTTAGGGATTCTGTGTATGAGCGGCCCATGGGGTGTGTATGGTTGTGGATTATGTGTATGAGTGAAACATAGGGATACGACTAGGGATAACCCTAGGAGGGATTCCCATTTGGTTGGGGGTATTTCATGGTTGTCACTAACATCTATTCCCACATGAGTCATTCTCAGTGTAAGAAACAAGAGGAAGAAGTAGACCTAACACTTGTGTAGTGAAAGAAGCACCAACAAGAGGTGTGAGTGGGGATTATGCATTAAAGCTATCTAAGGAGTATGTCATTCCATGTGGGTAGGATCTAATTCCTTGTGAGGAGGATCTCATTTACTATGAGGGTAGGAGGTGTGGAGACCATCCCATACCACTCACACATGAAGGATATTGGGATTATTACAAAAGTTAAGGCCACAATTTATGATCATGTGTTGAGTAAGTTGGGACTAGGTAGTTTTACATCAGGCATCTTGGACTTGGGTGGCTCAATTATTAACCCTTAGGATTTCATGTCCATCTATCATGTGCCTCTAGGTAGGGCACAACTTTGTAAGCTCCAAGGTGTAACCAAATGGAGGAGTAGTCAGTCACGATGTCCATGTTAGCATGCCTATATTGAGAAACAAGAGGTGTTATCATTCATATGATGAGAATAAAAAGGTATGTGGTAGTCTCAGGCCACACTTGTAGTGGAGTGGGACACATGAATAGGTGGAACACGTCAAATAGGGACACTATGTATAGCTAGATTGGTCCTGGACTAGTTTGGGGGCTTGTGGAACTCAACCTTCATAAAGAGGTGTCAACAATAGGGAGGGAGCATGGAGAAGACTAGGAGTGGGGTTTCATGAAGCTTTGGGCCTAGAAGAGTGATGTTTCATGAAGATCAGGTGTTTTGTGGAGGTCATTGGGTTTGAGAAGGAGGAGGATTTTCAAAATAGGGTGACCCTACCTTGGGTTGAAGTCTTGGCTCAGGAAAGGAGTTCCTTGTGAAGGTTAATTGCTTTGTGAAGTCTAAAGTGAACTATATGGCCTTATTCCTTCATGAATGGAATAAAAATTCACAGAATTCATCTCAAAATGGGGTGGAGAATTTAAATAACACATTAAAGGGGGTTTATTGAAGTCAATGTACCTTGGATAATCCATTTTTGGTCTGTTTTGCAATGCTCAGGAGGTTCGTGTATTAGGATCAATTCGATAACTGAAGGGTTGGGTAACCATCCTTAAAATATCATAATGATGTGTTATTTATATGTAAGGGTTTTAATAATGTTTTGAAGTGGTTTATGAAGAAAATTTGGTATTTTCAAATGGTAATGACTCTAATTGACTCACGAAAGACACCATCTATCTTTTATGTGATCGTGAAGCATCATCAGACTCATATAGGACCACCATCACAACCTCACATGCTTACGAAGGGGACTTCTTTTATAAGAGATACATGGGCTTTGGATGTCCACAAATAGGAAGGGATTTATGAAGAAGACCCTTAAATGGTTTTTTTGGATGTTTTAGATTTAATTTTCTCCAAACCGGTTGTTTCTTCCTCAACTATTCCCATGGCATGTATTTTGATGCCAAAAAATCCCCCAAATAGAATGGGAGATGATGAGAAATGGAGTGTCAGAATCTGAGGGAGAATCACGAAAAATTTACAATATTCTCCATTTTGGAAAGATCATTTGAGATGCTCACTGATGATGATGATTAATGATGGTCACTAGCACGAAGGCCATCACGACACCTAGGTTGGACGTATGCCTATAAATAGCAGAGTAGATCCTAAAATTCACCAAGATTTAATGAAAAGAAAATATTTTTCTCTATTTTCATGAAGATATTCATTTCCATTAACATATTTTGCAAAATATTCTTTAGAAACCTAGATTTCTGGATCTTTGATCCACAAAAACTGCTTATAAAACCAGACATAGTGAACCACATCTCCACAAAGCAAGACATGCAGCCTAGAGATCCATGAACCGACTCCTCAAAGAAGATAAAAATGACCTTTTTAAACTAGAATTATAACACAGTTAAGTATTGAATCAAATAGATGCCCAAAAAGTCAATGTGGATGATACCAGGAGGGAGGTGATAACAAAAAACATCATGATCAGGGAGTGAGTCTGAAGCGCATCAGACCAAAAATCATTACTTGGATTGATATAATAGGATCAAAAGAAATAAACTTTATGAAAGAGTATTATTCTCTATGGGTTCATCCTGAGAGATGACGTATTCATCCCGATGGTAAGAAGGGACGATATAGCTTACTGTTTTAGGGGATACTAGGGTAGTACTTGTGAAACATGGATACTACTATCCACATCTAGAAATAACACCCACCCATCACAAAATAATTCCTCTACAAACATATCAAAAACATCAATTATGGGAATCTAGAGGATGAGGCATTCCCACTGTATAATCAGACAGTCATCAAAGCAATTTTGGGGGATCCATAGAAGGGATGGAATGATGGCCATGATTTTTTTTAGGGAGGAAACTTCATAGATTAGTGGGCTTGGGCCTACTTGCTGTGCGTGTCATGCCAAGAATTATAGGCAGAGATAAAGAGGGTAGGACTTTATGAAGCATTATAGTCTTTGTAGTTACATGTTTATCGTCCCTAGTAAATCATGTTAGAGATTTTAATAAGATAGTCACCATGAACTAATACATTTCATATGTATCATGGGGAGGTCAGCATTGGCCTTTGGGACCCTAAAAAAATCACGGAGATCCCAATAATATTGGAAGAGTAAAATGAATTTCTCCCCACAGAGAATGTATGGGGGGACCAAGAGTAGTTTCTGGACTTAGAAAAGGCACTGCTTGATTTGGTGCAAGTCACCAGTGAAGAGAAGTAATGGATGGGGGATATTCCCTTTAAACATTGGTTTGATTATTTCCTAGATAGACCACCAAAGGAGACCACTGAGGGGGAGGATCCAGGAGGTAAGTTTCCATTGAGGCCATGAAAATTTCCTAGGGGATACCAATGGGGCGAAGAGGGTTCCTGCTTGCAGATTATGGAAGTGAACCAGTAGTAGCTGTTGAGATACAATGTTAAGAATGAGGCTCAACCCATATTTAAGATGTTGAGATTCATCATGGCACTCATTGATGGTTGGATGATCCCAGTGAGGGATAAATGCATGGGGGGTGTGGACAAGAACTTTTATAATGGAGATGATACTAGTGCCGAGGAAGAATGTGAACCTTGATATCCCAATATTGGTGAAGTTATACAAGGTACTTTGAAAAATCAGGGAAAGGAAGATGCCACTATGTGTGTGTGGGCCCTTTATAATTTCTGTATAGTTGGGTGGCTGCACACATGGGGGTTATGAGTATCTAAACCCTATCCCTCCTCCTTAAAAATTATATACAATGGTCTATAAAATCATGGGAAATCACCCATTCATGTTTGGTCTAGTGGAAGTGATGGATAAGGTCAAGTTATAGGAGCACTTCATATTTTACCCATTTTCCCTAATGACGGAGGTGGTGACTGATGATTACATAGGGACTGAGGAACATAGATCATACCTCTTGGATTTTCAAGGTGGGGGTACTGGAAGCAAGTGTCAACTATGATCTGGTTTGGGAGTAATACAAACCACACCAATTTACACGTAAATTCATGTGCCTGAAAATATTGACTCTAAAGGTGTACTCGGAGGTGTTTCATGAGGGTCACCCTTCGTTGATGATGAAGTTATGATGCATGTTCACACACAAAGATAGAAAGATGCGGAATTAGTTTCCTCAACACAATTCTATGTATGAGATTATTAATGATTATGCATATATTTGGGAGAGATCTTATCCCCCTGGTTACACTAAGATAGAGGGCCACTCGAGCTAATTAAGGGGTGGTCCCTACAACATGAAGTCGGGGTAGAGAGGAGATTTCAGCACGTTGTGGCGGTAGATCTAACCTAGTGGGTAGTGAAGCGGCAGTAGGTCCAACGGATCATGTGCCTAGACAAGAAAGAGGTGAAGAGATATGAGCAGTATTACCGGCCCCATCATCCTTTAGAATGTGAAATTTGATGGAAAGGGATCCATCTGGGGTTGACCCTAGGATATTTTTCCAAGATCTTGGGAAGTGGCTATGCTATGTTAACATTCATAGTGATGTCATTTTTCCATAATTCCTGGATAACTGGGATGTTTTTGTACAGTTCTCTACTGTTTGTGGGATATTGAAAAATATCAATAGGTATAGGATGAATCTCAACAGGTTTTTTCATTCAAATGATAGTTTACTCATATATTGGAATCATGCAGAGTGATATGTGGTAGAGATAGCAGACCTGGTGCATTACTAGGTGACTACATGCTTTCTGACTAACTGAGTGAAGGTGTTTTTGGACAAGACCCCCCAAACTTTGGTAGTTGAAATGGATATACATGCTCCTTTTCATGAGTAGTTGGATGAGTCTTGGGGAATTGAATCTTATCAAAGATATATTATAATAGGAATCATTACTGATAATCAGGTAAATATGTATATCTTATGTACCTCAAATATAACCTTCTCCTTAAATATGTTGTCTAACTATTTTCTCTACTTGCGTAGGAATCATGCATGGAGGAGGGGGAGGTCCGAGATATACTTGAAGGGGGGGGGAGGAAACCTCAACCCATAAAGGGGTGAATGTGGGGCCCCTTCCAAATGTCATGACTTTAAGAAGTCAAACAAAAACACCTACAACTGATGCATAAACCATAAAGGGGACTTTTCATAGAGGACTAACCATGATTATTTAGAAGTTTTTCATAGGAGTATATAATCAACGTCAGTTTGTTCCTCCTCTATGTCTCTGAATACTTTCTTTAACTTCTTATTCTTGACATTTTTTTTAAAATGGAATTTTTAATGACATTTGGCACTCAACCACCAGTGCCAACACTTGCATTAGTTTCACCTAAGGCTGAGGTGGTGATATCAGATGTCTCATTCCTAGAATAAATAGATAGTGAGGCCATGGAGTTTGTTCAAACTAGAGAGTTTTCATTGGAGGGAGCCATTGAGACTATGCCTTCAATGGATGGGGTTGATATAGGGCCCACAACAGAGCTCTCCAAAAGAGCTTCAGTGGATGAGCCTGTGGTATTTTTCCACTAGAAGTGGATGTAGGAGTCAATATTGCAATGGAAGAAATAGAAACAATGTCAGTAGATGAGGCATATGAGGAGGCCACATTGGGTGCATCTACTTCATAATTTCCACTAGTGGTGGCTGTGGGAGCTGAAGATGATTTTGCGCTATCGACATGAGTAGCCAAGAGAGTTGGGATGATGAAATAGACCTTTATAATACCACAAAGTGTAGTAGAGGCTTCTACCAAAGGTGGAGAGGATAAAAAGTAAGAATTCCATGGGATAATAATCTTGCCACTCACATCTGTAGATGGAATAGATTTCCAGCCACTCATGTTTCAAGACATGCACTAGGAGGATACAACCAAAAATATATTGGTGGTATTTCCTAATTATGATCCTACACAACCAATTTTTTTGAGGATTCTATCCCATAGTTCATCGAGGATAACCATGATATTAATTGAGAGGCATGGAGGAACATGAAAAACTTCATCACTCATATCTGGATAGCTAAACTAACATAATAAGCGAGATCTCTCAACCATTGGTTAGTCAGTCTTAGGAACGGTGGTGTGAATTCAATCACTCCTCATGCGTTGTCCTGAGACTTCCTCATTGAGTGATAACACATGGATTGCAAGGAGATAAAACTGGAATGGGGGAAACATAAATATGAGGGCTATCAAGTGCTACAGAATGTTGAGGAATAGATTTACTATCTGGAATGGATGGAACATGATCACATGAAGGCCATTGCTACTCATCCTGAGATCACTAGTAGTTTGAGGTCTCAACTGGTAGTGTCCAAGAAAAAAGAGGTTGAGGTTAAGAAGGCAGAGGCTGATTTCTAGGTGGAATAAGACTGGAACTAGATCAAGGCTGATGATATTTTCTCCTAGTATGATTAGGAAAAGGAAGACCTGATAGCACACCAGTAGGTGTTCGAGGCCACTCAGCAGAGGCTAGTCGAGCCTGAGCACTCAATTGATGAGATGGAGCCATAGAATCATATTTTTTGATAGAGATGATTTGATATGTGGATGAATCCATAACACCGTTTTTTCATTTTCATGATCAAACATATTTACTTACTTTATTTTCTTGGTTTAATCATATTTCTGAGACAATCAACAACTAATCCCTAAGCTCACATGGCTCATGCCCGGTGTGAGAAACAAAGGATGAACATGTGATTTCATTCAATATGAGAATTATATACAATAATAGAGAACTTTAGGTCTGATATTATTGATTAACCACTAAGATTATATGGGTTGGGAGAGGCTGTGGCTGGAGAATGAGGCTTTCAGAATAACCAAATAACTTTTTTCTAATGTGCACTAGTGCATGAACAGGATAACACCATGGGTATTTAATTTGTCCCAAATGAAGGGTAATAGGGAGATTGAATCACAATTCCCAAAATTTAGAACCCAAGGAAGGTGGAATGGATATACAAGACAACTACTAACTATGTTAAAAGCATAATATTCATACCGTTAGCTAGGAATGGGGATAAAACAAATAACGGTTGACCTCATAAAATGTTCAAAACATAGAACCGGTCTCATATTGTCATCCAAAGTCATATATGGAATTGTAAATGGATAATAGGTGGACCATTAGGGAATGAGACCATTTTGTTAGGGGGTCCCTTCAGGCGTGGAGGAGGACAATGATCCAAATAAGGGGAACATGAAGCGTGGAAATGGAGTGGTGAAATGTTCGAATATATTTAAACACTCTTGGAATTACACCACTATGGATTAGATAATATTGGTGTAAGAATATTGGTCTGAAAAATAGTCAAAATCATATTCTATGGGAGAATCATATCAGATATCGAGCGATATATGAAAACATAATTGATGTAGTAGATGACCATATACAAAGGATATAGCCTCTCAGGTGAGGGACTAGGATGTATTATAATTTTATATCATACAATGAGTAAGATATATGTATAGTTTAATGTCATATGATGAGGATAGTGCATGATACAGTTTAAATTCATGTGATCAGGATGCATCCCATAGTTTAACATTATATGACTGGGTTGTTGCACACATTTTAAGTTTGTATGACCTGGACTAAATAAATTTTTTATACAAGGGTACTTATGTGAAATTAAGGAAATAAACCTAATGTGAATGTTAAAAAAGAGGATCACATAGAACACAAGTATTAAGAATAAAAAATTACATATTTTAAGGTTAATTATCTTGGATCATGGAAAATAGTTTAAAGTTATACTACTTAGACTGCAAGAGATTTAAATAGTTTAAGGTCACAATTCTTGGACCATTGGATCTTATTTTGAGGTCATATATTTTTGAGCCTAAGAAAATAGTTTATGGTCATAATTCTTGGATCATGGGAAGTATCCCAAAAGAGGAGATGATTAATGTGTAAGAGTGATAAACCTAACATGAATGAGGTCCTATGAGGCCTAGTGGCACACCATGAATTCTTGAAAATATTCAAACATTGTTTAAATTCTTGATGCATGAACATAAAATCGAAGTTTAAGGTCGTAAGGATGGAACCATGGTCTTCTTTTTGCAACTCAACCTCATCGGTACACACCCTACCAAAACTCATAAGACCAAATGATTCATGATTAGTGTGGGAAACAAGGAACATTAAGGGGGTTTTCCTAACATGTGGATGTGCAAATTAGGGTATAGTAGATACTAGGTTAAGAATTTTCCAACTACATTGGCCTGCCTACTCGATGCATGAAAATTCATGGAGGGGTGACACCAAGGTTGTTAGAATTCCACTAGGATTAAGGGAAGTGGAAAGGAGGTAAAACGAGACTTTTGAGATCTGGATAAGTGACTAGAAATGGGTAGGTGTTTATTGTTAACCATGTTCAAGACATGTGTACCTAAACCACACCATTTAAGAACGGGGTGATAAAATTCATGATCAATTTTTGACCATGTTTGAAAACATGACCTACTATTTGTTACAAGAAATCCATTATAGCATTATCCTATGATGGGAGGTGAGCCTTAGAAAAAATCCATCACCATTAGGGGGACATTCTATATTTTATATATGATTGAAATCCAAACAAAGATATACTTGATATGTGGGGATGAATTGACAAAATTACTATGTAGGATTCAACACTCTTGGTTCCAAACCATTGTGAAAATGAGCACATTGATTTGGAATACTAGAAAGTAGGATCTGAACCCCGGTATTACAAATAGTTTAAGGTCATATTTCATAGACCATGGGAGAATGTAAAGAGGTTTAAGTTAGTTTTTTGGAATTTCAAACCCGACATGCATGAGGACCAAGGAGTCCGAAGATGCACACCGCGTTCTCAGGTTTACATGTAGAAAATTAATGTCATGATACTTGGACCATAACAGGGCTAAAGGATTCGTGGATTTGATAGATGCATGACTGGTCATAAAGAAAATATGTTTTTTCATCACTATGTATCACTTGAGGATGATAATAAATCCACATATAGTTCTGAAAGGTACTACACAAAGTTTAAGGTCATACAGTCTAGACCATGATAGATAGTTTAAAGTCATGTTTCCTAGAATATAGGAGGAACATTCTCTCTAAGGGTATACACATGGTATGAAAGAGAAAAAACAAAACATGAATGGATCCAAATAAGAACATGTGACACATACGAACCTTAGGGAAAATTTATTAAATTTTAATGTCATATTGTCTGGACTGTAAAGGGGGACAATGGGCCAAAAGGTTAATGAATTTGTGGTTGGACCTAAATATGATAATTTTAGGTGTCACTACATATCTCATGAGTATGAGAATCAATTCACACATAGTTCTCAAACACGACACAATAAGAGACTGATACCGGTAGGGGTGATCATCTCTAACAAAGGAATTTTAGGTGTCTCACAGTTATCAGGAGGCATCCCATGTTTAGAGCATGGGGTAGGGGTCATCTATTATAAAGAGGATTCTCGATTTTGTACGAGGTAGAATCATAGTTTAACATCATGAGTTTAGGATTTTAGGTTATGTAGTTTAAATTTGTACAAATCTAACTATAGGGGAGGAAAGTAGTTTAAGGTCATAATGCTTAGGCCTTCTGCAAATAGTATAAAGTCATATTTCCTGGACCATGGGATCTTAGTTTAAGGTCATAGAGTTTATACCTTGGGGGATTGGCTCCTCAAAACAAGTAAGGTGTCATTGTGGAGTGACAAAACCAGCATTAATGAGGGCCAAGGGGGACAAATGACACACCATACTTTTCTAATAAGTCCCACACATAGTTTAAAGTCATGATTCTTCAATATAGGTTCTTAGTTTAAGGTCATAGAGTTAAGATCATAGAGAGGGGGGAGTGCCTCAAGTAGACATGTGTAGTACAACATTATGAAAAACCTAATGTGAATGAGGGCCTAAGAGGCTTGCTGCCACGCTACATATTCTAGAGAAAACCTGTATATAGTTTGATGTCATGATTCTTGGACTTGGACTCCTAGTTTATGGTCATAGAGTTCATACCCTTGCGAACAGTTTAAACTCATGTTTCATAGACCAAGAAAGCTCAATTTATAGATAATACGTGTGTCATGAGAGATGTATAAACCAATGAGAAAAGAGATAAAGAGGCTCTCATACTACATACACACCTTGAAATGTATTGTGTATAGTCCAAGGTCATAATGCCTGGACCGTTACTAATGACAAGGGGCTGAAGGGTTGATGAATTTGTGGATAGGTAAATAAAATGTCTCGATCTTTCTACATATACCATAATGAAAAAATCAAGCCACACATAGTTTTGGAGAGGATTTCAAATCCTAATTTAAGGTCATAGAGTTCAGACCATGATGGGGGGAATGTGTCAGATGGGTATGCATAGTTCAGTGTTACGAAAAACCCATCATGAATGAGGGACAAAGAGGCCCAAAACTACACAAAAAATACCAGAGAATAACCACATACATTTTAAAGTCATGATCCTTGGAATTGGACTCCCTATTTATGCTCATAGATTTCAAATCCTTATGAATAGTTTAAATTCATGTTTTTTGGACCAAGTGATCATTTTAACATCATGTGCCTGAAATGTGGACACCCAATTTAACGTCATATAATCTGGATGATAATGGGGTGTAGTTTAACATCATGAAAATAGGATGATAGTTGTTACATAGTTTAATTTCATACAACTAGGACATTGATACTGGAGTTTAAGGCCATGTGACTAGACCGGTCCATGCAGTTAAACGTAGTGCAGTAAGGACACTGAGCTATCACGAGAGGTATTGCTTAAGAAACTTAAAATTGGAGGGAGGAGGAATTCTTTCTCTATCCATATTGATCAAAGAACATGTGCCATTGTGATAGATCTTGTGAATGATTTAAGGACCTTTATAATTGGGCTCAAACATTGGTGGATTCTTTTTAGGCATCATTGGTGTTCTGAGAGCTAGTACCGTGTCACCCTAGAGGAAAGAAAGGAGGTAAAACTTCTTGTTGAATGCTCTTGATATATTGTTATGGTGCTTCTCTAGGTTATGCAATGCATGGAGTCTGTTATCTTTGAGGGATTACAACTCATCTAGATAAACTTATTCCATTATTTATGGAATTTTCAAGTCCAATATATATATCCAGAGCAACGAAAACTGAATCTCAATGGGCAGTACTACCTCTGTTCTATACACTAGGGAATATGGAGTCACCTAGGTGAAATTACAAGTTGTCATCCAATATTCCCAAAGTTCCTTGGGGAGATTGTTTGGATAAATATCCTTTTTTAGTACCACTATATTTTTTAGAATTTTGGATACAGTTTTGTTGAATTCCTCGATCTATTCATTTTCCTACTCATGATAGTAGGTAGTATGGTTTGACTATATGTTGTACTTAGCGTACAACCATTTCTGATCATCGTTCTAGAAGATAGTTCCATTTTTGATGAGAATAGAAGGAGGAAATCTTAAATGGTGGATTATGGGGGATATCATGAATTTGATCATGTATTGGACGTTGAATTTCCATATGGAAATTGTTTCTTCACACTTAGAGAATAATTTCAACACTGTCAGAATGAATCTACACTAGTGAGATGTCACTAGTGGATACGATCCCAAGAAATCAAGTCCCTATACTGTAATGGGAAAAGAATACTTGGTGTTATGGTGTGGATCTGGTGGTCGATGCACAAAAGTGGCATAAATCTAGAATGAATGAAACATATTGGAGAACTCAATACAATCATGGATCATGGGGATCCAGAAGTATCCTACCCATCGAATCTGGTGAGAGAGATTCCATCCTACCTAATGAGAACCACATGACCCAACATGAACTTTCTAAATAACTTGGGGAACCTTGAATCCTTGGATGCAATAGAGGATAATTCCATTAAACCCACATCTCTAGAGAATATGCTTGAGGTCAGGCCCACTCTAGAAGGTGAAATGTGTTTCATGCAGACACATTTTCTATTTTTCAGCCTTTTCCGGTGGGAGAGCACCGTGATGAAGGTACACGATGAAAGGAGTTGTCTAATCAGAGGATTCTTCTACTACGGGGGGACCCAAGGGTCCTGAATTATAAGCACATGCAGTAAAATGGATTACCTACTAGCTATCGTCATCATTTGGAATGATGAGAGTTACGAACCTTTGATGTGCCACATGAATGAATAGGTCATCTTGGTCAGGCTCTGAAAGAGACACATCTAGACTGGCCAAGTCTTTGGCTCGAACATTCTATGATCGAGGGACATGATAAACTTCCGACTAAGAAGGTAACTGGGACATCAACAAGATAGTGTGCTCCAACAAGGGATTGAGCTATATCTTTTTAACGGTTTAGTTACTATTGATTTTATTTATGACTAACTTGAAGATTCACATTACTTTAAATTTGGTAACATCAATATCAAGAGATAGTTTGAGACTAGTAATGAGATTCTGATACTATGTCTCATTGTCAGTGTAGCCTTCAGATAACAAGAAAGATTATGGTAGGACATCCTCTGCAGGATTGATAAATAAAATCCTCATTCCTACTCTATTGAGCTTGGGATCATTGATACATATATCGATTGGGTACCAGGAGGAACCATTGAAATGATTATACCAACTCAACACAACCTGATCTATATAGAGTATGGATTCTTCTGGGAATTCAACATGTAGGTTCATCTCTTTGGGGTGAAAACATGTGAATAAAATGTCTTCCAATTCCTAACCCATGATGGATTTATATGGAATGAACCTAATGCTAAAATGCTGAAGGATCACCTCCCAACATTTTAACCATCCCATAAACATGTGGTTACTCTGGATATACTTTAGAGGATCCACATAGGAAAATAGTTGTATCTCATGATGTTTCAAATAATTCCACAACTCCTTCTCTCAAAAAATCAGTGTGAGGTAGCTATTCTTGATAAGAGAGTATATAGCCTCTGTGTCAAGGAGCATGTGAATAAGGTAGTATAAGCTACACTCCATGCTATAATTTTTCTTATTGGAAATAAGGGTACCAAGGGATCATTATAGGGTGGTCACGTAGAGTACCAACATCTTTTTGAAGATGGGTGGACTTCAAACTAGAGGTTGTAGTAGATACTGCTTAATTTTCTCAAATTCGGTCTCACACTCTTCATCCCATTGGTATGAAATACCTTTCTTCATGATACTGTAAAAGGGATTAAAACTTCTAGACAAATTTTTGATAAATCAGTGTATGTAATATATGTGTCCTTGAAGGCCTTGGAGCTCCTAGAGGTTGCTCAGAGGAGGCATCTGACTGATGGCCTTGATCTTCTCTGTGTTTATATTAATACCTCTATATCTGTTGGCGAAGCTGAGTAAAATCCCAAAGGTAAACCTAAAGACAAACTTTAAGGGATTCACCTTTCACATCCAGGAGCAGAGGAAGCCAAAACAATTATCAAGATATCTGATATGGTCATGATGCTGGAGGGATTTGACCACCAAATCATCCATGTAGCATTACACTAACATCCGGAGAATTGGTTTGAAGATGTGGTGCATAGTCCACTAATAAGTGGCTCCAACATTCTTTTGAACAAAAGGCATTGTCTAATAATAGAAGGTTTATTGTGGTTCTCTGAAGGTGGTAGAATCATCATATTCCGGGTTCATTAAGATCTGATTATATCCATAGTATCCACCCATGAAAGATAGATCCTAGAACCTGACTTTAGCATTGATCAAAAACTATGTCACTGGAAGGAGACAATTTCCATTGGGAAATGGTGGTTGAGATCATGCAATTCGATGCACAATTAGATTTGTATGTTCTTCCTACAAATTGGGATGATGTTGGATAGTCACTTAGGGTATCAAACTTCTCGGATGAAGTTGACCTTGGTATGATTATCCACTTTGGCCTCAACCATAGAACCATAGAAAGGGTGCATTTTTTGAGGGTATTCTTGAATTAGAAGTGAATTTTTGGGAGACCAAGACGATGTATGGAGACTTTATGGTCTAATCTTGGCATCTCATCATAACCCCAGGTGAAGAAATCATGATGAAACTTTAGGAAATCCACATACTACTACTATTCCTCTGGAGGGATGAATGCACTGATCAACATTGGCCTCAAGAAATCCTTGGAACCAAGGTTCACTTGAATAAAATCATCAACAGTGGTGGATATTCCCTCTTTAAATTTAGTGGGAGTGTCTTACAAATCCTCTTTGTCATCTGAGGTAGGGAAATTAGTGGGACAAGGTTCCTCTAGGCTGACTAATTCTGGTGGAACAATGCTGCCTACTCAGGAAGATGTTGAATCCTTACCGGGGGACCCCTACTATACTTAAACCATAGTTAAAAAGGTTTTCAAGTATATTCAATTAGGACTTTAAATGAAGTTATCATGCTTAATTTTGAATCAATGGTGGTAGGTTAGTTTCTAGAGATTCAACCTTAGAAAAACAGATAGGACTGTCATAGAATGGTCTCTATAGGGACAATATCTCGATACCTCATATGGGTAAGGGATTCTGGTATCACTCAGGCATGGCTAGTGTAGAAGTATGAGGTAATAATTCAACATTTATAATAATTAGGTATGATATTTCCCTTTCTTTTGGAGATGAATAAGAAACTTTCTAAGCCTGGCATAATGGGTTCAAGCCAAAGAATTAGGAGGATGAAAGTGTCATCCAAGCCTGTCTATGGATTTGCTATAGTAATTGTGTGCATAAACTCATTAGTCTGATATTTTATTCCCTTTTTCTATTAATAGTAATAATATAAATAGTGGTATTCATAGGAGTCAGAGGTAGATATATCCCCCTAAAGAACACCTACTTGACCGTTGAGGGAGTACATGAGGCATTGGTGATACAAGGAGGGAACTTACACATTCAGATTGATATATAGACTACCCATCAACCTCTTTGTAGGTATTATACTGTGAGAAAACCATGAACTCAACACTTTTTATCAATACTAAAAAATGGTTCTTCAGCTAATTCCTTCAACACGGTCTCTACTCGGTTCCATCATAGACCTGAATTTTTTCGGTCAGAGGGACTAAAATCTGCTTCAGTGAGCCCCAACTTGTAGAGAATCCTAGTCAGGATGAGATTAATCCTAGAGCCCATGTCAAATAGGTAGTTATCAACTTAAAAACCATTGAGATAGACTATGATGTACAATAGAAAAATGTTCCCCTATACGAGGAAGCCCACATCCTCTCCATAGAATGAGATGATGGCTTGGAATTCCACTTTCCCAAACTACTCTACATAGAAAGTCTCTGCAACTTCTACCTCTATTTCAAAATAGAGGGGGATCCTTAAGGATTTGTTAAGGGACTCATTAATTCCCTTGACAAGTGGTGGGTTTCGAGGATCGAGAGACTTGCAGGTATGATGGATATGTTCTTAAAGATGTCATAATTTTATTCTAAATGCATGTTTATTCCTATAGAGAGACTCTGTTTGGATGAGGGTATAATGGGTACTACTAGTTATACTACTAGGTTCTTGTTGGTCCTAGAAATAATATACTACTCATCTGCTAAATCACCCAGAACCACTATCTTCTAGATATCAGTTGCCCAAGGCCTGAATTTAGATAGATGTTTCTTATCATGATGAAGTTGAAGTTGTTCTACCCGGTCAATTAGCACAATCAGTTGTGGTGGCATGTATGATAGAGAAGACTAAGAGGAATGTTCCTGATGAGCTCTGTGCAACACTTACTATCTGGTCTTGGTAACATGCACAACTTTTCTTAAAGCACTAGCCTGATATGTCTAGTGGTTTTCATTGCCTTAACTTCCTCTTGGACGATGTCAACAAGAGTCACTCAGAGGGATTTCCTAATATTCCCCAGTTCTAGGGACCATAAAGGGATCTACCAAATTGATGATGTTCATGGAAACATACTCCTAATCATCATCATAGGAATATTCTAGTGCTGGAAATACTTTGGGTGTGATCATAAACTCTTGAGGCATGAAATCACCAAGAGTATGAGATGTACTTGGAATCAGCTAGGGACTCTAATCTCCCTTGCTTCATCGATGCATACTCTTCTATAATTTGGAGGGCTACAATATAGACATGAAATAATTAGCTAGATAAGGTGTGACATCTTCTAGAGGTTCGGGCTAATTGAAGAGGGAAAGAATGAAGCCATAGGCACGAATGACTGCCCTGAGGGCCAACCTATAATCATAGTCATGAGTCTCAAAATTTGAAACCTATTGCCATTCAACTTTACTATTACTATCAGGCTCAATGAAGATATGTAAAAACTGTGTCGTGATGTTTCCTAGCTTGAACAAAACATTATACACCGGTTCCTAGATCCAATCCTTTAATACATATCATGTTTTGATGGTGTTCCCAAGGATTCTGTGGTAAGGGAAATGGTTGGGGAGATTAGAAATATTGTCTTCATGGGGTTTCATATACTCTAGTAGATTCAGAATCCCATTCTATAAGGAACTAATGAAATATCTTGGAACCTTTGAATCCTTAAAATAGTAGGTCCATTTCCTCTTATCTAGGAATATAAATCAAGGATCCTAGCCCTAATGAGGGGATAGATCCTGAAAAGGGGATGGATCCACATTTAATCATCTAGGAGACTATGCATAGTGAGGTGGTTCCTACCGATTCTACACTAGATGAGGCAAAGCTTAATAAGGTTGCTTCACTCGGTGAGGACCTGTTGGTGGAGGGGACAATAAATCTAGTAGATTAGAGGTCTCTACCATTATGAAAATGGAAGTCTTTACTTTGGCAGTTCTTCATGCAGGAACAAGCATCAACAAAGGACATTCTTTCTTAGCCTACTACAAGGATTCCTCCAGGCACTGGACCTTATCATAGAAATCACAGAATCCACCTAGGAAGTTTTATTTGATGAGGGTAGGGACTAGTTTAGTCTTGAAGTTACCCATGCACATTTTTAGAATATTCCCTTAGGTCAGTGACATATCAAGAGAATAAGTGAGGCCTTTCCACCTAGAGATAAAGTCTATGACCCACTCATCCATATTTTTCTTTCACTTGAAGAGACCAAAAATTCTTGTCTTGTGTGTCGTAGAGATGAAATAGTAGAGGAATAACCTGATAAGGTCTTACCAACCAGTAATTGACCCAATATGTAACTAGTTGTACCAGATAAATGTAGGTCCTTCCATTTTCTAAACAAAACATTAGTGTTTGGTGGCCTCCTACTACTCTGGGGTTCCCAAAATGGGTACACACCTTTAAATGAAGAAGAAAAAATGATGCAGTGGGTCACCCATACATTTGAATGGGGTGAATCTAGGATTCCCACAATCTTTAGGTTTTATCATGTCGTCCACCCATGTCGGGTATTTATTCCCATCAGGTGGGATTATAATCTGTTATGTATCTAGGGTTTTGAGGTGAGTGGTGAGAGCATATATCAAATTTTATTGGCAAGGGTTCATGTATTAATGAGGATACTTAACCACCAATGGATTGTTAGACTCATTAAGTTAGTAAGAAGGATCGATGGATAATAGAGCCACTCGATCTTGGTCCCAATAAATGTGATCACACTATTCTAGTAGATTTGGAAACTCATCTTGGTCCCTTTCCATACAATACCACCTCATATTTGTCTTGATGAATGCGACCCCTGGGTAAAACTGGGATTAATTGGCCGAGGAGGGCTTGAATATACCCCTGACGCCCCGATGGAATAGGAATAAGATCCTTTCAGATAGCTCCATAATCCGTTTACCATTCAATAAGGATATTGCTAATGATCATCTTCTGATAAATGAACTACTGAATTAAGACAATTATTACAAGATTATAATCTATCTTTTGTAAAAAATCAGATGGATCTCAGGTTTTAAGAGGCACCTTTCCCTTTTCAGTGTTCCAACTGATAGGAAACGATGCAGTGGGATCCCAAAGGCCAAGTGTATGACATTATAGGAGTGTGAAGACACTTGTATGAAGGTCTGTTTGATACTACGCTTCCCCAGGGGATGGGTTTTCCTTATAGGACCCTACATCAAAGTCCATGTTATCATGTAAATCAGAAAAAACCATGTTCACCATAACTATACCCAAATGGAAATCCTAAAAATAAAATGGTAAGTCAGGATATCACATGATATGGATGAAGTGAAGGGCCACATACTATCCTAATCCTCTGATTTGAATATCCGAGGATTCCTATTTCATGATTACATAGATCACAATGAGGCTCTTAACACATCTCTTTTTGAGGGTCTAGTGGTATCTGGGTGACCCAGGTTGGTGATCCACTGGTAGTGCTTCCAAATCAACCATTCTTCACTGCTGATCAATGTCGTCAAAGTGATCATGAGTTCCTGGATAGAAAAACTGATAATCATGAAGGCCTTGAAGTGTTGCTTTGATAGTCCATAGAAAACATGTGGATTGGACCTTGGTGAGGGACTATGGGATGTTGATGTTAGAAGTTTAATTTGGATATAAAACAATAGAAAACTCATCTGTAACCGGAGTCTCCCATAGGATTTCCTACTCAAAGGAATTTACCTATTCTTAGTTGGTCTGGGATTATTTTAGAGTCGGTTAAGAAACAGGTAGTGACACTAAAGTGGACTATTGTAGTGGTTGGTTGGATGGTAGAGGATCTGATATGTGAGTTACCTGTTCACTTCACACTAAGTCGTCTCTTGAGGGTTATGCCAACCACATCATTACATTCTTATTGGATTGAGTGTTGAACACTACCTCATGTTCAAGGGAAGCAATGCTTATTGGTGGCTCAGATAAATGCTCATTATCTATCCCATTCAAAAATAGTTCTTTAGGATCCTGGGTAGAGGTGGAGAGGGAAACTAGATATGGTAGTGGTGGCTGCACAATTGGTACCTATAAGGAGGCCAAATCTTCCTCCACCTACATGTACCTACAGAGGGATTTGGGGATTCTATTGATATCACCTTTCAGGATGAAAAAAATTTACCTGTTGAGATCTAGCCCAAGAATTTTATGCTAACTATTGGGGTAAATACTTCATTACTGAATTTTACCCCCTTGGAATCTGAGAGGTTTATGGGGTTGTAATTTTTTTTTCAGAGGATTTTGCCTTCCGTGGTGGTGATTATTTCTTCTACCCTAAGATAATTCTTCAGGGTAGGGAAGTTCTTCGGCGTGAGGAGGACCTCCGTTCTAGTGGGTGGTAGCACAAAGAGGACCTCCACTTTTATTAGTTGAGATACATAGAGGTCCTCTGTATTAGTTGTTGTCGGAGTGGAGAGGACCTATTCTTTGACTACTATAGGAGTGTGGAGGACCTCCAATCTGGCTATTGATAAAGTGGGAATGATATCCACTTTGGTCGATAGGACTATGGGGATGACATCTATGCTGACCGGAAGTAATGGCATACAGAGGAAATTTGTGTTGATGGGATTAATCACGAGGAAGAACATTTTACTAATCGATTCCATAGTGGATAGGACCTCCACTTGAGATAGTAAAAACATGAGTAGGACCTCCATGTATACTATTGAAGGAGTGGGGAGGACCCTTACTTCGATCGGATGCAACGCGAAGAGGACCTTCATGTTGGATGGTAGTGATAACATGGGGGGGGGGGTGATAGACTTAATATTTTCATTATTATTTATATGTTTTTCAATGATTTAATCCCTCACAATTATTCAATGTGAGTGTATTTGCATCATTTATGTGTTTTTGGTGTATTTTGGGCTTAAATGTGAAAATGGGGTAATTCTGTAAAATTGTCAGTTTTATATAGCTTTTGTTTTTCGGGAATAACTTTTATAATATGGGTCCAATTGAAGTGAATATTTCTTTTTGGATTCCTATACTTGTGGGATTAAAATTTTCCTTATTTACCAAGACACAATTAGAAACCCAATGGTGCATAAAATTCAATCAAGTGGAGAAATCAGTTTTGAAGGCAGAATGGACCCCACTTTATTAAATATGGAATATCTTCTTCAGAATACCTAAGAATTAGGTGCTTCGAGCTGGTGTCGACAGAGGACATTCCAGGGACATTTCATATTAAATTTCATAAAATATTAATCTCATTAAGGCATCTTTTGGGCATGTCCAAGTGGAGTGGGTGAAACTGAGTTTGGAGGCCAGAAAAGTAATGGTCATTGATTCAGCCATATCTTTATTTAACCCTGTCCAATGACACTAATATTTTGAGGGTCTATAGAAAAATTCATTTCAAACATTCTATAAGAAGGGACCTCAATGATTTTCGGCAGGAGGGTGGGCAGAACAGAGGAAATCTTCTGGAGTACAGAATCTGGAGAACCCAATTTTCTGTTCTTTGTTTTCTCTCTTTTGTTCTTCTTAGTTTTGTAATGAATTATTATTTCCCCTTTGTCACAATTACCTTACCATGGTGGGGTAAACTTCTGTGTTATTGGGGAAGAAGAGGGTTTCCATGTTGTATTTCATGAGTTCCTTCTCTTAATGTTTTAAAATCCTCTTCTCTTATGTGAATCAGCTTCAATTTCCTATCACAGTTTTTATTATCATGTACGATTATATCTAATTTTAGATTCTGTTGTTCATTTATATTTGGTCAATGATCAATATCTCCCTCCACTAGGTTCTGGTTTATAAACGATGGAATAGACTGGTACTTAGTGGTGAAGTACTCGGTGATCACCGATACGTGTGTGAGGAGTAGTGAATGTTCTTGATTACTTGGGATAAACAAGACCCGATTGGGAATTGCCTAAGATAATTGGGAGTATTTTATACAACTCTATTGCACATTGGAAGGAGAGTAGACCAAACTAAGATTTTAGTAAGGTTTATTCTCACATTTTTAATTGACCAAGGGAGTGAGAAGAAATGATTGTGGATTCTCACTCTTAATGGTTTAGCAGAAGAGAATTGGATAAATTGGAACTATGATAGAATTAAAAATGGAGAACCAACTCTGACCTAATCACCCTTCTTATATAATAGTTTCAATCACTTGATTTTTTAAGTTGTTCTCAATATTTTTCTTAAATTTCCTTCCTTTGTTTAGTTTCTTTCTTTCCTTTTCAAAAATCAATCAAATTCAGAAAAACAACCACACTTTTTGATCTTATTTTATGGTGACAGCTTAATTGTTGTGAACTCCTCTCTAGAGAAAACCTAGGATAACCACTCTACTACATTTTACCTTAGGTTACATTTGTTTTTTTCACACCCCACGATAGGCACGTGTCAAAACTTGGAGCCGTTGCCGGGGAGGTATCGCCAATATTTCTTTTATTTTCTTTTGTCTCTTTTCATCTTTTCTCTTCAAAATTGCATGACTCGAACCTCAAAAATTGAACCTTTACCCATAGATCCTGAAATTGAAATAACCTTGTTGAATAGACTTAGAAAAATTAATTTTGAATCTGAATTTGAGGAATTTTCCCTTGCAGACTCAAGTGAAACTTCTAGTGTTCACTCTAAGCCTGTCATCATGGCTGAAAATCAAAACCAAACACTTAGAGACCTCTGTGCCCCACAATTCCTTAATCAAAACAATCAACATGACATGCCAGTGTTACAAACTGATTTTGAAATGAAACCTAACATGATTCCTTTTCTTCCAAAGTTTCATGGTTTGGCAGGTGAAGATCCAAACAAACACATTAAAGAGTTCACACATGTTTGCTCAACTTTCAGACCCCGTGGAATTACCGAGGAGCAGGTAAAGTGGAAGGCATTTCCGTTTTCATTGGATAGAGCTGCTAAATAATGGTTGTACGGCCTACAACCAGGATATTTACATGACTGGAATGACCTGGTATGATGTTTTATTCAAAGATTCTTCCCCACCTCTAGAAGCATAGCCATTCGGAAGGAAATCTACGCCATATGACAATCATCTGGAGAAACCCTTTACGAGTACTGGGAGAGATTTAAGATGATATGTGCCAGCTGTCCACATCAAGCCATTGAGGAACACCAATTTCTTGTCTTCTTCTATCAAGGACTACTAGACAATGACAGAAACCTTCTTGAGGCATCATCTGGAGGTGCCCTGATTGACAAGTCACCAGAAGAAGCCAAGGGCTTGATTGAGAAGATTTCCCAAAACTCGCAGCAATTTGGAACAAGAGGTATTGGAACAAGAGGTATTCATGAGGTACACACTTCTCATCCATCACCCTTATTAGAAACTAAGATTGAAGAGATAACTAGTATGGTGAGGTAGATGGCCTTGAAGAAAGTTAGTGACCAACAAGCACCAGCTAAGGTATGTGGTTTATGCTCATCTCCTGATCATTTCATTGACTAGTGTGCTGAAATACAGGGAATGGAAAGTTGTGCAGCAGCCTTTCAACCAAGGAAGATCCAGAAAAATCAAGGATGGAGAGAGCCTAACCATGTCCAATATGGGTTTGGAAATCCGCAGAATCAAGGTAGACCCCCGTACCAAAATCAGTTTCAAAACCAACCCCCATTCCAGAATCAATTCCAGAACCCTCCACCATTTCAACAAAAACCATCTTATAACCAGACTTCTTACCAAAAACCAACCAATATCCAAATACCCTTTGAGAAACCATCCACTAGTTCCCAACCTCCAATTAAAAAACAACAAAAATATGAGTTTGAAGGACTGAAAGACACTGTTAAAGATTTTTCCAATAAGTTTGAAAGTCTAATAGAATTTATAACCAAAAATCCTGGTAAACTCCCTTCCCAAACAGTCCCAAACCCAAAAGATAATGTTAGTATTATAACTACAAGAAGTGGAAAAGAAATCCAACCACCATCCACCATTGAACCTGAAAAAAGAAAAACTGATCTGGGTGAGAATGAAGTTAGAAATGATGAAAATTCTATGAAAATGCATCGGAAAAAAGATAAGAAAGAGGAGGATGATAATAGACCAAGAAGGAAGAAACAAGAAACACTATTTCAAAGGAAAAAAAGGGAGAAGAAATATATACCACCCCCATTTCCATAAAGGATGATTGAATCAAAGAGGTTACAAGAAGAATCACTGCAAAAAGAAATTCTGGACACCTTCTAGAAAGTGGAAATCAACATACCTCTGCTTGAAGCACTCAAAAAAATTCCAAAGTATGCTAAGTTTTTTAAGGATAGTTTCCCCAAGAAAAGGATACTTCAAGGTAACGAGAGGATCAATTTGGGAAGAAGCGTCTCAGCCCTTATCACACCACAATTTCCAACCAAATGTCAAGATCCAGGGACGTTTTCTATTCCATGCACCATTGGTTCATTAAATTTCTCTAATGCTTTGTGTGTTTTAGGTGCATAAATTAATGTATTTCCTCACTCAGTATATACTTATTTGAAGATGAGAGACTTGAATCCCACAAGAGTGGTGGTCCAGCTTGCAAATAGATCCACAGTTTTCCCAGCAGGAGTTCTAGAGGATGTCCTGGTAAAAGTCAATGATCTTTTATTCCCTGCTGACTTTTATGTGTTGAATAGGAAGATGATAGGATCCTATCACACTCACCCATCATTTTGGGGAGACCATTCTTAAAGATGGCCAAAACCATCATCAATGTCCATGAAGGGACACTTACCATGGAGTTTGGAGATAGCACTGTCCACTTCAATATTTTTGAATCCATGAGGCACCCATCAGATGATCATTCACTCTTCACACTCTCCCATGAAGATGACATAGAAACAATTGAATAATCAGGTATGTTTCATGAATTTTTAACATTAGGAGAGAATTTTTCCATTAAAGATATCACTGAACATATAGATTCCCAAACTCTTGGAGGTTCTGATTTCCTGTTGGAAGAAGAGGTAAAATCTGATTTCTTTGATAATTTGTTAAATGATGATGAAGATGATATGATTTCTTGTGTGCAGGATGTCAAACCATTGTATGTGGAGAAACTCAATTTATTTTCATCTCTTGAGCATCCTCCTGATCTAGAATTAAAACCACTCCCCACTGATTTAAAATATGTTTACCTTATAGAGGGAGAGAAATTACCAGTAATAATTGCTAATAATCTATCTAAAACTCAAGAAATATCATTGATTGATATTTTGAGAGATAATGTCCAAGCAATATGGTGGAGCTTAGGTGATATCCCTGGAATAAACCCAAAAATTTTCTCACATCGAATTTTTCTGGAGGGAGATTCCAAACCTGTCAGACAACCCCAAAGGAGGCTGAACCCTACCCTAATGGAGGTTGTGAAAAAAGAGATTGAGAAGTTATTAGAAGCTGGGATCATCTATCCCATATCATATTCACAATGGGTTAACCCCATCCATGTAGTACCAAAGAAAACTGGCCTAACCATTGTGAGGAATGAAAAGAATGAATTAGTCCCTATGAGAATTTAGAATAGCTGGAGAGTATGCATCGATTTTAGGAAGCTGAATCAGGTCACTCGAAAAGATCATTTCCCTATCCCGTTCATTGACCAGATGTTAGAGATATTGGCAGGGAGAACTCATTATTTCTTTTTGGATGGATTTTCAGGTACCCATTACCCCTGAGGATCAAGATAAGACTAAATTTACTTGTCCTTTCGGTACTTTCGCATAAAAAATGATTCCATTTGGATTGTGTAATGCTCTAGGTACATTTCAGAGGTGTATAGTAAGTATATTTTCTGATCACATTGAATATTTCTTGGGAGTTTTCATGGATGATTTCACAGTTTTTGGAAATTCTTTTGACCATTGTTTGAAAAATATGGAAAACGTTTTGAAAATTTACATTGAAAAAAACCTTGTTCTGAATTTTGAAAAGTGTCATTTTATGGTTGAGAGAGGAATTGTCCTTGGGCATGTCATTTCTCAGAAAGGCATTGAAGCTGATAAATCAAAAATTGAAGTGATAAATTCTTTTCCTTACCCAACTTGTGTGAAACATGTTAGATCATTTTTTGGACATGCAGGATTCTACATGAGGTTTATAAAATATTTCAGTAATATTTCTCTCCCTCTCTCTAGATTACTTTTGAAAGATGATGATTTTGATTTCAACGGTTCATATTGGGAATCATTTGTTGAGTTGTAGAAGAAATTTATTACACCACCAGTGATGCAGCCACCAAATTGGGAAGAACCATTTGAGCTACTTTGTGATGCTTCAAACAAATCAGTTGGATCTATCCTTTCTCAGCGAATTGAGGGCAGGCCACAAGTCATTACATATTCCATGAAAACCTTAGATGCAGCCCAATTCAACTACACAACAACAGAAAAAGAGTTTTTAGCAGTTGTTTTTGCTTTAGAAAGATTTAGATCGTATCTGCTTGGAACTGAAGTCATTGTGTTTTCTGATCATGCAGCTCTTAGGTACTTGATGAAGAAGGCTGAAGCAAAACCAAGGCTAGTGAGATAGATGATACTACTACAGGAGTTCAACATAGAAATAAAAGATAAGAAGGGATCTGAGAACCAAGTGGCTGATCACTTAAGTATACTACCCAACACCGCTGAAGTTGAAATTCCAGACACTGAACCACTAAATGATCGCCTTCCAGGAGAGCAATTATACTTGATTGAAGGAGAAGTACGTTGCTATGCTGACATGGTCAATTATCTGGTAACATCTCAGGTCCCATCTCATTTAAATTCTCACCAAATTCACAAATTGAAATCTGAATATAAATATTACATCTGGGATGATCCATTTCTTTTGAAGATTTTCGATGACCAAATGATCAGAAGATGTTTGCCTAAAAATGAAATTGATTCAGTCTTTAAGTTTTGTCACACATTAGCTTGTGGAGGCCACTTTTGACCTCGAAGGACATCAAGGAAGGTTTTAGAATCTGGACTTTATTGGCCAACACTTTTCAAATAATCTCATGAATTTTTGTAAACGGTGTGAAAAATGTCAATTTTCAGGAAATATTTCAAAGAGACAAGAAATTCCCCAAAATCCACTTAATTTTTGTGAAATATTTGAAGTTTGTGGCATAGATTTTATGGGACCTTTCCCAATGTCATTTGGAAATTCTTATATTCTGCTTTCTGTTGATTATGTTTCCAAATGGGTGGAAGCAAAAGCCACCAGAACTGACGACACTAAAGTTGTTTGTGATTTTGTCAGGGCTAACATATCATGTAGGTTTGGAGTTCCTAGAGCCATCATTAGTGATCAAGGGACTCACTTTTGAAATTGGATAATGGAGGATTTGTTGAAAAAGTATGGGGTACATCATAAAACATCAACTCCCTATCATCCATAGACTAATGGGCAAGCTGAAGTGTCAAATAGGGAAATCAAAGGAATTTTGGAAAAGACTGTTAATCCATATAGGAAGGATTGAATCCAAAGGATAGAAGACACATTATGGGATTACATGACAGCCTACAAAACTCCAATTGGAATGAGTCCATATAGGCTGATTTATGGGAAAAGTTGTCACCCACCTGTGGAATTGGAACATAAGGCATACTGGGCTGTGAGGAAGATGAATCTGGATCTTGAAAGTGCTGGGAAAGAGAGAAGATTGCAATTATAGGAGTTTGAAGAAACTCGAAGGGAAGCATTTTAAAATTCTAGGATTTACAAAGAGAGAACAAGAGTGACTCATGAAAAACTGATCCAACCAAAGGACTTCCATCTAGGAGACAAAGTGTTTTTATTCAATTCAAGACTCAAGCTGATGCCAGGTAAACTTCGTTCCAGGTGGGAAGGTCCATTTATAGTTACTCATGTATATCCTTTTGGTGTTGTGCAGATTGTGAAGGATGGATTGAAGGATCCATTCACTGTTAATGGGCACAGATTGAAGAAATTACTTGGGACCATACAATCAGAGCCAATAGAGTAGATCACACTCCTTCAACCTGTTTATCAATAAACTCCATCAGGTCGTACCTCTCCTTTATATTTTCATGATTTCTATGATTCAATTTCCAATATTCTTATATGTTAAATACATTTTAATGCATTGCGGACACTGCATCATTTAAGTGTGGGGGAGGGAACCTTTGTAGTTTAGGATTTTTATTTGTTTGTTTTCCTATTTGTTTAAAAAAACATGTCTGTGTTTAAAATTTTGTGTGTTTATTTTTCAATTTTTGTGTGTTTTTGAAACTTTTGAGCTGAAATGATTATCATTGATATTTTTTAAACCTAGATCCATGAGTGAAATAATTTTTTCCTTGAAACTGAACTTAAATGAATGCTGAAAATGACATTGTTTCAAGTTCAATTCTTTGGGAATTTCATGAAAAAATACTCTGTTTTTTGAATCCCATGCCACATATCACTGTCTTTATATTTTAAATCACATTCCCATGAGGCTTCTGAACCTATTATTTTCATATTCTTTACATTCACCTCACTTCTTGAGAGAACCAAATCATGCTTGATTTAACCAGAATTTGATTTATTCCTGTCAAAACATGAGGGTTTGAGGTACTTATGTTTTAAATGATTGAGGCATTTATTTGGTTTGAAATCCCCCTTTTCATGATAATCCCTTTCATAATGGCCTACCTTGAATATTTAATCTTTGTAGCCCATAGAATCCATGAACATCCTATTAGGTTATCCACATTACAAGATAATATTCCCTATCCAACCTGCTCTTGAAGTGAAATTACATGATCTATTTGAACATAAGTGTGGGGGGAAGATGTCTTGTATTGTAATACTTTGTTTTGGGGATACTTTGGGTGAAAAAAAAATGTTGAAGAGATGTTATTGCGCAAAAAAAAATCATTCTGCTAAAAGATGTGCCTTTTCTGGAGCTTTCATGATGAGAGAAGTTGTGCCTTTCTGGAGCTTCTAATGCAAAAAAGAAGTTGTGCCTTTTCTGGAGCTTTCAAGAAATATTATATTTGAGAAGATTGAAATGTTTGCTGCTGAAATGATGAACTATGAGAACATTACTTGATATTCCATGGAGAAGGAGTTTATTTTCTTCTAAGGGGAGTGAAGAGAAGACCATACTTTTTTGAAAATTAGAGTAATGCAATTTTTCTTCAAAAAGAGCCAAGCCCTCTTCATTCAGCCTCATATTTTCACATATAAATCCTAACAACCTAAATACACAGAAAAAACTTAACAAGTACTCATGATAAACATATGTCTTTGACTCACAGCGGATGGAGATGTAGGAATTTATCAAGCCTATGGTGACATTTGTATGAGTTTGGATGAGAAAGACATTGCTAAAAAATTGAAATTTGTGTAATGAGAGATAATGAAAGTTAGGTAAGTTTTTTTGTGTGCATGGGAGGAGAAATGAAGAGTAAATTTATTGAATGATCCTAAATTAAGAACATGAAATAATAGATTTTTAGGAGGCATGATATATTTTGTTTCTTGTTTTCAAATTGGTGGATCTCATGGATATGTGTTTTGAATGTACTTTGAATTTATTTTGATTCTGACTTGTCCCGGAGTCCAAGTGATAAGTGTGGGGGAATTGATAGAGTTAATATTTTCATTGTTATTTATATGTTTTTCAATTATTTAATCCCTCCCAATTATTCAATGTGAGTGTATTTGCATCATTTATGTGTTTTTGGTGTATTTTGGGCTTAAATGTGAAAATGGGGTAATTCTGTAAAATTTTCAATTTTATATAGCTTCTGTTTTTCAGGAATAACTTTTATAATATGGGTCCAATTTAAGTGAATATTTTTTTGTAGGATTCCTATACTTTTGAGATTAAAATTTTCCTTCTGTACTAAGACCCAATTCGAAACCCAATGGTGCAGAAAATTCAATCAAGTGGAGAAATAAGTTTGGAAGGCAGAATGGACCCCACTTTATTAAATATGGATTATCTCCTTCAGAAGACCTTATGAATGAGGTTCTTCCAGCTGGTGTCGACATATGACTTTCATGTGACGGTTCATATTAAATTTCATAAAATATGAATTTCATTAAGGCATCTTTTGGGCGTGTCTAAGTGGAGTGGGTGAAACTATGTTTGGCGGCCAGAAAAGTAATGGTCATTGATTCAGCCATATCTTTCTTTACACCTGTCCAATGACTCTAAAATTTTTAGGGCCGATAGAAAAATTCATTTAACACATTATATAATAAGGTACCTCAGTGAGTTTTGGCCGGAGGGTGGGCATAATAGAGGCAAACCTCTGGAGGACAGAATCTGTAGCACCAAATTTTCTGTTCTTTGTTTTATCTCTTTTGTTCTTCTTAGTTTTGTAATGAATTCTTATTTCCCCTTAGTCGCAATTACCCTTACCATGGTGGGGTAAAAATCTGTGTGATTGGAGAAGAAGAGGTTTTCCATGTTGTATTTAATGAGTTCCTTCTCTTAATGTTTTAGAATCCTCTTCTCTTACGTGAATCAGCTTCAATTTCCTATAACAATTTTTATTATCATGTACGATTGTATCTGATTTTAGATTCTGTTGTTCATTTATATTTGGTCAATGATCAATATCTCCCTCCACTAGGTTCTGTTTTATAAATGATGGAATAGACTGGGTCTTAGTGGTGAAGTACTTAGTGATCACCGATACGTGTGTGAGGAGTAGTGAATGTTCTTGATTACTTGGGATAAACAAGACCCGATTGGGAATTGACTAAGATAATTGGGAGTATTTTCTACAACTATATTACACATTGGAAGGAGAGTAGACCAACCTAAGATTTTAGTAAGGTTTATTCTCACATTTTTAATTGACCAAGGGAGTGAGAAGAAATGATTGTGGATTCTCACTCTTAACGGTTTAGCAGAAGAGAATTGGATAAATTGGAACTATGATAGAATTACAAATGGAGAACCAACTCTGACCTAATCACCATTCTTATATAATAGTTTCAATCACTTGATTTGTTATATTTTTCTCAATATTTTTCTTAAATTTCCTTCCTTTGTTTAGTTTCTTTCTTTCCTTTTCAAAAATCAATCAAATCCAGAAAAACAACCACACCTTTTGATCTTATTTTAAGGTGACAACTTAATTGTTGTGCACTCATCTCTGGAGACAACCTAGGATAACCACTCTAATACATTTTACCTTAGGTTACATTTTTTTGTCACACCCCACGACAGGCACGTGTCGGGGGGGGGGGGGGGGGGGTTAGTACTAGTTTCTAATGAAGCGGCGAGGAACTACACTTTGATTTATGATGGATCAATGAGGACCTATGTTTCAGATGAGAATGACACGAGGAGGACCTTCATGTTGAGTGGTTGTGGCATAGGGAGGAACTCTATGTTGGGAATCATAAGTATGGGGAGGACCTACATACTGGTTGTCAATGAAGTAGGGAGGGCCTCCACATTGATCTATGGGAACATGGGAAGGACTTACATGTTGATTTTGAGAGCATGGATGAACTCTTCTTTGATTGGTGACTATATTGGGGGGATATCTGCACTAAATCTCATCATCAGAGGTGAAACCACAATGAATGATGGTGGTTCATGTGATTTATGGATTGAACCTAGATTTACTATAGAGTGGATAAGGCTTAGATCCCAACTAGGAAAAGATGAGTCTCTACTCAGTGGTGACAGGGATCTAGAAGAATGCACTGGTGGTGGTAGGGTCCACTACAGATTTAGAAGATATTGCCTCTTAACGATAATTATCTTGAGATTATGCCTGATGTTGGTGTTGGGTGGTTAGAACTGGGGCTAGAGGAGCAGGGGTATAGTCCACCTATTCTTCAGCCTCAAGGACTATTCGTTGCTGGCATTGATGGCTCATAGTGGGAGATCTCCTTAGAGGCTCCCAAGTGGTAGTCATGACCAGGGTGACTCGTACATCCCCCACCTCCTTGGTGTAGGGGAACGATTCATAGGATCTCTCTAGGGAGAGGCTCCATAAGAGATTCTATATTGGAATGGGGAAGGGTTTCTCCCAACACGACTCTTACGGATGGTGGTGTCGACGAGGCGCTAAAGCCTCCAGGTCATGGATATCCATATACCTTGTGGGAATGACCCCTTCTACCCTTACCAGCATACAAGGGTGTATGTCACCCTTCTATAGATAATTTTAGAGGGTGATATTGGGAATGATCCCACCGTAGCTGATGGCATGGAAAAATCCATGGTGGAGGTGGTGTCATTCTGGATTACCACATTAATATTTCTACTATTCCTATGTCTGTAGGTATTGGGTAGTTGATTTCATATGGATGGGGTCCTACAAAGCAGGTAGATTCATCCATCAATACATGTATATAGAAATTGATGTCTAGTGCCCCAACATCTTCCAATATTCTGAAGGTGGAGAAGGATTTGTGGTGATGATTTTGTAGACTGAGAATTCCCAATGTTTAGTTGCCTCAATTTATAGTGAGTTCCATGCTAGGCCCACCGTTTTTTGGGTGTCTCATGGAACTGGTTAGCTAGATCTGGTGACACGATAACCTATTTATTTCTTTAACTAAACTATTCCACATACTAAGGAGAAGAGTTTCATTTTAGGTCCACCATTTCTGTTTCTGATGATTTTGTTGGGGTGCTATGCCATGTGTGTTAGTGTGAACTAGCATGATTTTTTACCCCACTTTACCAATTTCCAAAGGTAGGTGAATTTCATCACTTTAAATGGTGATGTATACTCTTTAATCAAAATGGGATGATGGGATGTCAGTTCCTGATTCCATGGATTCCTCTTTAGAACTTTTCACCTATTTCAAGTGTCCCTCATAGAGTTAAGTCATATTCGTGGAACTAATTCTCAATTCCATCTCTTTGTGGATGCTAGTTAATAGACTAATTCTATCTAAACATTCCAGTGTTTCTTGATAGGGAAGAAAACTTTCTTTTTGAGAGTATCCATGTTGGATATCACTTTACATATCTAGACATTGGGAATATTGGTTACCTATATTCTTCCTCATACGGGGGAATCTCATGAAGGCATCTTGGGCACAGAACCCAAGTAATCCCATGTCAATTACAAGGTATTGAATTCTAGGGGTATGTATCTTCTTAGGCATTCCCCTCAAGAATCCCATGTTTTTACGACTTAGATGACACCGTAAGCATATATCTTCCAAGGATTTCACCTCAGGAATCCCATATTTAACATAAGGTAACTTTTTCGATGGGGTCAAGAATTTAAGTACCTATGAAGAAGGACATGAACATCCTACATAGACAGATCAGGGAAAGAGTTCAATGTCTTATGGAGATGGATTAGATTTATCAAAATGACTCATGGAGGTGGAACAAGGAGGGGAATCTACAAGAGGGAAGATGTCACACCTAAAAGTTTACCGATGAATTGGTTAGAATGCCCCACGGAGGCAGATCCAAGAGGTGTGTCCCATAAAGTGAAGATGTCATACTATGAAGGAGGATGGATCAAAATGCCTCATGGTGGCAGATCCATTAGGTATTTCCCATAATGGTAAGATGTCACACAGTGAAGGTTGATCAGACATCCCTAGAGGTGGATCATAGAGGTAAATCCCTAAGAGTTGTGCGTGTGTGTGTGTGTGGGGGGGGGGGGGGGGTCCTAGGTTTACCATTGGTTAGGATTAAACCTTATGGAGGTGTCTTACATACCCTATTTAGAGGATAGGGATTAAGTCCCATGTAGTTTGATACCATAGTTCAAGTTTGTGTGACATGACCGATCTATGTAGTTTAACTTCATGGGGTAAAGACGCTCAAACTGAAAATGGTGCACCGATGAGGGATGGTGATGGGCTTACACATGAAAGTTTCCCTTAGTAAGAGGATTGATCTTGGTTGGAGAGTGTGGGTCTTACTCATTGAGATACTCGGTGGATTCTAGGAGAAGTGATGACATGGAAAGGGTTTATGCATTGAAGCAGCCTAAGGGACCTGGACAAGATGTGGTCTCTAAGTGGGGGCATGAACTTACCGGGTACATGTTATGGAGAAAATCAACATGGATTTATATGTTTGGTTTGGACCTCAGGGAGGCTTCCAACATATCCTTGTTAGTTGGGAATCAAATCCCACATAGTTTGAAATGGGATGGGGATTATACATAAGGAGGAGTCCTAATGAGGTGGATAATTTGGTTGGGGATTACGCCTAGGAGTGGCACATGGGGTGAGTATGGTTGGGGTTATTCATAGAAGTGACCCATAGGGTGAAGACCAAGGCATACTCCAGTATGTATTCCCTTGCAGTTAGGAGGATGTCATGGTAGTAACTAACCTCTACGCCCACATGATTCAATCTCAATGTAAGAAACAAGAGGAAGCAATAGAAAAAATTCTCATGTCGTGATAGAAGCACCAACGAGAGGTGTGAGTGGTGATAACACATTGAAGCTACCTAAAAAGGATTTCATTCCATATGGGGAAGATCAAATTCAATGTGAGGAGGATGAAATTACCTCTGAGTGTAGGCGTTGTGGAGAATATCCCATGCCACTCACACATGGAGTATCCTATAATTATTTCTTTGGTTAAGGCCAATGTTTAACTTCATGTGTTGGGGATGTTGGGACAATGAAGTTTTTCATCATGCATCTCGGACACGGGGGAATCACTTATTACCAATTGTTCTTACATGAAATTCTCTCATGTGCCTCTAGGTGGGGAATGACTATGGAAATTCCATGGTGTAATGAGATGGAGGAGTGTTCAATCATGAGGTCCAAGTTAGCATGCCTATGCTAAGAAGCAACATGTGTTAGCATACCGATGCTGAGAAGAAAAAGGAAGGTGGGAGTCTCAGGCCACACATGAAGTGGAGTGGGCCATAATAATGGGAATCACAGGTTATATAGGGATTCAAGGTTTAGTTGGAATGATCCTATACAAGTTTGGGGGCTTGAGGAACTCAACCTTCGTAAAGAGGTGTCAGAAAATTGGAGACGACATAGAGAGTCCTAAGAGAGGTATTTTTTGAAGCTTAGGGCCTCTGATAGAGGTTCTTTGTGAAGATAGAGTGCTTTAAATAGGATAGGGGCTTCTTGAAGGATGAAGATTCACAAAACAGGGAGACCCTAACTTGGGATGAGATCCTGAATCATGAAAGGAGTTACTCTCAAAGGATGAATTACTTATGAAGAATCAAGTTCCCCATAAGTCCTTATTCATTTGGAAAGGGCACAGGCCTTCACGATAGGTATTTGCACCTGGGGTGGAGGATTTTCAGAACACATAAAAGGGGGTTTCATGAAGCCTAGATACCTTAGATGATCCATTTTTGGTTTAGTTCATGACGATCAAGAGGATTATGAATTGAAATCAATTTAGATTATGAAGGGTCAGGTAACTATCCCTAAAATATCATAATGAGGTTGGTATTTATAGGAATGAGGTTTCATAAAGGCTTGATGTGGTTTGTGAAGAAAATATGGGCTTCACAAATGGTCATGACTCTGTCAGACTCATGAAGGACACCATTAATCATTCACGTGACCAGAAAGAATTGTGAGACTCATGTAGGAGCACCATTGTGGACTTGCATGCTAACAAAGGGGACTTCTTAGCCAAGATTTCCATGTGCTCTCACCATTTATGAAGAGTTAGGGATTCATGAAGTAGACCCTTAAGGGGTTTTTTGGCCATTTTGTCTTAGATTTTATATGAATTTTCCATGTATTCCTCAACTATTCCCATGAAATGAATTTCGATACCAAAATTTGTGTGAGGGATTTTGGGATTCAAGAACCTTATGAAATCTTAAATATGGGTTTTGGAAACATTCTATGAAATATGGTGGTACTAAACCACAACACCCAAGACCATGCTGCATAAGGGTGGGTTATTCCATAGCATAGGTGGCTACACTATGGTTGTTTGTTGGAATAGGGATTAATCCTAGAGCTAAAGGGTGCACCATAGCGTCGAGGGCAATTCAAGTATATACCATAGTTTTCACTATGTAGGATTTGTTTGGGAAGGTCTCACCATGGTTCCTTAGACCAAGACATATAACCTATTCTCCATATTAGTTACAAATGGATGTCTAGAATCTTGTTCTTTGGGTGTTAAATCTCATAAAAGGCTATTTCAATTGATTAAATGATTTTTTTAATAATTGATTTGGAACATTCGAGAGTGAGTTATGAGGGGTTTTACGACACGCTTCTAACCCATAAAGTACATGGTCATCCCCTTAACTCAGTATGTGTTTCAAATATTTGAAGGACTAACAGATAGTTTTCTCCATACCACAGTGTCTGTACTACACCATAGATATTTGAGTTATACATGGTTCTATGCCATAGTCCCCCTCTCTATGCTATAGTGATTCCAGTTCTTCCCACAGAACACTTGTTAATTTTCAACTTGGATGTACTATCCAAACTATAACCATATATCATATTCCAAAGTGATATCCTATAATTTGACATTGTGCCATGGTGTTCCACCTTGTGTCGTTGTGGTTTCTTCTATGCCACGACATTTGGGTTGCACCATGGAGATTCCTAAATTTCCTAAGGATCAAATGTTCCCCATTGTGAATCCCTTATCGGGGTCTTGTGATATTATTATCAAGGTTTGTGGTTTCAAAATCTATTACTTTTATTTAAAAAAATTGATTATTTTATATTTTAAATTGGGTTTCAAATCAATTTTCAAACTTTGAGAAGGGGTTTGACAGTTTTTTGATGAAATTAAAAGGATTGAAATATTTATGATTGGAAATGAAATGTTTCAATAAATTTTGTTAAAAAAACTTTTGATGCTTTTTTTGAAATAATGGCATATATTTTGATGTAAAACTATTTTATGTTGATTTTTGAGAAAAATGGAGTGAATTTTTATGAAAAACATATAATGTTAGTTTTTGAAAGAATGACATGAGTAATTGATAAAAAATCATTGAGGTTTGTTTTTGAAATTAATGTATTGCTTTGAAACTTGTATTTGGAGTTGAAATAAATTATTATTAAAATGGGTTTTGAAGTAACGATATCCCCATATTAATTCTTTTATTTAATTTAAAGTACAAGGGAGAATGGGTAGTTGAGTAGAAAGAACACACACTACGAAAGTATTAGCTCTACCTATAAATGTATTGATGATGAAAACACAACTAAAAATACTTAATGGTAGGGATATTAGTCCATAGGGATCTTATCATTTTCTTCCTTAGGAATGTTACTTGTGAATATTGGAATCCATATTTCAAAAAATATGTTTGATAATCCTTGAAAATATTACCCTTAGGTCTCTTAACCATCACTCTATGACCGGATATGAATTTTCATGACTTATGATATAAATGTTTTACTCATGTTAATTTTGAGGGAAATGATTATTCATTCTCTCTTTAGATAATTTTTTTATTGATTACTATTTAAAAATATTTTTGATTATGCGATATTTGATAGAAAATCTGTTTTACCTTCTTTCTAATAGTCATTGGAAATTTTTCTTTAAGTATTTTTTGAATTAAATTTTTTCCATTCCATGGTTTATTTTAATTAAGAATAAATGGTTTATCTATTAAATGATTATTGAAATCATACTATTCTTATATATCACATCCTACCTTTTCCTTTAGGATTTTATAGATTTATTTATGCTAGGTATAGGTAAAGGGATTGTATGAGTTGGAGATGGAGGGTTTAGTTCACTAGAGAAACTTTGGTAATCGACATATTTTGATGGAGTTTTTGATCCACAAGTTTCACTGGGTTGTCTATCTATTTTGGAGATTTGTATCAGGGTGTTTTCAACCCTTTTCTCATGTTGTGAGTTTGTCATAATGAATATTTGTATCTAATTATTTAATTTTTTTATTTAATTCTTATGCTGAAATAATTCCTTCTTTACTCTTATTTATTCTATGGTTCTTATCAACAAATTTTGGGGATTAAAAATTATATTATTCTCAAGTTAAGATAATATTAAGTACCGTTTTGGTAGGTTATATAGGTTGGTTCATGAAAAACTGGTATTAGAGGTTGTTAATCTTCCACTTTTATGTCGATATGAAATTTTGGTTTATTATTTTCAATATTTAATGGGTATATTATATGTGAGTTCCTAGATATCTCTCATCATAATGAGATTTAAGTTACCAGGGTTTGTTTGGGAATGTGTCATGGAGGGAACTTGATGTTTTGATTCTAGAATTTTCCTAGGATTTTATTTGAGTTGTGTATAACCCCGTTGATTCCTCTTAATAGAGTTGATGATCTCATTTCTCTAGAATGTTGTTTTCCTTGATGTTGTGTAGTACCATTCCCCCCCAAAAAAATTTAACAGACCTACGGAGGGAGATGCTGATTAACCACATAAAGCAAACCCTCCATGTGATCAGAACCTTATAGAGGTTATTGTGCATGTGGTCTAAGATCTGGTCCTGATAGAATCACCTATTCTGGATCAGGCTAAAGTGGTTATTCCACTGAGGAATTATATTATAGATCATTCCCATGAGTTTATTCATCTCAAAACAACGTCTTTCCAGGGTCTTGAAAATTCTCACGAGGTAGAGGATTGGGTGAAGGAAGTTAAAAAACTCTTTAAGTTCTTAAAGATGCCTTATTATTTTATGGTGAAATGATATGCATTCAATATATAAGGTCCTAGAAGAAGGTGGTGGGACTCAATAGTTAATATGGGGAATAATATGGTATTGGAATGGAAAGAATTTAGGGATCTTTTTATAGAGCAGTTTTATCCAAAGTTGGTGGTATTGGATAAATTTATGGAGTTCCTTTAACTAAATAATGGTAGCCAAACTGTGACTCCATATGAAAGCCAATTTTCCAAGAATTTTCACTTATTAGCTGAGGTGGTATTAAATAGGAAGTTGAAATACTAGGGATATGAGATGGGTCTTTGACTAGTTATTTGATCTCAAGTGTTTCAACTAAAACTCACTATATATGCTAATGTTTTAGATAGAAATTTGATGGTGGAACTTGACTTGGATAGGAATTCAAGGATAATAGGAATCTCTCTAACACTTAATAGTAATTTTAGTAGTTCCATTATTGGAAATATAAATAAGGATTGGTCTCATGGTAGAAACCATGGTGGTAGATATCAGTAGTTCAACTTCACTAAATAATATATAGTTTTTATTAAAGGAACTCTCACATACTATTAGTGTGGTTAGGTGGGGCACATGAATCATTCTTACTTAGAGGAACCAAATACGTTCATCCCTTTTTGATGATATGGAAATTTACAAAGGTTTTTTAATATTTTTACCACTTTATAAGGTGTTGTGAGCTCATAAATACTAAGAGGAACTATGGAACAATCATATGATTTTGATAAAAATGGATTCTATCCAAAGGAATTAGGAATAAATGTTATTCCTTTAGTGAAAAAATTTATAGTGGTGGCTAATGCGAGTATTTTAATACTGATAGGTACCATTACTATTGCATCATATTTAGTATCTTCCTTATTTGATACTAGTGTCTCTAATTCTTTTGTGTGCACCCATATCATGGAATTTTTAAATATTTCGAATGATCCCATACCTTATGTTATGAATATTGATACAACTCTCATGAAAAACATGTAAAGCCCAGTCAAGATATTTGTATCACTAAGAGGGGTAGGGGTGAGTAAGTGAAATCTTTTCATTTTAAGTTTCCTTTATTTTGAAACATCCATCATATCCTATTAAAAATTTCTTTCTCTACTAAAAAAACAAACACACATCCATAGGAACAAAATAATTTATAAGTTTGACTACTAAAAAATAGTATATACATCCTTGTTGTGGTTTGGAAATAATCCAATACCAAAAAATAGACTAGATAACTATACTTTTGTGTGGAATAAAAATTGCAGGATATGTACTTACACTCATGTAGAACTATAATCAATACAAAATTTCATGTGATTCAAGTAGCATAAAATAATGTAAGATAATTTTTGTAACAAACATGTTATGGTGCTACATGATCAACTTTCACAAATATTTTATTTGAAAACAATTCTTCACTTCCATACCTGGTAGAAGGCAAGAGCTTCCTATGGAAGTTTTAATGAAACATAGTCCAATTTAAAAGTTTGATTCCTAATTCATATTTCTTAATACGATTGTATTTATCTATTAAAATACCACTAAAAAATTTTTGAACTTCTTTTTCCTCAGTCATTAAATCTCAATACAATTTTCATGATCCAATTATCCAAATCAATATGATAACAAGATGAATAAAATATTATATCTTATCCTTTCCATATTATGTCTGGATAACTTCCTCAGGTAAGAAGAATCTAGAAAATTCTTCTCCCTATAATTTCATATCTTCTCTCTCTTATTTTTTCACATTACTTTTTGAAAGAAAGTAAAAATTAGTTTCTCCATTTACAGGTTACCCACAAATGGTTTGGGCTGTATTCTCAAAATATTTCCCTCTCAAATAAATTTACCAAAATCTCTATTTTTTTAAGTTCTGAACACATATTTTACTTCTTTAATGCTTCTCAACTCTTCTTGAATATTCCTGAATCTTTTTATGACTTTGTCTTGATTCAGAATTCTTAAAAAATGTCAATCCAATTCTAATTATGATTCCCATTTCCAAATATGGTTTCTTTATTACAGTAAAGGAATTTGGTCACTCCAGTTTTCTTGTCCCAATTGAAAAAAAATATCAACTGAAGACATCTCATTACATTGATCTACACCAAATGTGACAAATATAAAGAATATATATTCTCATTATGATTATCCATACCAAATGATGAAAAAATAAAACAAATTCTTCAATATCCTTGATGACCTTGACAAAACATTCGAATCTTATTCAAAATATTCAATAAATATTATTATCATTTGATTTAGCATGATGATCTTGAATTAAATGAATTTACTGGTGTCAGGTTACATTTTATTATCGACCTCTTCTTCACTTGGATGAATTAGTGTACACTCCATTATAATGGATCTTGACATAAATGTTAGAAGTCAAAATATTTCTTCTTTATCTTGAACCTGTTGTAAAAAAATCACATAATGTTTTTCCTCTTGACCCACTTGATAAGGTAAAAACGTTTCCATCTCAAAAACAATCAAAAACTCATCTTGATAAAAAATGGTTTACTACATTGTTAATTGATATATGTTTTTCTTTTTCATATAATTCACCACAAACATATCTTATGATATGTATTACTGGTTAGAAAATCTTCCCCACAAAACAATTCTACATCTAATAAAAACTCTTTATCAGATATAAAAAAGATACCAATAATATGAATCGGTATCAGAATCCATTATGATGGATCGATGGAACACTACGTTCGATGGAATAGTTCCAATAGCTTCAACTTCATAAAATTATTTCCTTCTCTAAATATTATTTTCATAACTTATTTCCCTAAATAATTGTTTCTCATGGATTTTTGGTCTGACTGAAAACTAGTATCTTCATAACTTCACATTCCAAAAAACCTTCTTAGCCAAAAAACATTTATGCAGCTAGTGTTCTAATTATGATAGACTGAGACTGGAAAGCATCAACTTCAGAAAATTATGTATTCTACAAACTTCAGTTTGTATCATAAATTCCACATGACTTTGAATACATTGTAGATTGCTTCAACATCATCTAACTTTCCTTGGAAAGTATTATAACTTTCCATCCTTACAAGAAATTTCTTTCCTTCCAATCCAAACCTGAATACGAATTGCATTAATATGATTGGAATAAATCCAACTTTATTTCATCAAGATATCACCACATTGTTTCAGAAAACTGATTATTTTTATGAATTATAAAATAGCAAAGCATCATCAAATTTATATCAGATCCTTTCAGAATCTGATTCTATTCCTCATTATGATCAGAACCTTATTCTAGATCCAAAGTAATTCTGATGAGTAATTTCTTCTAGAAAAATTATTCTCAATCCAATGGAATTTCTTAAACATTTTGAGTCTGAAATCATAAATACGATGGTCAGTCTATTTTTTAGATTTTACAAAGTTAATTGATTTCTTTTCTTCTTTGACAACAAAATACACACTTTCATTACAAACTCCTTTTAGCTTCCAAAATCAACTTCCATAAAACATGGTCCCAACAGTCTCCCCAATTGAATTTTGTTGTCAACCAAGATTCATAAATCACTAAACTTTTTAACATCAATCTAGGGATTTCTTATCAATAATTATATGCCTACGCAATCTAACTTATTGTAGGAAATATGAATTATTAATTACAGATCCATGCTGTCCAAAAGTAGTGACCCATTAAACCCTCCTCAAATTTTCTTCACATATTTATTCACCTATTTATTCCACATTCCTATTAATAAAAGTTTCGTACAACTGCTCTAATAAATAGTTGATTAGTTCACAAAATCAGATTCTAGATTCATGGATTACCCACAACTCCCCCTTTAAACATATTTTCTTAAGGATAGTTTTATGAAACAATTCCCCCTTTCCAATATTATCTGAAGACAATATGAGATAGGGTACAAAGAAACATACCTCAACATTTATGAGAAAGAGGTTTTATTCCCATGCTCAACATCATTTTATAAAAATATTCCTTTGGTAATGGTTTTTTGAAAATGTAAGTAACTTGTTCTGATGTTGGAACATAATCCAGATTCAATTTGTTATTCTCCACATTCTCTTTGATGAAGTGGTAATTGATGTTAATATTTTTTGAATGAGAATGTTGTACTGTATATTTTTTAAGGTTGATGGAACCCTGATAATCACAAACTAAGAGAAAATGTAACTTCAATTAAACAAGTAAATATTCTAACCAAGTCTTCATCCATATAAGTTGGGTAAATTCTTGAGTGGAAGAAACATACTTAGCTTCAACCACACTAAGAGTTACTAAATTCTATTTCTTTTTATTACAACTAACATATATTTTCATAATAAATAAAACTCTACCAGATGTGGATATCACGTCATTAATATTTTCTCCCCAATAAACATATGAATACCCAAACAAGTCAATACTTTTTGTGTTTTCATACCTGATTCCAAAAATTTGTTGTTCCTTTGATATTTCTGAGAATTATTTTCCTAGAATGTAAATATGATTCTTTAAGAGTAATATAAAATATTAAACATAAAGTAAAAATGTAAACAATGTTAGGTATCGTGGTAGTCAAACACAATAAACTTTGAATTAGCATTCAAAATTATTTAGGATCATCTTACTTTCCTTTTCTATATTTAGACAACTTATTTCCCATTTAGATTAGTGTGGAAACTTGTTTTTAATTTCCCATACCAAACTTCCTAAGAATTTATTTAGAATAATTATCCTAAGAAAGAAAAATTCATTTCTTATTTTGTAAAATTTGCAACCTAAGAAATTATTTCATTTCCCCCAACATTTACTTCTCAAACAAATTCTTCATCTCTTCAACAAATATTTCACAAGTTCTTCATCATTCCAAGCAAAGATGGTGTCATAAACATAAAAAATTATGATGAGGGAATACTTTAGACATTATTTAATCTAAATATTTCTATCAACCCTTCATTTATTAAAAATTATATTCCTCAAGAAAGTATACAATTTCGAATACCATTACCTCAGATATTGTTTTAGACCATACACTGATTTCTTCAAATTACACACACAACTTTCATCTTTCACAATAACAAAGACACATGTTTTTTCAATATAATCATCCCCATCAATATCACCATTCAAAAATGATGATTTTACATCCATTTGAAATTTATTGTAACTTTTTTGAGTAGTAATAACAAGTAATATTTTGATTGTTTCTGACCTTGACACTGGAGAAAAAGTTTCATCAAAATAAATTCCTTCTATATGGGATTATCCTTTGTAAACTAATATTTATTTTTTATTATAACTTCACATTATTCATTAATTTTGTTCCAAAAAAACTATTTGGTAATAATAAAATTTTTTATATAGACTAGGTACATGTTTCCAAGTATTATTCTTCTCTATTGGACCAAGAACCTCATTCATATCCTGAACCTTTTCTGGATGCTCAAAATATTCATTCAGATATTTTTAATCCTATTTTGAAAACAAATATGTATACGTAACAATTTTTGATGTTCTTCTTATTTGAACCTTCTGATTTTGATCACTAATAATGTTTCAAGCCTCAACTTTCTTCCTTATCCTAGGATGATATTTTCAATATTCTTCTCAATAACTTGAAATAGGTGAGTTTGATTATTATTCTTGAGAAGGATTACCATTTTTAGTATCCATATTAGAATTTTTAGCTATACTCCATTCATCTTGTTCATCTTTCTTATCTACACGAGCACACTTATTTTATTTATCTACATGTGTATACATATCTTACTCATATTTATCAATAACTTTTACTTCAATAGAGTCAAAAATTATTCATATTTATTTCTTGAAACATCTGTGTCCTCTTAATTTTGGAGCATATCCAAAAAAAATTCCATCTTCACATATCTGCTCAAAATTTCCAAGGTTTCCACCTTTCTTCTTTATGATGCATGAACTCCCAAAAACTCTTAAGTGTTTCAAACTTGGATTTTTATCATAAAAAATTTAATATAGAGTCATATATGAACTTTTCCAGTAGAAACATTGGTTTTAGATATAAAAAATAGTACTCATGGATTCCCTCCAAAAGTAATGAGAAATACCATGTTCAAGTAACAAAGTACTCCCCATTTCCACCAAACTTTTGTTCTTTCTTTTAGAAACAATATTTTTTTGAGTAGTGTACGGTAAACTAAACTGATGCCAAATTCCATGATTCTCAAGATAATAAAATTATTTATTTCTGTACTCACCACCAGGATTAGTTCTCAAATTCTTCCCTAAATACTCACATTCCTTATCTTATTTCATCCTAAAAATTATAAAAATTTTCAAAGAATCTAACTTATGTTTCATATAAATAACACAAGTAATTTGATTAAAGTCATCAATGAAAGTAATAAAGTACTTATCTCTATTAGTTTATTGTTTTCTAATTGGCGTACATATATCAAAATGGATAAGTTACAAAGGTCATTTTAAAAAAAATTCAATCATATGCATAGAATTTGTAATATTTACATTATAAAAAATAGTGAAACACCAATATCTTCTTCTTTACATATCAAGAATACCATGAAAACTCTATCTCTTAGATAATTTATCATGTTTTTTTGAAACATGTGACCCAGAATTTTATAACACAACTAATTATTTCCCTAGCCTCTTGTTACTATGTTTCTATCTCCCTAACTCTCAAATATAAACATATATTTAAAAACTTTTTGGCCTTAATCACTGTTTTTTGAAACACTTCCCAAGATGTGTTTGAGCCTATGAACATACAAATCTTTCTTGGAATTCAACTTTTATTTCCCAATGATGGCTAATCCAATAACTTTTATTCTTAGAGATTCATCACTTCCAAATGTCACTGTTTCTTATTTAAAGTCTTTCACATTCTTAAAAAACATTAATTCTCCTATTATATGATAATAACACCCACTATCAAGAATCCAAGGCCATTCTCCTTTTGTATCTTTTAGATTTGTTTCTATAATAAGGTATTTTTCTTTAACTTTATCTTTCTTTATCTCTGGCTTATGAGAATTGTTGTGAAACATTTTTTATGTTGGTAAAAAAACAATACTTCATTTTTCACAATATCTAGGTTGTTTATATCTTTAATAAATAGTTTCTAGAGGTTGTTACCTATTCTTAAATTTCACACCAGCTTTCTCAGGTTTCTTCTGAATATCCTTATCATACTTTTTTATATTGAAGAGATAGACACCCCTAAAACTTTTCCTTCTAGAATTTTTGGAATAGTTATAATAATGTTGATTAAAAAATCACATATTTCCCATGAATTTGAATCTAATACAATACCAACAGTATCCATTGAAAGGATATTTTCCTCTAAAACTTTCATAATGACCAGATTTTTGAGCATGTTTCTTTGAAATTATATTATCAGAACATTGTTGACCACCAACCTTTCAGTTTTCAATTGGAATATTCTTTATCGACATGATTTTATTTTCAGATTTTTCAGAAATTGAATTTGCAAGATACTTTCTATATTCATAATTTCTATAAACGTTTTTAAACTCATAGTATTTAGGAACTTATGATTTCTCCACTTTATTGGTATTGGCAACATACATAACTTTCCCAACTTTCTTCTCTTCAGAAACTTGTTCATATTTATTATTCATAGAAATAATTCTATATTTATTCTCAACCATTGAAGGAAAATTTTATTGTTCCTTCTCAGTTTATTCCTTAAGAGAACATTATCCATCTTCAGATATAGTGTTTTTAAAAATTATAACTCTCTATTCATATTTAGAAAGTTTTTTTGGAAAAATTCCAAATATTTTAATTTTTCCTTCAACTTATCTTCCATATTTTCCCTACGATTATTTTTTTTCTCTATAGATTTCTTAAAATCATTAATCTCTCCCATCAGCTATAATTTTTCATTATTAAAAATATTATTGACTGTTTGATGAGGAATTTTAATTCTTGAGCTTCCTAATTTTTTTTCAAGCCTCCCAATCTTATTTATAAATTCTCTTAATTATTCTTCAAGATAAAATTATAATTGGGGTTCTTATTATTCAAAACTTTTGCATCCAAATTTTTAATTATTCACTATTGAAATAAAATTATTCTTACTAGCATGCTTAGTTGATTTTTTGGATTCATATTAACTATCTTCTTTTTCATTATATTTGGATAAAAAGCTTCTCCTTTTAGATTTGGATAATTTTCTTTCTTTCCCTATTGAAAAATATGTAGCCTTATCACCTTATTTCTTCCAAAACCTTATGGTCCCTCTTTCTTCTTCATAACTATCCTATTATTTGTTTCTTAGAGGACAATTAGTTGTAATGCTTACAATAGATCCAAATTCAAAACATTTAAGGTAATTTTACCATTGTATTTACCTATACATCTTTTCATATTTTTATAAAACAAGGATAAAAATTAATCATGGTTTTCACAAACCTCATTTTCGGGGTCATATTCAGAAACATCATCTTCCTCAAGAACTATTGTTGAATTTTCATTTTTGGCTTCCATGAAATACATTTCTCTATGAGATTTTGTTTTTCCTTTCATGAATTTCTCCCTTCTCATTTCATATGTAATGATACTAATATGAATATCATCCAGATATAGAGTTTTAGGATCTCTATCTTCCAATGGGTAGACTTTAGCATCAAACTTGTTGGTAAGAATTCATAAGATATTTTCAAAAAATATAGAATCATCAAAATTTTCACCAATACATTTGATGATTCTAATAAGGTAATTTACTCTGGTAAGAATTCCCAAATAGATTTATCCGATCATATTTTCAGATCTTCATACTCTAGCCTCTAGATTTGTAGTATTATATTCTTGACTTTTTTATTTCCTTCGAAAATCTTTTTAAACATATCATAGATACCTTTTAAAGTAGAAAAAACATTCAAACTTAAAAACACACTTTATTAAACTAATGAATGTAAAGAATTATTAGCTCTTACATCATTCCCAAGAATATTCTTATCAATAGATATAAGAAGAAATTTATCATCCATAGGAGAAAAACCATCTTTTGTTGCTTCAAGAAAATCATACCCAAGATACATAAGATAAAGAAACATTGTATCTTCCTATATATGATAATTTTTATCATAAAAAATTGGAATACCATTATTTTTGAAACAATTAATATTCTCCGTAAACTTCTCTTCAAAACTTTAGTAAATAGTAAACAAAGGGAACCTTCATCTTTGATACCACTTGTAAAAGGCCAGTCATGAAAATTGTATCACTTAAGGGGGGGATTGGCGGTATATTTTTCTTTTAAGTTTCCTTTATTTTGAAACAACCTCTACCTCCTATTATATATTTATTTTTCTTATGAAAACAAGATATACACACATCTACATGAACATAAGAATTTACAAGGTCCACTACTCAACAAGAGTAGCTACGTCCTTGGTATGCTTTGGAAACATTCTAATTCCACACAATACACTAGAAAAAAAATCCTTTTGTATAGAATACAATGAGTAGGATATGTGCCAATACTCGTGTAACACCATAATCAATACAACAATTCATATTTTTTAAGTTTCAAAAAATGATGTAAGATATTTTTTGTAAAAAACATGTTACGGTGATACTTTATCAACTTTCAAAAAAAAAATATTCAAAAAAAAATATTCACTTACTTACCCAGGAGAAGGTAAGAAATTTCTCTATAATTCATAATGAAACTCAGTCTAATTTCCCAATCTGATTCCCAAGTCTGATTTCCCAATACGATAATATTACTATGTTAGAATATTGATAAAATAATTCTAAAAATCTTATTTCTCATTCCAAAAATCTCAATACAATTTTACCGATCTGACTAGATAGCCCAATATGACAACCAACTAAATACAATCTTGTCCCTACTCCTTTCCTTATTCTATTTAGAAAAATTCTTTAGGTAAGAAAAATCTAGAAAATTATTCTCCCTAGAATTTCATATCTTCTCTCTCTTCATTTTTCACAGTACTTCTTTTATAAATATACTAAGTACTTTCCCCTTTTATAGGTGACCCAAAAATGGTTTGGGAAAAATTATCAAAATCTTTCCTACTCAACCAAATTCTCAGAAATATCTATTCCCCATGAATTATAGATACATATTTAACTTCTTCAATGATTCTCAAATAATATCAAATATTCTCGAATCTTATTATGACTTGAGCTCACATCATACTTATTAAAAAAATTCAGTATGATTCTAATTTTGATTCTTATTTCCAAATTCGATTTCTTAATTATTATAAAGGAATTTGGTCACTCTAATTTTCTTGACCCACACACAAAAAAATTAGAACTGAAGAAATATCTTTATGTTGATCTACACCAAATGTGACAAATTTAAAACATATTTCTTATTATTATGATGAAATGTACAAATAGATTAAAAAAAAAAAGAAAACATATTCTTCTAACTTCAATCTTCCCTTGACAACACATTTGAATATTCTTTAAACTATTTAAAAAACATTCTTCTCCTTTCCTTTAGCATGATGAGCCTGAATCTGATAAAGTTATCAATGTTATTTTATATATGATTATCATTCTTGTATTCACTTTGATGAATCAGTATCTCTATTCTAATGGATCTTGAACCAAAAGTTATAAGACAAAATAGTTCTTTATTCTCTTGAGCCTCTTATAAAAAACCATATCATTTCTTCCTCTTGACCCACTTGATAAGGAAAAAAAGATTACATCTGAAAAACAATCAAAAAATAATCATTATGAGAAATGGTTGAATATATTATTGATTGATATATGATTTTCCTCTTCATATAGGTCACCAGAAACTTATCTTCTTATATGTATTTATTTTTTTGAAAAACTTTCCCACAAAACAATTATACCTTTGATAAAAACTGAGTATTTGATATACAAAAGATAAAAATAATATGAATCTATGTCAAAATCCATTATTATAGATCTGTGGCACACAACATCCAATGGACCAATTCCAGTATCTTTTACTTCATCAATTTCTTTCCTTCTTTGAATACATTTCACATAACTGACTTCTCTGAATATTTTTTTCTCATGGATTTTTTGTCTAACTAAAAAACAGAATCTTTATAACTTTACATTTTGATCAACCATATCAAAAAAAATTATACGTTTGGTGTTCTCATTTTAATGGATTGATATTGGAAAGCCTCATCTTCAAAAAAATCTTTCTTATACAAAGTTCATCTTGTATCATGAATTCCTCATGACTTTGAATACATTTATGATCACCATCAACATCATCTAACTTTCATTGGAAATAATTATAATTTTTTAACCTTCCAAAATCTTCTTTATTTCTAATCCAAACATAAATATGATTGGCCTCAATAATATTAGAATCACTCCACCTTTCTTTCATCAAGCTATCACCACATGTTTTTAGACAACCTTTTTTTGGGAATTATAAAATATAAAAGTATCATCATATTTATATTGTATCCATAGAGAATATTATTAGCTTACTCATTATGATCAGAACCTTATTCTAGACCCAAAGTGAGTCTGATGATTCTTTTCTACTAAAAAAATTCTTCTCAATCTGATGGAATTTCTTAACCATTATGAGTTTGAAATCCTAAATATGCTATCTAGTCCAATTTTTATCTTTTACAAAGTGAATTGATTTCATTTATTCTTTGAAAAAAGACCACACTTTCATTACCAACTCATTTTATCTTCAAAAAACAACTTTTATCTTACTTGGTCCCAACAAAATAATGTGTAGGGTATTTAATTTCCCTCCTACGATTTCACTTTTTTAGAAATTAAATTTTATTGGTACATTTTAGTTCTATATATGAAACCTCTGGATGTCATTCTTGGGATGGATTCATTGATTTCCCATATATATCATATCAAATTTTATCATCAATGACTTTCCTTTACTGGAACTAATTAGGTATGGTTTTTTCATTAAAGGAGAATGGTACCTAATGACATGTTGTTCTAGACCACCTCTTTTGGATTTGGGTTTGATAACATTTGTGTTTTCCTTTGAACTGGAGAAAGAACCTTTGGATGGTTCACTTAGTTGTGTAGTTTTTTGTTTTACAATCATTTTTATATCTAAATTATATAGTATTAGGCCAGTGATAGAGGTATAATTATCCATCAACTTAGTACTAGGTACCCATTCTATCTCTACTCCCTCTTACTATATGGAACCAACATGATTTAAGGAGTTGAAAAATCAGTTGGATGATTTTTTGTCCAATGGATTTATCCGACATGGTTTTTTTCCTTGGGTATTACCTAATATTTTTTCTACGAAATTTTATGAGATACTTATAATTTATATTAACTATATAAATATTAATTGGGTCACAGTCAATAATAAGTATATTTTTCCTCATATTGATGATTTGTTTGACTAATTGAAATGGGTGAAGTATTTCTCAAAGATTTATCATCGGTATGGTTATCACTAGATTAGGATTATGGATTATGAAATCCCAAAGAATACCTTCAGAAGTATGTATGGGAATTATGAGTACCTCATTATGCCTTTTCTTAACCAATGCTCTTACAATGTTCATGTAATTAATGAATTGGATCTTCCATGAGTACTTTGATTCATTTTTTGTGGTTTTTGTGGATGATATATTGTTTTAATAAAAGAATGAGGATATAACAACCCTATTAACTATTAAACACTTACACATGATTTATTACATAAAATTTCACTTAATAAAAATCTCAGGATGAGAGGTCTAGTGTATTGTGAAATTAGTGACATTACATGAGAACTTAATACATAAAAATACAATATCTTTATTGAAAACTTCATTTACATGACTACAACATTCCCTCCTACCTAGCATTACATGGGATGACTTGAGGAAATACATGTGAAAAGGGTGATCTATAAGGACCAGTAATGGAGTAAATAAGTAATAACATGAATAATACAATACATGTTAGATAATAGGCATATCAATGGAGTATAATATCAACATGAACATAAAGGCATGATATAGCAGGATTATCATAACATGGAAATATGGTAACAAAATTTAACATGATATTTTCATGAGCCAAGGATCATTGCACATAGAGAATTATTAAACCCTAATTTCAATTTAATCAGTATGAGTAAACCCTCATTACACTTTACGTATCGTGATACTAATCTTTACCCAATGCATTGGAGCGCTATCAGTGCACACCTTTCTTAATTATTTCATTTAATGCATAAGTGTGCCACATAGGTCATACAGTAGAGATTAATTAAACATCATAATTTATTCCATAAATAATAGATATGGAATAAATAAATTTAAGTCCTCAATCAACAAGAACATGTTCATAAATATGACTACCCTTGATAGAGAAATGGGTACGGTATTCACTTACACGATGATTTTGGCATAGAAATTTTGGTGTAGCTTAATGACGTCAAATTGAAATCATAAAATGGGTTGATTAGAGTGAAGAGGTCTCTCATAATTTATACATGAAATGGAAAGTTATGTGGTCATTGAACATAATATCCCAACATATGTAATGTAATTTAGATGCATAATATAAAATAATTGCTTGAATGTAAATGAGAAGAGTGAAATTCATTGGGGAATTTTGGTATGGTAACAGGTGTACATGAGAGGAATTAATGAGCGAGAAAGAGGTCTCTAATCATTCACACATAAGGAGGGAATTATGGGGGAGGTGAAAAATCATACCCCAACATTTTTAATTGAAAATAAAAGGGTATAACAACATAAATAAATTTGGACAAATATGAGAAAGGAATAAATCCTTAACTTGGAAGCGTGATCCCAAAGGCTTGGGAGAGGCTTGAGAGAGGCTTCTTGAGAGCTTGGGGTGCCTTTGGAGGATTCTAGAGAGGGGATGGAATAGGTTGGTTGAGATCCATATGGTTTGACTGATTAGGAATGTGATATTGGGTGGGTTTATATATGAAAGGAGAGGGAATTATTTATTATTTAGGTTTTGGACACTACACATTAAACTAATCAAAACCACAAACCATACCATGGTTTTTCCAAATAGGAGTGTAAAACATTATTTTATAATGAAAATGGTCGAAAATATTAAAATATTAGGCTTTCTTATGTGGATGCGAGTCACACTCTCAAGGAAATGATTTTAAAATGTTAAAAATGTATTATAAGTCTTAGAGGGTCCACTAAGGCTTTGTAAAATAAATCAAAAAACTATAAAGTAACGTTATTTTAAAGTTAAAACATATATTTTCCAAACATAAATTATATATTATTTTATTACATCACTGTTGGTTCATTATGTTTTCATAAAACACATTATATATTTAAATGGTAATTAATTTTACCCAAAAATTTGACTAACTCAAGAAATTATGAAAAATTCACCAATGGATAATTTCAATGTCCTGATTCCAAAAATAATATTAATTTTATCTAAATAATTTTCTAAATATGTTAATTTTCAAATTTAAAATAAAAACTCACATTTATAGAAAATTCATTGATTTTGACAAAAAAAACTTTAAAAAATTAAAAAAATTATAATTGTATTCATAAAAAAATTATATGATCATTTATATTTAATAAAAATAAATTTAGTAATAATATTTTATTATAATATTATTTAATTATAAAATCCATTAATTCATCAAAATATATTTCTTAATTGAATTCAAATATTAACTAAAAATACTATTTGTGCTTTAAAAATCATTTACAAAGTAACAATAATAAAATGAATGTATAATATTTATTCTATAAAAAAGAACAATGAACATAATTATAATGCTAGTTTCTTGTTACATAACCTCTTATAACACCCACATAATATCTAAGGGTAAGGTGTGCGATGGTGACATACTCTTATGGCGGCTTAGATAACATCGCTCAAGTGGTAATCTCTATTAACTTCCACTTCTCCCATAGGCTGTTCCATTAAAGATTAACATGATGAAACTCAGATTGGGATTGGTCAAGAGAGAATCCCAGTGACACTACTTCCTTTCCGAGCTCTGATAAATGTGATTTGTATGGAGCAATTATATTGGATGAGGCCATCTATTCCTTTATCTGAGTAAATTAGATTTGTTAAAGCCTTATATTTATACTAATCATGTGGTCACTGTTCAACAACTATATTAGAGATGAAATCAATTATTAACAATATTTTAAAATCCAAAAACATAAAACCGAGGAAGTGAATATGTTTTATATATTCATTTTACATTATAAGACATTTAATTAGATTAAGATGAAATTTCATTAATAAAAGTCTATGTCGTTACAATCTTCCCCCCTTAAGAATTTTTTCCCTCAAATTTTCCTTTTCCCACACTAAAAAAGATGCAGGTAACTCTTCTTCATCACTTCCTCTAACTTCCATATTGCTTATTCAAACTTTTGGTTTCACCATAGCACCTTGACAATGGGAATTGTATTATTTTGTAGAACCTTTTCCCTATAATCTAAGATCTTCACTGACTTATATTTATAAGAGAGGTCATTATCCAATGGTACCACCACTGGATTGAGTACATGCGATGGGTCAGGTATGTACTTCCTCAAGAGTGATACATGGAATATATCATGTACTTGAGATGGGTTCAGTGTGATTTCTAGTCGATAGGCCACTGCTCAAATGCGATCAAAGATCTCAAAAGGGCCAATGTACCTTGGACTCATGTTTCCCTTCTTCCAAAATCTCATAACTCTCTTCCATGGTGATATGTAGAGGAATACCACATCTTCAAATTAAAACTCTAGGTCTCATTGATGATTATCAACATAGATCTTTTGTCAACTTCGAGTAGATTCAATGTGCTATTGAATGGTCTTAATAATCTCCACCATTTCATTGACCATTTATGGACCTAGTAGTTTTATCTCCCTAACTTCATCCCAAAATGATGGTGTTTTGAACCACTTCCCATAAATTGATTCATAAGAAGCAATTTGGATGCTTGAGTGGAATCTATTATTGTAATAGAACTCAAACAGGGGAAGATGTTGATCTCATCCTCCTTTGATGTCCATTGAGCATGATCTCAAGTTGTCCTCAAGTGTTTGTATAGCCTACTTAGATTGGCCATCATTTTGAGGATGATAAGCCATACTGAATATCAGCTAAATATTTAGAGAGTGTTGGAGAATCTTCCAAAACATAGAGGTGAATCTTGGATCTCAATTGGATACAATTCAGTGTGTCACTCCATGATTCCTTAACACTTCTATGATGTATATTCCTGCTAGTTGATCCAATGAGAAATCCCCTTGAATTGCAATGAAGTGTGCAACATTTGTAAGACTATCCACAATAACCCATATAGAATTATTTCCTTTGGATGTCTATGGATGTACGGTGACAAATTCCATGGTGATGTTCTCCCATTTCCACATTGGTATAGGTAATGGTTGCATCATCCCCTTAGACTTCTGCCTTTCATACTTTACTTGATGACATACCAGGAATAATGATTTATACTCATCAATCTCTTTCTTCATGTTATCCCACCAATAATGATCTTAGATATCTCGACACATCTTAGTGTTTCCTGGGTGAATGGTGAAATTTGAACTATGTGCATTATCCAAAAGTTCATTCTTTAAATATGGATTTGTTATAACAAATAGTCTTGTACCAAATCTTACAATTCTTTTTTAATTAACATTGAAATATGATGATTTACCTTTTCTAATAGTTTCTACTTTCTTTTGAATTACCACATCATCCTTTTGAGCATCCTTTAACCTTACCAAAAGAGATGGTTGCACAATAATTTGTGAAAGGATTGATGATTTTCCCTTATTTATGATTCCCATGTCTATCTTCATCAAATATAATGAGATTTAATCCTTTTCAATTTTCATCAATGATATAATTTCTGGGTCCTTTCTACTTTGAGCATCTACCACCATGTTCAATTTCCAAGGGTGGTAATGGATTGAGACGTCACAATCTTTGATCAGCTCTAAAAATCTTCATTAGATCATGTTAAAATCTTTCTATGTGAATATATACATGAGTATTTTGTGATTCGTATATATTTTAAACTTCTTCCCAAAGAGGTAATGTCTCCAAATTTTTAAATAAATGATTTCTGAAGACAACTCCAGATCATGTGTTGGATAGTTTTTATCATGAACATTCAATTTCCTTGAAGCATAGGCTATGAAATTATCATTTTGCATCAACGCATAGCCCATACCCTTATATGAAGAATCACTAAATACCACAAAAATTTCTTCACTTGTGGGTAGTGTGAGCACGAGTGCAATGATAAGCCTCATTTTCAACTCCTTGAATATATCTTCTCCTTCATCACTCAAAGAAAACTTGACCCCCTTCTGAGTTATATTTGAAAGAGGGTTTGAAAATCTTGAGAAATTTCTCACAAATCGGCGATAATATCTAGAAAACCCCAAGAAGCTACAGATATCCATCAACGATGTTGGCCTCACCCATCTCTCAATTGCAGCTGTCTTAGAGGGATCCATAGATATACCATTGCTTGTGATGATATGACCTAATCATGAGACATTCTTTAACCAGAACTCACACTTTCTATACTTTTCGTAGATCTTCTCCTTTCACAAGGTCTATAGTACAGTGATTAGATTCTCCTCATGCTCCTCCTTGGGTTTGGAGTATATAAGAATATCATTTATAAAGACTACCAATTTTTTTTAAGGTAATCTATAAAGACTATATTCATCAAGTCCATGAATTTTTATGGAGAATTAGTGAGTCTGAAAGGAATTACTATGAATTCATTGTTCCTGTATCTTTTACAGAATGCAGTCTTGGAGATATCCTCCTTATTTACCCTTACTTGGTAATATCCTGACTGCAGATGCACCTTGGAGAAGTATTGTGCTCTACATAGCTGATCGAACAAGTCATCAATTCGGGGTAGAGGATACTTGTTCTTTATCGTGATTTTGTTGAGTTCATGATAATCAATGTAAAGGAACATTGACCAATTCTTCTTGACGAAGAGGACTGGTACACCCCATGGTGATGCACTTGGGAGTATAAAACCTTTATCCATATTCTCCTGTAGTTGTTTCTTTAGCTCTTCAAGATCTACAATAGCCATTCTATATGGAGTCTTGGATATTGGAAACACCCCAGGTATAAGATCAATCAATAATTCAACATCGCTTCTAGGAGGAAGACCAGACAATTCCTCAGGAAACACTTCATTGAATTCCCTCACAATAGGAAATTCTTCAAGGATGATTTCTTCCTTATAATAAATCATCTGAGAAAGATACACATGATAATATGGGCAGTAATATCATGCTTGAGATGATGGTGCTAAAGATTATTTATCCACCTCATTGCACTTGTACAGAATGGAGGGTCAATTCTCCATATAGAGAGTGATTTCCCTCTCATGAAAATTTATGTTGGTTCTATATAGGGAAAGGCAATCCATACCAAGAATTGCATAAAATTCCACTAGAGGGAGTATGATGAGGTTTTTCGAAAAGTTCAATCTTCAAATTGTGCCAGGGGAGGAGTTATATTCATGTGATGCAAAGATTTCCCCATTTAACTTTCTCACCGACACATCTACTTCCATGATTTTTATTGGTTTTCTGATTGATCTAATAAACTTTTGGAATATAAAAGGATGTTTAGAACTATAATGAAAAAGTTTATTCTTTATTCTTGAATGAATAACTAGCGTACCTATCACCACTTCTTTGTCGGGGTTCTCTTTGATAGTGTTGATGGAAAAAGCTCACCCTTGATGCCGTGGAGGTTTTTGGTTTCCACAAAAAACCCTTGGCTTAGGGAACTAGTTTGAAAAGTGACCTATTTCTTTTCAGTTGAAGCAATGAACAATGTGTTGAGGGCTGAACATATCATTCCTCTCCTTTGTCACTTTAGTGGGTTTTTCTTGACAACAATTAATGGCTAGGTGACCTTATCTTCTAGACCTAAAGCATTTCCTTTTCCCCTTCAAGAAATTTCTGGGGTACTTCTTTCCACACCTTTGGCAAGTGGGGTGATGGAATTTCTTAGTATCGTTGGATTTATCCATCAAACTGCCAAAATTAAAGTCCAATTTACAATTCTTATCCCCATGATACCCCTGAGATTCATTAATCTCTATTTTGACTTTGAGGTCCCATCATACAATTTCCTCCTAGATATCAAAGTCACAAATCCCTAGGGATTTCCGTAGGCAAGGTTTTATACCACTAAAGAATAATTAAACCTTGAATTCTAGGGTAATGACAAATATGGAGGCGTATCGTGCAAGCCTTGTGAAGTTTTCCTTGTACGCTTTGGTGGATTCATCTTCTTTTTTATTGAGGGTAAGGAAGTCCCTTTCCATCTTAAGTCAGAGGGTGCGAGGAAAATATTTATCAAAAAACAATTTTTTAAAAATACTTATATTCCAAAAACTATATCTCTTCCTCTAGATTCATGTTTTTGATCAATTTCTACCATTGATCAGCTCCACCCTCCATATAATAACTAGCTAGAAGAACCTTCTATTGTTCAGAACATTGAAGGATGGAGAAGATCTTTTCAATAGAGTTGATCAATTGTTCGGTGGTTGAGGGATTAGATGATCTATTAAAATCAGTAGGGATTTGTCTCATGAAGCTATCTATTGTTTCTTGTTCTTTCTATGGAGGGGGGGGGGGGGTTGAACGTTCCTCTTGAACCCATGTTTCTTTTAAAAACTTGAGTTACGTGGGAGAGTATCGTGACAAAGTTTGTGATTTATGCTCCCATCAGACTGATAATATCATTAAAATGGTCATCGAATTAATTTTCGCATCATTTGTTAGTCTGAGTCCTCTTATTAATATCCATTGGATGGAATAAAATGAATTTTAGGGGTAACACATAAAGGGGGAAAAAATACAAAAGGTATAACTTATAAATAAAATTTATTTTCTTAACTTATGAATTTATAGGTTTCAATATATGTTATCCATGATCTAATTCCCAACATATATTATTAGGGGAATTTTTTTATTCCCTTAATAATGGTTCATACTAAGATTATGAATTTACCAAATCATATCCCCCTAGGAGTGTCGTAACCAAGAGTGCAACAAGGCCCATTTTTGTGCACCCGTTCATATTCGAGTCTATCTCAAAGCAGTGTTTTCGGGTTTTACCCCTAGATACATTTGTGCTAGAGTCGCCTATACTTGTTCATATCTAGACATGGATGTTTTTTATTGATAAACCACTTACTCTATACTCACAAAAATTTAAGTATGTTTTTATTATACTTAGTCTTATTCCTAAGGCTTTCTCTGGGGTTTTCTAATCCTAATCCCAAAAATAACTAAACCTATCCTCTGATACCAACTATAAAAACCCTTCTATTTATTACAAACTTAAACATGAATTATTACATAAACTTACATTTAAGAAAACTCCAGGGATATAGAGGTCTATTTTCTTGGGAAATTAGGGACATTACATGACAACTTAAGATATAAAAATACAATATCTTTATTTAAAACATCCTTTACATGATCACAACATTCCCTAGTACCTAGCATTTCATGGGATTACCTAAGGACATACATGTGAAAAGGGTGAGATATAATGCCCAGTAAGGGAGTAAACACAACATAACATGAAGAATACAATACATGTTAGGAAATAGTCATATCAATGGAATATATGTGAAACGTGAACAAAAAGGCATGAAATAACATGATTATCATAACATGGAAATGTGGATATAATATTTAACATAATATTAGGATGATCCAAGGATCATTGCACATGTATAATGATTAATCCCTTATTTCAATTGAATTATCATGAGTAAAACCTCATTGCACTTAACATATCATGATACTAATCTTTACCCAATGCATTTGAGCGCTATCAGGGCGCACCTTTCTTAATCATTTCATTTCATGATTAAGTGTGCCGCATAGATCATGCAACATGGATTCATTAAACATTATAATTTATTCTATGAATAATAGATATAGAATAAATAAATGAAATTCCTCAACCAACAATTACATGTGTATAAAGTTGAATACCATTGATAGAGAAATGTGTATGATATTCACTTACGCGATGATTTTGGTATGTAAATTTTGGTGCAGCATTACAACGTCAAATAAAAATCGTAAAATGGGTTGATGAGGGAGAAATGGGTCTCTAATCATTTATAAATGAAATTGACAGTAAGGGGGTCATTTAACATAATATTACAACATATGTTCTGGAATTTAGATGCATAATATAACATAATTTCATGAATGTAAATGTGAAGAGAGAAATTTCTTATGAAATTTTGGCATGGTAACGGGTGTACATGAGATGAATTAATGAGAGAGAAAAAGGTATATCATCATTAAAACATAAGGAGGGAAGTATGGGGGAAGTTATAAATCATACCCTAACATTTTTAAATGAAAATTAAATGGTATAACAACATAAAGAAATTTGGACAAAAATGAGAAAGGAAGAAATCCATTACATGGAAGTGTGATCCCAATGGCTTGGGAGAGGCTTTAGAGATTATTCTGGGAAGCTTGGGGTGCCTTGGGAGGATTATAGAGAGAAGAGGTCAGGGTTTGGTCGAGATACAAATGGTTTTATTGAATAGTAATGAGATATTGGGTGGGTTTATATAGGAAAGGAGAGGTAATTCTTTATTTTTTAGGTTTTGGACACCACACATTAAACTAATCAAAACCAAAAACCATACCATGATTTTTTCTTATGTTTTTTGAAAAAGTGGAGTGGAAAAAATTATTTTATAATTATAATTGATGAAATTATTAAAATATTAGGCTTTCTTATGTGGAGGTGTGTCACACTCTCAAGGAAATAATTTAAAAATGTTAAAATGTTTTATAAGTCTTAGAGGGTCCACTAAGGATTTGTAAAATAAATAAATAAAAACTGAAATCACATTATTTTAAATTTAAAACATATATTGGACTAAATTACCTTTTATAGTATTTTATTACATCACTATTAGGTCATTATGAAGTCATAAAACACATTATATATGTACATGATAGTTATTTTTTAGCCAAACATTCGCCTATCTTAGAAAATTATGAAAAATTCACCATTGGATAATTTCGATGTCTTGATTCCAAAAATAATATTCATTTTATCTAAATAATTTTATAAATTTATGAATTTTAACTTTTAAAACAAAAAGTAAACATTTATTGAAAATTCATGGGTTTTGACAAAAACAACTTTCAAACCTTAAGAAAAATTACAACTATATTCATAAAAAAATTATATGATCATTTATATTTAATAAAAACTAATTTAGTAATAATATTTTATTAAAATAATATTTAATTAAAAAATCTATTAATCCATCAAAATATATTACTTAATTGAATTTAAATATTAACAAAAAATATTATTAGTTCTTTAAAAATCACTTAAAAAGTAACAATAATAAAATGAATGTATATTATTTATTCTTTACAAAAAAATAATGATCATAATAATAGTTCTAGTTTATTGTTACATAACCCCTTATAACACCTGCATAAGACCTAAGGGTAAGGTGTGAAATAGTGACAGACTCTTGGGGCGGCTGAGATAACATCGCTTGAGTGGTAATATCTATTAACTTCCACTTCTCCCATTGGCGGTTCAATTCAAGATTAACATGTTGAAGCTCAGATTGGGATTGGTTAAGAGCGAAGACCAATGACACAACCTCCTTTACAAACTCTAATAAATGGGATTCTTATGGACAAATTATACTGGATGATTCTATCTCTTCCTTTGTCTGAGTAAATTGGATTTATTAAAGCATTATATTTATACTATTCATGTGGTCATTGTACACCCCGAGATTTTATGAAAAATATAATTTTTAATTTTATTGATGTATTGTGTTGTACACTACACTAAATTAGCTTGCACTACATGCATCCTTGACTTGTATTACATTACACGCAATTGTGACCTTCCACGATAGTGTGTGTTGTACGCAATATCGAGTTTCACTAAACAACGATATGTTATATAAACTAGTCGTTATGAATAGTAATACCCACTTTTTAAAATTTTATAAATTTTATATTTCTAAATGGACTTCATTTTTGGATTCGGAATATCAAAATTATCATAGGGTGAATTTTTGGTATTTTTCTGAAAACTTTCAATTTTTGATGAATAGTGAAAACACTGGGTTACTATTTAAAAACCGACTTTTTATTTAAATAATTATTTATATTACTTAAATTTATTTTTGGCCAAAATTGATACATAATACCTATATAAGTTCAATGTAATTCATTAGAGTTATTTTATAATAATTTCAGATATATAAAAATTTTATTGAACTTTTCATCGTCTTTTACCCACCTCCTAGGAGAATTTGGAAATTCACATAAAACATAATTTTACCGCTTCAGTGAGTGGAATTTAGAAAATCCTAGAGACACGGTTAATATCAAGGAATAAAATGTGGTTTAATGAGATGAAAATAATTTTTGGGGAATAGTAAATTTTTACTTTTATTTACCACGGTTAAAAGAAAATAGGGTAATTAAGGGTAAAAATGATATTATTATTACCCTAAACCATGTCCTAATTATATTGGATAAGTGTAATTCGACCAAAAACAAACCTAGGAATAAAATATGACCATTTAGGCCCACTTGGATTAGATTAGGACATTTAATATTTTTTTTAAAGAATAGTTAAAATAGTTAAAATCAAATTTAATAACTAAAACATTTTTAATATAGGGTTATACATAAGATAAATTAGACTATAAATATTAATTATAAATCTATAAATATTTCATACATAATGGTATTTTATTTATAATTTTTAGACATTAAATAATTTAATTTATTTATGACACAATGATAATGCAATAATTATCTTATTAATGAAATATTAACATAATTAATGTTATAAATACTCAAATAAATTTAATTTGAGACTTTTTATGAATTAAACTAATTTTATAGGTTAATATGACATGTTGGTATTTATTTAATTAACTTTTTTCGAACTAATCATTTTGTTATGATTTTCACAAAAAATGAAATACCAAATAGTGTCAAAATTGACATAAAATAGTTTTAAAACAAATATTATATTATTAACTGTTATTTTATTCCTAAAATTCTAAGGTTCAGCCAAATTACTTAGATAAGGTTATATATTTTAATAATAAACAACTTGGGGGTTTTTTTGGCTTGTTATAGTATGTTTATAAACCTTATAGTGTAAGAAAACAAGAAGACACGGTAAAAGTAAAATTATTTAACTTAAAGTTAAATCTAAATGATAAGGTTAAAATTGAAAACTAAACTTGTCTAAATTCTATTGGATGAGATTATTTCGACCAATACCCACCTTATCTTCGAAATAAATCAATTTGAAGCTATTAAAAACCGAATATGACTTTATAATAAAATAATATTTTTTAGTTTTTCCAAAGTTGCCCCTCCCCTCCCTTATAAAAGGGCACCACCTCCCTCACTTCCTCACACCACTTTGAGCCTTCAAGCTCAGACAAACCCTGAAAAGTTATCCTATCCACTTACCTAGAAACATCCTAGAGGTCCTGTTCTTCTTTAAAGACCATCTTTAGTGCCCTTAGAGGAGGTTAAGATGAGGTGCTTCAAAGAAGAGGTAATGTCTGTTACCGATTCTTTCAACTTTATTTCTTCTTCTACTTCTTGAAATTTAGTTTTTTAACTATGAAGTAATAACATCAGAATCAATCATATTCCGATATGTTATTATAAGTATGAAAAAACCCTATTTTACCATCTATCCATCCTACGGAAAATGAAATCACCGCGCATGCGTACGTACGGAATACCGTCTCCATGCCGTGGTGTAATCTGTTTTCGACCACCACCTTACTTGGATGGGTATAATTGTGTAAATAAATAACAAAATATGATTATTGTAAATTTATATTGATTCTGAAATATTATACATACACTTCAATACAATTCCATGATCATGAGAATGATATCATCGCTCGTGCTTACGTCCGGACTACCATCTCCACGACGCGATGAGATTCATTCTCCATGTTAACCATTCATGAATGATTATAAAGTATATATAATGAATAATAATGAAATATATGACATAATAATGATAATTTATTTATGTATATATATATATATTAATTTCATCAACTTTATTCCATTCAATTCAATAAGGAAACGAAAACAGTGTTCATGCGTACGTACGGCCTACCGTCTCCATGAACGGTGTATTTCATTCCATTTATCGATCTATCATATATATATATATATGTATGTATATTAGGAATATATATTATATATAAATCATTTATTACATTATGTAATTAATTAAATCAGGATATAAGTAATAATATCAATAACAACAAGTCGAAACACGTACAATAAATGAAACGATTTTACCCAAATCGCTTCTTTTACATCGAATTTACAAACGAAAAGGCAATATAAAGTCATAAGTAAACCATATATGATATCATAACAATGAATATGATTATATAATAAGTCAATGACATTATTTAAATCATTATATAGGAGTTTCGGATACATACGAAGCATATCAGACATAAGGTAATGGAAAATCTCGCAATCTCAATTTTTATCCGAGATTGTTTATACTTCAGAATTTACTGGGGAATATTTATCATCCACATCCATGTTTCCCCAATATGTAATATTATTTATATCCTCCTAAAATTTTTTAAATCCAATTTTACCCTTCGGTGAGTTTTTAGTAAAAGATATGAAAGAAATCTTTTGTTGTTTTTCGCACGAGGTACTTTTTGACTTTTCCAGCCAAAGTACGAGAAGAATGTTTTTTAACTTATACAGCATGAATGGATTTTTAAGGTTTTATAATTCCTTATTTTAATTATGCTTACTCTACAAGATTTCATGAATATTTTCAACAAAATCCTCTTCTTTTAAAATTGCATGCCATTTTGTGAAAAGAAAATGATTTTTAAGAAGAAAGGATATTTTCCTCAAGAATTCTTTTCAAGTGTTTTATCGAAACCATTTTCCATATAAGATGACATTATTTAATATGTGTATGTTTCAAGTATAATATCTCTATTATTTACATGGTTTCACTTTTCTTATGATGAAACGATGTCCATTTTTTTTATATGGATTATGTTATGATGGGATGATGTTGATGAAACCAATTTTTATTCTTTGGGTTATGATGAATGATTTATGTTTATATTGTGGAAAAAGTAATAATGATTTCATTATGAGATGGGTGGGACCTATATCTCCCTCCAATTTATTGGGTAAATATTTATATCTTATGAGATAGACATGGCTGGAACGATAAGTTAATCTAGTACAGTGTTACAAGACTGGAACGAGGAGTGAACTCGATTCAGAATGGGACTTTGTACACTAAGATGGTCTTTGCAGCAATGCCTTGGCTACTATGGAAATCATAACATGTGCTTAATGTATGCCACAATGATTTGTTTTATTACCATGCTATTTTATCATGACTAATGTTCCTTTATGATCTATGCCTTGTGTACTTCCATGATTTATGTCGTTGCTCATGATTTTGATGTTTAGATTTTATGTTCAAGTTTTTGCATTCAAATGTTTATGGATTGTTTTATGTTCTCTATGCTTACCCTTACTGAGAATTTGAGCTCACCCTTTATATGTTTTCTTTTCCCCAGGATTTAATGAAAGGTTGTAGGTAAGAAAACAAAAGGGGAAGATATTTATGGAAGATGTTGAAGATCTTTCACCATGATTAGAATATTATTTTCTGAGTTTCCAAAGACACTAAACTATTATGGTCCTTGTGTGTCTATTTTCATTATGTATTAAGTATTCTGAAAAAGTAATGTAATGTCCATGTACGTCAAGCTTTGGGTATCTACAGTTGGTATCAGAGGAAAGGTTTAGTTAACCTTTGGAAACTAGGATGCGAAAACTTTAGTGAGATCCCTAGAGATATTTCTAAGGTATGTCTAGGGATGTCCCTAAGTTTAAGTATTAGTATAGGTTATAGTCCTATAATTATGGTAACGATATTATAATTAAACCTATGACGTTAGATATTGAAGGTACTCCCCCTTTATTATGTTGTTTTCCTAGCATGATTTTTCCTCTCACACTGTTCTTTTTGGGTTTTAGACGATGGCTGGAACCCGAAGGAACCGTGTTGATCAATGTAATGGACAATGGAATGATTGTCTTCCCAAGAAACCAAATGTGATGGGATATGGAGTGAAAAATCTTATTTCTATACTAACACAATCTATGAATCATTCTGGATTTCTAAATGATCAGAGAAGGGAACAATATTCTATTGAGTCCTTCATGAGGCAACGTCCACCTTCTTTCAATGGTTCTTCTGATCCACTTGTTGCTGAACAATGGATCAGTACCATTGAAAAGATATTTTCCATACTTCACTGTTTAGAACATGAAAAAGTCATTTTAGTTGTTTACCATTTAGAAGGTGAAGCAGACCAGTGGTGGACTCTAATTAAGAATACAAATCCCCAAGATGAAATTTAATCCATGGAATGAGACGAGTTCAAGAACTTGTTTTTTAGTAAGTACTTCCCTCGTATTCTTTGAACAATGGTGGAAAAGGAGTTTATTGAGCTGAAGAAGAAGGATGATAAATCTGTTGGTATATATGAAGTTAATTTTACAAGACTTTCAAGGTATGCATCTGTCTTTATCATCCAACCTGAAAGTAAAGTTGATCAATTTTTCAGTGGCTTAAAACCAAGTCTTCGAAGAGCATTAGCTATAAGAGACTTCAGTAGCTATGAAGAAATTGTGCGTTGTGCTATCAATGTAGAACTAGAAGTTGGTGTAAAATATCCATCTCATGTTTTTGACAAGAAACGAAAGATGGAGTTTAAGGAGAAATCTCAAAATAATGGTGAAAAGAAGATGAATGTTTCTTTATGCTCAAACTGTGGAAAGACGCATGGTGGAGATTGTCTTAAAGGGACTGGAAAATGTTTCAATTGTGGAAAATAAGTTCATAGAGTAGCTGAGTGTCGAAGTAATGGAAAAATGGTTGCTAATGATGTGAATAAAGAAAATAATGAAGATAATGCACCACAAACACTTCAATGCTTCAAGTGCAAGGAAATGGGGCAATATGCTAATCGATGCCCTAATCCAAGGGATAATGATGATCAACGTGAGAAACCTCTTAAGGCAAAGGATAAAGGGAAGTCACATGCGATCACTATTTGTGATGTTGATTGTAACAATGATGTTGTGTAATGATTAAGTGCTTATGTAATGGGATTCCAAAATAGTATCATGGAATCTCATTTATGGTATCGTGGAATTTTGAAATATCTGTGTATTGGTCAATTGTGGTTTTCTATAAGAATATGGTACCGATAACCATGAAAAGTGATTCAAATATTTTGGAAAGAAGATGATATGCGCATAATGAAGGGATAATGAGAAAATAAATTGTTTGATAGTATTCATGAGCTCATGATTGATATAAGGACTAAGTGATATCATGGTTTGAGTATATAGAATTTTGGGGATTTTGGTATGTGTAAAGTGTAAACTTTTAACTGCATTCATGTTTTCACTATGGTTCAATGGGTATTAATTTTTCAAGAGAATATATGATTAAGGCCTTCGAATGTTTGGAATGTGACCAACAAGATATATCGTCTGATATATGGGGGATAAATGATGGTATTCACGTACTTGTTATGTGACCTCTAAAGTAATCATTTTATTTACACTATGAGACTGGACAGAAGTATTTTTGATAAGATTAATGGTTGGAATGGATTAAGTTGGACATCAGATAGAATTATTTAAGGATAGATTTTTTTCGATATTATTTATGGAATGTTATAATAATGTAGTTTTAGAAAAAGGACAACCTGCAGGACGGGCGAAAACCCGTCACGTCGGACAAGGCTATAAGAATCGAACCCACAACTGAAGTGTGACATGCCTTTATCGCCTAACACTGGCCTACAAGAAGTACCTATTTAGTAGAAACCAGTTTTATTATATTAAGAAGTATAGTATATGAAGTATAAGTCCATTTTAAGAACCATATATGATTAATCTCACTATAGATGGACTTATGTATTTTTGATAAATTTTTCTAACCTTTTGTTTGAGATAGATGGAATGACCCATCATTCTATCACATGATTTTCTAACACTTCACGAATGACAAATTCAACTTCATTTCTTTAAGAGATGAAGTAGAAATTGTCTAAGGAATGACCAATGGTGACACTGTACAAAAATCAAGAAAGTATTTTTTCTAATTCCAATTTCATCAATTTTAGGGAAATGATCTTGAAAACCAAAAATGTTGTCCTAGTGCCCTTATATTCGATGAATCAGATGGTACCTTAGATCATCACAAATCGATGGATTTGTGATTTTTGGCTTTTTTATAGCCATGTTCTCTACCACTCTCCATCAGAACATGATGGTTAGATTTCTCTTCCATATCAATATTTTCACCTATGTTCTTCTATGTCGAAACCCAGTGATTTGTTAATTTGGTTAACCATTACGTTTCATAATTTATTTTTTAAAGATTGGTTTTGGTATTCCTTTTTATGATGTGGGATTCTATTAAAGAAACTTTCGAGTAGTAAACCATTTATAACCCTGACGAATTTTGAGGGCGAAATTCATTTTAAGGGGGATAAAATGTAACACCCCGAGATTTTATGAAAAATATCCTTTTTAATTTTATTTATGTCTTGTGTTGTACGCTACACCAAAATGATATTTCACTACACGCATCCCTGACTTGGCTTGCATTACACGCAATCACGACCTTCCACGATAGCGTGTGTTGTACGCAATATCGAGTTTCAATAAACAACGATATGTTATATAAACTAGCCATTATGAATAGTAATACCCACTTTTTAAAATTTTATCTTTCAAAATGGGCTTCATTTTTGGATTCGAAATATCAAAATTAGCCTAGGGTGAATTTTTGGTATTTTTCTGAAAACTTTCAATTTTTGATGAATAGTGAAAACACTAGGTTACTATTTAGAAACCGACTTTTTATTTAAATAATTATTTATTTTATTTAAATTTATTTTAGGTCAAAATAGATACATAATACCTATATAAGTTCAATGTAATTCATTGGAGTCATTTTATAATAATTTTAGATATATAAAAATTTTATTGAACTTTTCATCGCCTTTTACCCACCTCCTAGGAGAATTTTGAAATTCACATAAAACTCAATTTTATCACTTCTGTGAGTGGAATTTCTAAAATCCGAGAGACACGGTTAATATAAAGGACTAAAATTTGGTTCAATGAGATGAAAATAATTTTTGGCGAATAGTAACTTTTTACTTTTATTTACCACCGTTAAAAGTAAATAGGGTAATTAAGGGTTAAAATGATATTATTATTACCCTAAAACTTGTCCTAATTCTACTGGATAAGTGTAATTCGACCAAAAACAACCTTAGTAATAAAATATGACCATTTATTCCCACTTTTATTAGATTAGTACATTTAATATTATTTTATTTAAAGAATAGTTAAAATAGTAAAAATAAAAGTTTAATAACTAAAACATTTTTAATATATGGTTATACATAAGATAAATTAGACTATAAATACTCAATAGAAAGTTAAAAATATTTCCTACATAATTGTATTTTATTTATAATTTTTAGACATTAAATAATTTAATTTATTTATAACACAATGATGATGCAGTAATTATCCTATTAATGAAATGTTAACATAATTAATGTTATAAATACTCAAATAAATGTAATTTGAGACTCTATGAATTAAAATAATTTTCTATGTTAACATAAAATGTTAGTATTGATTTAATTAACTTTGTTCGAACTAATCATTCTGTTATGATTTTCACAAAAATTCAAATACCAAATAGTGTCAAAATTGACATAAAATAGTTTTTAAAACAAATATTATATTATTAATTGTTATTTTATTCCTAAAAATATAAGGTCCGGAAAAATGAATTATATAAGGCTATATATATTAATAATAAACAAATTGGGGTTCTTTTGTCTTGTTATAGTAAGTTTATTAACCTTATAGTGTAAGAAAACAAGAAGACACAATAAAAGTAAAATTATTTAACTTAAAGTTAAATCTAAATGATAAGGTTAAAATAGAAACCTAAAATTGTCTAAATTCTATTTTATGAGAGGATTTAGATCCATCCCCACCTTATCTTTGAAATAAATCAATTTGGAGCTATTAATAACCGAATATCACTATATAATAAAATAATTTTTTTTAGTTTTTCCAAAGGTGCCCCTCTCCTCCCTTATAAAAGGGCACATCCTCCCTCTCTTACTCACACCACTTTGAGCATTCAAGCTCGACCAAACCCTGCCAGTTTCTCTTCTCCACTTCCCTAGAAACATTTTAGAGGTCCTGGTCTTCTTCAAAGACCATCTTTAGTGCCCTAAGAGGAGGTTAAGAAGTGGCGCTTCAAAGAAGAGGTAATGTCTGTTACCGATTCTTTCAACTTTATTTCTTCTTCTACTTCTTCTTATTTAGTTGTTTCATTTTGAAGTAATAACATAAGTATCACTAATATATTGATATGTTATTATAAGTATGAAACAACCCTATTTCACCATCTATCCATCCTACGGAAAATGAAATCACCACGCGTGCATACGTACCGAATACCGTCTCCACACCGCGGTGTAATCTGTTTTCGACCACCACCTTACTTGGGTGGGTATAATGGTGTAAATAAATAACTATATATGATTATTGTAAAGTGATATTGATTCTGAAATATTATACATACACATCAATATAATTCCATGATCATGAGAATGATATCATCACCCGTGCGTACGTACGGACTACCGTCTCCACGACGTGATGAGATTCATTCTCCATGTTAACCATTAATGAATGATTATAATGTATATATAATGAATAATAATTAAATATATGACATAATAATGATAATTTATTTATGTATATATATATGTATTTCATCTACTTTATTCCATTCAATTCAATAAGGAAACGAAAACAGCGTTCATGCGTACGTACGACCTACCGTCTCCATGAACAATGTATTTCATTATATTTATAGATCTATCATATATATATGTATATGATGAATATATATTATATATAAATCATTTATTAAATTCTGTAATTAAGTAAATCAGGATATAAGTAATAATATAAAGAACAACCAGTCGAAACATGTACAATAAATGTAACGATTTTACCCAAATCGCTGCTTTTACATCAAATTTACAAAAGAACGGGTAATATAAAGTCATAAGTAAACCATATATGATATAATAATAATGAATATGATTATTTAATAAGTCAATTACATTATTTAAATCATTATACAGGAGTTTCAGATACATATGAAGCATATCAGACATAAGGTAAGGGAAAATCTCACAATCTCAATTTTTATCCGAGATTGTTTACACATCAGAATTTACTAGTGAATATTTACTATAAACATCCATGTTTCCAAAATATGTAATATTATTTATATCTTCCTACAAATTTTTAAATCCAATTTTACCCTTCGGTGAGTTTTTAATAAAATATATGAAAGGAATCTTTTGTTGTTTTTCTTACGAGTTACTTTTTGACTTTTTCGGCCAAAGTACGAGAAGAATGTTATTTTAAATCATACGGCATGAACATATTTTTAAGGTTTTATAACGCCTTATTTTCATGAATCTTACTCTACAAGATTTCATGAATATTTTCAACAAAATCCTATTCTTTTAAAATTTCATGGTATTTTGTGAAAAGAAAATGATTTTTAAGAAGAAAGGATATTTTCCTCAAGAATTATTTTCAAGTGTTTTGTCAAAACCATTTTCCATCTAAGATGACATTATTTAATATGTGTATGTTTCAAGTAAAATATCTCTATGATTTACATGGTTTAACTTTTTTTATGATGAAACGATGTCCATTTTTTTATATGGATTATGTTATGATGGGATGATGTTTAAGAAACCCATTTTTATTCTTTGGGTTATGATGAATGATTTATGTTTATATTGTGGCACAAGTAATAATGATTTCATTATGAGATGGGTGGGACCTATATCTCCCTCTAATGCATTGGGTAAAGATTTATATCTCATGATATAGACATGGCTGGAACGGTAAGTTAATCCAGTTCAGTGTTAGAGGACTGGAACGAGGAGTGAACTCGATTCGGAATGTGACTTTGTCCACTAAGATGGTATTAGAAGCAATGCGTTGGATACTATAGAAATAATAACATGTGATTAATGGATGACACAATTACATGTTTTATTACCATTCTATTTTATCATGACTAATGTTCCTTTATGATCTATTCCTTGTGTACTTCCAAGATTTATGTCGTTGCTCATGATTTTGATGTTTAGATTTTATGTTCATGTTTTTTGAATTCAAATGTTTATGGATTGTTTTATGTTCTCTATGATTACCCTTACTGAGCATTTGAGCTCACCCATTATATGTTTTCTTTTCCCCATGATTTAATGAATGGTTTTAGGTAAGAAAATAAAAGGGGGAGATCTTTATGGGAGATGTTGAAGATCTTTCACCACGATTAGAAGATTATTTTCCAAGTTTCCAAAGACACTAAACTATTATGGTCCTTGTGTGTCTGTTCTGATTATGTATTAAGTATTCCGAAAAAGTAATGTATTTTCCATGTATGTCAAGCTTTGGGTATCTATAGTCACTGCTCAATGATTATATTAGAAATGGTAACAATTCATAATGGTATTTTAAAATCCAAAATCATAAAACCAAGGAAGTGAATATGTTTTATATAACCATTTTACATAATAAGAAATTTATTTCTATTTAGAATAATTTTCATCAATAAAAGTTTGGGTGTTTAAATGGGAGGACCATGTACGTTATCTGAGAGTAGTACTTGATATCTTGAGAAACCATAAAATTTATTCCAACCATTCTATGTGAAACTTTTGGATGTAGGAAGTAAGGTTCATAGAACATGTGGTTTCAAAAAATGGTGTTTTAGTTGTATTTGTGAAGGTGAAAACTATTAAAAACAAGAAGGAACCAAAAAATATCTATGAAATTCAAATATTTTTAGTCTTGGAAGGTTATTATCACCATTTTGAAGGAGTTATCTATATTGAATTATTTGATGACTAATTGTACTTGGAAATGATTAAATTTCATTTTGGATTAAAAATGCCATGTTTCCTTTGATGATTTACAGTATTAGTTGACTTCATTTACCATTTTGAATCTTCTTGAAGCTGGTCAAGGATATGTGGTATTATTTGATACATTGGTTCTAGGTTTGGGCTATGTTCATATAGAGGGAAATAATTGGTTTCATATGGTTCTTGTTAGCTTTAGTCTCATGAAAAAAACTATACCATAAATAATCTTTAACTCATAGACATGATGCATGATAGTAAGAGTTAGCTGTATAACCTCATTAGTAAAAGGTTCACTATCTACTTTAATTATAAAATCTTGAGTAACATATTCCCCCAAAATTATTTTAACCCATAGAATAGATGGTGGGTGGAGTACCTACAAGGTTTTGATTTTGAAATTACCTATAATCCTAGTAAGGGTATTTTTGTTGCTGATGATATAAGTAGAAAGATTCCATCTTAGGGTATGAAAGAATCTTCTAAGTAGTGGAAGTTGATGCCCCTCTTTTATCATATATATTTGGGAGTCCAAGAGTATGAGACTGAGATTACTTTAGTGAGTGTCCAGTTGAATTCCACTTTACCTGAGATGATTCTTCAGCAATAGAAACTTGAGGATGAGTTCTATGGAATTAAGGGTTCTATATATGGTGGAGATACCATCAGTGAGTAGTATCTATCATTAGAGGTAATCCTATGCTTCTGGAACTTCTTCTTCATTGTTATACCTTTTAGAAAGTCTGTGATGGGGGATTTCCATGATTCCCAGTTAGAAACTCACCCTAGCACCATAAAGATGTTTTAGGATATGAGGTGATATTTTTGGTGGCCATATATTAAATTGGACATTGCTAATTTTTTTCCCTGTTATTATACCAGTGAACATGTTAATTCCAAGCATCAGAAGCCTTGGGGTTTACATCAACCCCTTACAGTTCCAAATTGAAAGTGGGACGATATATCTATAAACTTTGTGGTTGGATTTCCACACACATATACAGGTAAGCATGAAAATTGGGTGGTGATTTACTGATTGGACAAATCAACTCACATTATTTTGATTCATGATACCCCCAGGGTTGAGATATTTGGAAATGTGTATATCTAGGAAATCATTATATTACATGGAGTTCGGTCTATGATCATTTCTGATAGGGATACCCGATTCACTTCCAACTTTTAGAGGGGCCTCCCGGAGGTAATGAGATCCTAAGTAAAGTTGAGAAAGAATACCATCCTCAAACTTATGGAAATATGGGATGAAAAATTAAAATTCATGTGGAAATGATAAATTATTATGTCCTTGACTTTGGAGGATCATGAGATATCCATTTTAGACTGGTTTAGTTTGTGTATAATGATATCTACCATTCTCCCATCAATATGGAACCCTTTGAGGATTTGTATAACTAACCATGAAAATATACACTTTGTTGGTCTAAGATTGATGAATCTTACATGGTGGAAAAAAGTTTAGTCTAATAGATGATAGCTAATATTTATTTGATTTTTCAATGAATAGTAATAATTTAGATCCATTAAAATCCTATACTTATCATACTCTACACCCCTTGAAGCTTAGTTTTAATTATCTGGTGTTTATAATAGTTTCACTATGGTTAGGTAATCGATGGTTTAGAAAATAGGTAAAGTTTTCACCAATATATGTAGGACCATTTGAGTTTGTTGAATGAATTGGTAAGGTGGATTACCATTTGGAATTTACATCATGGATAACACCTATCCAAAATGTGTTCCGTGTGTCTCAAATCAGAAAGCATCCCTTTGATCCATCTCATGTCTTAATTTGGGAGGTTTTAGACGTGGAAGTTGATTTATCCTTGACTAAGAAAGAAGTTAGGATTATTAATTATCATATAAGTGTTCATTATGGGAAATCCATACACTTGATTTTGGGATTTTAGTACTATTTATCTGATTTATATGAGACTTGGGATCATGAGGCATTGATGAAAGAACAATGTACTTAGTTCTTTTATTTGGAGTCTTCTTGAAATGATTTATTGGGAAGAGAACTTTTATAATGGGGATAATTATAAAATCCCGACATTTTCTTTCAGGTAAATTCTCTAGTTCATGTTGTTTTTAAATATTATACTATTTTTTAGTTGGTCCATGATAATGTACGGGATTATAGGACTAAAAAATCTTGTGAATGACTAAATTTAGGGTTTTGGAAACCTTCTACCAAATCAGGTGGTATCATGCTGCAACACCAAAGACCACGCTATAGAAGGTTGGACTACACCATAGCATGGGTGGCTTCATTGAGGTAGTATGTTGGAATAGAGATGCACAAGAGAGATAAAGGTTGATTCATGCTATTGAGGGTGATACATGGTTACACCATAGCTATCACCATAAAGGGGATGTTAAGGAAGGATAAACCATGGGGACTTAGACCGTACCGTAGAAACTCTTCTCTACATTAGTTATAAAAAACATCTAATCTTGTTGGTATTCAAGTTTTAAACCTCTTAAAAATGATGTTTAATTTGATTTAATGATCTATTTTTCAAATTGATTGGGTGAGTTCAAGATGATGTTATGAGGAGTTTCATAATGAGCTATAAATACAAAAAAAATAGGGTCATCCCTTTCACCTAATATTCATTCCAATGATCTGAAGGACCACTGTAGTGACAAATCCAAACTGCAGTACCCATGCTATGTTGAAAAGGTATGAGTTTTATGCGATTCTATGATGTAGTCCCCATCTCAGCACTATAGGGTTTATTCTCCATTTCTTACTATTTCATAGCAATCCCTTCTACACCATGGATGTATTACCTGTTCCATAGCCATACGTTCTACACCGTAGTGATCTCCTCTAGCCTACATGGTGTTACACCCTTCACCAGGGTGGTTCCTTCTTTACCATAACATATATATTTCTATAAAAATATTTCTATAGGATTACATGTACATCATTGTGAATCCCTCATCAAGGTCTTATGATATTATTATTATGGTAGGTGGTTTTATAAGATATTCATATTATTTAAAACCTTTGATGCTTTTATATTTTAAATTGGTTATCAAATAAATTTTCAAATATTGAGTTGGGGTTTCATAGGTTATTGATAAAATTAAAAGAAATTGAATATTTATGATTTAAAATGATGTATTTGAAACTATATTTTGATAAAAACAATTTCATATTTTTTTAGAAATAATGGAATAAATTATGGTGGAAAACCATTTCATGTTGTTTTTTAGAAAATAATGGAATTAATTTTTATGGAAACCATTTGATGATGGGTTTTGAAAAAATGACGTGTTTTTGATCTAAAACCATTGAGGTTGTTTTTTGAAATTAAAGGTGTGTTTTGAAACCTATATTTGGGGTTGAATGAAATGATGATTGAAATAGTTTTTGAACCAATGATATCCCCTTAGAAATTGTTTGATTTATCTTGAAGCACATGGGAGACTAGGTAGTTGGGTGGGAAAAACACAAGCATGGAAAGTATTAGCTCTATCTAGAAATGGATTGATGTAGAAGACACAACTAGAACTGCTTGAGGGAAGGGAGAGTAGTCCTCAAATATCTGATCATTTTCATCCTTAAAGATGTTATTTTTTCACATTGGATGCGACACATCAGAAAATATGTGCAAAAATCCTTGTACATCCTACCCATGAGTATTATAACTATGTTGCTATGATTAAAAATTAATTTTCCTGCCTTATTATTTAAATTCTTTTAATCATGTCAGTATTGATGTAAATTCTTATTCATGATTTCTTTTGATAAATTTTTTATTCATTACTATTTCACATAGATGGTTGATTATTCTTATGTTGATGAAAACGATGTTGTGCCTACTTTATAATAGTCATTTGAGATGTTTCTTCAAGCATGGTTTGATATAAAATATGAAAATATTTACATAGCATGTTTAATTTACATTAACCAAAAATAGTTTATCTAATATATAAATATTATGAAATTATTGGTGAAATCCTTCCAGGGTTATAGCTCACACCCTAACTTTTCCTTCGAGTGTTTGTAGATTTATTTTTTCTAGGTCCTGGTAAAGGGAAAGAACCACTTAGAGAATGATGGTGTAGCTAAAATAAGGGACCTTTGCGAATTAGTATATTTTAATGGGGTTTAGGATCAAAAAGTTGTGATGGGTTGTCTTTCTATTTTGGAAACTTATATCAGGGTGTTGTGGACCCTTAAATAGATATTTTTTCACACTTACCATTTGTATCTATCACTTTATTTTGTTTTGTAACTCTTTAGGAGAAATCATACCCTATTTACTTTTATCAATTCCAATGTGCTTATTTCCATCCTATGGGGATATGTAATTTCCTTTTCATCAAGTCAATATCATCATGGGTACTTTCTTTAAGGTTATTTGGGTTGGTTCATTATAGGGCATCCCATGTAGCAATGTAAAGTAGTTAGGGATCTTTGGATGATCAAGGTTGTTATTCCTTGGGAAACATATAAGAATACTGAAGTGGTGTAGAGTTTCCTTAGTCTTACTTGGAATTATAGGATGTTTTTACCCAACTTATCTCAAATTATGAACCCTCTGATAGGATTGACTAGAAAGGATCATGCATTCTTGTGGACTAACCAGTGTTAGTTATCCTTAGAGAACCTAAAGGAGAAGTTGATGAGTTACCTAATGTTTCATTTTTTAGAGGAAAGAGTTCAATATGTGATTTTCTGTGAAAAACAACATATTATCATTTTCATTGTCATGATATAATAGAGAGTGGTTATTTATTATGGTTTTCAGTAGATATGACCCCATGAACATGACTATTCCACCCATGATCTTGAGATAAAAGTGGCTACATTTACCTTAATTATTTTATGATAATACACCAATAGCGATTTTTTTAGTTTTCACGAATCACAAGATTATATGGTATTTATTCTATTAGAATGAACTAAACACATGATAGAGATAATGGATGAAATTTTTATAGGATTATGGCATTTCGGTTACCTTTACCTCATAAAAGGGAAATATTATAGCTAATATGATAAGGAGGTAGTCACACAGTGATGATGTGTGTTAATACGGATATTCTTAGAGAGTAATGGAATGTTACACCTCATGATTTTATGAAATATATTTTTCAAATAATTTAAACTTCATTGATAGCTTGTGTTACACAAGTTTTAACGAACCATGACAAATTATTAATATTATTATATTAACATGACCATTATTACCTAGCCACTAAAATTAGCGGACTAAATATGAATAGAAAATTTTAAAAAAGAAGTACAATGGTTTTATATAAATAAATTGTTTTTTATATAAGATATTTAATTTATGGTAAAGTGTATATATGTTTAGAAAATACATTTTTCTGAAAAAACAATTTGTGAAAAATAATAAAATTAATTATTAACAATTTTATAATATTAATTTTATAAAACAAAATATATTTTTTAAATCATCATGTAAAAATTATTTTAGGGTGAGGTTTTGGGATTTTTCTGAAAAGATTAATTTTTTTGATGAATAGTGAAAACACTAGTTTATATTGAAAACTTCCTTTTTATTTAAAGAATTTATAAGGTTTATTTTTATTTTAAAATAAGTTTAAAGGTAAAATTAGTAATATTATATATCATTTAATACAATTTAGTTTATTAGACTCATTTTTATATTGATTTTTCATATTAAAACTTTTTAAACTTTCAAACATTTCTCTTGGGAAAACCACTTTTTTATCATGTCTGTAGGTTTAATTTTAAAATATTTCTTTAGAATTATCTTAATTTAATTTTTAAAATGGATTAAATATTTTTAATAACAATAATTTATATTATTTAATAAGTTCAACCTAATTTTTACCATAATTAATAGTAGAAATAGAAAAACAATTTATAGTGGTTAAAGTAAAAAATCAGTTTACCTAGGGTTATGATAAAAATATATGGGTTAAAAATGACCCAAAACTTGTCCAAAAAATATTTATGCCCATATATCTACCTTATAATATTTAATTATTCGTATTGGTTCATTTTTATCCTTATTACATTTTAAAAATGTGGGTACACATTTTTCTTTTCAAAATTTAGAAATACATCACTCACCTCACTTATGAAAGGCCACCTCATATCCTCTCCTATTATCACCTATAAAAATAATTGGATTATAAAATGAATACCCAAATATCTTCCTTAAATACATAACATCATCTATTATTCCATGTTAAGAACTTAAATAAAATCTAGGAATGATTTAGGTCAAACCTAAACTGATTTTCTAAAGAAGAGGTATAGTTTTTAACTATGTGTTTCTATTTTAATTATTCTTACAACTCCTTAAAATATTGTTAAATTTTTATTATATAATAAAAACTTATTCACCATGTACTATGATTTTATTTTGTGAATTTAATAACCTATATCCATATCCACTTATATCAAAAGGGATATTAAATTATCATTCGTGTGTACGACGAACTACCACCTTGCGAACCAATGTTATTTGTTTTCCATCACCACCTATCACAACATTAGATAATGATGGATTAAATATTTATATTTTATATTTATGATATTACTATACTTTTTGAATTGTTATATCACATATACCTACTTTCTTTCCATTTTGTGGGATTACGATATTATCGCTTGTGTGTACGACGGACTACCGCCTCATGAAGCTATATGATTCGTCCATGATTTACATAGAAGGTAATAAGGATAGGAATAGTGAAAATATATGATATATATTAGATAGAAAATATTCTATAATGATAATATATTATTTACTTTTATTTCTTTTAATCTATTGAGAAAATTGAAATAATGTTCATGTGTACGCACGACCTATCGTTTGAATGAACGATGTATTTCATTTTATATATCTAAATTTTATTGATTAATATAAATAAATATATAATGAATATATATGATATTTATATCATGGTTAATATTTGGGATATTATGTAACCATTATCAAAATAATATTTCCAAAGAAATAACAAATCAAAACATACATGAAAAACAAAGTAGTTATTGCCCAAAACGTGACTTTCACATGGAATTTCTAATAAATAGGTAATAAAAGGTCATTAGTAAATAATATATGGTATGATATATATATTATGGTTCTGAAATAGATATATAATATAATTAAATATGTTGTATAAGAGTTTTGAATGTGTATGAAGAAAGTTGAGACATAAGGTAACTGATTTTTGTCTCTATTTTCCATCTCAGGTACATATGTTATGTTATTAGCTTATTGTTTTATTTGGTGTATATAAAACCCCTTTTCCATGTAACAAAATGATTTCTTTCTCATGATATTATAATTTTCATTTAACATTATTCTTTCATGGGTATTATGATTCAATGTTACAAAAGTGGTAAGGATTTTATGTTACAATCTAATCATTTATTGGGATTGTTCATGATTATGCTTCCAATGATGAAATATAATGACCTATCCCTAAAAAAATCATTTATTTTATATCCCATAGATAATTTTTAGAATAAATGTTTTTCCTTCATTTTAATCCCTTTATGTACTCATGATTTCAAAATGATGTTTTTAAGAAAAAAACATCCTTTGTTTCTCTGTTTGGTTGAAAACCCTTTTTCTTTCAAAACCATGTGGTCTAAAAATAATTTTAAAAATGTTTTGAAACTCTAAAAAATATTTATTAAAATCAACTTTTACCAATGTTTTAATTTATACAATTTTTTTTAAAAGTAACCTTTATGTATTATTCTAAACAAGGTCTATTTGGGTTTTACTAAAAATGTGAAAGGAATATTTATTTTAACATATGAATCATGAACTGAATTTACTAATATCATAACCACTATTTTCATTCAAGATTACTTTATAAGTTTTTAAGGTTATTTTCATATAAAATTATTTCCACAATATTATATGAAATCATAATTTTATGGAAGTTATTTTCAATGAAAGGATATTCTCTCCAAGATATGTTCTAGGTTATTTTTATATAAAAAATAATTTTTCATCTAAGATATTATCTAGATATTACTTATTAATTACTAAGGATATAATCCAAGGATACCATTATTATTGTTTTTGATACCACTGTGTGTATAAGGTTGTATTTGTTGTCAATAGTTGTCAATGAAGATCAAAATGAAGAAGGAGATGAAGAAGAACTCCAGTGTTATTGAGAGTGGTAAATCAGAGGATACTTTACTTATTTTCATTTCCCGAATATCATAATTTTGGAGAACTTTTGATGAAAGACTTATGAATGAATTGGGGAGAAAAGGTGATGCCAACCATATTCAGTTCTGATTGGAAAGAATGATGTTCGTGGAAAAAAATTAAAGTTTCAATACTTTCCTTTGAAAATTTGACAATGCTAAAGGTATTAGATCAAATAATATATGTTATGATAGATAAGTATTATGATGAAAGAAGCTGATTACTAAAGAATAAATATGATACTGAATAAGCATGGGTGTTCTTGCTGAAGAAGATATTTAAGGTGGTGTCGTTTCCTAGTGATTGCCAAAGTTTTGGACATCCAAATTGGGATTTTATTTTTGTCAATGAAATAATTTCTACATAGTAGTGAATAAGATAAAGAATGGAAAAGAAAATAAAAAAGAAATAAAACTATGTATTGCAGAACAAGGATCACATACCATGTATTAGAATGGTTCTCGACCGTGTACTATGTAGCGGGAAAGGTACGTGGGATGGTTCACGTAATGGGTCGCGGTACCAAAAATGGTTAACATTGGAAGGATTTGCGGTATGTAGGATGGATCATCGTTGGCTAAAGAGATGCAGTACATGGACTGGAAGGATTACAATACACAGAAGGTTAACGGTATGCAGTAAAGGTTCGCAGTACCCGATGAAGGCTTATAGTATGCATAAAGAGTTCAGTATGTGGTGAATATTGTCCCACATTAAAAATTTGGGTAAATAGTATTAGCAAAATTTTTTGAGTTATTTACCAATATAAGGAGTGTTAATCCCATCATTTAGAGAGAGAAAATTCAATAAGAAAATATCATCATTGTGGAAGAACTCTCCTAGGTCTGAAAGTTGTATGTGGGAGAGATTATGAATAGGAAGAAGTTGTGTGTGAAAGAAAAAATAGTTCAAAGAATTGGAAGGATCAGTTCATGGAGGAGATTCTACATAGGACAAAGTGATATTCTGGAGATAAAATGATTCATAGAATTTGAATAATTACACAAAAGGAAGAAATAATTTTTAGAATAGGAAGGAACAACCCATATAAGAAGTAATTCCACAGAAGTGGAGGCTGTAAGTAGTAGAGGTACATAGAGGTGGTATGAATAGGCAGTATGCGGAGAAGGTACTATACATGGAGCATGTGCGGTACCCGGAGTAGGTGCGGTACACAGATCCGGTGCGGTATGTAGAGGAGGCGTGATACGTAGAGGAGGCGCGGTACGCAGAGAAGGTGTGGTACAAAGAGCAGGCATGGTATGTGAAGTAGGCACAGTATGCGGAGTAGGTGTGATACCCAGATCAATGATAGCCTGCAGAATCAAGGACAATTTGCAGAAGAATAAACATCATAAATGGATCTTGTGATACTAGAAAAAAGAAGAATAATTTTTAGTGCATTCAGTAATTTTACTTAAGGAGAAAACTAAATATAAAAGAGAATCAATTCGGAAATTCGATGAAAGTAGTGTACTGTGCTAAACAGAGATAAATAATTTATTGCAAAATTTTTGAAGATACCTTCAAATTGATAAACTGAGAGAGACCTCTCCAAAGATAGTGAGCTAAGGGAGTCTATGTAAGTGATCTGAGGGAAGAAATGAGATATCCCTAAACCTTTTAGCAGTGTTCCTAGAAACCTATTGGTATATGATCCTTGTATGTATCCCTTAGTGGTGAACCAAGTAAAAGTGTTCTGTTGTCCTTCTACATGTGAATGTTTTGATTACTACACATATCCATCATATATGTTTAAAAAAGTTCCTACCAACATCAGAACAAGATCCATTAATGAAGAGAAAAGGTTAACACCCTGATTCACCCCCCTCTCAGGGTGGTATAAGATCCCTCAATTGGTATCAGAGGGAAGGTTTATGTACGTTGGATACTCTTCAGTAATTCTATTTAGAAGAGGATTTGAGTTTTTCTTTCTTGAGTCAACAATGAAGTGCAATGTTGATAAAAATCAATTATTCTTAAGTAGAAGTATATATCTAGAAAAACCATGATAAATAAGAAAAGTAAAAAGAAGATACAGTTGGAGAAGTCCCTAATTTCTAAATAAGATAAAGTTTATGGTTCTCTATGTCTTTCCAATAAGGAATAAATATAATTCTTGGAAAGTAAAGGGAAGGTGGATCAGGTTTCCACCAAAAATAAGGTTTCAAACATAAGTGGTGATGTTGATCAATATTTTACTTCACATGGTATGGTAATTGAGAAAATAAGAAATTATCTCCATGATGTTCCTGAAGAAAGAACTGCCTTTATTTGTAGAATATTTCAATGTATGCGTGCTGAGATCACCCAATTTGAAAGATAAGTAGAAAATATGGAAAAGAGTTCGGATGAAATATTTAATGAATGTTTAAATCTCTCTTGATAGATTAAATCCTTTGAAGAAATAGGGCAGAAAAATAAAATAAATACCTCCAAATGGCTCAAATAAATTAAAGAAAAAAAGGAGAGTCGATAAGGCTATGGAAGAAAAGATCCATGAACTTGAATATGAGTTGAAGAAGAGAAATGAAGAAAAAGGTTTATATTTGAAATAAACTTCCAAGAAGATTAAAGAACGTGAATATTCATTACAAAACATTTTTTAGATGCATGAGGATAAGGTTAAACGATTGAAGAATATTTTTGAAGAGAATATGATCATGATTGAATATCAGAAGATCATCCCCAATATGGAAAGTCTAAAATTGGAAGCTTAGTTTACCAATCTTGAGAAGACACATATTGAGCCTTTACAAAGAACTAAATAGTTTCTACTAGTAATCAGTGTCCACTAGATGATTCTAAAGGTGAAAGACCTTAAACATGTGACAAGAAGAGGATGACATCTATTGATGATCTATCTAAAAAAACAATGTCTATTTCTACTCAATTATCATTGGAGTAACCTAAAGTTGAAAGTCCTCTAACATGTGATAAGAAGATCATGACATATTCTGATGATATAACACAAGAATCTAAGAGGAATAAGGTAACATCCAAACCATCTTGTACTCATGTTTATAAATATGTTTTCTCAAGAAGTGCAGGCTCAAAGAGAAATTCAAAATAAGTATGGGATGAGGAAAGGCGAGGAGTGACCTATCACCTTATTTATGGTGAATAGGAGAAAAATGTGGATGGTGGTTCACCATAAAGATCAAAACAAGTCAAGAAGAAGTCCCAACAATAGAATAAAAAGAAATCAAGATGTGTGTGTCAATGTTTGTGTTGTAACAGATTTGGGAACTATGCATTAAATTGTTGGTACAATCATTATAATGTAAAATCACAAAGGAATCCTACCTCATGGGGGATAAATCTAGCGAAGATGAAGAAACATCAGTAGGTCCAGAATCATTTGTTTACCGCAAAAAGATTTGTAATTATTGATAACATTTGTGATGTATTCAATGGCAGTGGTCACAAGGTAGGTATATTCCCATCCCAACATATATTCATCATTGATAAGAAAATAAGACCTTTGATGTCAGATAAGTATGAAACTTCTATCTTGGGAAGAAATCTAAATAATATTATGAACACAAACTTCTCTAAGAATATCTCATGTAGGGAAGCTGAGAAGACCCTAGATTTTAGATTCATGAAATTGAAGGGAAATTCCTCCAAAAGAGAAAATAAGAGGGATGACACTAAGATGAATCCATGTGGAAGATCCAAATCTATTACAATAGTTCCAAATGACATGTTGGTCATCTGGCCAGAATATTTGAAACGAATGAGGAAACTTGAAGATAAAAAGGCTGTTGATGCTGATAAATGAAAAGGAAAACTTTCAAGTGATGAAGATAAAATGCATGAGAGAGTGAAAACCAAAAGAAAAAAAATGTGTTAAAGATGTTTTGTGTGAGAGATGTATGAAATATGTTCACATTAAAAAAAGGTTATATAAACATAATAGTAGATAAATAAGAAGTTTTTAAGATAAGTAAGAATCTATCATCCATGATAGTTGTTAAGAAGAACAATTCTCCATGAAATTCAGAAGAGAATGTGCAGAAATCCATGTCACATACACACAAATCAGAAAATATGTTCAGATGTGTGAGCATGAAGACTGAAATAAATGGAGAAACATGGTTGAGAAAAACATCTCAACCATGTAGTTTATTTCAATGAAGTAAGGATGATCCACCTCATTCCCTTAAATATCTTGTGTATCGTATTTGTGTTTTCTAATACAGGTAATTGAAGGTGAAGTAAGCTCTCATGGGGAGAACCAGAGAAGTAGTGAATGCTGTCAAATCTTGGTAGAAAATCTGAATAAGTTCCCATCCTTGAAATATTATTAAATTGATATTAAATGATTAAAATAAGGAAGGATAACCCTTTATGAATATTATTATGAGTGTTTCCCTTAAGGGGGAGAAAAATAAATAAGTTTCCAGAATTATTATTTCAATCTATACCAACTTCAGTTGATATTAAATTTAATTACTCTAGAAATTTCTTGAAGAACATGTAATTGGAAAAGGTATATCATTTCCCAATATCTCATCCTTGGTTACTCAGAATGAAGATCATTTTACAAAGGGGGGGGGGGGTAACTAAATTAATCAGTGACATAAGAATAATAGAAGTGCTCCAAGGATCAATTGTTTTTGATCTGTTTGTTGAAGTGAATGTAAAAGTTTCAGGTTGACTATTCCCTATCACATTCAATTTACTCAGCCTAGAATGAAATTTGAAAACCCTTAAAGACAAAGTACATGAGTTCTCATCTCATGAGGTATCTTGATCAGAGGATAATGGACATCTTTGTTATCTAAATCAAATAATCTTGTTTTCTACATCGAGAATTGCTTAAGTAGATATAGAGTGAAATGATTAATAAAACATTTCTCATGTATGGATTGATACCCTTTTCCCATGCACTTTTTATTTCTTATCAATAAGGGAGAGAGAAGTGAAATGAATGTTTCAGGGAGAGAAATATGTAAGGGGAGAGAGAAGATTCTCATTTTGATATTGAATCATTCATTTGAGGAGAACTTTAAGGCATTGATAGAAAAATAAAAAGGGGGAGATTATTGGAACCTCTTTGTGTATAAGGTTATATTTGTTTTCAATATTTTTCATTGAATATCAAAATGAAGAAGGAGATGAAGAAGAACTCCAAATTTATTAAGAGTGGTAAATCAGATTATGCTTTGCTTATTTTTATTTCCCAAATATCATAAGTTTTGAGAACATGTGATGAAATCCTTATGAAGGAAAAGGGGAGAAAATATTATACCAATCATATTGAGTTCTTATTGGAAAGAATGATGTTTCTAGAAGACTGTGAATTTGTAATACTTTCCTTTGAAAATATAACAATGCTAAAGGTAATCAATCAAAGACTATATATCAAGACATATAAGGTTTGTTATGAAAATAGGTGATTGTTGAAGAATAAATATGAAATTGAAGAAGCATGGGTGTTATTTTTAAAGAAGATATTTAAGGTGGTGCTGTTTCCTAGTGTTTTCCAATGTTTTGGAACTCCAAACCGGGATATTTTTAGGAAATGGAAGGATTTTTTCCTAGGAGTGAACGAGATGAGGAATGGTGAATAAAATTGGGAAAGGTATAAAACCATGTACATTGGAACATAGACTGTATACCATGTCTTAGAACGGTTCATGACCACGTACCATGTAGATGGAAAGTTATGCGGGACGATTCACAGAATGGGTCGCGGTATCGAAAATGTTTCCTGGAGGAAGGATTTGCAATATGCAGGATGGATTATCATTGGTGGAAGAGATGTATTATGTGGACTGGTAGGATTACGACATGCAGAAGGTTAACATTACATGGTAAAGGCTTTCGGTACGTGGTGGATGCTTATAATATGCGGATAGAGTTCAATATGTGGTGAAGATTGTCCCACATTATAATTCTGGGTAAATCAGATTAGCAAAATTTGTGGAGTTATTTTCCCATATAAAGAGTGATAATCCCATAATTAAGAGAGAGGGAATTTGATAATAAAATATCATTACTATGGAAGAACTCGTCTAGGTCCGAAAGTGATATACATGATAGATTCCTCATATCACAACCCGACCCAATGGGGCTCGATCCGCGACTCCCCAAGCCCGCCTCCAATAGGCCAGGGGCTGGCGACCAGCGCCGAGTAGGCTATCACACACATGGGAGGCATTAGCCTAAGGTTACCTTACACACGCACCCACAAACACCTCCATGAAACAGAGAATAGATATAGAAACTGAAAAGTAAATGCATGCATGCAATATATCCCAAACCAGAGTGCAATAACAAAAGTACAAAGGGAAAAACAGGGCCCACCAAAAGAAAACTACAAAGCGCGTCCAACCTGCTCTGAAGAAGGGGAACGCTGCCACAAACACCTGCCGGAAAGCTCACTCGGCATAGATCTGGTAAACACCCCGGTCAACTCACTCACTAAGCTCTGTCTGCTCCGGGTCCTCCTGGGACTCCGTCAAAAGGCTTGTGGTCTGCACAAGACACAAACATGTGCAAGCAAAGCCCATGCAGGGTTGAGTATAAACATACTCAGTAGGCACCCCAAAACCCAAAAACAAAGAGAGCAACTGAAAGGCATCAGTCCGCTCATCCAAGCCAGAGGGAACCCAGATGAGAGAGAAACTCCATCTCGTGACCATCCTCGGCTAAACACAACTATTCAGCTCAGCTCAGGTGTATGCCCATACATACCCCTTGAACAATCCAGAGATACACAACTCACGCCACAAAGCCACAAGGGGTAATGACCTCATCACCAGCAACTTCCCCCAACCAAGAGAGTACACCACACGAACACTGTCATACCAGATGACACTCATCTGAGAGATACACTCTATCGGGTCCCAAACAAACATCTCAGACGCTCACCTGAGAGACCACGCTCGTCGGATAACATCACTGAGGAAACATCGCTGAAACAATATAACCACCAAACTCCTCGGATATGGGATCACCGCTAGGGTCCTCTAGGGGATTCCAAGACCCACTCCAGTATACGTAGCTCACAGATAGGGGATCACTCACAGGGTCCGCTGGGGGATACCACGACCCGATCTGGCATACGTAGTTCTCACAGATAGGGGTCCCCCAACCCGATCTGGCGCTTGAAAGAAGCTCAACACTCAGATAGAGGATCATTGTCCATATAAAGATGGTCCACGAAGATACTGGAACCCTATTTGGTATGACTAACGATGTAGGGGATCGAACCGACGATGCCGCAACCCTACCGAAACCACGCGCTGAGTAGGGGATCGCATAACCATCGATACCGCAACCCTACCGACACCAAGCGCTGAGTAGGGGATCGTATAACCAATGATACCGCAACCCTACTATAAACATCATGCTGAGTAGGGGATCGTAAACCCGACGATGCCACAACCCTACTATGCACGACCCACCGCATAGGGGATCATATTCCCGATGATGCCATAAACCGTATGGGGTTAACCTGCTAGATAGGGGATCGCCGCCCGTGAATAAGCGGTCACATCGATACCAGGAACTCGATCTAGGGTAAAGATGCTAGAGGATCTGCTCTAGGCCCACCAGAGGGATGCCACAACTCTAATAGTTTAAAAATACCATCGAGAGGATCATAAACCCATACAAAGGATGTGATACCACACGAACCCTCGTAGGAACAAACCAAGGGAGAACCCTCAACCACTGCTGGTCCAAACATCGCTAACCCGAGAAACCCGCCACAACGCCACACTGTGCACCTCCTAGGCCAAAACTGAGGCCACCATCGCGTTCCACACGGAAAAACACGCAGGATAGGCTGTTTACTCACCCAAAACAGAGCACCGGTGAAAAAGGAACTATTCACCGTAGCTAGCTCATGTGGGGCCCACACAACGATCCCGAAACCCATCGAGGGGACCATACCACGACGATCCCCTCAGAAAAAAAAGCGGAATCGACCACTCGCTCGTCCGAAATGGATACCTGGTGAAAACGGTACTATTCACTGAAGTCAGTTCGGGTAGGGCCCATGTTGGATCCCAAAACACATCGAACGGATCACACCATTGCAATCCTCTCGGAAAAACACATAGGATCGACTAATCATCCGCCAAAATCGGACTCCTGGTGCAAAAGCTGCGTTTCACCAAAAACGCCAAAACCCGACCTCGTGGGGCCCGCACCCCGTTCTCACTCCCAACACCCAGAAACCATCTCAAAAAGTCTGTCATACCATCAGGGTCTCAACGCCACTGACGGCACGTCAATCGGACGCTCCAGGTAGAAGTTACAACGGCCCGAAGTCGTAAAATAATAAAATAATATTATTTTATGCGACATTTCTAGCACCCGGGCCACGATCCCGAACCTTTAAACCCTCGAACCCTCACCAGAGGGTCCGCCTGGTTGTCAGGTTCGCGTCGCCGCAAACGGCGCGTGAATCCGGCTCTTGGGTTGCAAGATATGGGTGTTTAAAGACTCCCGTATAACAAAAAGAGACCGGACCGGCCTCGATCGGCCGGGACAGGCGGCCCTCCGCCGCGCGCCGCCGGCGCGCTCCCGCGGCCCCGCCGCGGGCCGCGGCAGCTCCGCCGTGTGCCACCGGGCTCCGCCAACGCCGGCGCCGCCGCGCTGGCGGATCTTCCGCGGACCGCCGGGGGCACCCCTGGTGGTCCATTTTACAATCCGGAGGCATCTACACAACCCTCGGGACCCGATCTACACTGCTACGACTTTAATTTGTAGAAAAACTCAGCAAAAACAGAATCGGGGGTTAAAAATCAAATCTGCCTACCTCACAGGCGAAACGCCGACGTTCTGCCATAGATCCGCGCTCTAGAGCTTCCGCTGCACACTCCTAGAACGTTGGCCGTCAAATTCCGAGCTCGTGGGTGCTTCGTTTGCTCGATTTGGCAGAGCGGCGATGAAGAACGACGAAGAATGTCGAGAGGAACGATAGGGGGGGGGGGGGCTGATATTCATATCAGCCGCCCACCAACGCCGAACCCGCCTCGGACCCGACGCCCGCTGCGAACAAAAGTAAGGTCACCCCTAGGGTAAACGCGCCGTTCTGAACGCAACGGAAGACTCATATTTTCCATCTGAGACTCCGTTCAGAAGTTATGTGAGCCGACGCTCGCACACTAACTTCGCTACTTATTTACGAAAACGCCCCTGGTGGTGTTTCTCACCGCAGGCTCACGCCCGTAAATTTTACACCTCGCCTAGGGTAAACGGCACGTTCCGGACGCAACTGTGCCATCCGATTTCTGTTCTAAGCTACCGTTTAGGAGATATCACACCCCCTCCACGTGCATAGTATAAAAATACTTAATATTTTTATAAAATTAATTGCGGGCACACCGGGCCTCGGAATCGCATGCCGTCTTCGCGCCTAGCTCTAGAATTATTTTTAGAAATATTCCAAAGTCTGACAGGGCCAAAAACCCAGGTCGCTACACCTCATAGGATGAAGCAGTACGTGGAAGACGAAACAGTTCACAGAATTAGAAGGAGAAGTCTACGAAAGAGATTATTTGTGGGAAAAAGTGGTATACGGGAGATGAAATGATTAATATAATTTGAATAAAAAGTCCACAAAAGTAATAAATAGTTTGTGGAATAGGAAGAAACAACACATAGGAGAAGGAATTTCATATAAGTGGAGGATGTAAACAGAATCGATATGCATAGTTGGTACGTGGAGGCAGTACGCAGAGAAGGCACGCCACGCAGAGCAGAAGCGATACACAGAGCATGTACGGTATGCAGAGAAGGCGTGGTATATAGAGAAGGCATGGTATGAAGATCAGAGATAGTCTGTATAACCAGGTACAATTTGAGAAATTGGAAACATCATAAAGGGAGTTTATGATTCTAAAAAAAAGAAGAGGAAGTTTTAGTGCATTCAATAATTGCACTATAGAAAAAACTGAATATAAAATATCACTAATTCAGGACTTCAATGCAAGAAGTGTCTCATGCTGAACAGAGATAAAGAATTTCAGGCCATCCTGTTGAACAGACCTTCAATTCTATAGATTGAGTGAGACTTCTCCCATGGTAGTGAGCTAGGGGGCATCTACAGAAGTGATATGAGGTAAGCTATGAGCTATCCTTAAGCCGTTATGCAGTGTTCTCGGAAACCTTTTGGTGTATGCTCCTTAGACATAGCCCTTAGGGGTGAACCAAGTCAAAGTGTTGTGATTTCCTTCTACAAGTGAATATTTTAATTACTACATATATCCATCATAGAGGATTAATAAAGTTCCTATCAACATGGGAACAAGATCTAGTAAAGAAGGGAAAAAGTTGACACCTTGATTCACCCCCTCTTTGGGTGTTTTGGGGTCCTTAAATTATTTCTATTAATGTTTTATGTTGATAATGAAAATAATATTATGCAACTAATTTTTCTTTCACCGATTATACCATGATAAAATGCATATGAACTCGATTTTTTTACATGGGTTATGCTTTAATGATATGATTATGAAACCTGCTTATTTTCAATAAGTTTTGTTATGATGAAATTATTATGAATCCCATTTCATTTCATGGGTTCTGATATGTTGAATTTTTTATGATCTTATGGAACAAATATATATTATGTGACTAGTGGGACCTATATCTCCCTCAAATGCATTGGGTAAAGATTACTATCTCTTGAGATAAACCGAACTAGAATTGAGAGTAAGCCCAGTTCACTAAGGGGCTCTGTCTACTAAGATAGAATTAGGAGTGAACCTTTACTACTAAGATGGTTTGGGGAGTGAACCCAATCCAACATGATAGTATTGTAAATGAGCCTTAAACTACTAAGGAAATTATTTTCTATTCTTTTGTTTATGCCAAAAATCTATGTCTTAAGCCAATACTATGTCATGGTTCATGTTATTTGATCAATTATGATTAAGGTATTTTAGACTTCCAAGATTTATTCCATTAATCAACTTTATTATATATGAAATATAGGGTATGGTTTTCAAATGTTATTATGTTATTATCATACCATAACGCCCATGATATGTTGATATATACCTTGTTTACCCTTACCAAGAATATGAGATCACCCTTTGTTATTTTTCTTTTTTCCTAGGTTATGATGAAAGATATTATGTATGAAATGTCTAATAAGGGTGATAGATATGAACAATATAGTGGGAGATTACATAAATCACTTATGGACCAGTTGTTTATATGTCCAAGTTTCCCAAGTCACTATACCTAAATGATTCTGGTGTGGATCTGTATGTTATGTAATGAATTTTTTCTAATAAGATTTAATATTCATGTATGAGAAATTTGGGCATTTATAATTCTTATTATAGAAAGCTTTAGTTAACCTTTAGAAACTAGGATCAGAAAAGATTGGTTAGCTCCCTAAGGATATGTCTACTGATAATTCTAAGGATGAGTATAAGTATAAGAAAATATCCTTGAATTTTACTAAAGTAAAAAGTGAGGGGATTTTATGCCATTAAATCCATACCTAAATACTACAAGTAGATGTAGATATAGCACAGAGTTACCAAGGTGTAATAACCCTGGTAAGGGAACATTGAGTTGGACTCGATCATCACCTAGTATATAACAATGGGTCATGCTCCACATCTGGTTTGACACTCATGGGGAATATGCTTTGGAAATTCAAAAACTCTTGATGAACCATAATAAATGATTTATATATAATATGAATATGAATAACATAGAATAAATCTAAGGTTTTATAGAATTAAAATAATGTGTCATTATTTAAAAATCCTATAAGTAATTTTTCATGATTACGTGGTTCTCGAATAATATTATTGTTTCTTAAACTATAATTTTTTGTTTTAGTAAATGGATAAAACCTAAAGGAACCAATTTAATGCTGAGTGTAATAGAAAATTAAAGGATTTTCTTCCAGATTATCCAAATGTTATAAGATATGGAATTAAAATTCTCATTGCTATGCTCACACAACTTTATCAAGATATGAATCATTCAAAACTTCTGAACGAGAAAAGGAGGGAAAAATATTCTGTTGAGTATTTCATGAGGAAACACCCACCTTACTTCAATAGATCCATTGATCTTCTAGTTTATGAGAAATGGATTAGTACAACTGAAAATATTTTTTCGTACAGTAGTTTCCATAACATGAAAAATTCATTTTTGTTGTCTATTATTTAGAAAGAGAAGTGGATTAATGAATAATATAATAAAAAATACAAGGTAACAAGATAAAATTGACTCCATGGAGTGAGATGAGTTTAAGATATTATATTTAAATAATTACTTCCCTCAAATCCTTCATTCAAAAATGGGAGAAGAAATTCCATGATATAAAGAAGTAGTATGATGAATTTTTTGGTTCCTGTAAGGAAAATTTTACAGGAATCTCAAGCTATAGTTCTAGTATTATCATCCAACCTAAAAGTAAGGATGATAAATTATTTAGTGTATTACAACCAATTATATAAAGGGAATTATCCATAAGGTACTTTAGTAGATATGAAGAAATCATTCAATGTTCTCTCAAGGTGTAAATAGAGATCATAGTTACCCATTAATATTAGGGTTTTAACAAGAAAAGAAATATGGAGTTCAAATGAAACTCTAAAAACAATGGAGAGAAGAATATGATATTTCCTTAATGATTAAAGTGTGGGAGGAAACATGGAGGAAATTTTCTTAAGGGTACTAGTAAATTTTTTAATTTTGGGATATAAGGTCAATGAGAAATTGACTATCAATGTGATGGGAAGAAGTTAGCTAACAATGCGAATAGAGATAAAGATGCATAAAATTCACCACCCATACACTAGTGTTTCAAATGAAAAGAGTATGGGTGTTTGGAAACTAGTGCCCAAATCCAAAGGTTAATGATGATGATCGATGTTAGAAACCTCTTAATCTAAGGTAAAATAAAAAATCCCATAAAATCACTTTTTCTGATGAGGTGTGATAAAAATATAGTGAAAGGTACACATACCATCCACTCTAGAAATACTAATTCTTTATTTAACTATGGATCTACCCATTATTTCATATCTGAATAATTTTTTAGGGGTATCAAGATGCCACCCAAATGATTAGATATAGAATCTAAAATGAAAAACCATAATGGTAAAATGATCACATCTCAAGTATATGATTCCTCTTCAATTGATGTTTTTGGGAATGTGGTTCCTATAAATCTTGTAATTCTTCCTCTGGTTGAATTTGATTTTATATTAGGAATGTATTGACATTTTCTAGATAAATCCCACATCAACAGTCAAGGAAGGTAAGAAAAATTTTATAATAAAAACCAACATATGATCATCTATCAATAAGATGATAAGTTTTAACTTTGGATGGAGATAAAATCCATTGAATGGGTCTTTATTCCCATTTATAAGGGATTTTTATCTCATATGGATGGGGAGAAACTTGACATTAATGATATTCCTATTATGAAGGAATTTGATGATTCCTTTTCAAAATAGTTACCTAGTATTCCCTTGAACAATGATTATGATTTTTCAATATAAAACATACCTGGTGCCACACTAATTTCAAAGACACCCTATATAATGGACCTAATTAAGTTAAAGGAATTGAAGAAAAAAATCTAGGAGAACCTTGAAAAGGGATTCATTCGTCCAAGTGTGTCACCTTGGGCCACACTTGATTTTTTTAAGATGAAATATGGATTGATGTGACTTTGCATTGATTATCAAAATATAAAAAGATCAAAATCAAGATCATGTATCCTCTACCCTATATTGATGACCTATTTGATCCACTAAAAAGAGTTCAATACTATTCCAATATTGAACTTCTTTTTAATATCATCAATAGAGGTTCAAAAAGGTGGATATACCCATGGAAACATTACATAGAAGGTATAGACACTCTGAATATGCAATGATTCCATTTTGTCTAAATAATTACCACTCTATCTTCATGTATTTAATGAATAATCTCTATATATCAACATGATAAATTTTTGTTAGTATTTATAGATGATATTGTTATTTATTTAAAGATTAAGGAAGAACATAAAGACCATTTGATAATTTTACTAAAAACCCTAAGGGAAAACCACAAAAATTTCTAGATATTATTTAAGGTTTTAGGATAATTTCTTAGGACTATCTCATCCACTCACGAAGTTAAATTAAAAGGGAGACAAGTTCCCATAAACAAAGGATTATGCATAAAATTTCATGGAACTGAAGAGAAGATTAGTTAGTACATCTGTACTTACATTACCATGTAGTGGAAAAGGATTTTTAACATATGGTGATTCATGCAAGAAGGGATTGATATGTGTTCTTATATAGAATGAAATTTTGATATCTTAGGCCTCATGAAAATTAATGATTCATAGACAAATTACCCAGATCACGATTTGGAGTTAGCAGTGGTATATTTTGCATTAAGAATTTGGAAGAATTACCATTATAGGGAAAAGTTTGATATATATTCCAATAAAAAAAAAATTAAAGTATATATTTATACAGGGGAGATAGATATTCACCATTGAAGATGGTCAGATTTGATTAAATATTATTAATTCTCAATACATTAAAACCCAAGTAATGAGAACAAGGTGGTGGATGATTTGAGTCAAAAGAACACAATAGCTTATCCATGATGAGGATCACAAAAGATATAATATTTCTATATTTTCAAAGGATGGATCTGGAAATCTTAAAGGAAGTGGATAAATCTTATCTTTCTCAATTGAATGTTCAAACATCCATCCATGTGAAGATTAAAAAGGAATATAAGAAAGATTTCGAGTTGAAAAATATGATTAAATGTGGTCCATAGTGTAACCATTATCATGATGGAATGATAACATTCAAGATACATTTATTTGTTCCATCCATACCAAATTTAAAAATGGATTTGTTAGAGGAAGATCATAGTTATTCATTCTCTATTCATCCTAGATGTAAGAAGATGATATAGATTTTATGGAGTAATTTTGGTCAGATGGAATGATGAGAGATATTGTAAATTTTGTTTCTTGATTTTTGATATTCCAGAAATTTAAGTATGAGAGAAAAAGGTCTATAGGGATGTTACATCCATTACCCATACTAGATTGTATATAGAAAAACATCACCATGGATTTTGTCATATGGATACCTAAAATATCTAAAGGTAGTAATTATATATAAGTTGTATTCGATCACATTACAAAGTCAGCACACTTCATCACAATAAAATAATATTTCAATCTAGAATAGCTTCAAAGGATATAAATTATGGAATTGGTAAGTTTTCATGGAGTACAACATTCAATTGTATCTAATCAGGATCTGAGGTTTACCACAAAGTTTTAACAAAGACTTTAGTAATCTCTTGATATAGAGTTGAGTTTCAGTACTGTGTATCATCTTGAAATAGATGGTCGGTCTGTGAGAACAATAAAAACCCAATAGGATATGTTGATATCTTATTCTATGGATTTCAAATGTTGGTAGGATCAACAACTTCCTCTATTTTAGTTTTCATACAACGATAGATTTCAAATGAGTATTTAAATAGATCCTCATGAATGCCTCTATAGAAAGAATTTTAGAGCTCTAATATTATAGAACAAAGTTGGATAAAGAAATCTATTGGTACCTGAGATATCTAATCAAATTACAAAGATGGTTATATCCATAAAATAACACATCAAGGCAGGTGAGATTCAGAAAAAAAGCTATGATGTAGTCATCGACATGATTTGGAATTTGAATTTGAAGATATGGTATTTCTATGAAATTCTATATGTAAAAAGGTATTGATATTTGGAATGAATGAAAAAATAATACCTAGGTATACCGGTACCTTTGAAATTTTTTGTCATCTTGAGACCGTAGCCTATTTGTTATCACTTCCACCAAACCTCTCACAAGTTTATGATGTGTCCCATGTGTCTCTCCCAAGGAAGTACATACCTAACCCTTCACATGTACCAAACATAGAGGTCATAAAAATGGAGAAATATCTTTCTTAGGAGAAAAAATAGGTGGATATTATAGATCTAATATAGAAATTTCTTCAAAATAGTACCACAAACCTGGTCAATGTTTTTTAGCGAAACCACTAATTTGAGGAATCTATGTGGGAACATGAGGAAATGATGAGGCAGAAGTATTTTCATTTATTTGTGTAGGAGTAATGAAATTTTTTGGGAGAAATTAATTTTAATTTTGTTATGATTTAACTCCCTAATATTTTATGAAACATGTTTTTAAAATAAGCTAAATTTCTTTGATATCTTGTGTTACATAGTAGAGTAAGTTTTATAGAACCAAAAAAACTTTTAATATTATCATTAAAAAACGAACACTATTACATAGAAATTAAACATGGTGGAATAAATATTAATAAACTCATTTTAAATATTAAGTATAAAATTTTTAAACAAAGAAAACATATTGAAAAATAATACTTAATGTTTGGTAAAGTCTGTATGTTTTGAAAATATTATTTTCTCAAAAAATGTTTTTTATTTATTTTTATGAACAATAATAAAAATATTTTTCAAAAATTTTAGAAAATTAATATGATAAAATAAAATTTATTTTTAAAATCATCATTTTAAATTTATTATAGGCTGAAGTTTTTGGATTTTTCTGAAAATGATTAATTTTTCGATGAATAGTGAGAATATTGGTTTTTATTGAAATTTTCCTTTTTATTTAAAGAATTTATAAGGATAATTTTTTAAAAAATGGATTTAAAAGTAAAATTAGTTAAATTATATATCCATTTATCTAATTTATGTCCTTGGAATTATTTTTATAATGATGTTTTATATAAAAACATTTTAAATGTTTGAATATTTTTCCATTGGAAAAACTGCTTTCTCATCAGATTTACGGGTTACATTTTCAAGTAAAATTTGATAGCTATGTGAATAGAATTTATAAAAATGGATTAAATATTTTTAATCAAAATAATTTATATTATCTAATATTTTTAACTTAATTTTTATCCATAATTAATAGTAAAAATAGTACAAATTATTTAATGTGTTTAATGTAAAAATGGGTTTACCAGGGGGTTAAAATAATAATATATGGGTTAAAAACGACCATAATATTTTTAAACGCCCATTTTATGGACATATTTAGACCTTATAAATTATAGGTATTGATAATGGTCCATGTTTGAGCCTTATGTCATTTGAAAACATGGGTATACCTTTTTCTTTTAAAAAATTACAACCATGCCACTCACCTCACTTATAAAAGGACACCCATATCCCCTCCTCTTCACACTTCCAAAAAAAATTGTTTTGAAAAAAACCTAACCAATATATTACTTAATTATATAAAACTAACCAATATTTCTTGGTGAGATCATAAATCCAATATATGAAGGGTTTAGGTTAAACCTAAAGAGGTTGTCTGACGAAGAGGTAAAGTTTTTCACTATGTGTTTTTGTTTTACCTATTATTATGACTCATTAAAATTTTATTAAATTATTATAATATAATAAAAAATTATCTCTCATATAATTAGTTCTTATTATGTTAATTTAATAATCTATATCCATACCAATACCATCAAATTGGATATGAAATCATCATCTGTGTGTATGATAGACTATTACCTTGCGAACATATGTTATTCATTTTCTATCACCACCTATCTAGTATAGATATAATGATGGATTAAATTTTTAAATATGAAATTTATCATATTATTATAATTAATAAATTATTATATCATGTATATCTTCCAACTTTTCATTTTGCGGGAATACCATTATGCCGCTTGTGTGTACGATGAACTACCGCCTCACGAAGTGATGTGATTCATTCGCACTTCACATGGAAGGTAATAAAGATGAGTTTAAATAAAATATGTTATATATTTGAAATAAAAATTATTCTATAATGGAAATATATTATCTATGTTTCTTTCTTTCAATCCATTGTGAAAATGGAAATAATGTTCAAGCGTTTGTTTGATCTACTATCTCCATGAATGATGTATTTCATTTTCAATATCTAACAATTATGGATTAATATAAATAAATATATAATGAATATATAAGATATTTATATCATGGTTAAAATTCAGGATATTATGGAACCATGATCAAATTAAGATGACCAAAACTAATAATAAATCAAAACATACATGAAAAACAAAGTAGTTGTTGCCTGAAACGTGAATTTAACACGGAATTGTAAATAAATAGGCAATAAAAGGTAATAAATAAATAATATATGGTATTATATATATATATATATTTATGAAATATATGTATAATAAACATTTATTTATTATACATGAGGTTTGATTAAGTATGAAAGAATTCAAGACTTCAGGTTATGATTTTTTGTCTCTATTTTCTTTATTTGAGATATATGTTATGCTATCCACCTATATTCTTTTATGAGTTGTATATACATCCCTTTTTCCATTAAATATCATGAATTTACTTATGATAATTATATTATAAGTTTAATTTAATGTTATTCTTTCATGGGTCTTATGATTTGATGTTACCAAAGTGATAAGTATTTTATTTTACAATATCATCTTTTATTTGAATTGCTCATGATTATAATTACAGTAATTAAAGAATATGATCTACCTATAATTGAACTCATGTATTTTATTTTAAAATTTTTATTTTTTGATAACACATTATTTGTATTCATTTTCCACTATATACTTAAGAGATCAAAATAATGTTTTTAAGAAAAAAACATCTATTTTTCTCTCCTCGATTGAAAACCGTTTTTCTTTAAAAACCATGTTTTTTATAATTATTTCAAAAATATCATATAATTAAAAAATTATTTATGAAAATAAAATTTATCAATGTTTTAATTTTTAATTCTTTTATAAGTAATCATCATGTCTATTTCTCAACAAGGCTCTTTTGGATTTTAAAAACAATTTGAAATGAATCTTTGTTTTAAAATATATTACATGAATGAAAGCTCCCGATGTCATGAAAAATATTTTTTTTAACATTAAATTATAAATTTTTGAGGTTATTTACAAAGAAACGGATTTCCACAATTTTTTATGAACTTCTAACTTTAAAAAAGTGATTTTCAAAAAAGGGATGTTTTTCCCATGAAAAGTTCCTAGTGATTTTTCTTTCAAAATCATTTTCCATTTAAGATGCAATCATTTGATTTTACTTATGATCTACTAGTGATATGATCCAAGGATACGATTCTTATTATTTTTCAGCATGGTTTATATTTATGATGACAATATGTTTATGAAACCAGTTTCTCTTCTATGTGTTATACCATTATAAAATGATTTTGAAATACACTTCATTTTTAATGGGTTATGCTTTGATTAAATGAATATGAAACATGGTTCTTTTCTAAAAGTTATGTTATGATGAAATGTTTATGAAACCAATTTCATTTCATGGTTCTGATACAATTAATGTTTTATGATATTGTGGCACAATTATGTATGATTTTAATTATGTGATGTCTAGGACCTATATATCCCTCTAATTCATTGGGTAGTGATTGATAACTCATGAGATAAATAATACTGGAATGAGGATTGAACCTAGTTAAACTAGGTAATCTCTCAACTATAATTTTCTTTGGAGTGAACCATGACTACTATGATAGTTTGGAGAGTGAACCCAATCTATTGTGATAGTCTTATAATTGAACCTTGAACTACTAACGACATGGTTTTCTATGCTTCTATATATGCCAAAAATCTATATCTTATTCTAATGTAATGTTCTCATAGTTTATGTTCTTTGATTCTATTATGATTCATGTATTATGAACTAACATGATATATTCAATGACTCTAGTTTATGATCTATGATATGTAGGGTATAGTTTTTAAATGTTATTATCATGTTCTCATACCCTTTTGCTCATGATATATTTATATATCCCTTTTTTACACTTACTAAGAATCTAATCATACCATTTCATTTGTTTCATTTCCACATGTTATGATGAAAGGCATTATTTATGATATATCTATGAAGGGTTCTAGTTATAAAGAACATAGTGGGAGATGACATAGCCCTCTTATGGACTAGTTTATGTGTCCAAATTTCCTAAGGTACTAGACCTAAACAATCCTGGAATAGATCATTGTGTTATTTATTTAATATTTTTCTAATATGATGTAATATTTATGTATGATAACTTTGGGTCTTTAAATGGAATATCTCTCTACAATGTATCCAAATATGGGAAAGGTTGGTGACAAGGGATACATTTTCCCAATGAAATTGTATTTATCTTTAGTTTAATAGATGAAGGAGTCCAACTGGGGGGTTATAAGGTAGAGGTTTGGTTAGATCAAGATTTGTATGGTGATGCCCCTAATGATTGGTTTGCGGTTGATCAACATTGGTTGTTATTATTGTGAAGGATTTTAGCTCTTCTAGTGATGACTGAAGTGGTTCTATGTGAGTTCCAAAACTCATCCTTACTAGTACATTATGGCATGTAAATATGTATTATGATTTGACATTTTAGTTTTAGTGTCCTAGGATGAATTATTCAGTTGTGAAGTTCATCTCTAGATGTTTAGTTTTCTAGAAGTTAAATTAAAAACATAGTGTTCCTAATGGTTTTCTACGACCATTAAATATTATTCAGTAGAAGTGAGAGGACATTTAAGTATACTTCTTCATTAGATTATCTTGATACCATGTAATCTTTGATGTTTCATGGGTGGTAGTGTACCATTTGTTCAAATAGTCTAAATTCTTAGTGATCAAGGAGCGCATCACAATAGTGATTTATCTCGAAGAGGTTATGAGGTTCAATAGAGTATCAAGGTTGATCATATCTGATCATGATCCTAATTTCACATCTAGGATGTATAAAGGTCTCTAGTATGAATTTGTATCTAAATTATTCCTTAACACTTCTTCTCATTTGGTTAGTTAGATAGATCATACCATCCAAATTCTTAAAGACATTGCACACTTGTGTTCTAAATTTTAGATGTTTATGGATGAGGAACTTACCTTTGGTCAATTTTTCATACAAAAAACGTTTTTACTCCACCATTGGTATGACACCATTTGATTTTTTTTTGTATCATTGGCCTTGTGATTGTCCATCTCACTGGATTGGGGTCGAAGTGTTAGTAATTCCTAGTGAAAAACTAGTGTAAATTATAACAGAGATAGTTCAGGTTATTTTTGAGAGGATAAAGGTAATGTAAGATCTTTAAAAAATCCTATGTCGGCCATAGGAGGAGACCTATGGAGTTTAACATTGGATATAATTTTTTCTTAAAGTTTGGTCCTCTTCATGGTCAATGAAGGTTTGGTTATGGGAGAAAGATATCTCCCCAATTTGTTGGTCCTTTTGTGGTGTTGTATTATATTGGATTCATTTTATATTGGATATCACATCCCTTGAAAATAAACCATATTCATGGTTTTTTTAATTTCATAGCTTCACCACTGTCATTATGGGGACCCCTACATCAACCAATCCACTCATATCCTATTTAATTACTTATAATTCTAGATGCTCCAAAAAAACCTAGGGTGTGGTTGGTTTATTATCTCATGATGAGGCTCTGTTGACATATATTGTCTAACGACCTGCAGGCTTGACATAAATGGACATTACATAACTTTTTAATAATACATAATACATTACAAAAATAGACACCCAAATACCGTATTAGTTTAGTGCCTTTGAAAACTTGGATTACATTCTTCTAATTTGATGAGAAATCTTAAAAATATCCCACAAAGATATTACCCTTTAGTTTTCCTCCCTAAAACCTTTCATGATATCTTAGAAAAAATAAAACATATGAAATATGACAACCCTGCTCTTTATTGCACACTAAAACATGATTTATTACATAAAAATCACTTGATACAACAACAAAAATCGAGAGGTCTAGTGTATTTGAGGATTAGAATCATTACATAAAAACTTGAAACATGAAATAAAACATCTTTATTGAAAAGTTCCTTTACATGACCACTACATTCCTTCGTACTTAGCATTGCATGGGATAACATGAGGACTTGCATAAGAAAAAGGCGATCTATAAAGCCCAGTAAGGGAATAAACATATAATAACATGAGTAATACAATACATGTAAGACAATAGGCATATCTATGTATTACAAGAGAAGCATAAACATAAAGGCATGACAAATCATGATAATCATAACATGGATATGTGGCAACAACACTTAACATGGAATTAGCATGAGCCAAGGCTCATTGCACATAGAACATGAGTAAACCCTCATTAAACGTGAATCATGAGTAAACCCACATTTAACTTGAATTAGAATGAGTAAACACTCATTGCACATGATTTATCATGATACTATAATTTACCCAATGAATTGGAGCTCTATCAGGGCACACCCTTCTTAAACATTTCATTTTATGCATAAGTGTGCCACATGGATCATATAACATGGAATCAATCAACATCATAAGTTATTACATGATTAATTAATGTGTAATAAATACATAAAATTACCATTTAATATTTATATGTTCATAAAGGTGAATACCCTTGATAGATACATGGGTATGGTATTCACTACACAATGATCTTGGCTTGGAAAAATGCCGTGTAATTTCGGCAGCATAACGACGTGACATAAGGATTCATGAAAATGTTTGATGAGAGAGAAATGGGTGTCTCATCATATTTACATTAAATGTACAGTAATGGGGTCATATAGATACATGCCCCAAAAAATTTAATGGAATTTAGATGTATAATACAAAAGAAATACTTGAATGTAAAAGGGGAGAGAAAAATCCCTCACGGAATTTCAACATTGTAATGGGTGTATATGGGAGGAATTAATGAGAGAAAAAGGGGTCTCCCATCATCCAAACATAAAGTGGGAAGTATGGGGTAGGTGATAAATCATACCCCAACATTTGTAATTGAAAACAATAGGGCATAACAACTTAAATAAAATGGGACAAAAATGAGGAAGGAAGAAATCCCTTACTTGAAAGTGTGATCCCAAAATATTGGTAGAGGCTTGAGAGAGTCTTCCTGGGATTATGGGGAAGCTTTGGAGGATTATAGAGATATTAGGTCAGGGGTTGGTCTAACTCCAAAGGATTTGAGTGAAGATGAAGTGGGAGCTTGGGTGGGTTAATATAGGGAAGGAGAGAGAATTCTTTATTATTTAGGTTTTGGACACCTCAAATTAAACTAATCAAAACCACAAAATAGCCCATGGTTCTTGCCCATGGTTTTTAAAAAAGGGGATTGTAAAACAATATTTTATATGGAAAGTGGACGAACTTCTTAAAATAATAGGGTTGCTTATGTGGGGGTGAGCCACACTCTCAAGGAAAACAATTTTAAGACAGAATATTTTATAAGCCTTGAAGGGTCCACTAAAGCATTTTAAAATAAATAAAACAAACCCAAAATCATATTATTTTAATGGTAAAACATATATTTTCCGTAAATAATGTTTATAGTATTTTATTTCATCACTATTGGGTCTTTATGATGTCATAAAACACATTATATATTTAAACAGTATTTAATTTTTACCCAAATATTTGACTATCACAGAAAATTATGAAAAATTCACCATTGGATAATTTTGACATCCTGATTCCAAAAATAATATTCATTTTATCTAAATAATTTTCTTAATATTTGTTTTTTTTACTTTTAAAATAAAAACTGACATTTATAAAAAATTCATGGGTTTTGACAAAAACAACATTCAAACCTTAATAAAAATTACAATTGCAATCCTAAAAATCGTACGATAATTTATATTTAATAAAAATTAATTTAATAATAATAATAATATTTTATTAAAATTTTATTTAATTTGAAAATCCATTAATTCATAAAAATAGATTTCTTAGTTGAATATTAAATAAAAATACTATTTGTGCTTTGAAAACTATTTACAAAGTAACAATAATAAAAAGAATGTATATTCTCTATACAATAATAATGTACATAATCGTAGTACTAGGGTCTTGTTACATAACCCATTAAAACACCTGCATAAGACCTTAGGGTAAGGTGCTCAATGGTGATAAACTCTTGGGGTGGCTCGAATAACACTGCTCGAGTGGTAATCTCTATCAACTTCCACTTCTCTCATAGGTGGTTATGCTCGAGCTTAACATATTCAAGATTAGCTTGAGCTTAGTCAAGAGAGAATCCCAATGATTACACATCCTTTTTGAGCTCCCACAAATGGGCTTTATATGGGGAAAGTCTACTAGATGAGTCCATCGCTTCCTTTTTCTGAGTAAATTAGATTTGTTAAAGACCTATATTTATACTAATCAGGTAATCACTCTTCATTGGATATTATTGCAATGGTCTCGATTCTTAATGGTATTTTAAAATCCTAAAACATAAAACCAAATAAATGCATACGTTTTATATAACCATAAAAATAAATATAAAAATACCAAGAGGAATTTTCATTAATAAATATTTGTGTCGTTACAATCTTCCCCCCTTAAGAAATTTCATCCTCGAAATTTCATTTTCCAACACTAAAACAGATGTGGGTAACTCTACTTCATTACTTCTTCCAATTCCCACGTTTCTTCATCAAACATTTTGTTTTTCCTCAACACCTTGATGAGGGGAAATGTCTTATTTCTTAGAAATTTTTCTCTATGATCTAAGATCTTCACAGGTTGCTCCTCGTAAGAAAGATCATACTCTAGATGTACTAACTCTGAATAGAGTACATGTGAAGGGTCTAATATGTACTTCTTTAAGAGGGATACATTAAATACATCATGTACTTTGGCTATGGTAGGTGGAAGTGCTAGTCGATAGGCCACAACCCCAACACGATCAAGAATCTAGAAGGGGCCGATATACCTAGGACTTTACTTTGCTTTCTTTCCAAACCTCATGACCTTCTTTCATGGAGATATGTGTAGAAATACCATGTCTCCTACTTTAAACTCAAGGTCTCGATAATGGTTTTCTGCATAAATCTTCTGTCAACTCTGGGCTGACTTGATATTCTACTTAATGGTTTTCACCTTCTCAACCATTTGTTCGACCATTTTGGTCCTAGAAGCTTATGATCACTAACTTCATCCTAACATGTCGGTGTTATAAACCTATTCCCATACAGGTCTTCATAAGGAACCATTCAGATGCTAGAGTGGAAACTGTTATTATAGGGTAATTCAACCAGAGGAAGATGTTGATCCCATCCTCTTTTAAAGTCTACTGAACATGATCTTAACATATCTTCCAGTGTCTGAATAGTTTTCTCAGATTGTCCATAAGTTTGAGGATGATAGACCATACTGAAGTTCTATTCAGTATCCAGAGCATGTTGAAGACTCTTTCAAAACATAGAGGTTAATATTGGATCTCGATCAGATACAATAGATATTGGTACTCCATGCAGCATTACCAATTCCCTGATATATATCCATGCCAGTTGATCCAATGATAAAACCTCCCGAATAGAAATGCAGTGTGCAGACTTTGTAAGACAATCGAAAACAACCCAGATTACATTGTTTCCTTTGGATATCTTTATAAGTCTGGTGAAAAATTCAATAGTGATGTTTTCCCATTTCCATGTTGGTATGTGCAATGGTTGCATCATCCGCTTAGACTTCTACCTATCAAACTTCAATTGCTGACATACCAGGAACTTTGATGTATAATCATCAATCTCCTTCTTGATATTATCCCACCAATTATGCTCTTGGAGATCTTGATACATATTTTTGTTTCCTATGTGAATAAATAAAATGAAACTATGTGCATCATCCAAAAGTTCCTTCTTCAGCTCCAAACTTGATAGAGCCCATAGTATTTTTCCAAATCTCACAATTCATTATTTATTAACATTAAACTCTTATGATTTACCTTTTTTAATAGCTTCCACTTTCTTCTAAATTCCCACATCATCCTTTTGAGGATCCTGTAAATTTTCCAAAAGAGACGGCTGAAAAATCATTTGTAAAAGGATTGATGATCTTCCCTTATTTACAATTCCCATGTCCATATTTATCAAATCTAAGAATATTGGATCATTATCAACTCTCATCAATGATAGAATAATTCAGTCCTTTATACTTAGAGCATCCTCCACCTTGTTCGCTTTCCTAGGGTGGTAATGGATTGAGCAATCATAGCCTTTGATTAGATCTAACCATATATATTGGCGCATGTTCAACTCTTTCTGTGAGAATATATACTTGAAGATTTTTTGGTCCTTATATATTTAACACTTCTCCCCAAAGAGAAAATACCACCAACTATTTAAAGTGAAGATCACCGAATCCAACTCTAGATCATGTGTTGGATAATTCTACTCATGAAATTTCAATTTCTATGAAGCATAGGGAATGAATTTGTCATTTTTCATCAACACACAACCCATTCCCTTTTCAAAGAATCACTAAATACCACAAAAAGTTCTACACTTGTGGGTAATGTGAGCACGATCATAGTGATAAGTCTCCTTTTAAACTCCTTGAAGATTTCTTCACATTCATCACTCCAAGAAAACATTATTCCATTCTGATCTATATTGGTAAGAGGGTTAGAAAATTGTGAGAAATTTATCACAAATCATCGATAATATCTATCTAATCCGATGAAGCTATGGACATCTGTTACCGATATTGGCCTCGACCATCCCTCTATTACAGCTGTCTTGGAGGGATCCCTAGATATCACATTTCTGATTATGATATAGACCAAGAATGAGACCTCCTTCAACTAGAACTCACACTTGATGTACTTTTCATAAAACTTAACCTTTCGCAGGGTCTCTAGTACAGTGCTTAGATGCTCCTCATGGTCCTCCTTGGTTTTGGAGTATATTAGAATATCATCTATAAAGAGTACCACAATTTGTTTGAGGTAATTTTTAAAGACTCTATTCATAAAGTCCATGAAGATTGCTGGAGAATTAGTGATTCCGAAAGGAATTACTATGAATTCATAGTGCCTGTATCTTGTATGAAAATCTATCTTGGGGATATATTTCCTTTTCACCCTTACTTGATAATATCCCAACCAAAAATCTACCTTGGAAAAGTATTGTGCTCCAAACAACTGATCAAATAATTCATCAATTCGTGGGATATGATACTTGTTCTTTATCATGATTTTTTAAGATCACGATAATCGATGAAAAAGAGCATTGTCCCATCCTTCTTCTTGACGAAGAGTACTGGTGATCCCCATGGTGAAGCACTTGGGCGTATAAAACCTTTATCTAGATTCTCCTGTAGTTGTTTCTTCATCACCTCAAGCTCCACAACAGCCATTCTATATGGTGTCTTTAATATTGGTAACTCCCCAGGTATAAGGTCAATTGATAATTCAACATCTATTCTAGGAGGTAGACCAACCAATTCCTGAGGGAACACTTCAGTGAATTCCCTCATAATAATCATGTCTTCAAGGATGGTTGCTTCCTTATACTGAATCATCTGAGCCAGATACGCAAACTTATAGGGCAGTAATATCCATGCTTGAGATGATGGAGTAAAAGAAGATTCATCTTCCTCCTTGCACTTATTAAAAATCGGGGGTCGATTCCCCACATGGAGAGTGATTTCCCTCTCACAGATATTTATGTTGGCTCTATATAGGGAAATCCAATCCATGCAATGAATTTCATCAAATTCCACAAGAGGGATTATGATGAGGTTTTCCGAGAAGTTCAATCCACCGATTATGATTGGAGAGGAGTTATATTCATGGGATGAAATGATTTCCCCATTTACCATACTCATCGAAATCTTTACTTCCATGATTTTTGGTGGTATTGGGATTGTTCTACTAAACTTTCAAGATATAAAAGAATGCATAGAACCTGAATCAAAAAGTAATTTCACTATTATTGAATGAATAACTAGAATACCTATCACCACTTTGTTGTCGGGGTTCACTTTAGCGGTAGTGATGGAAAAAGATTTCCCTTGATAACTTGGAGGCTGTTGGTTGCCTCCGAAAACCCTTGGAATAGGGAAGTGATTTTCAAGATGCCTTGGTTATTTGTAGTTGAAGCAATGAACAACACGTTGAGAGTCAAATGAAGCATTCCTATCCTCTTTCATAGATGGGGGTTTTTCTTGTTGGAAATTAACAACTAGGTGCCCTTCTCTTCCACACATAAAGCATTTCCCCACCCCCTTCAGGTGATTTTTGGGGTTCTTCTTTCCACACCTTTTTAAAGTGGGGTGTTGGATTTTCTTAGCACTGTTGGATTTATCCATTAGAATACCAGAATTGAAGTCCACATTACGCTTCTTATCCCCATTATACTCCTGAGATTCTCTGATATCTATTCGACCTTGAGGGCACATCAGAAAATTTATTCATAGTTATTAAAGTCACTGATCACCAGGGATTTCCGCATGCTAGGTTTAAGCCCACCAAAGAAGCAGCAAACCTTGAATTTGGGGGTAACGACAAAGCCGGAGGTGTATCATGCAAGCCTTGGGTTGTTTTCCTCGTACACTCTAACATATTCATCATCTTTTTTCTGGAGGGAAAGGAAGTCCCTTTCCATCTTAAGCTGGAGGGTGCACGGAAAATATTTTTCAGAAAACATTTTCAGGAAATCCTTTCATTCCAACACCTTGATCTGCTCCTTAGGATTTGTATTTTTGATCAATGGCCACTATTGATCAACTTCACCCTCCATACGATAAGAAAATAATAGAATCTTATCTTGTTCAGAACATTGAAGGAAAGATAATATCTTTTCAATGGAGTTGATCCATTGTTCGGTGATTGAGGGATCATATGATCCATTAAAAGTAAGAGGCCTTTGTCTCATAAAGCTCTAGATAGTGAATTGTTATTTCTTGGGGGGGTGTTGAATGTTCCTCTTGACCCATGTTTCTATTCAAATCTTGAGTTATCTGAGATAAAATCTTGAAAAAGTTCACAATTCCCACTCCTATCAGATTGGGCATCTCATTAGCACATTCATCACATTGATCTTGACATCAGTTGATAGCCCAATTCCCCCTATTACCGGCCATTAGATGGAATAAAAGGAATTTTTGGGGTAACACATAAAGGGTAATCCCATGAAAAAATATATGACTTATAAATAGCTTCTATTTCTTTAACTTATGAATCTATAGGCTTCATTCTATGGTATCCAACATATATTCCTAGGGGATTTTTTAATTCCCTTAATAATGGTTCATACTAAGAATGTGAATTTACCAATGCATATCCCATGGGAGTGTCATAACCCAGAGTGCAGCAAGGCCCATTTTCGTGTAAAAAGATACCTTGGGTCAAGACTGAAACTCCTTGTCGGGGTTTTCACCCCTAGGTACATCTGTGCCAGATCCCCCTTTACCTGCTCGTATCCAGACATGGATGTATTTTTTTGATAAAACACTTACTCAATACCCACCAAAACTTAGGGATGTTTTTATTATACCTAGTCTTGTATCTAAGGCTTCACTAGGGGTTTCTTATCCTAATCCCAAAAATAACTAAACCTATCCTCTGATACCAACTATGATAACCCTGCTCTTTATTACACACTAAAACATGATTTATTACATAAAAATCAGTTGATACAACATAGAAGATCAAAAGGTTTAGTGTCTTTGGGGCTTAGGATCATTACATAACAACTTAAAACATGAAATAAAACTTCTTTATTGAAACCATCCTTTACATGGCCACTAAATTCCCTCATACTTAGCATTACAAGGGATAACCCGAGGACATACATAAGAAAAGGGTGAGCTATAAAACCCAGTAAGGGAATAAACCTGTAAAAACATGATTAATACAATACATGTTAGAAAATATACATATCAGTGGAGCACAAGAGAAACATGAACAAAAAGTCAAGATAAAGCATGATAATCATAACATGGAAATGTGGAAACAACACTTAACATGGAATTATCATGAGCCAAGGATCATTACACATGGAGCATGAGTAAAACCTTATTGAAGATGAATAATAGGTATACCCTCGTTGAATATGAATTATAATTAATCAAAACTCATTGAAAATGACATATCATGATACTATACATTACCCAATGCATTGGAGTGCTATTAGGGCGCACCCTTCTTAAATATTTCATTTCATGCATAAGTGTGGAACATATATCATATAACATGGAATCAATAAACATAATAAGTTATTCCACGATTAATTAATGTGTAATAAATACTTGAAATTAAAATTAAATATGTATATGTGCATAATGTTGAATACCCTTGATAGAGACATGGTCATGATATTCACTACACAATGATCTTGGCTAGAAACAATGCGGGGTAATTTCTGCAGCATAACGGTGTGACACGAGGATTCATGAAAATGGTTGATGAGAGAGAAATGGGTGTCTAATCATATGTACATGAAATGGACATTAATATGGTCATATAGATACATGTCCCAAAAAATGTAATATAATTTGGATTCATAATACAAAAGGATTACTTGGATGTAAAAGAGGAGAGAGAAATCCCTCATGAAATTTTGATATGGTAGCAGGTGCACATGGGAGGCATTAATTAGAGAGAAAGGGGTATCCCATCATTTTTTAATTAAAAAAAATAGGGCATAACAACTTAAAAAAAATTGGACAAAAATAAGAAAGGAAGAAATCCCTTACTTGGAAGTGCGATACCAATAGCTTGGGAGAGGATTGAGAGAGAATTATTGGGAGATTGGGGAACCTTGGGAGGATTATAGATAAAGGAGTTCAAGGTTTGGTAGAAATAAAAAGTCTTTGAGTGAAGAGGAAGTGGGATATTGGGTGGGTTTATATTGGAAAGGAGAGGTAATTCTTCATTATTTAGGTTTGGGGCACCTCACATTAAACTAATCAAAACCATAAACCATACCATGGTTTTTGCCCATGGTTTTTTAAAAAGGGAAGTGGAAAAAAATATATTATAAGGCCAATGGAAGAACAACTAAAAATAATAAGGTTTCATATGTGGAGGTGAGTCACACTCTCAAGGAAAACAATTTAAAAAGACAAAATGTTTTATAAGCCTTGAAGGGTCCACTAATGCTTTTTAAAATAAATAAAAAAAACCCAAAATCACATTATTTAAATGGAAAAATATATATTGGGCAAAAAAATGTTTATATTATTATATTACATCACTATTCTATCATTATGATGTCATAAAACACATTATATATTTCAATGGTATTTAATTTTTACCAAAAATTCCGCTGTGTCAGAAAATTATGCAAAATTCACGATTGCATAATTTGGACATACCGATTCCAAAAATAATATTCATTTTCCCTAAATAATTTTCTAAATATTTGAATTTTTAATTTTAAAATTAAAACTAACATTTATTGAAAATTCATGTGTTTTGACAAAAACAGTTTTCAAACCTTAATAAAAATTAAAATTGAATTCATAAAAATTGAACAATAATTTATATTTAATAAAAATTAATATAATAATAATAATAATATTTTATTTAAATGTTATTTAATTAAAAAATAAATTAATTAATCAAAATATATTTCTCAGTTGAATATTAACTAAAAATACTATTTGTGATTTAGAAACTATTTACAAAGTAACAATAATAAAAAGAATGTATATTCTATATACAAGAATAATGTACCTAATCATAGTACTAGGGTATTGTTACATAACCCCTTAAAAAACCCACATAATACCTTAGGTTAAGGTGCACCATGGTGACAGACTCTTTGGGTGGCTCAGATAACATTGCTTGAGTGTTAATCTCTATCAACTTCCACTTCTCTAGTAGGCAGTTCCGCTCGAGCTTAATGTATTCATGCTCAGATTGGGCTTAGTTGAGAGAAAATCCCTATGAAGTCACCCCCTTTCTGAACTTCGACAAATGGGATTTGTATGGGGAAAGTCTACTAGACGAGGCCATTGCTTCCTTTGTCTGAATAAATTTGTTTTGTTAAAGCCCTATATTTATACTAATCTTGTGATCACTGTTCAACAACTATATTTGTAATAGTCTCAATTATAAATAGTATTTTAAAATTAAAAAACATAAAACCAAATAAGTGAATACCTTTTAAATAACCATAATAAGACATTTAAATAGACCAATATGAATTTTAATTAATAAATTTTTGGGTAGTTACATTAAAAGGGTGAGCTCAAATGCTCAGTAAGGGTAAACATGGAAAATATCAAACAAAACATCAACATAATAATTTAAAAACAAGAACATAAATTTTAAAAATCATACCACATATAACATATATATCAAAATATTGAGTAATGAAATAAATCATTGCAGTTAATAATGCATAAATCATAAAGGAACACGGGCTATCAGAAAATAGAATTGAAATAAAACATGGAACTGTGGCAAACACATTAGTATAAAAAATCATTTCCATATAAGCCAAGGATCATTTAAAACAACATCATAGTGGAAAAATTATTTACTGAACTAAGTTCACACCCCATTCTAAACCAATATTACTGAACCCAGTTTACTTACTGTTCCATCCCTGTATTACTAGACTATGTTTACTACCATTTCGTCCCTGTATTACTAAACCAAGATCATTTCCCATTCTAGTACTATCTATCTGATGAAATATAAAGATTTACCTAATATATTGTAGGGATATATAGGTCCCACCCATATCATAATGAAAACCATACATGTTTGTACCACAATAACATAAATCATTCATCATATCATTTTCAAATGGGTTTTAGAAACATAAATCCATCATAATTTATTTAAAGGTTGGGGAAAAATTTTCATTTTATTATTTAAATGAAATACCTCTTCTTGACTACCTAGAGGGAGACCCATTACATAGCTCGAAATCCCAATACCAGGTGTCCTAAATACAAGGATTGAAAGCACATTTTTTTTGGCTCAAAGGGCCCTTTGGTGAAAATATTGTTTTAGGAAAATATACTTTCTTCTTAGAAAATATTTTCTTTTCTTAAAAGGATACACAATTTTAAAAGAAAACAATTTATTTGAAAATAAACATATAATATTTTAAGGGAATCTTCAAGAAAATAAAGCATTATGAAAACTTAAAATTTCTTTCAAGCAGTATAAGTTAAAAAACATTCTTCTCATACTTTTTCCATAAAAGTTAAAAAGTACTTCATTTGGAAAATGAAAGAAAGATTCCTTTCAAACCGTGTAGTAAACAGTAAAAAAGGGTAAAAATAAATTTAAATATTCATAGGAGAATAGAAAAACTATTTTATGAAGACACTTTTTGATAACATGGACATGAATGATAAATAATCCCTAGTAAATACTTACATATAAACAATCTCTGATAATAATGAGATTGAGAATTTATCCCTTAAATTAAGTATGTGTTACTTGATATGTATCATAAACTTTTGTACAATGGATTAAATAGTTTTATAAAATTTATCCAGACTCATATTTATATTTATGATATCATATGTGATTATATTATCACCAGTTTATTAATATTTCATTATTACTCTTCTTTTGGGTGTTATTCGCTGCATGTTTTGTCTTATAAATCACAATTTATCTTCATGGGTTTACTTTATATCATTTAAATAATAATAATAATGTAATATATATAATATTAATTAATTCTATAAATTTATATAATCATGATTTAAATGAGATCATGCAAGAATAATCGTATAATGTTATGGAGACGGTAGGCTATATGTACGCACAAGTGATGATATCATTCATTTAATTATGAATGGGTATGGAAGTGGATGGTATATATATTGTTCCAAAATAAATATATTTTTATAATAATAATAAATAGTTATTATTTTCATCATTATAACCATCCATGTAAAGTGGTGTGGAAAAATAGATTACACCACAGCCTGGAGATGACAAACCATACGTACACACGCGTGATGATTTCATTTTTTGTAGGATGGATAAAAGGTTGAATATGGTTGTTACATAATAATAATAAAATATAATAATATAATAGAGAATTAATTTATTATTTTATAATGGAAAAATCATGAAGAGTAAGTATAAGAAGAAATAAGTTTGAAATAATCGGTAGAGGAGATTACCACTTCTTCGACGAGCTCAATCTAGATCTCCTCCTAATGGCACTAAAGGTGGTCTTTTGAGAATACTGAAACCTCTAGAATGTTACTTGGGAATATTATAAGGTAAATGGGAAGGGTATATTTGATCATGAATGCTAAATGTGAATTGAATAAGTGAGGTTGGAGGTGACCATTTATAATTGAGGTGAGGGTTACTTTTGGAATATCCAAAAATATTAATTCATAATAAAATCAAAGCCCATCCAAAAATCTAAAAAATGTAATATTTTAGAATAATTTATGAGGTAATATAGTAATATCATAAAAAAAATTAGACATGTTTTCCTATCAATTTAAACCTTATCAGTTTAATTAACCCTTAGTTATTTGATTTTAATTTTAACTATGGTAAAAAATTATTCGATATTAAAATAGTGTATTTTTTATTTATTTGATGTCAATTAGACCATAAATGAATATTTTATCACATTTTAGACTATATAATAATTAGTTTATATTTTGAAAAAATGTATTATTATTTTTAAATTATTTAATAAAATATTATTTTTACAAAATATCAATAGTGTCAATTTGTACACTATTCATTTCTTGTATTTTTAAAAATATCAAGATCAGATGTTATCCTCAAAGAAAATATTTTATTATATCAATAATGGGTAAATGTCATCTATAAAATTATTTGGATATATTTATTTTCTCAAATTATATTAATTTTAGTATCTTTAATAACATTAATTTGATATTTCTATTAATAAAATAATTATTACATTGGTTTTGTGTAATTATTTAATATACGTTTATTTTGGATAAAAATTAAAAATAAAATACCATGATGAATAAAACTCTAATATATTTTAGGGAAATATTTATAGTCCAATATTTCTTCTTGAAAATCATATATTAAAATTGTTATATTTATTAAAACTTGAATGTGCCGGCTTTAACATTACTTTAAATAAAATATTATAAGTGTCATAGACTTTTACATGTGTCTCTAAATGGTCAATAATTATACCCTTGTATTATTATAGTAGCGATATACTCGACCAATAATATTTGGTCAAGTTTTTTTTCTTTTAATGGTTATTATAATTTTAATTAAAATAATTTTATTTATTTTTCATCAATTAAATATTTTCGGTGTCATCAATGTATAATCCTTTAAGGTAATTATTTATATCCATAAAATTAAAAATAAATTACCATTATAAATAAATATATTTTAGATCTAAAATTATTATTTATAGTAAAAATTATCTTTTGTATAATCTTATATTAAAATATTATATAGATATTAAAGTTTGAGTAAGACAAATTTAACTTTTCCATAAATAAATTATATTAAATGCCCCAATCCCATCCTAGTGGCTTCCAAAGGATACCTTTTCGACCCAAGGATGATTTAGGTATAAAGAAATCATCCAATGATATTATGGCAGGTGTTAGGATAATTTTATAATATTATTGTTACCTTTAATTAAACAAATTTCGTTTTTACCATATTAATAAAAACTTACAAATGTTACTATTCCTAATTCCCAAAAACTAAAATAATTTTTTTTACTTATTTTGGACCCAATTATTATAAATATGGAATCCATTTGTCTAAATTCAAAATAATGGCATTAAAATAATTAATTTAAAATTAATTCTGTTGTCTAAATGAGAAAACAAATTTTAAAAGTTAAAACATTGAAAAGGATTGAAATGGTTTTACATCAAAATTGAATGTAAAATTAATTCCAATGAACTAAATTATATAAAATTATAAAAATATAATCTATTTATATATTAAAACCATTAAATAATATAAATTAACAATATAAATTATTTTGATGAAAAAAGTTGTTTTCAATTAAAATTTAGTATATTTTTATTATTCATCAAAACATGAAACTTATGAGAAAAATATAAAAATTAATCAAAAGTAAACTTTATATCCCTATTAAAAATAAGAAGTTTATTTTTTCAAATATAATACCAAAATGTGTTAAAAATTATATTTAAAATGGGTGTTCCATCAAAAGATGACAAAACTACATTTTTTGAAAAATATTTATTTTATCCAAAAAATTGAATTTGTTCTTATATGATTTTTAAAAAAATATAAGATGAATTTTAAACATTATATTGAGTATATTACATGTATATTTACTTAATAAAATCTATAAAGAGTGATTTTATTATTTTATAAAATAAATTATTATCATTTAAATTGTTTTTTGAGAAAAAAATTTCATTTTATTTAAAAACAATTTTATTTTCATTTATAATTAATTTCTCACCAAAGAATTAATTATATTTACAAGTGTAAATAATATTTTCATAATTAAGTTAATAAATTTTTTACCCACCATTTTAATGGCTATGTTATATGGTATCATAATAATATTTAGTTTTTCTCTTAAACACGGTCTTGTGTGAAATGAAATCTAGCAAAAAACACAAACTTTTGTGTAACACAATCCAAGAATAATGTTAAGAATACCACATACTAATCCAGTGTTTCATGTATCTCATGATTATCATGGTGTAGCATAAAACAAATAAATCAATGAAATTAAAAAAAATATCTCATAAAAATCTTAGGGTGTTACATTCAACCCCCATAAAATGAATTCCACCCTCAAAATTCATCCGGGTTATGAAATTATTAATAATTGAATGTTTATTTCATAGAAACCCACATTTTAAAAATGAATAATAAAAATTAGTTTTAAAAAGGAATGTTAGAAACATAATGGTTACCCTATATAACTCAAAACTTGGTTTCTATGTTGGAGAACATAGGTGAATATTTTGGCATGAAGGAAAAGTGTAAATAATCACAAAGATTGATAAAGATCACTGATCACAAGAAAGCATGTGATCTATAGAAAGTTAAAAATCACAAAACCATAAAATAAATAAGTGTGAACCAGGTCATTGATATCATCCAAAAATGATGATAATATGATACCCTTTTACATCATGATCCATTTTCCAAATGTTGATGAATTTGCATGAGAATATATACTTACTTGATTTCAGCACAATCTCACTAATTTTTTGTGCCTTGATTAATTTAAACTTAATATATTATTCTATGCAATGAAGTTGAATTTATCATTCCAGAATAATTAGAAGATCATGAGATCCATACATAGAATGATGGATCATTCCATATATCTTTACAACAATAAAATGGTTAGAACAACTTATAAAATATACATAAGTCTACCTATGGTGATATAACACTTTATAATAATAAACTTCATCTAATGTTTAAATTAAACTTTCCATAAATTGATAACCTTACAATCCTTCTGAAAGCTAAAAATCTAAAACTATAGAAAAACGTTTACTAACTCGGTCTAACATTTATCCCCCATATATCATTAGGTATCACTTGTTAGTCACATTCAAAACATGTGAAAACCTTCATCATGTATTCTCTTGAATAATGGTAATAACCTGAATTACCATATATCCTTATTGAAAATATGCATGTTTCCTTATTCCAAATCTTATTGGATATATTCCATAAGTCCCAAAAGTTTTATACTTCATACATGATAACATAAACCTCTTGACAACAAATCTACAGTTAGTTACCAATAAACTAGTATCATCTAATTTACTTATTCATATCCAACACATCTTTATCCAAAAATCATTATCTTAACATAAAGAATATATTAAGGGTTATTTTTCCTTAATCATGTGTTCTCTAAATATGTCACCTTACCCTTAAATAACTTTTCTAGGTCTTTAGAACTACTCAACATATCGTTTCCAATCCTTATTGAAAGAATTATAATGAAAACACTTATATAATTCATGATTTGTATAAAATAATATTTTAATTCCGAAACATGTACACCTTAATCATGAAACTATATTCATAAACCATTACTCAGGATCCATCATCTTAGTATTTCCTAAAATATAAATCATTTCTTAAGGTTACTCAACCTTAATAAAACCAAGATTTTTAGGTTTAATGTAAACAATAATGATATAACATCCCATACCTTTCACATGACATTTACAATCTATTTATCATCAGCAGTATAAAAAATAATCATACCACCTTCTTGATTCTCTTCATGATATTTACACATATAAAATCAATTTTTATAATTCCTATACTTTTCAAATCTGAAACATTCAATGTTAACTATGTTCTATTTAGTTCAGTTTGTTGACTAAAATCTAAAAGAAAAGTGTGAGAAACAATTATCATAGATTAAAATCAAATAACCAAGAGAAATTAATTATTATATTTCAATATATGACACCTTAGGTTTAATTATTTTTTATTCATTATTTTTACCAAAATTCAAGGATTGTAACCTATAGTTAGACTTATCCTTTGGGAAATCCCTACAAATATCATTAGAAATATCTCTAGGTATTTTAATATAGATTTCAAATCCTAGTTTCCAAAGGTTAACTAAACCTTCACTCTAATACCAACTCTAACATCGTAGTCTTGGCTTAAGTGGACATTACATTACTTTTTCGGAATACGTAATACAATACAAAAACAAACACCCAAAAAATATATTAGTTTAGTGCCTTTGTAATCTTGGAAAAAATTCTTTATATTTTGTGAGAGATATTTAAAATCTCCCATAAATATATTCCCCTTTAATTTTCCTACTGAAAACCATTCTTTATATCCTGGGGAAAAGAAAACATATGAAAAGGGTGAGCTCAAAAGCTCAGTAAGGGTAAACATGAAAAATATAAAAAAAATAACATTAATTTTAAAAATAATACCACATATAATATATATTAAAACCATGATTCAGGAAATAAATATTGGTTTTTCATAAGGCATAAATCATAAATGAACACAATCCATGAGAAAATAGCATTGTAATAAAACATGGAATTGTGGAGTGTAGAAAATCATTCCCATATTAGCCAATGCTCAATCCCAAGACCATAATAGTGGAAAACGTCCATAATAAATCGAGTTCATTCCTCATTATATTCCTTTGAGTTTACTTACTATTCTAGACCTATATTACTAAACCTAGTTTAATCACGGTTCCATCCTTGTATTACTGAACTGAGATCATTTCTTGTTAAAGTCCTCTCTATCTCATGAGATAAAAATATTTATCTAATTAATTGGAGGGAGATATATCTCTCACCCATATCATAATGAACACCATACATATGTGTTCCACAATAACATAAATTATTCATCATATCATATCCAAATGGGTTTTACAAATATCATTCCATCATAACTTAATTCATGAAAAGGTAATAGATTTTATAAATATAATTCTATCACAAACATAATAAAATCATAGGAATAATCGGGATAACATCATTGAAAAACAATTTCCCTATTAAATCATATATAACATCAAAGAATTTAATATTAAATGGAAAATAATTTTTATAGAACACTAGGAAATAATTTTTAAGGAAAATATCCTTTCTTCTTAGAAAATTTTTTCTTATACTAATAGGCTGCACGATTTTAAAAGAAAACAATTTCTTTGAAAATAACCATGTAATATTATAAGGGAATCTTGATGGAAATAAATCATTATAAAAGAATAAAATTATGTTCATTCTGTATAAGTTAAAATAAACATTCTTCTCATACTTTTTCTAGAATAGTAAAAAAGAACCTCGTTTGGAAAACAAAAGAATAATTTGTTTCAAACCATGTAGTAAAAATTATTAAATGGGTAAAAATGACTTCAAATATCCATAGGATAATATCAAAACATTTTATGAAATATTTTTTTAAAAACATGGATATGGATGATAAATAAACCTCAGTAAATACTTACATATAAATAATCTCAGATAATAATGAGATTGAAATTTTTCCCCTTTCCTTAGGTATGGGTTCTTTCATATGTTTAATAAAATCCTGTATAATATATTAAATATTTTTATAGACCTTATCCATTAACATATTTATATTTATGATATCATATGTGATCATATTATCACCCGTTTAATAATATTTCATTATTACTATTCTTTCAGGCCTTATTTGTTGCATGTTTTATCGTATAAATCACAGTTATTATTAATGGGATTCTTTTGTATAATTTCCAAAATAATAATAATGTAATATATATCATATTTATTCATTTTATACATTTATATAATCAATATTTAAATGGGATCATAGAGAATGAATCATATTGCGTCGTGGAGACAGTAAGCTATATGCACGCACGAGCGATGATATCATTCCATTAATTATGAAATGGTATGGATGTGGATGGTATATATATAGTTTGAAAATAAATATATTTTTATAGTAATCATATATAGTAATTTTTTCCATCACTATACCCATCCAGGTAAAGTAGTCATAAAAAACATATTACACCACGACATGGAGACAGTAAGTCATACGTATGCACATGTGGTGATTTAATTTTTGATAAGATAGATAGAAGGTGGAATATGGTTACTCCATAATCATAATAAAATATCAACATATAGGTGATATTGTAGTTATTACGTTATAATTAAAACAACTCATGAATAGTAAGTAGAAGAAGAAATAAGTTTGAAAGAATCAGTAGAGAAGATTACCTCTTCTTCAACGAGATCCCTCTAGATCTCCTCTTAAAGGAACAAGAGTTTGTATTTTGAGAATAATAGAACATATATAATATTAATAGGTAAGTTTAGAAGGGAAATGGGAAAGTTATATCAGATATTTAAGTATCATGTAAAATCAATAAGTGATGGAGGAGGATCCCATTTATAATTGAGGTGAGGGGCACTTTTGGAATCTCCAAAAATATTAATTTATAATAAAATCAAAACCCATCCAAAAAAAATCCAAAATGTTATATTTTTGAATATGATTAGAGATAAGGTTTTAATCTCATAAACCAATAAAATTTAGACAAGTTTTCCTATCAATTTAAACCATATCATTTTATTTATCCCTTAGTTATTCTATTTCAATTTATACTATGGTAACAAATTATTCAATATTAAATAGTGTAATTTTTATTTAATTGATGTAACTTAGACCATAAATTAACAATTTAGAACTTTTTAGATAATATAATAATTACTTTATATTTTGAAAAAAATTATTTTGATTTTAAAATAATTAAATAAAACATTATTTTGACAAAATATCAATAGTGTCAATTTTGACACTATTCATTTCTTGGATTTTTAAAAATATGAAGATAAAATGTTATTCTAGAAAACATTATTTTATTATATAAATAAGGGGTCAAGGTCATATATTAAATTATTTGGATATATTAATTATCAAAAAGTATATTTATTTTAATATGTTTAATAATATTAATTTGATATTTCTATTAATAAAATAATTACTACATTAGTTTGTGTAATCATTTAATATAGTTATTTTTGGGTAAAAATTTAAAATAAAATATCATTAAGAATTTAAATATTCTATATTTTAGATTAATTTTTACAGTTGAATGTATCTTCTAGAAAATCATATATTAAAAATGTTATATTTATTAAAACATGAATGTGACACCTTTAGCATCACTTTAAAAAATATTTTAAGTGTCATAATATTTTCCATGTAGCTAAAAATGGTCAATAATTAAGAATATGGATTATTATGGTTGATATATACTCATGAAATAAAATTTTTTCATGTTTTTTGGTCTTTTAATGGTTATTATAATTATAATTAAAATTATTTTATTGATTTTTCATTAATTAACTAATTTCTCCATCATCATTATATATGTCTGCAAGGTAATTATTTATATCTTAATAATTACAAATAAATTTCCATTTTAAAGTTATATTTTTTATACCTCAAATGAGTATTTATAGTTGAACATAGATTCTGTATAACCTTATATTAAAAATAATACAATTGTTAAAGTTTGAGTAAGACATATTTATCTTTTCCTTAAATAAAAGATATTAAATTTCCTAATATAATCCAAGTAGCTTCCAAAGGATACCATTTCGACCCAAGGATGATTTAGGTTAAAAAATACTCATACAATGATATTATTAATTGTTTTAGGAAAATTTTATAATGTTATTGTTACCTTTAATTACCCAATTAACCTTTTTACCGTATTAATAAAAAATTACTAAAGTTACTATATATAATGACCAAAAGTAAAAGAAATATATTAACATGATTAATATCCACCGATTCAAAATATGGAATATTTTTTTCTAAACTCAAAACACATAATTCATAGTAATTGATTTAAAATTAATCATGTTGTCTAAGTGAGAAAAAGAGTTTTAAAAGTAAATGTATTGCAAAAGATTTAAAGATTTTTACATCAAAATTAAATTTATAATTAATGCCAATGATCTAAATTTTATTAAATGATAAAAATACAATATATTTACATTTTAAATACATTAAATTATTTAACCTAACCATATAAATTATTTTGATAAAAAAATATTTTTTCAATTAAAATTTAGTATATTTTTACTTTTCATAAAAACATAAAACTTAACAAAAAAATATCAAAAATTCATCCAAAGTAAATTTTTATATACCAATTCCAAATAAAAATTTTAATTTTTCCAATATAATATATTTTTTTAAAGAAACTAGATTTAAAAGGGATGTGCCATCCAATGGAAACAAAACTGTATTTTTTAAAAAACACTTCTTTTAATCAAAAAACTGAACATGTTCGTATATCATGCCTAGAAAAAATATAGGATAAATTTTAAAAATTATATGAAATATATTAAATATATATTTAATTAATAAAATACATCAAGAGTGATTTTATTATTTTATAAACTCACTTGTTTTTGTTTAAATTGTTTTTTTAGAAAAATATTTTCTTTTATTTAAAAATGGTTTTATTTTAATTTATAAGTAATTTTTCACCAAATAATTAATTATATATACATGTGTAAATCATATTTTCATAATTTAGTTAATAACAATGATACCCTCCATTATAATGGTCATGTTATAGGGTATCATAATAATATTTAGTTGTTCACTTAAACATGGTTTTGCGTGAAATGAAATCTATAAAAAAAACTCGAAATTTTATGTAACACAGGACAAACATAGTGTTTCATATACCAGAAGATAATATAGTGTTTCATATAGTGCAATATTATCTTGGTGTATCATACAATACAATACATCAAATAAATTAAAAAAACATATCTCATAAAAATCTCATGGCGTTACATGTTGTCATTGGATAACTGATAGTTCTTCCCACTTATTACCCCGTGATTGATTCCTTACAGGATATTAATTTATTATCCTCTAGGAAAAATCAACCTTTGTTTAATGTATGATCTTACCACTTATTTCTCTCATCATTATATCTTTTCATGGGTGTTTATTGAGGCATTTTCTTTAGTTTTGGGGATGAGTTTTGAGTGTGGTTTGTTGGTGGATTTCTAGTGATATGTTTGGGTTCATATTCCTTAGGTTTCAATGGTGGTAAATCATTGATCATATTTTCTTTATAGAGAATTTTTAAATTATAAATTGAGGTAGTGGATTCATTACTTCTCCCATTTTATGTTAAATTGTAAATTTCTCATGCTTTATCTCTTTGGGTAATGGTGGAATAAGCCATAATGAATATTAAACCAGATTAAAGAATGAATCTTGGTTATATTTGTAGAAATCACATGTGTTTACACCATGATAACAGTTTGAATATTATTTTACTAGATATTATGATATCTATCTATATTATATGTTTCTACAAGTTTTCTTGTTATTATAATTAGCTAAAAATTATAAAGATAGTAGGGATTGTTGCGTAAAGAATGTAAAGTAAGAAATTATTTTTAGATAAAGAAAAAAGAATAAGGTAATTACTATTAGATAAATATAAAAGAAGTGGGTAATTCATGATAGATAAAGAACAAATAATATAGTAATTTTTTTGTCTAATGAACAATGAAACTGGTAATTCTTATTGACTAAAGAACATAAAGGTAGTAATTTTTATGTTTAAAAGTAACAAAGTGGCATGTTTAATTGAATTTTTTCTTCCTTATAGTTTTATAAAACTATATTTTATACTAAAAATCATGTTTAAATATCTCATATATATTGATATTTGATGTCTTAGGTTACCTATAGTTGTATCTTAAGATAAATAAAATGGTTAATTCAAGAGGGTAACAAATTTTTTATTTGATAAAAACAATTGTTTAGGGTCTAGAGAGTATGTTCTATTATACAGGCTAGATGCCTTGTTTTTAAGGCCTAGATTCCTCTTTTATTTGTTTGTTTTCTTTTTTTCCTTATGTGATTACTCTGGATGAATATAATTTCTATATAAGATGATGTGATCCTAGGATAATTGATGGTTTGGAGAGATATTGGAAGATAGGCCCAAGTTTATGGAAGTAGTCAACACCTATTATGGTAGGATGGATGAAGATATGCATATTGGTGTCAAGGATTGAATCAATAATGATATAATGGGTTGAATCTAGGCAATCCCGTTGTTTATTATGCTAAATATTGGATACTTTCTTGACAAGGAATCTTCTTAATGGTAAGATAGATGAGTTTGTTATTTCTGCATTCCATTCCCCACTACTTGATTCCATTGGTTATAAATCGTTTATACACATTTTAATGGTAACTTAATAAGTGTCATAGATTACTTGGAATTATGAAATGATAATTAATTTTAAATAATTTCACCCAAGGGGTTAGTGCTTGAATAGAATTCCAAATGAAGATAACTCTTTAGGAACCATGGGACCATATGGTTTATTCCTAGAGGGTATATATTTTTGTTAGATTATTATTATAGGGAATTAAAATTTTATGGTAATTAATGTGACTATGAAATTTCAAAAATAAGGAACTAAATGAAAGTATTTTTAAAATATTTATTCTCTTATTGGATATCTAATCCTTAGTAGTGGTAATTAGGTGTATGATAGATGATAGCTATAGTTAAAGTTAAGGCTAGGTAGTTTCCCATAGTGTGGTTCTGATATATAGGTATATTCTTATTTTATATTATTTTTATATGTTATTACACCCATTTTGGTATAGAAGATTACACTAGTAGACTCCAGAGGGTGTTTTCCCCAACATCTTGGTTGGTGAGAAATGGATGGATGACTACCCCCTCTTTCCCAACTCTCTTATCCTATTAGTATTATGTTTTCGTATGCAAAATGGTTACCTTTAATATATATATATATATATATATATATATATATGTGTGTGTGTGTGTGTGTGTGTATATGTTTTTTGAGGTATATAATGGATTATAGTAACATCACACACATGTATCTCTAGATATAGTATCTTAAGGATTGTTTTAGGTATGTTGTGTATGACTTGTGATGGATTGAGGTATAATACATGACATATAGGTGGTAGTGGATCATGGAAACAACTTAATTACTATATGGATATGTGGATGTTGATGATAATATTTTTTTAAACATATGGTTCATGATATGTGTGGATGATGAGATGGTGCGATGAACTTGGTGCATGATATTTTATAGTTTTCAAGGTATCCCCAGGTAGGGTTTTTTTGAGAGAGATGGATATGGACATGTGATGTTGTTGAAGAGGAAAAAACTAGTAGGTAGGTGGTATAATGGTACCTTATTTTTATATTATGTGGGATATTATTTCATTATATGTCTGCGATACTTGGTGAGAGAACCATTGTGAGGCTGAGAACTTAATATACCTAATTAGGTGATGAGTTAGCTTTACTTGTTTATTCTTTGAGATTTATTATTATTTATTTATATATTTACATGTTATTATATAGGGAGGATCATACTAATTATAAATATTATTCTCTACATATGTATATATAAAATTTATTCTGGTTCGCATGATCTGGTGGGTGATAGGGCTAAACATTACTAGCTCATGATGTTGTTTAGGAGTTGTTTGGGCTTTGTGGTCACTACTAAGGTTTTCATTTTTGGTTATTTTTGTTCCTTTATTGTTATTCCAATTGTATGGAATTAAATTTTAGTATTTGTAATATTTTAGTTTATCTTGATCAGGATTTGTTAGGTGGTTTTATCTTTTCTCTTATTCCTCATGTTCTCTTAGATGATAATGCCTCATATTTGTGGGTATGAAATACCCTCGATACTTATAATCAAATAATGGCCTATTGGAGGTGGTATTTTGGAATCATTATCTCCCTTATATAATTACCAACCTATGAGGGGTAATTTTTGGGGGGTCATGTAATAATACCCAACATTCCCGCTTCATCGTTATTATCCCTAGGTATAACTATGCCAAAGCCTGTATGCACTTACCAATATCTGGATAAAGATTAATTTTCTAGAGAAACCTCATAACCTCTAATTTACCAAAATTTAAATAGTTTATCCTATAATTAGTCATATATATTATAATTTTCCCTAGTATTTTCATAAATTTTATCATATTTTAATCCCTAAAATATTCAATACTATATCAACTAACCAAAATGGTTATCTACACCATTGAAATTAGGATAAATGTTAACTTAAACAACATTTATGATATTTCAAACTCCCAAATTATCCTAAAATGATAAAATCCTAATCCATAATGTTATCTAAACCCTACTATAATATCAAATATGACAGTACATGCCTTCCTGTCTAGTAATTAGATGACTTAAAGAAAATATTTCATTAAAAAACATTCCCAGGACCTTTTAGGTTTAGAGTTTTAGAGAATTAGCATAAAACATTAACTCACAAAACTCATTCCATTTTATCTAATGGAAATTATTTTTGACTATGAGAGAAACTAATTAACCAATAATGATTCTTCAACATCTCCTAAAAATTATCCATATAAGAAAACCTTCTAGATTTTATATACTTGTTTTTATCTTCATAACATTGAGAATGGAAAAATAAGAAATGGGTAAGCTCATATGCTTAGTAAGGGTAAACATAATCATTGGAAATAAAATATATTAATTGTTAATAAGATGATAATATGGGTATAATACATATATTTATTTCCAATAAATCATATATCATTAATTTTGGAATAAATCACTGCATAAAATAACACATGAATCAAAAGAGCGTGGAAACACAAGTCATTAATCCATGATAGAATAAAATATTCATAACAATAAGAATTAAACTATGTAATATATCAAATATAAAACCATAATAAGAATATAAAATATCTTGAACAAAGATTATCACATCACGTTCACATAATAACTTTGGAAGAAATCTTCTCACAACCCATTCACACAAAAATATAATTAGGTGCATAATACAAACCATGTCTCAAAGAAAAGAATTTGAGTCAAAAAACCAATACCATGAGTTTACAATCCTATATAATGAAAGTAACTAACTTAATTAATTAATTTATCATATTATTCAAATTTATTACTCATTATTAACATTATTCAAAATCCTTTATTATGAATTTATTACTTATAGTTATCTTCAATAACGGATGTTAGAACATACATTTGTTTGTATCATTCAAATATCATGATAAAATATTCAATTATAACTAAGTTGTATTAATTTAATCATTAACTAATTATTAAAGATAAAATAATCATTTTTTTCAAATATTAATTATGTATTATTTCCATTACATGAATGGAATGAATACGAGTTGTGAAAATAGAAAATGCGATAAACTAGTTTTGGCGTATTTAGTGATTGAAAGATGATAAATTAAACAATAAAATATTTAAGAAACATTAATGAATCATTAATAAATCTTAAATAAATTATTATTAAAGTACATTATCATTACATAACAATCATTAATCATCCACAATAGAATCATTATAACATCATTCACACAGGTGGTAAAACCAACCAAAACAGTATTGTCTAATAGTGTTTTCATGAGTAAGGGAAAGTATTTAGATAAAATTTTTATGAATTGTTAAGAATCATAGACATTTAATAATTAAAATATATCCTCAATAAATACATTCTTATAACCAACCAAATTGGGTAGTGATGATAGATGAAATTCATCATTTATGGAGGCAGTGGTCCGCTATAAACACAATTAACAATCCCATTTCTAAAAGAGATGATAGAATGATAGTATAAAAGAAATAATCATTTTATAATTTTACTTGTGACATAGAAAGAATATTTATTTATCATATCCATCTTTGATAATATACTTGAAAACTGAGGATGAAAAACAAACAACATCGCTTCGTGGAGGTGGTTATCCACACGTACACACGATTCATGTTATATTATTTTCTTAGTGGAAGTAAATAATTGAATCTATATTATAAAATTAATATAATAGAATTTAAATATAATAAATATAATTATTTAATTATATAAAAAATTTTAGTCAGGGTTTTATAGTAAAAATTAAAAAGGAAACTCTATCAGAAGTGGATACTCACATCAAGAACATGATTTTTTTTCTAGGAAATACTTTGAATGTAAGTCCTTATGCTTAATAATAGTGACCATAGGATTTAAAAAATGGGATAGAGTTATATGAGGATAACTTTGGAATATTTTCAATGTGAAATTCAAAGGTAAGTTGTGTCTTGAAGTGGTGTAAGTTCTATCTTTTTGTAAGTTAACAGATGGGGAGTGTTGGAAGTATCCATTACATATTAAATATTGTAAAGTAAATATTCTTTGTCAAAAGGATAAAAAATGGAAAAAATTGGAGGTAAAAATTTATGTGGTATTAAACACACCTCAAACAATTGTTTAAAAAAATTAACATTTTTTATTATTATCCCCTTAGTAAAATACTTTTTACCATTTCTACCTTTTACCGGGGTAACTATTTTTTAACCTTAATTACAATTTTAATGGAAAAAAATAAAAATTAACCTTATTATATAATTTTAAACTTATTGTTTCAAATTTTAGGAAAATTTTATAATACAAAATTTCAAAATATGTAAAAATGTAATTTTAAAATAAACACATGTAATCATGTAAAAATGATTTTTTGACAAAACATGGTTTTGAGCATAAAAATTATGTATAAGTTAAAATTATCCTGGTTTATAATTTACAGTGAATAAATTTCTTTTTTACAAATATAGAAATTTTATAATTCTTTCATGAAATAAAAGATAAAATATCATCTAGGAAATACTTCATTCCTAGAGAGTCCAAAAATTGTTTTTATTAAAGTAACATTTTACTTTTGTTCTAAAATTATTTTACATAGGTTCTAAAGAATATTTTAAAATTTATAATGTTATTACTCAAATTAATTTTTTATTACTTAAAATGTTTTATAATCCACTATTACACACTTACATAATGGTAAAATCATAAAAATTACAATTTTAGCAAAACCATATTTTTCTACTAAAAATAATCATTTTCGTAAAAAACTCAAAATTTCATACAAAGTAAATTTTGATATAATGAATTCAATAATGAATTTTATTTAATTAAATTTAAATTATATAAATTTTGAAGTTTTTTAATATAAATAAATAATATAAAGAAAACCACTTTTATTCAAAATATTATTTTTCAATATTAACACATATTAATTATTTATAATCATAAGGAAATATATTTTAATGTTTTACTATATCAGTGTTTATTATATTTTTATTAATAATTTACTTCTAATATTTTTTGGTTTATTTATATTAGGTATAGTTTTAATGCATTTTATTGAACATAACATCAATTTTACATGGTTTAGAATTTTGGTTCTTTATAGACCTAGAGTTTTATGTCATAAAGAACCCTAGGTCAACTAGACAAGACACCTAAGGTGGTCCACCACATCGTGAAGTAAAACAAAGTGGTAGCAACATGTCACATGATAATCATGAATAAGTAAAACCAGTAGGGTACAATAAAGAATTATGAGAACATATCCATGATACATACAAAGCCAAGTCAAATAGGTTAAATTAGAAAGATAAAACAAGGATAAACTAAACAAGTCCCTATGTGAAAATTCATCACCCCCAAACCATTACTCTATGAAGATGAAAATAGTGAGAGAAACAAAATTGATATATAATTCCATTCCCTATATCTGAGTCCTGAAAAATAACCTCCACAACCACCCAAAGGAAAAATTAGGGTGTGAGCACAAAGCCTAGTAAGATACCTCAAAAGAATCTATACATGTCATAATATCTAGAATACATTAGTTCTACCATTAAAATAAATACAATTTACCAAGAGTTTTTATAAAGTAATTCCATTTTATAAAAAATCCTACAGGTTTTATAAAAAATACCTTATTAACCAATTTTAGGAATATTTCAAATATAAAAGAAAATAGTTATGAAGCCATTGATACACCATAGAATAAGAATGTGAGAAAATAACCATGAAATATACTATCATGCTATAAACCTAAAAAACGAAAAAGTACACTGTTTGGGAGATAACTGATGAGAATACATATTAGACATGAATGAAATGATCCAATGCAGACCTATAAATCCAACCAATATAATAGCTAGTGGAATCAGACACAACTAAGTGACATAAAACCTCTGGTGTAATCACACACACAAAGTGTGATGAGGCTATTTCGCAATGCACATAAGGTTACCCAATGGGATTTGTTTATCAAAATCTATTTAAAAAATATTATAACATTTAATTGAACATTTTAAAATCAATTTTTTCCTTCTTTTGGGATTGAATACCCACTTCAAAATCAATATTAACATTTAAATCATTTAATCTAGCACTTGGTGTTCACAAATCTATTTTGAGATAAAACCCCTTTAAAATATGAACCTCTTTTTAAAATACCATTCTAATTTCAAATAATGAATTTCCATTGAACAAACCCAAATAATTTATAAGAAAATATATAAATTCAAGAATTAACACCTTGTATAGTTACACCTACCTCAATTATAGATGAAACCTAGTTGCCTATGAAAACTGGGATTAGAAACAAGCAGATTGGCCTCCAAAAGACAAGCCATGATAGAAACTGAAAAGGATTAATCAATATTGATTCTGGATTATTATAACATTAAAAATGTATCATATAGAACTTCCAAAACAAGATAAAAAGTCCACAAATTTAGAAGGATATTTCACATACCCGAAGGAAGGAAATCCACCCCATTAGAAATCAACCACACCAAGAAAAGAAATCTGGAGGAAAAAGAGAGAACCAAACACCTGTGAGAACACTAGGTATTGAGGTGAATTCCTTCAAGTGAAATATAGAAGAGGTAATCAGTGAAACATAAATAAAAGATTTTTTCATAAGGAAGTAATGTTGTAAATCATGGGGTTATGGTGTAAATGCATTAAATTGAACATATTCTAAAAAGGAATCTCCTCTAGTTAAAAATGAATTGATCAAAAAATTAACAAAGTAAGTTCATTATTTATTGTGTAAATAATTTTTCAACATAATTAATTCCGACTTCTTGTGTATAGTGAAAAATATACATTGCAAACCAAGAATTTATATTGTAAATTCCTTCTATAACCAGAACCCAGAAATAATCCCTTATAGAATGGATCATAAAGATTCTAAATCAACCTAGAACCAAAGGGAATACATTAAATCCTTTGAAAACTTATACATGAAATCCATTAATTAAAATAAACATACATCCACCAATTGTATGTTATTTCACTTTATAAATATTATCCATACCAAAAGGCCATAAACACAAAAAAAAATGGAATCAAAAAAAGTTTCAAGGAGTACCCGAATGAATGTAACAAGATGTTATAATATCCCCACCATAGAAACTTTCTATCCCCATAAATTCCTCAAGATCATGGACTCAAAGAAAGGTAAGGGAACTACTACCTCATAAATAATTTTATATCCCATGTCTCATAGCTATCCTATACAAACTTCCATATTACATGGACTAAGTGAATTTATTTACCATGAAGTACCTTCTCTCGATGATCCATAATCATTAATGGTTGCTCAACCATTGTGGTGTCACAATCAAGATCTAAATAATCCCATTAAAACACATAGAAATGATCTAATTAATACCTAATTATATGGGACCCATGAAACACATCTTGTATGGAAGTAAAATGAGACGTAATTTTTAATCAATACCCCACCTTTCCAAGACAATATAATCTCAAAGGGACGAACATACCTTAGTGCTTAATTACACTATATACCAAACCAACAGTGTCCCAAGTTAGTTGAAACTTTGAAAAAACCTTGTCACTAGCCTAAAAATCCAATGAATAATGAAGATGTTCCTCATAAGACTTTTGAGGACTCTTTTTTCTGCCCAATATCTTCCAGATCAATTTTAGAGTTTCTATCGTTTCATGAACAAGACTCAAACCAACTAACGACTACTCTCCCAACTCTTCCCAACATAATAGATGTCTATAACGTCACTCAAACAATGCATCAAAAGGTTCTATCCTAATCAAGGAATGATAACTATTATTATGAGAAAAATATCATGGAGGAAAATTTATTTCCAAAGAACCACTAAAATGAAAAAATAAATGCCCAAAACATATCCTCAAGAACCTAGATATCCCTCTATGTCTATATATCCATTTACAGATGATAATCCATGCTCAATTTCAACATAGAACCCATCATCTATTGTAAACCATTCCAAAACATGGATGTGAAATGTGGGTCCATATCAAAAATAATCATAGAGGGAACCCCATGAAGTCTCATTATGTCTCAAATATACATGTATCTAAGCTATTCCACTTTCATAAATTTTTATAGGGATGAAATGCACCAATTTCATGATTCAATCAACGATCACCCAAATTATATATTTCCCACTAGAATTCCATGGTAAACCAAGGATAACATCCATGTAAATCTCATCCCACTTCCATAAAATAATGGGTAATGGGTGTAATAAACTAGTAGGTCTATGGTGCTCCACCTTAATTCTATGACACACAAGACACTATGATACAAAATAGTTAATCAACCATTTCAAACCCGACCACAAATAATGAGATCACAAGTCTTGATACATCAAGGTAGTCTTAGGGTGCATAGACCAATAATAATGGTGTCTACTACCTATCAAATCCTACCTCAGAGAAATAGGAATGAACAACCTACTTCACAAATACAAGGAACCTTTGAGAGATCAATACCACTTAATTAGGGTCTACCCACCTTCTAGGATTTCACTAAATCAGCTGTCCTCAGTGTCACATACTTTATCAAGATTAAAACACTCATAAAATTAATATTCACCCCTAATTTAAGTCAAGTAAACCTACCCAATAAAATCTTCCTCCCATACCGACATCCTCATGTAGGTTTATTGGAGGTAGAGGGTTTTTATAGTGTTTTTATTCTTGTAGTGTTCCTTTCAACATCCATTCTACTTGAGGTTGTCTGTGGTCACCATGAGATTCATCCTTCTACTCCCACTATGATTTTTCTTTGGCCCTTCTCCCTACATTCGCACGGTGAAAACAGTGATGATTTGTCCTTTGGTTTCACAACACCATTTCCCAATCATGTATTATGGTGTGCGAGGCCCTACATCTTCAAATATGGGCTATTTTTAGAACAGAGAACCTTGGTAATCCTATCAATGTTGTGATCTTGGAGGAGGAAGGTGTTGGATGGCTAGAGATAGAACTTGTCATGTGGTAGCGGGGTGCCAATCTCCAATGTTTAGTATATTGTTTGGGGTTCTTAATGGTCAATGACATATGTATTTGTGGAAATGAGAGATTGTGTAAGACCAAATGTAATCATTGTTGGATTCCTATTTCCGAACAGAATTAGTATTCTCAAGTGTTGTTCTCTTTAGTTTTCTATTTTTAGATGCTTCAAGGGTGGGTGCACTCCATCTTCTTCATCTTCTAAAGAATCATTCATCATCAGTGTTCTTATAGATATTTGAGGTATTTCTATTGGTTTTATTGTGTTGATGATTTCTTGATTAATGTTTTATGTAGTCTTGTTTTATTTGAATGTGGTATAGATTCTGGAATGTATCATTTATTGGGAGTTCTCAAAATAAGTTTGAGTGTGAAAAAAACTCATCACCATCCATATATCCTCATTTTGGACTGATGGGTTCATTACTTTTGACATTTCATTGTGTTCTCTTTATGATTTTGTGGTGCATCAGGTTGATAGTGTAGTGGGTTCTTCACAAGCACTTCCTAGTGAGCGGCTCATTTGAGAGATAGGTATGCTAGAAACGATCATCTAGTCCTCTTTGCACATTGATATGGATGAGAAGAATGCTCTATTGTGTTTTTCTACACTCTATGATTTGTTTCTTGGTTTCATCAGTGTGATTGGCCTCCATGATTTTATTTTCGGATGCCCCGTTGTGTTTTGGATCTATGATGCACTTATTGGATGCTCTAATGAATTTGGCCTCTGTGATGTGATTTTAGACTGATCTAGTTTATTCTATCCCCGTGATGCAATTTCAGCTTCCCTGGAGCTTCAATGATAGTGAAATGTTTTGGTGGGGGGGGGACATGGTTTATCTGATCGATCGTGTTTTTACATTGTCTTTTATGGGGGGAAACACGATTCTTTTTTGATTTTTTCTTGATGTTTTCATCCTTTTGTACCGTCGAGATCATTTGTACTTAGAGTATTATTTTTAATCCTTTTTTCCTATGCTTGTAATGGGTTTCCTCTTCTTCTCTATTTTTAAAATAGAATTTTTTTATGTTCAATAAAGAGGGATCTCCCCTCATCCTCATTAAAAAAGAGGTAGTGACACCACATTTTGAGTACATGGATAACCATTTCTAACTCAAGATCATGAGTAAGGTAGTTCTTCTCATAAGGGTGTAACTGGTGAGAGATATAAACCAAAAATTATTTCCCTTTCATCAATACACACCACAAACTTGTACTAGATTTACAGAAAACATCATATCCCGATCATGGACCTGGAAGAGTAAAAACAAATTTCTAATTCAACCTCACATTTAGTTCATCAAAATAAATCTAACATTTATCATTCAACTAAATCTTTACACTGTTATGGGTTAAATCTATCATTGGATGTGAAATAATTAAGAAGTCCAAAAAAACTGTCTGTAATAACCAGCCATCCCCAAGATACTTTTCATCTCAAACAAATTTCTAGGCTTCTCCTAGGCTATACATACCTTAATCCTTTTCGGATCCACTAATATTACCTCTATGATATAACATTCCCAAAAAACTTACTTCTTAAATCTATAATTCACATTTGAAAATATTAACATATAAACAATGTTCCCTCAAGGTTATATGAATGATATACAAATTATCTCTGTACTCCTTCTCTAAATTAAAGTACACACAAATATTATCTATGAACCCTACAAAAAATGTTCCATGAACTGATGAAATATCCAGTTCATCAACACCATAAATACCATAGTAGAATTTGTGAGACTAAATGGCATTACTAAAAACTCAAAATTCCCATACCAAATACTAAATATTTTCTTAGGTATATCATACCCTTAGACACTCTACTGGTGGTACCCTGACTGAAGTTCAATCGTTGAATACCAAAGAGCCCCTCTAAGCTAATCAAAGAAATTATTAATCCCAGGAAATGTATATTTTTTATTGATTATCACCTGATTTTACTTTCGATAATCCTTTGAAAGTATTAGTCTCCCACGCATGTTATTAGAAATTATGACTGGAAAGTCCAAGGAAGAAATTCTAGGACAAATAAATCCTTTTCCCTCAAGGTTTAGAATATGGACCTTATGTACCACCAACTTAGCAGGTTCCATATGATAAGCTGAAATAAAAAACGGGAATTGTAGTAGGTTTTAGGTAAATGGTAAACTCGACCTCTCTCTATGGAATTAAACTGGAAAAATCATCCATAAATACCTTGGGGGTATGAACACACCACTTTTGGAAGTGGACCACTCAAACAAGGATTGATAACATCAAGGAACATCTTTGATAACTGATATGAGATCACCCCAGCATATGGAACAACATTCCCTAGTCTCTCAGACCTAGAATCCCACTCACCCTGGAACACATGATTGACTCCATCGGGAGATAAAAATTATATGCGTTGATGATAAAAATTGGTTTGATCCTTAGAGATTATTATCTAATACATGTTAATAATTAAGTCAAATATATCAAGATCAAGCACCAAAAAGTACCACTCGACCTCAAGGTCAGCTATTATAAATTTACTTACAAAACACATGAATGCAATTTCATTCCTCTTTACTAAATTAATCTAATGATAAAAAATGAATAGAATAATCTAAAAAACAATGATAATAGGTAAACTAAATTTGATGACATTAAATAATGAGTAGAAATTTTATCAAACAAATCTAGCAACATAGATGAGGGAATGAACGTTGTACCTCTAATAGTAGAAAGATATACTTTATATTCCTCTGGTGTATACTCTTACTCATAAACATGCCCAATATCAACTATTCTATGAGCTTTATTAGCCACAATAAAACCTCCCTTATCGTGAGGATAAGACCCACTAACCTTAGACGCATCATAATGCCAAGTCTTGTTAGCCTTCATGCAATTAGGCTTGGTATAAAAAGAACTTTCACACTGATAGAAAAAAACTAAAAGTTTTCCTAAAAAATCCACTAAAACTAGTAATAAAGAAAACTATCTACCTTTACGGTTCATTTTTTGGCCAGAAGACACACCCTAGATAAAAAACTCACCAACTGAAGATCTACCAAAACTGTTCTCCTATAAATATCTACCTCTTTCATAGATAATTTACCAACCACCTACAATTTTTTAGGTCCCATAAGATCCATCATAGAATAAATATTGGCCCTAATCCCCAACTCAAACCTCCATGATTTTAGGTAATCATTTATAAAAATCTCTGGTTCCAAGTGAACCAACTCAACAAAGTGAGTGGAATACTCTATAATGGTATAATCCCATTGATTTAAGGTTAAACAATTATGGGTCTTTTCTATATGTAGCGTATTTGGATACAATGGTTGGTTGAAAATTTTATTGAAGTTATACCAAGTAAGATCCTCATGGGGTTTTAAAAAAATAGATTCCCACCATCTCCTTTACAGTCCCTCAAAAAAATACATCGGAAAACCCACCTTACATTCTTTATGATTCTTTAGAAAGTTGAATATCCTATCAACATTCTCAATACAATCCATATATTCTGTAAAGACCTCGAAATTTCAAGGAATATTTTTTCATAAATACTTTGGAATTTTACGAGTCTGTGGCTTTTGACGGTACTTGATTCTGAGGCCCGGTGTGCCCGGAATCAATTTCCGTAGTTTAGCTCGGGTACGTTTAGTGAACAAACGAGCGTGTCTTTTCTATCTTTTGAACTAGTGCTCGGAATTGGAATCTGAGGCCACCGTTGATTTCAGAACACCGATTTTCTCCTAGAAATGACTTAACTTCGGTCAGCAAGGGCCGAGAGAAAAAGTTATTTTCCGGACCTTTCGAGAAAAATAATAAAATAATTTAAATGAATTATTTTATTTTCCTTCTCCCTTTTTGGGTGGCAGGGCAGCAACAGGGCGGTGACGATTCACATTAATGAGGCTCATTAATGGATCATTAAACTCATAGCATAACGACGCTTTAATGACACCATTATGGCAATGCTGTGACATGATCCTTTTTATATTTTGGCACACCGAGAATATGTGGAGAAAAGAAATTCGAGGATTCTCTGGAGAGCCTCTGACGGACTTCCGCCCCAGCGAAGAACGATGAACTCCGAAAAAACTTCTTCTTCTTCGATGACTTTAGAATATCGGAGCTGGAAAGCGATGTAAAATCTTTAACCCCCCTTGAGGATGAACCCTTGACAATGAACTACTGAGAGGTAGGGGTTATTTACATTCATAATTGATTTAACGTTCTTTGTTAATTATTGGCCGCATGTTATCGACATAACGGGAGGAGATCAGACCGCACAAACACGGAAAATCCTCCTCCTCTTTTATTTATTGATCCTCGTTGAACTTGTGGTGAAGGAAGAGTGGTTTCGTTGCACCGTGCATGAAAGGAATGGACCGTGACCAGAGCGGGCCGCGACCGAGGTTCGCGGCGCCGGCTCTCCGCGCCGGTGAGGCCGAAGGAGGCCGCGACCATGAGCGGGCCACGGCGGAGGGGCGGGGCGCCATCGCGCCACGCCAGAGCACCAAGGGGCTACGACAGAAGGGTGCGGCGCCATCGCGCCGCGCCGGTCGGACGAGAGCTGTGGCGGTTCAGCAGGGGGGCAGCCGGGCTCGGTCAGCCGCCGGCGCACCAGGAGGCGGGACCCCGCAGGTCCCGCGGTAGCCACACCGGACAACCATTATGGCCAGCCATTTCTGGAAAGACTAGGGGTTTTAACCCCCGATCAGCACCCTAGGGAGGACCCCACCTAAAGGGGGGTCACCGTTTCAAAAAAAAAGGGGGCGGCGCCCCCCTTCGTGCTCCGCTTGGTCGCGAGCCGAGCGCCCAGCCCCGGGCCGGACCGCCCGCGTCAGGCCGGACCGCCCGCGCCGGGCTGGGCCTCCCGCGCTGGCTGGGCCGGGTGGCTCTGACGGGGCCGGGCCGGGCCGACCCAGGGGGTATTGGGCCGGGCCCAAAACCCCCTATTTTCGGACTGATCCATTCAAATGCCCATATCTTGGGCTATGGACTTCCGATCTATTCACTATCAGTTGCGTAAGGATCCTTGGATTGAGACAGTTGTTTTGGAATATTACACTCAAGGTTTCGGTGAACTTTGGGTAGGACCAGGTTGTTTTGAACCCGAAACCTACCGGGCCCTCGGAGCGGAAACACTTATAACTTAACGACCGGATCTCCAAAAGACGTTTCATCAGTTGCGTTGAGTTCCTCTTAGTGAGGCGGTTAATTTGGCTTACTCCACTTGTGGTTTGGACGCAGCTAGAGTACGGTCGGGTTGGTTTTATCTTAAAATCCAACCGGGCCCCTGGGACGAGAAAGCTAATAACTCTCAGACCGGGCATCCGATTGAAGCACCGTCTATCGCATTGAGTTACTATTGATTAGATGGAAATTTGTGATACATCAACTCTGGACTTCATGAAAATTGATGTATCAACCCCCCTTGACTCGTGGAGCGGACCCTCCCGGGATCGAGCCTGTTGTGTGCGGGAACCCTAGAGTTGGCTGCGACTGTGACGACGAGGACGACTGTACCTGAATCCTCCATGGGTTCGACAGCGAGGACGACTGTACCTGTATCATCCATCGGTTCAGTAGTGAGGACGACTATACCTGGATCCTCCATGGGTTTGGCTGCAAGGACGATTATACCGGGATCCTCTGTGGGTTCGACAGCGAGGACGACTGTACTTGGATCCTCCGTGAGTACGGCAGTAAGGACGACTGTACTGGGATCCTCCATAGGGTCCGACAGCGATGAATACTGTTCTTGTATCCTATGTGGGTCTGACAGTATGAACTCTGCACTTGTATCCTTAGTGGTTCTGGCAGAGTAGCTGGTCTTGTATCCTATGTGGGTCCAACAACCTAGATGAATAAGTGGTTTCTTTTTTATTATCTCTATCGCCTTACGGAGAGTATACCTGTGTGCGGTGAGTCTTGACTTTCAATAATTATCTTAGATATGATTGACTTGCTATCCTATGTGGATTGGGTTGTGCTTTCCTATGTGGATTGGGTTGTACTTTCCTCTGCGGATTGGGTTGAACTTGGGCACGTGAGTTGGAGCGGAACTGGAATTGATAACTTAGGTATATGTATGGGCATATACCTAAGTAGAATTGGTTGATACTTCGTGATTGTATCTTTACATTGTGGTTTATCCTTTGTGGATTCTGGGATACCATCAGGGGTCTCGGGGTCCCTACTGAGTATCGTATACTCACCCATACACGGGTTATGCCTGTACTACGTTGTGTTGGATGCAGACGATGGACAGTGCTGATCGAGGTGGAGGCCCGTGGAGTTGGATGGTTCCTGGAGGTGGATCACTGGACGGGACGTACACAGAGCGGATGACTGGAACTGAGGAGTTGAGGAGACTATCTGTACCCACCCTTTAAGTGGGATTTTCAGAGGATGGCTCGAAGTTGCTGCTTTACTTTTCTGCTGATGTACTTTCTTTTCAGTTGTACTTTACTTTCAGTTGGGTTTGTATTCTAGCCCATTTACTTTCCATAACTTACCTTTGTAATTAGTTTAGTTAGTGTTTACTTCATCTTGAATACCCTGTGGAGTTTTTTTACTTTATAAAGGCAATTCCTTCCCTTTTTATCAGGATTTTCGCCTTTGGTGCTAGTCGCTAGCCCCTGGCCTATGGAAGGCAGGCTTGGGGTAGTCACAGCACGGGCCCCGAGGACGGGTCATGACAGATTCTTAGGGTCCTTTTTCACCATGGAAGATAGTTGGATCCTTATTAATAAATTCTGAGCCATGATCCATCGCTCATACTAGGTTCTCGACACATACATGACCTAGAGTTTGAATAGTGAAGATTATAGCTTCTACCATAGAATGATGAATAAGAGGATTCACCTATAGAACCTTTCTCATAGATTCCTTAATAATATTTAAAATATATCTTCTTGGAGTTATTTTTTATTAAATATAAGACAAAAACAATCCTACTTAATAGAAAAATCCAAAATCATTAGACCATCTTTAGGTATCCATATAAATGATTCTAGATGATTATAATTTAAATTAGTTATGGATTTTATTAACAAAATACAAAACATTAAGAAGGAAAATGTTCATTTACATTAACCTTAAATCCATTTTATTTAAAAAACCTCAAATACCAAGTCTTGAGATTGGGAAAAATCCCAAACAACTAATGTTAAATCAGGATCATTCAGAATAGTGAGCAGGACATGACAATTTTTCTCTCTTACTATATGAATTCTAATGGTCCAAACTTTGATCTACGAAGGAACTGAACTAATACTAGTTAGTGTCGAAACACATCATGTTGGTAAGTGTCTCTAATTCCAAATTTTAAGGAACTAACCCAGTTCAACTAGAAAAGTCACCCAAGGTGGTCCTCCACATGGTGAAGTAAAAAAATCCGAAACATTATGCCTCACGATAAGCTTGAAAAAGCAAAAACAATAGGGTACAAAATGGAATAAAGATAACACATCCATGTGACACACAAATGTATTAAAAACTAGTTGAACTAGAAATATAAAACATAACCAGACTAAACAAGTCCCCGTGTGACCATCCATCACCACCAAACCATCCCGCTATGAAGACGATGATAATGATGAGAGAAAACAACATGGTACATAATGACCTTAAATTTACCTTATTCCTACAAAATAACATCAATAATCATCCAAATTAAAAAATCAGGATGTGATAACAAATTCTAGTATGATACCACAAAAGAATCTATACAAGTTTTAATATCAAGTATGTTGTTGTTCTATATTTTAAAAAAAATATAGTTTATCATGATTTTTCATAAAGTAAAACTATTTTATAAAACAACTTTTAGTTTTCATAAAAACATAACAAATTCAACAATTCTAGGAATAATTAATGTATGAAATAAAATAGGTATAAAACTATAGATACACCATAAGATAAGCATGTGATAAAATAACCATGAAATATACCATCATGTGGTAAACTAATCGTAAATGAAAAATCACACCATATGGAATCTAAAAAAAAGTAATACATAATAGAAATTAAATAATATAATTAGTCTAGTCCTATAATGGTTATGACTAATATAACCTCTAGTGGAATCACACAAACTAAAGTGACATAAAACCTATTATTGCATCACACACACACAGAGTGACAATCCTATTTCCTGATACAACCAATTATACCCAATGTGATATGTTTATCAATATCCATATAAAAACCATTAAAAATTATAATAGAATATTTTAATGTAAAAGTGTTTCCATATACAGACATGAATACCCATTTCAAAACCATAACCACTATTTAAATAAATTAATCAAACACTTAGCATGTGAAAATATATTTGTAAAGAAAACCCCTTTAAAAACATGAATCTCATAAAAAATCCATTCTAATTTAAAATAATTAATTTTCATTGAATAACCCCATGTAATTGAAAATAAAATATATTAATTCAATAATTAAACCCTTTCATTGGGACACTTACCAAAAAAATAGAGGAAGCATAACTGCCTTTTAAAATGGGGATTGGAAACAAGAAGATCAGCCTCTGAAAGAAAAGGCATGAGGGATACTATAAAGGATCAATCGATACCACATCACGATTATTATACCTTGGAAAACACACCATGTACTTTTTCCAAATCAAGATAAATAAAATAAAAAATGGATATAAAGATCACACATACTCAAAAGAATTCAATCCATCACACTAGTGATCAAGCACACAAAGAAAAGGAATTTGAAGGAAGAAGAGACACCCAAAATGCCTGGGATAACACTAGTAATTGATGGGAAGGCCTTATAATAAAATTATGAATATTTACTATATGAAACATAAATAAAAATACAATACATGAGACAATTACATCATAAATCATGGGTTTATGGTGTAAATTCATCAAGTTTCACATATGTTGAAAAAGGTATCACCTGAGGTTAAAAACACACAGATCAATGAATTTACAATTTAAGATAATATATATTTTTATAAATTATGTTTCACCATCATCCATTCCCATGGATGGTGTACAATGAACAATTTACCTTGTCAACCAAGAATTTGTAGTGTAAATTCTTTCTGTAGCTAGTACCCAATAAGAGTCCCATACAGAACGACCCATACTTATTCTAATTTAACCAGGACCCAAGAATCACCCTAAAAATAATTTTACACACTTATAAATAGACTAAATTAATTGAAAAAAACATATATAAATTAAATTTAGGTCATATTCCTTGACAAATTCCCTTCATTCCTGAAAAGGATACAAACAAAACCAAACAAAAATTGAATCCAAAAAAGAGTCAATAAGAATTTAAAAGAAGGTAATAAGAATCTATATATCATATTGTAGCATAATATAATAAATAACACATATGCACATAAATGATTTCACATAGCCTATGGAATAAGTTGATTAATAACACAAACATCCATATGGAAGTTTTATCAACATACTTTATAAAGAAGATAGCAACACAAACCTCCCCATTGGGTTTTTATTAGCCAATGGCATAAGACTGATAGTAAAATGGACCTCCCAAATGAGAGTTTTATCATCCTTAAAATAAAACCACCCATAAATAGTGTTTTCCATTTATTTTTAAAAAACCAAACTAAGGGGACTTTTCCTTTATTTTTAAATCACAATCCCCAGTGTATATTTTTTCTCTCCATTAAAACTAGACCACCCAAATGGGTGTTTTAAACACCTTTAAAAATAAGACTACCCAAAGTATTATTACATTTTATTTCTAAAACAAGACTAATCTGATGAGGGTGTTTTTAATTCCTTTAAAACAAGACCACCCCAAGGAGTGTTTTCATTTCTATAAGAACATTTCAACACAATCGCCGTTCAAAAAAAAATTTCATAGAATATATTTTAATTTTAAAAAAGAATAAATTCTACACCAAAACATTCATTTAAAATTTTAAGAAATAAAAAACTCTTTTCTATAAGTTTTTTCAATGTAAAATTACACATTCATTTCACAAGACCTTATCAAACCTTTCCATTTTCCAAGGAAACCATTTATGTTTGATAAAAACAAACAACATCTGTTTATTTCCATTTTGAAAACATTCATTGAGAAAATAATAATCTATTTCATTAATTACATGCAAAAACCAAAAATCAATATCATTTCATGAGACAAATATTACTATTAATTAGTCTCTTCACAAGGGAAAATATGTTTCTCATTCACTAGTGTTTGTGAGAATTCCATTTCACAAACACCAATTTTAAAAAATACCACTTTGAAAAAATATTAACATATAGTAAAGATTTAATACAATCAATAAAAGAAAAGGCTTTCTATCTAAATTAAGAATTTTTATTAAGTAAATTCCAATTAATATATTTTAATAAATTCTTGGTCAAAACCTGATAGCCAGTGTGACCAACCAACCTATTCATTTGAACAAACATGTGAGTCTAGGGGTTAGTCTTGGAGTCCACCTAACTTTTTATTAGTGAATCCCACATGTTAGTATCATCCTGTAGTTCAACATAAATCTAGTGAAATTGGGAAAATAGAAAAATTTTCTCAAATAAGGAATATTAGATAAATCATGTGGAATACTACATGGTAGTGAAAAAGTGTAGAAAAAAATAAAGAGGAGTTATAAACGTATATCTAGCTCTCCAATTAATTTTATGGTGGATCAAATGACTAAGAAACCAATAATATATTCCATGGAAGAAAGATAAGAGAAGAAGGGAATGAGAAGGCTTATATTGGTAAAACGGGGGGAGGGGAGAAAAATGGGTGAGTATTCTTAAGGGGTAATAAGGGGAAAAAGACTATTTTCCACCATTTTAAAAAAACCGCCCACAAGGTCATCTACTAGATTTTGGGCCTCCACCAGTTAGCTGGTGATCTTAGTAGCCAAAAAAGGCACTAGTTTGTCCACATGCTATCTGGTGAGACTCCAGAAGCATGTTGTGATCCTGAGTCCTACCTCAATCCCATGATTAACTACTATGAATCCTCTGTGAACCCTTCATGATTAATTCCAAGTCTAAAATGACTTATTTAATGTTTTAATACTCTAAAAGTTTTCTCCCTTTCCCCCTGCACTGATTCAAAAATCATGTTCCTCCTAAATATTTCAAATGTTTTTATGGACAAGGGAATAAAAAATTCCCAACCATAACACTTACTTCCTTGATAATCTCTAAGAATCATTTAACTACTTCGCCCAACCTATTATAGTTTTCACAATGATGCTAAAAAACTGTATTCCTTCACTGAATGATCAATACACTCTCTAAGTAAAACTCCTAGAATATGACATAAGTCCTCTTGATCCCAAGAAAAAAATTGTATATATCAATTAAGAAATGGTTTGACACTTCATGACACTTTCCCATATTGATACTCCCATATGTTTTTTATTTGATTGGGAAACCGATTGTAATATACTCCACATGACTTATCCTATAATTTCATATCAAAACCTTGATAATCCCCACCACCTGAGTTTCCTACCAATACAAAATTCCCATGTTTAACAATGCACCTAGTGTGATCTACAACACAATAAACCCAATATCACTTGATAATGATAGTATACCATTTTTATCACCATTGTTTCTATAATTCAAACAAATGACTCATCTACATGATCTAAGAAAAATTTGAACATGTTAGATTCTCTTGGAATATTCATTTAAAAAACACTCAATGTATTCCATAACATCCCCAAGGATATTCCCAAGGTAGTTCCAGACTAACCACATGGTGTCCATAAAAAGAATCTCATCAAATCTCATATATCTAAACTGAGATAATAACTCTTAACTTTTGTTTCCATTATATCGTTAAGTCACAAAATCACAACGATTTTATCATAAGAATAATCCCATGATTATCCAAATCACAGGTTGGGGTTTAGCCATGACCTCCAACACGATTTCATGATTTTGTACTTTCCCACCTATAATATCTCCATTTTCTCATCAGAGAACAAACATGCCACCAAATCGAACCATGATTTGATCACCAAAATTTATCATGAGTCTGAAGCTACCACTTAGACACTATCCTACACTATACTAGAATTAAACACTAGCATTTCCAAATTAATTCAGATTATATAAAACCACACATGCATCGACACCCAATGATATAATAACTTTTTAGAGACTTGTCTATCACATCGAAAAACCTATCTAACATTAGGGTCACACATGAACAAGTGACATAAAACTCCAAAACATAGGAGTATATCTGTCATTTCACTACCAGGTCTGAATCCCAACTTCCCCATCTCATCTCATGTTCACCAACAAACATAATGGTCAGACAATTTCATGTCACTTGCATTTGAGAACAATGTATGAAACACCAATAATCCCCCATCAATGATTCACATGAACATCATCATCAACATTTACAAAAAATCATCTCACATTGAGGAACATCCTCTCACTTGGCCAATGGAACTCTCTCCACCATATGGATTCCCTTTATACTTCTCCAATCAAGTATAACCTTAATAGATTACAACATTAAGGAATGTGTTATACTCCTTCTGAGTGTCACCCAATCATTGAACCAAAACACCATGATCCTTCCACTAACATCACCCATTACAACCAGGACCTCATTAAATTTTAAAAAATACTTGGGTCATTAACCCAAAAGTATCCACCAATTTCGGGTTACCCCACTCTAAGATGAACTTCCAACTAAAACCAGCCATGGTCATATGACTCTCTTACAAGTAGTCATGAACTAAAATCTCATCCTGGAACTACCTCCATTACATCACTTGAGAATATCCAAGACCTAAATGATTTTAAATGGAAATGTACATGAACCATTCCACTAGTCTAAGACCTGTAGAATTAGTATGATCAAAATAAATTCCATTGTAAAAACAGTAGGTACTCACTCCTACACCACTAACTATCATCAAAACCCCAAAGGCCACATGTTCCATTGTGAACAAAGCGAAAAACCTAACTCATCATATCACGAGTCTATTTTAACCACTCTTAGGCTCACAAACCTAATCAAACAATAGACTATGACTCCTTTATGTCTCTTTAAATGACTATTGTAACCCTAGATTTCTCTCTAGAAAAGGACAAGGACCTTTCATGTATCCAGGCTAAGTGAAGAACTGTAATGTCTCGGATTTTTCCGCGTATTATTTTTAAATATTATATGGAATTATTATGAGACCAGACATAAAAAAGGAACATCATTATGAGGCTTAGTGATCCTGGAATGGTGGTTTGAACTTTAAAGTTAAGTGAGTCGGCGCTTGTGCGTGGTTGTGGCAGTTTCCAAATGGATTCCCGGATTAAAAATATGAGGGCATAGTTGCGTCCGGGGCGACGACCTTACCTAATGACGAGCCTAACCTCGACCGGCGCGGTTCAAGGGAAAAAGATAATTTTTGGACATTTTAAGAAAAAATAAAAATAGAATAAATTTCTTAATGTTTATTTTATTTTTATGGAAACATCCGCTGAAGCGTGGCGATGGGGAAATAGTCCCTTTAATAAATTCCTTGTCATAATGAGTCAAAAATGGCAAGGTGGACTCATTAATGCCACAACATTATGAGATGAAAATTTCATTCCCTTTTTATTAGGATAATAGGATTCTACTCGTTGGGGTACGATTTAGAGAAATCTTTGGAGGATCCGCAGAGCGCTGGAGCAAACCCTCAATGATGAACGACAACGGATCGAAGTTGGAGGATATCAACACCGATGATAGCATGCCACCATCGTCAGCGATCGATCCCTGTTGAGGTAGGGGTTTGTTATTTGAATTCTTTCCCCATTTTTGAGTTTAAATGACGAACGCGGATCAACCACGAAAAAGTTGATCCACTGATTCATACATTCTTGAGGGAAGTATTTCTTTGGGATCATTTGGGTAATTGATTCTATGTTGATTTATTTTCATTTATTTCTTCTCTGCTTAAGCCTATTAATGAGATCAGATCAACGTCGTGATGAATGACGGTGGAGGTTCGTTCCTCAAATTTGTTTTATTGTATTTTCTTCCATTTTCATTCGCGCGTTCTTTGCATTCTTTGTGGTTAGATGAATAACGGATCATTGCACATCTGTTCTGCGACGCAACGATCCCAATGTGAAGAATCGAGACCATAGAGACCTTGTGGAGGGGCGACGACGATGGTATATGACGAATTGGGCCAGATTGAGAAGGGTCGTTCTTCGAGCATTCTTTGCGCGGGAAGATAAAAACTTTTTTTGGGACCGATCAGAGGTCCTAAAACACCGGAAAAATCTTCGTAGTGTCAGGGCGACCAAAACCCGAGAGTTTCATGGTGATCGGACAGTGGTATTGACGATCGGTGTAGCATGGGAGGCTCGCTGGCGAAGAGCATCGTTTCTAGAAATTTTACGAATACATAGCGTGTACTTCCGAATAACATGTCGTGTAGTGCTTGCATAGATTCTAGGGTTTTGGGGATCATAGAGGAATCACATGGCATGTGACCCTGGTCACACGGCGTGTTATACTTTCCCTGAAGCTCGACGTGTATCTTGGGAAATACACTGATATGGGATGAACTACATGACTTCAAAACATGACGTGTACAGCATGGAAGAGGTGGCTACACAGGATTTGGCGTGTATCCAGGGGGGAACACTGACACGGGATGGAGTACACGACCGTGTACTCCATCACACGACCAATCGAGGCCAGTAACGCAGGTCACCCCATGTAACGATTACACGTGTTAGAGTACACTGGTTGAAGACCGTGTATGGGCACACGGCTTGGGTACATGGAGCCGATCCCAGGCACTCAGACATGGTGTGTACATAGTACTACATGTCGTGTACTAAGTCTTCTACATGACCAGACTTATGACACGGGCTGTTGTACACGCGCAGTACCCGAGGTCAGACAACATGGCGTGTAACCTTTCTACACGCTGTGTACTTTTTAGAAAATGGAATGGTCTTCTTGTTCACCGTATCTTAGAAATCTTTCATTTGGGTTAGTTCCGCTTATATTTGTTCCCCTAAAGGTCAGACATCGTTTCCTTCTATAGGAGTATGATCCCTTTAGCAAGATTTCTATGATAGAGTCGGTATCCCTCCGAGAGGCCCAGAGCGAGATACTCTATCCATTCATGACCCTAGGTAGAGTCAGGCATCGACGTGACCAAATCTACCAGGCGTTGATCCTCTACCTAGCTTGTGTATCACATAACTGGTGAATTCAAATGAGTTTCGGCATCCTCCATGGACCTGACAGTGATCCTTATCTGTGTATCATGATCTTTCCCACTCAGGAGTGTGCCTCCCGTAATGAGTGATTCTATCTATCGTGATCCTTCCCACTCAAGATTGTGTCTCCCGTAATGAGTGAATCTACCTCTCGTGGCCGTTCCCGATGAAAAGTACTTCTCACACGGACATCATCAGAGCTACCAGACTCGTGGAGTGTGTCTCCCGTAACGAGTGCTACGTGGAATCTTCGAATGGAATCCCTAGACGGGGTATGCAGTTGTGTGACATGCCTTTAGAATATGGGTCTGAGTTTTGAGTATATCTAGTTTGTGTTTCTATATGATCTGTAGAAAGATACTGCACATAGCTGACTGTACCTTTTCTTTACTGCTTTTTGGTTTTTGGGGTCCTCTACTGAGTATTTTTATACTCACCCCTCCACATGATTTGCCCGAACGTCTCATTTCTTGTGCAGACGAGCAACCTTTTGACAGAGTCTAGGGTGGACTAGGACAAGACCAAGATTTCTGAGATCCCTATAGGCCAATGCATTCCTATGGCTATGAGTAGTAGTCCCAGAACCTATTTGTGTTAACAGGTTAGACTTTGCAGTTTTTAGACTCTTGTTTTGGTGGGCTTGTATTTTTGGCCCATTTTACTTCCATCACTTTACATTCCGTTGCACTCTGGTGGTTGGTTTTAGTAGTATGCATGCATTTTTGTTCCTGAGTGGTTTTTATATTTCAACATTATGGGCTTGGAGATGTGTGCATATTAAAAGGTACTTAGGAAATGCCTCACATGTCAGTAATATTCCCACTCGGTTCTAGTCACCAGCCCCTGGCCTATTGGAGTTGGGCTTGGGGAGTCACGACGTGGGCTCCACTAGGACGGGCCGTGACAGAGTGGTATCAGTGGTGGTTGGTTCTACCTTAGGACCAAGAGTCTTTGATATTGGTTGGGGGAAAAATGTTCTTTGTTTCGAGCTTGGATTTCAAGCCGGAGACTCCAGTATTGGTGCAGCAGCTGACGTATCCATACACCAAGGCTCTGATAACCTACTTTTAAACTCGGTACACAAAAACACTGGTTGTAGGGAAATAAAAGAATGGTACATGTATCATCTAGGATTGGGTCGTGTTTTCCATATCCTTTGTGTTATCTATCCAGATATACTCATTAACCATGGTACATCTTGTTTCCTTACAGGATACCTCCATAATGCATACCTGCTAGGATTCAGCAGCACGATCACAAGGATGAACCCCTCAGTGATGATGTTTCAATACAGGGAGGAGTTCCCCAAGCGTTGCCACCAGGTGGTGCACCTGTGATTCCACCACCAGGGGAGAAGCCAGTGGTACTTGCAGTACCGATCGGCGAGAAACGTAGGCTTAGCGTGCTCCATGAGTTTCTGAGACAAATACCCCTCAGGTTCCGAGGCGATATTGACCCTCAGGCGGCTGAGGACTGGATTGAGGTGGTTACTAGAGTTTTCTGGCTAGAGAGGACAACAACGGACCATATGGTGATCCTAGAAGTGATCCTTCTCTAGTTTTCGGATGGTCGATGGTGGAGTCTAACCACACAGATTCATGACTAGGTGACTCATTCGTGGATGGAGTTTGAGCGGCTCTTCAGGGAGGAGTTCTCTCCGATTACACTGAGAGATGTGTGCATCCAGGAGATTCTTCAGCTCCAGCAGGGTAGTATGACAGTAGATTAATATTCCTCGAGGTTCACAACCTCGCCTGATACTCAATGGATATGGTCAAGGATCAGTACTTCAGAGCTCAGACCTTCAAGCGAGGTCTACAATGAGACATCCGAGCTAGTGTTGTGCTTCTATACATTTCGACTTATGCTGGATTGCTCGAGTAGGATTCGGTGATCGAGAGATTCTTGGAGGAGTAAAGACAGCTGATGAAAATTAGCAGCAAACAGACGGGTGTGGAGACCTCAGCAGTAGGGATCCGGCGTCAGATGCAGGGATCAGGATGTGAGAGACTTTGGAGGAGGACCCAGGACAGGGGCTCGACAGTCCAAGGCTCTCAGGATAGATCCTTTCAGCCTAGGGAGAAGCAATTCTACACATGCGATAGTAGGGAACATCTAGCTAGAGATTGCTCGACCCATCGAGCTATTGAAAGGGAAGCAGTGGATGTACCACCGAAGCAGAGGTAGAGAGTGGTGCAGACAGACCTGCTAGGATGTGGATGTGGCAAAGGAGCAGGGAGAGCTGCAAGTGGTGGAAGACACTTTGACTTACTTCCACCACCATCCCCAGGAGGTCCGCACCAGGCTCAGGGAGATGGGGGTCAGGGATGGGGACAACTGCATGCGGTCGAGGAATACGACCCAGGGGCTCCAGGGATGATTTTAGGTACTATCTGTGTCTTTTCTACCTTACCTTACATACTTGTAGACATAAGTGCAGTCATTCCTTCATATCCACATGTCTTGTATGAAACCTAGAGATTCTGGTAGAACCGTTGACTCGATCCTTATGCTTAGAGACACCTACGAGGGGAGACTCGATGTTCACACACCTTTAAAGATAGTGTGATCTTACCCTTGGAGGTGAGATTTTCAGTTAGAACCATTTGGTGGTAGCGTCGAGGCCTTACGATTTCATTCTTGGTATGGATTGGTTATCTTCAGTCCATGCCCATATTGACTGTTTTAGGCGAAGAATGTGTTGTGTCCGCCATGATGGAATGGGGTTATCCTTTGTCCGACAAAGGGAGACCCAAGCAGCGCAGAATGAACTCATTCGTAGGAGGGTGCATCCAATAGACCATGAGTTGGCTAGCATTTCACTCAGAGTAGTGGATGTTGTGAGCTCCCAGTTCCCAGCAGTGGTGGTGGAGTATGAGGACGTATTTCCCGAAGATGTTCTTGGATTACTTCCCCACCTGGAAATCGACTTCTGCATCGACTTAAACCCTGGGAAAACACCAATTTCCTCACTAGTATATCGGATGGCTACTGGAGAGCTTCGGGAGATAAGGGTGTAGTAGGTGGATTTGCAGAGAAAGGGTGTCGTGAGACCCAGCGTTACACCCTGGGCAGCCCCAATATTGTTTTCCAAGATAGAAGATGGGAGTATAAGGTTGTGCATGGATTACTGGCACCTGAACCAGGTGACGATGAAGAACAAGTATCCACTAACAAGGATCGATGACCTCTTTGATCAGCTGAGAGGGGCACAGTGGTTCTTTAAGGTTGACCTTCAATCAGGTTATCACCAGTTATGAGTACGAGATGAGGATATACCGAAGAAAACCTTCAGATGTATCTACGATAACTATAATTACTTGGTGATGCCTTTCAGTGTGACGAATTCCCCCACAGTGTTCATGGGACTGATGAACCAGATCTTCCAACCGTACTTGGACCGGTTCATAGTGGTCTTAATCGACGACATCCTTGTGTACTCGGTGTCAGAAGGGGAGAATGCGAGACACCTGCGGATGGTTCTAGACTCACTTCGGGATCACCAACTTTATGGGAAGCTCTCGAAGTTCCATTTCTAGATTCAGGAAGTCCACTTTTTGGGACATGTCATCTCAGCAGATGGAGTAGCTTTAGACCCTGCCAAGGTGGAGGCTGTGTTAGCATGGGATCCACCTCAGAGTGTGACAGAGGTGTGAAGCTTCTTTGGGTTGGTAGTGTATCACCGAAGATTCATTCCTGATTTCTCCTATATATCAACACCGATGACCGCCTTGACCAGGAAGGGGAAAACCTTCGTGTGGAAGGAGAAGTGCCAGCAGGCTTTCGAGCAGTTGAGATAGAGTTTGACGACTACCCCAGTCTTGAGGTTGCTGAAGGAGGGTGTCAAGTCATTGTTTTCTGTGACGCATCAGGGACCGGGCTTGGTTGGGTCATGATGCAGAGGCAGGAAGTGATTACTTATGGGTCGATCCATCTTAGGCCACACGACCAGAACTATGAGACCCATGATCTCGAGGTGGCAACGGTAGTCTTCGCATTGATGATGTGGCAACACTACATCATGGGCGGGTGGTTTATTGTCTACTCTGACCACAAGATCCTCAAGTACATCTTCTCACATATGGATCTAAATATGAGGTAGAGGCGTTGGATAGAGTTCTTCTGGGATTATGATTTTGATTTCATCTATACTCCTGGAAAGGGGAACAAGGTGGTGGAAGCTCTTAACAGAAGGTCGAGCTCACCGATGTTGAGTGAGGCGACACAACAGTTAGACGCGTTTCAGTTATCCTTCATGGATGGAGAGGATACAACTTATCTACAGTAGATGGTTGTCGCCACTCCACTCTTACAGAAAGTTAGGGAGGCACAATTTGGGGATGTCGACTGTGTGGCTTTACGTGCTTAGTTATCCACAGGACATGCTTCTGATGGATATTCACAAGGTGGGGAGGGCATACCTCTTATCAGAGGAAGCACTATTGTACCGGTGTCGTTGAAGGAGGAGGTCCTGAGGGAGTTTCATAGATCCCCATTGGAGGTACATCCTGGAGTGGAAAAGATGTACCAGGATCTTCGACGACTGTTTTGGTGGTCAGGCATGAAGAAGGAAATAGCAGAGTTCATTTCTCGATGACTTACATGCCAGCAGGTGAAGGCTGAGCACCAAGTTCCAATAGGATTAGCTCACCCCTGGATGTTCTATAGTGGAAGTGGGATGGAATATCGATGGAATTCGTGACAGGCTTACCACGAATGTCCAAGGGGAATGATTCCATCTGGGTGATCATTGAATGAATCACCAAGTCGGCCCACTTCCTAGCTATTAGTGAGCAGAGCTTCCTAAAGATCTTGGGATGCCTCTACATGCAGGAGATAGTTCAACTTCATAGAGTCACTTATATGATAGTATCAAACCGAGACACCTGCTTTACATCCCGGTTATGGAAGGGATTACAGGATGCTTTTGGGACTCAGCTACGCTTGAGCATAGCATTTCATCCCCAGAAAGGTGGTTAGACAGAGAATACTATTCAGGTTCTGGAGGATATATTTCAGGCCTGTATCTTGGACTTTGGTCATAGTTGGGAGGACCACCTACCACTGGTGGAGTTCAAGTACAACAATAGCTACCACTCCACCATTGGTATGGAACCATTCGGGGCCTTTTATAGAAGACCTTACCTGTCACTGCTTTGCTGAACTGACCCTGGAGAGTCAGCACTCATGGGTCCAGAGTTGGTGCGTGCTACCACCGATAAGGTGTAAATCATCCAAGAGAGGATGATGACTGTACAAATCCAAAATAAGTCATATGCTAACAGACAACAGATACCCATGGAGTTCAAAGAGGGAGACCACTTCTTTCTTCGAGTATCACCTCAACGAGGGTTACAAAGATTTGGATGGGTTGACAAGCTATCTCTGAGGTTCATCAGACCATTCCAGATACTGTGCAGAGTTGGAGAAGTGGCGTACTACCTATCTCTACCGCCACAGCTGCATTAGGTACATGATGTCTTGCACGTGTCGCAGCTGAGGAGGTACGTGCATGGCCCATTGCACGTCATCGACTGGGGCGAGCTGGACATCGAGGATGGAGTGACCTTTGCTGAGTACCCGGTGGAGATCGGGGATCAGAAGGAGAGAATACTTCATGGGTGATCGATTCCCTTGGTGCGTGTCCAGTGGTAGCATGGGAATCTTCAGGAGAGCACGTGGGAGCGGGAGGACCAGATCCGTGCCCAGTACCCACATCTTTTTGAGTAGCCTTTGTTTTGGCTTTTCGAGGATGTAAATCCCCAAGGTGGGGTGAATGTAATGTCTTGTATTTTTCCATTTATTATTTGTAAATATTATATGGAATTATTATGAGACCGAGCATGAAAAAGACACATCATTCCGAGGCCTAGTGAGCCTGGAATGGTGGTTTTAACTTTTTAAGTTAAGTTAGTCGACGCTTGTGCGCGGTGGTGGCAGTTTCCAAACGGACGCCCGGATTAAAAACATGAGGGAAACATTACATATGGGGCAACGAATTTACCTAAGGATGGGCCTAAACTCAACCAGCGTGGGTCGAGGGAAAAAGTTAATTTTTGGAAATTTTATGAAAAAATAAAAATAGAATAAATTTCTAAATGTTTATTTTATTTTTATGGAAACATCCGCTGCAGCGTGGAGATGGGGAAACAATTCCTTTAAAAAATTCCATGTCATAATGGCTCAAAAATGTAAAGGTAGACTCATTAATGCTACAACATTATGAGATGAAAATTTCATTCCCTTTTTATTTGGATAATGGGTATCTACTCATTGGTGAACGATTGAGAGAAATATCTAGAGGATCTGCAGAGCGCTGGAGGAAACCCTCAATGATGAACGACAACAGATCGACATTGAGAACCGCTGCACCAATGATGTTGGAGGATCTTGAAGATGACTTTAGTGTGACACCTTCTTCAGCGATCGATCCTCATTGAGGTAGGGGTTTGTTATTTTAATTCTTTTCCCATTATGGAGTTTAAACGGTGAACATGGATCAACCAAGAACAAGTTGATATGTGGATTCATACGTTCTTTTGGGAAGGATTTATTTGGGATAATTTGGGGAATTGATTCCATGTTGATTTATTTTTATTTATTTCTGCTCCATTTAAGCCTATTAATGGGAGAAAATCAACATCGTGACTAATGACGATAGAGGTTTGTTCCTCAAATTTGTTTTATCATATTTTATTCCCTTTTCTTTTTCACATTCTTCAAGTTCTTTGTGGGGCGATGAACAATATATTGTTTCATGTCTCTTCTGCGATGGAACGATCCCAAAGTGAATAATTGACACCACACTGATCTTGTGGAGGTGTGAAGACGATGTCAGATGATGAATCAAGCCGGATTGGGAATGGTATTTCTTCGAGTGTTCTTCGAGAGGGAAGATCAAAACTTGTTTTCAGGACCGATAGGAGGTCCAAAAACACCGGAAGAAGCTTCGTAGTGTCGGGGCGACCAAACCACAAGAGTTTCATGGCGATCGGATGGTGGGATTGATGATTGGGGTAGCACGGGATGCGCGGCGATGAAGAGCGTCGTTTCTAGAAATTTCTAGAATACACGACGTGTACTTCCGAAGAACACGCCGTGTAGTGCTTGCACAGAGTCTAGGGTTTTGGGGGTCAGAGAAGAATCACACGGAGTGTTACCCTAGTCACACGGTGTGTTAGACTTTCCCCAAAGCTCGGCGTGTATCTTGGAAAATACACAGACACAGGATGAACTACACATCTTCAGAACACGGGGTGTACAACATGGCAGAGGTGGCTACGTGGGACTCGGTGTGTATCCAGGTGGGGTACACAGACACAGGATGGAGTACACGATTGTGTACTCTATCACACGACCAAGCAAGGCCAGTAACGCGGGTCAGCACGTGTACCGATTACATGGGTTAGAGTACACAGGTTGAAGACCGTGTACGGGCACATGGCCAGCGTACACGGAGCCGATCCCAGGCACTCAGACAAGGCGTGTACATAGTACTACATGACATGAACTAACTCTTCAACATGACCAGCCTTACAACACATGCCGTTGTACATGTGCAGTACCTAGGGTCAGACAACACGACATGTAACCTTTCTACATGACGTGTAATTTTTTTAAAAAAGGCATGGTATTTTTTATCACCGTATCTTGGACATATTTCATTTTGGTTAGTGCCCCTTCTCCTTGTTCCCCTGAAGGTGAGGCATCATTTCCTTCTACAGAAGTATGATCCGTTCAACAAGACTTTATGTGATAGAGTCGACATCCCTCTGAGAGGCCGATAGCGAGATCCTCTATCCATTCCTGACCCTAGGTAGAGTCAGGCATCGACGTGACCAAATCTACTGGGTGTTGATCCTCTACCTAGCTGGTGTATCACCTAGCTGGTGAACCCGAATGAGTCGCGGTATCCACCATGGCCCTGGTAGTGATCGTCATCGGTGTATCGTGATCTTTCCCACTCATGAGTGTGTCTCCCGTAATGAGTGCTTCTATCTATCGTGATCCTTCCCACTCAGGAGTGTGTCTCCCATAATGAGTGAATATAACTCTCGTGGCGGTTCCTGAAGAATAGTACTTCTTGGACGGACGTCATCAGAGCTACCAGACTCGTGGAGTGTGTCTCCCAAAATGAGTGCTTCGTGGAATCTTCGAATGGAATCCCTAGACGGTGTATGTGGTTGTGTGACTTTCCTCTAGACTATGGGTATGAGTTTTGAGTATATATGGTTTGTGTTGCTATATGCTCTGTAGAAATATACAGCACATAGCTGACTGTACCTTTGCTTTATTACTTTGTGGTTTTTGGGGTCCTCTACTGAGTATTGTTATACTCATCCCTGCACTGGCTTTGCCCGCATGTCTCGTGTCTTGTGCAGATGAGTAGCCTTTTGACAGAGTCTAGGGTGGACCAAGATTAGACCAAGATTTCTGAGTTCCCTACAGGATGAGGCACTCCTACGGCTATGAGAAGTAGTCCCAGCACCTCTTTGTGTTCACATGTTGGAATTTTCAGTTTTTAGACTCTTGTTTTGGTGGAATTGTATTTTTGGCCCAGTTTACTTCCATCACTTTACTTTCCCTTGCACTGTGGTGGTTCGGTTTAGTAGTATGCATGTATTTTTGTTCCTTAATGGTTTTTTAATTTTCAGCATTGTGGGCATGGAGATGTGTGCGTGTGTATAGGTACTTAGGAAATTCCTCCCATGTTAGCAATATGCCTACTTGGTGCTAGTCACCAACACCTGGCCTATTGGAGGTAGGCTTGGGGAGTCGCGACATGGGCCCCACTAGGACGGTTCATGACAAGAACTGCCCATTATCCTGGGGTCATTTCAAGAAACCCCAAAGAACTTGACTACGCTATTACCACGTACCAAAAACATCCCTAACTAATATGGTTAGGAATATAAATGACACTTCCCTTCTAAACTAGCCTAAAGACAAGACACCAACTCTCTAGGTTCTTAACCATAATTACATTAAAACTCTGTAGCATCGAACATGCACCAATCATATAATACAAATCACCTATCCATGCATCTAGAGTTCAAGGAAATCCAAAAAACTAAGACAAACCCTCTGAAAAATTCCTTTATGAATCACAATTCACCGACCTACTAACCCTTATTCACATATATGGGTCACTAGGAGGACCTTCCTAACACAATGATAATAACTCATATAGTTGTTGTCTCATTGGTATAACCCCACTACACTCATTTCACAACACATGACACATATAATTCAAAAAACACACACCTCTGTGGTCCTCAATCCCATAAGGACATCACGTATGAAAGAAATATCTTAGAAGGTTCTAACAACTAGAACAAACCATAGTATACTAGACCCTCGATCAGTAAAAAGGTATTAAGGTCTTTAAATTTTAGTCTCTATATTTAATCACTACCATTTTTACCAACGTAAAAAAAATACATACCCAAGGTATACCACCAATGAAGGGTCTACCTCAACACATACCATGGAAAACCCATAACTTGGGTGCTCTTAGTAACCCTCAACATCCCATAAACAGGTGTATGACATCTATACAAGAGTTCCAAAAAACATAATCACAGGGGTTCTTATACTCATTTTATTTTTCATGGTGTTTGTCATTATCACAAAACCATAAAAAATAAATTCTTAACTAGATTGAAATTCCATTGTTTTAAAAAATACACATTTTAAATCATTCTAATTTCAAGTGGTTTTAAAACCCAAACATTATAAAAATCACATTTTAAAATTTAACATATTATAATTCCCACATTTAAAATTCTCAAATCTCATAGGAATCACATTTTAAAACCTTTCATAAGTTACAAAGTTTTTCAACTCTCTAGGTATTAGTTAAATAGAATTACAGTCACAAGATATGAAGTAAAACAAATTATATGTTTTTTATTGGATCTCTATCTAACCAAGTCCTTAATTCAAAAAACCATTTATATTTGGCTTTACATTGAGGGATCATATAGGGAATTAGAGATATAATTTTCCACCATATCTCTGTGTGGGAAAATACTATATATGACATTTATGAAATATTAAATGACCAACCCCCTTTTATCAATAGGTATTTATAACTAATGGAATATATAATTAAGAAAGGTCCAATCATGGTATAATATAAACTATATGAAATATGAAATCGACATTTGAATATCAGCTCCCTAGCATGGTACATTCCTCCTGAATCCCTACACGTCTGAAATGATTCAAGAACACACCCTACATTTCCATAATAGGTCAATAGTAAAAATCCCATAAAATAGTGACATCATAGACCACATATCTCACTCCAGGTGAAAATAAAATACAATTATAATAAGCGAAATCCATGAACAAAAAGTCCCATCCCTAGAAACTTGGGATTTTCCCAATGCATGGGTTGATCACTATCATGAACTGTCACATCAGGTCCCACATGACTAGTGGTAAGAAGATAATGAAACCCTAAGACCACCTTCAACACGGTATGGGCTGGTGACTAAACTATGTAGGAGTAAAACACATATGGGAGGCCTTATCCTAAACTACTTGTACAAATGCACACATATCCATACACTAGTATAATATGAAAAGATAAAAATTGATACTATGAATTCATGTATAAAATCTATCCAACATTATAATAGAACAATTATTTCAAATAATTTATAAAGGAAAAAATACCAGCCCACAAAAAAAAAGAACCCAACCTACTAACAATAATGGATAAGCTACCAAAAAGAAAATATTGAATCCATATAAGGTATGTTTAGCACAAATAAGATCCAACTAATTGCAATCCACCTAGTAATATGTCAAAATCCTATCTTCTTCATGAGATATGACATGTGTGGAAAAACCCAATATAAGGTATAATATAAACATACCCAGAGGAAACCCATAAATAACCAAACATAAAACATCCAAATAGTAGGTAATCTCATTATCAGTAGGATATGTCAATTAGAATATGATACATAATAGTAATATCAACCCTAATATACTCAAGAGAGACCCTAAGTATAAAATTAAGGCTACAATCTATTGTCATCATATAATTTTTATTGAGGCTCTAAGGTAACGCTTGATTGAGAGAACTCACTTCACAAGTATAATAACACTGATAGAGATTATACAAGAGGTCCTGGCCATATGGATTTTACATGAACATTTCACATGATTGATCTTGAAAGATATCAATACATAGATAAGGGATATCACTTAGGGGCCTATTGGGAATTCCCCACCCTAATTGGAATAACCCTATAGGAAGGGGATTGAATTCCACAGTACATTGGTCACGTGATTCTTGACCCTACCTATGGAAGAATAAATTATAGATTACCACACCCTTGGCCAAATGAAGGGATTCATGACTCTAACTGAGAATAATCCTATAGAGGGGATCACATCCTATACTCAGGACATAATGTATTAGTGTATCTTAATAGAGATGGACCAAGGGAACACACCCTATAGTTACAGGTCAACATTAAAAAAGAAAAAGGCCTCAACATTCCCTAGAAAACATACATGGAATTTATAGGGTATATACGACATTTATTGGCTACCATGAGTTTTCCCATGTACTATGGACAATGGTCATCTTCTTTAGCACGTCCCTTTGCACTTGGGTTGTGTTCATGTAATCAGGACTTTTTTGGGTGCCCTAGCCATGTTTATGTACTCTAGAAATGTCCATGCTTGTGAACCTTGGTTGTTCTTGTGTACATTGGCCACACCCATGTACTTGGTCCTGCACATTCTCATGTACCCCTAGGGTACACATCGAGTATCCAAAACTGTGTCACATAACATGTGGTAAGTCCACACATTGTTTGATATTTAATTTTTTTAAAACCCTAGCTTCCATAGCTAGGGGACTACATCATGTGTGTTCTTTAGACTACATACTGTGTATATGAGTGTTTTCTATAATCATAGAACATTAATACCTATTTCCCATATACTACCATTTCATACACTCTAACTATTAAAGTCACCTTAGAACCCATATATTGGTTAACCAAACTCTGATAATAAATGGTAAACATTTTTTTACTGACCCTACACTAGGGAATTTCATCCCATTACACCATGTAGATATCTCAATACCCAACCATGTATGTTGAACACCAATATGATCCCAATCGATTTCCAATATCTCATCACATGACATAAGAAATCAATTATTCTATCATTCCTGAACCAAAACCCACGGTAATGATATGTTATCCCAAAGAAATATTTTTCAATGATCATTCACCATTTATTTGTTGAAATATCGGCTGAAGGAAACACCAATGATGAAGCTGTGAATAATTATGGGTGAAATGCACTAAAAAAATATGACGAATGAACGTTGGAATTTTTTTGAGTTGGTGTCAATATATTTTCATTGAGTATAAAAATGATTATGAAGAGTATAAAAATATCATCAATTCTTAATTCAACGAAGACAAAATCTACACCGATAATCAATGAATGACCTACGAATCAATTTGTTAAAAGGTTTGATTAACATTCGATATGGTATACAAAAGAGTGAATACACCAACATTAAAAATACCTTAACATTGGTTGGATATATCACCGATGATGAATGTTTCACCATTGTTGTTGTTAGAGATATCCATGAACTCCATTGGTTAAGATAAACTCTTTAGTAAAAAAATTTGATCCATGATTCAATTGACATCCACCAAATCTCCCATCCATTCTATCTCCAAATACATAAGGTTATGTAGCTAAACATAGGATTTTAACATAACTGGGTTTAAATAGAGGGGATCTAGGATGTGTAAATTAAATAAATAGTAAATAATTAAGTAAATTAATTTATTTATAAATATTCCCCTGACCACTTTTAAACCAAACACTTGATACACACATAGGTCATCTCGTGCCTAGGGTAAAACCCAAAATCCAGATTTAATGGCCATCTAAGATTTCCCATGTTGAATACCATTGGATAGATATTACATTATTTAAGGTAAACCATGTGTGCATGATATAATATGTTCAATATATTTAATATATAGACACCAAGGATCTCTAGGACCCTAAATCTATCTCTAAATCTATGCTTAACTAAACAAATATTCCTTGAATTATTACAAAGTGCTACATGACAAAAAAAGTCATCTCATTCTCCCCACCATCAAGGATATTCATATCAAGAAGAGAAAACATACTCATAAAGAAGGGTACTTGTTTCCGACGCTTTCGTCAGGACGTGGACGTCCGTCTGTTCAAGGACGAAGACACTAATTGTTTCCCCACATTACCACTTTCCAAAGGTGGGTAACATCCATTCCTTGTTCAAGTATATTTGCACCTTGATCGAAATGGGATGATGGGATGTCAGTTCTTCCTTCCGTGGATTCCTCCTCAAAGATCGTCACCTAGTCCAGATCTCCCATAATGATTAAGTCGTAGTTCGTGAATCTCATTCCTGGTGCCATATCTTTGTGTACACTGGTTAATTACACTACTTCCATCAGGACATTCCTTGGGGACTTGGCATGGTAGAAAACTTCAGTCAAAGATCACAAAATTAGGCATATCAGGGCATCTCTGGATGTGTGGACATTGGGGAACCGGTATTATTACTAATAAGAGGGCATCTCAACGGGGAAGAACCTGAGGAATCCCATGTCAGTTCAGTGGTATCTTATGCTGGGGGCATGTCTCTGAGGTTTTCCTTAGCTTACCATGTTTAACATAGGGTATTCCGTGAGTTAACTTTTTGTGGAGACGGTTATGCCAAAGGCGTGTCTTCCAAGGTTTTCTTCAGCCATCTCATGTTTAACATGTGGTAGGCCGTGAGTTAACGTCACATGGAGATAGAATGAGGGTGATTAGAACATCCCATAGAGACAGATCAGATTGGTACATCTCTAGAAGGGAACTTCATGAGTGTTTACAAGGTAGATGGATCAGAACACTCAATAAGAGTAGACCTAGGATAGTGTGTCCCATAAAGGGAAGATGTTAGACCATGAAGGATGACCTGAAAACCACTAAGGGAGGATCAGGGAGTGTGCACCGTAGAATGGGGGGGGGGCACCAAGGTTTAAAATTGGCTGAGATTGAACCCCATGGAGGTTTCCTATGTACCATGTGTAGACGACGGGGATCAAAAACCACATAGTTTGAAGGGGAGATGAATCAGGGTGTACACAAAGGACAACAACCTAGAGACATGCTGGGTCTTATGCGTGGATTGTAGCCCGATTACTACTAGGAGGAGTGAGGAGGTGGATGACATGATCCCACCTGGATGTGGTGGCCTGGGTAAGAATCAAGATGGATGATTGAGAGTTGAATTAAGTGGAGGTAGAATGAGATGCAACCGACGTGAGTACGATGATGATGTTTGGATTGAGACTTGAAGAGACTTCCTACATATCCTTGTGGTAGGGAATCAATGTCTATGTAGTTTTGTGGGATGATGGGATACCTGAGGAGGAGACCCGTGAGAATGGGCACATGGATGTGATCTAGAGGAAATAGAACCTATAGGTTGGGGAATGATATTCTTGTAACACATGGGATCAAGGGATAGATCCGGATGAGACATCGGTAATGGGATTGAACCTCATGGAGGCTTCCTACGTATCCCCATGGTAGGGAATCAAAGTCCTTGTAGTTCATCTGATGAAAAATTACAGTCGATTGGGGACTTCAACAACTTACAACCAAATGAGGTTGAAAATATATTAATATTTAATGGGGTTGAAAATGGCTTAATACTGGAGGGGAATGACAACAAATTACTGTAGGACAGTGGATTGACAATATCTTACCACTTGATAGGGGAAAATTTAGTGTCATGTGGGACAAAATGGGTGTACAATTTAACATTATGAAGGATGGGGGTGAGCCGACGTGAAGTGGTCGGGACTAATGGGTGTTGGGATTGAACCTCATGGATGCTTCCTAAGTACCTTGCCTTAACAAGGATCAAATTCCGTGTAGTTTGAGATGGTGGGAACTGATGTGAAGATGGTCGGGACCAATGGGTGGTGGGCTTGAACCTCAGGGAGGCTTCCTACGTACCTTGCCTTGGAAAGGATCAACGACCTCATAGTTCAGGTTGGGATTGGTGAATTGACGTGAAGATGGTCAGGACCAATTGGTGTTGGGCTTGAACTTTAGGGAGGCTTCCTATGTACCTTACCTTGGCAGGGATCAAAGGCCTCATAGTTTGGAAAGGGTTTGGGGAACCGATGTGATGGTGGTTGAGACCAATGTTTGGCTGGCTTGAACCGCAGGGAGGTTTCCTACGTACCTTACCTTGGAATGGATCAAAGTCCATGTAGTCCAGGAGGGTTGTGGATCAACATGAAATTTTCGGAACCAATGGATTGTGGGCTTGAACCTCAGGGAGGCTTCCTACGTACCATGCCTTGGCTAGGATCAAAGACCTCGTAGTTTAGGTTGGGTTTGGTGAACCGATGTGGATATGGTCGAGAGCAATGGGTGTTGGGCTAGAACCTCAAGGAGGCTTCTGACGTACCTTACCTTGGCAGGAATCAAAGTCCTCATAGTTCAAAAAGGGTTTGGGGAATCAACGTGAAGGTGGTTGAGACTAATGGTTGGTGGGACTGAACCTTAGAGAGGTTTCCTATGTACCTTACCTTTTCAATGATCAAAGTCCACGTAGTTCCAGAGGGTGGTGGAATTAAGTGAAATGGTTGGAACCAATGGATGGTGGGCTTGAACCTCAGTGAGGCTTCCTATATAGCTCGCCTTGACAAGGATCAAAGTCCGCATAGTTCAAGAGGAGTGGGAACCGACGTGAAGGGGGGTCGGAACAAATGGATGGTGGGATTGAACCTTAGAGAGGCTTTCTACGTACCTAGCATTGGAAAGGATCAAAGTCTCAGTAGTTTGGGATAGTGTTTGGGGATTACACTCTAGGCTTCCTAGAGAGGATTTCATGGTCAATGCTTACTCTAAGCCCACATGAGTCATGCTCGGTGTGAGAAACAAGAGGCAGCAAGGACCTAAAGATCACAACGCAAAGGTGCGTCCATGAAGGGTTGTGAAGGGGGATTATATAAGAAATCTTCCCAGGTGAATCTATGGTGAGACAATGGTGAATGGGGCTTAATCAAGGAAGCTGCTTGGGTCCCGTTATGGTGCATCAACGGTGAATCGGGCTTACACAAGGAAGCTGCCTGTGTGCCACTATGGAGTGATAATGGTGAATTGGGATTATGCATGGAAGTAGCCTGTGTGCTGCTATAGAGCATCAATTGTGCATGGGGATTATGCAAGGAAGTTTCCCCAGTGCCGTTATGGTGCGACAATGATGAATGGGGATTATGCAAGGAAGATGTCCAGGTGCCACTATGGAGTGACAATAGTGAATGGGGCTTACACAAGGAAGCTGCCCGGGTGCCGCTATGGAGCGACAATGATGAATGGGGCTTTTTCAAGGAAGCTGCCCGGGTGCCACTATGGAGCGACTATAATGAAAGGGGATTACGCTAGGAAGCTGCCCGAGTGTCTCTATAGACTAGCAATGGTGCGTGGGGCTTACACAAGGAAGATGCCCGTACTATCTTCCTCATGTATGGTCATGAGGGTATCCCAACCCACTGGTGGGTTGAAGCCTTCACTTATGCGCTAGTGCACAAAAGGGATAATGCTGAGGGTGTTGGAATCAGTCCGAAAACGGGAGATAAGAAGTTTGAATCACATGCCTGACATTTGGAATGTGATGAGGGTGGAGTGATGATGGAGGATAAATGTTGACCATGTTTGAAATACAACATCCATATCACGTTTTCCTGAATTAGGGATAATCAAATGAGGGTTGAATGATGACCGTGTTAGAAACATAAGACCTGAATTGAAGTGTTATCCAAAGTCTTATGGGGCTTTGGCACAAGACGATGGGTGAGCCAATACGGCATGGGACCAGGAAATTAGGGGGTCCCTTCAGACATGGAATAGGATGAAGATTCAAATGAAGGACACACAAAGCGTGAGGTGGAGTGATGGAATGTTTGATCAGATTCCAATGCTCTTGAAATTTTTCCACTACAATCATGGCATGAGGAATCTTATGATTGTCACATAAGGAATATCTTATTTGGAACAACAAGCATCCTATTATTTAATGATAAGGAATTCTACAGTTTATTGTCATGTAGAGAGGACTGTTGGCATCTTATGCTTGGAGCATAAGGCATCTACTGTTTAGAGAAAGTGGCATCCTATGTTTGTGGTATAGGTTGTACTATAGTTTATAGTCATGTATAGAGGACTATTGAAATCTTATGTTAGGCACATAAGGAATCTCTTATTTGGAGCAAGAGGCATCCTATTATTAAATGATAGGAATGCTACTATTTAAAGTCTTGTAGATAGGAATATTGGAATCTTATTCATGGAGCATAAGGCATATATCGTTTAGAGAAAGAGGCATCCTATGTTTGGAACATTGGGTGCACTATAGTTTATAGTCATGTAGACATGACTATTGGCAACTTATGCTTGGAGCATAAGGAATCTCTCATTTATAGCAAGAGGCATCCTATGTTTTGAACATAGGGTTCACTAAAGTTTATAGTCATGTAGATAGGACTGTTAGGCATAAGGAACCTAGAAATGGTTGGTGTTGGGACTTATGCACGAGCGACCCTTTCTGGTTCTACCTAGAATAGGAGTTAGGTGATGGGGTTTAGATGAGTTGCTTGAGGTATGGCTCAAATCAAGGTACTCGTGGGGGGGGGATTAATGAAGAGAATCTCAACTCACGACATAGGAAACAGACCAAGAGGAATATTCTGACTCAAGGTGTTTCATGGTGTGCAGAAGAGTATCTCATATCATGGTATCCCATAGGTGGAAGGCGGCTTCACGTAAGGGCGCAATTAAAAGTGATGACCCACCGACCCGTAAACTTCATGGTGTGAATCTCCATTTTTCCTGGGGGTCAGTGACGGTAGCGGAGGTACCCGCTCAAAGGGCCAGTACTGCAGGCTGACACTGAACACAAGTGGGGGTGTGGGGGAAGAACCCCTATGGTATGGATCAACAGGCACATGGATGGTATAGGTGCGTGGAATATTCAACACCTTGGTACTATTGCACACAAGATGGACTACGCACAGGATGGGCTGCGTGCAAGATTGGACTGGGTGGTATAGGTGCGTGGAAGATTCAACGCCTTGGTAATATTGTGCACATGATTGAACACTTGCACGCAAGATTGGAAGTTTTTCATGCAAGATTGGATGTTTTTCGTGCAAGAATGGAATATTGCGCGCACCTGACTTAGGCATAAAAAATATCAGGTGAGGATCAAACCACTGTGGGACCATGTGAAAGCAGACCCACATGCGATCTATCACGCAAGATCTCACATAGAGGATTCCATTCTTCTACACAGGTGTGAAAGAGGCAGTCTTACTCGTAGAAGAGTGGTGGATGACCTCCCGAGTCCTCCTCGAGGGGTGCGGCTGCACTTGTATTTATTGGCGAACTTGGGAGCAGTTGCATGGAAGATTTCGGCATGGACAAGATCTTACACACACCCTACGGCGGGTGTGTGTGCAAAGGGGCATTTGATGTCGTATTGGGCACGTAAGAATCTTGCGCATGGATTCCAATCTTGTCCACCCCTCTAAAATCATGTGCACATCTTCCTTAGATGTCTTTTCGGTAGCCTAGGCAGAAGATGACATCTCATTGGTCACATAAAAGGTTTGTGCAACATGTTGCACACAAGATTTTACTATTTAATGCAAGATTCCATTCATGCATGAAAAACATCCATTATTTCACGCAATATTTCACTTCTTATGTTCAAAAAATTCATTCTTCCACGTAAGATTTAACTTCTTGCACGCAAAACCATACTTTGCCCCAAAATCACCCCGGATGTCCATTTCTAGCAGCCTGACTTCGAAGAGCCTTAACTTTTGATCCATAACTTCGTTTAGGCTCCATGACCAGTCAAATTGATGCTTGTGGAATGAGCTACGCCCCGGGATGATGCATGGAAGCATTCGGTGAATTACATAGACGCATTTTCTGGTGTAAAAAATACTAATATTGTATCTAGATATCCCACTCTAATGAGATCTCTTGGAGGTTCCTGTGCTTCCAATAGACATACACCCAATGAAATATCTTTCCCATGAAGGGACTTCTCTTTATAGTTCCTGAATGCCACTAAACTTATTGAAATGTATCTCCACCCAAAATTTTCATATTATCTCAATTGACATCATGCAATGGGTTGTGTACATATATCTTATACTGTGACACATGGAATGCATATTATTACTTATATAACAATGGTGGTAGGGCTAGGTGGTATGTTTCCTCGCTAACCCTATGAAAAAAATAGAAGAAGGGGAGATTAACCTTTGAGATAGTCTTATAACATAAAAAGATCTTTATAACCATCATTGAGGTGAAACCTTTAAGAACATGTTGTCTCCCTCAATGAACCCCAAAGGCCTTTTTCATTGGTCTAGAAAGTACTTGTGATGTTTTCGGGCTATCCTTATCTAAACATGGATGAATTGAGCTTTAAATTCCATTTCCCACACCAACCCTAGGCCCATGAATGCTATTCCTGTGGATCTAACTAATAAAATGATTACCTGAAAGGTGTCCCATTCATGTCCCAAATAGTGCTACACTGATGGTGGAGTGGTAACTATTGTGATATGAAAAATCAATTAATGGTCGATGATCCTCCAAGATATGGTCCAAAAAATGAAAACCTGAAGAATGTCCTCCAAAACATGAGTGGTCTAATTTACATGGCCATATATATGGGGGGTAGAAACAATAAGATCAACTATAACTGAGTACCAAATACCATTGTATCATCTCCATAAGCATAATTTAAACTGAGAATTAAGGTAAGAAATGATCATTTAGGGAACTTCATGAATCCATACTACTTCTTACATGCATAGGAGTCCCAAATCTCTATTATTATCATCCCTCATATGTCTAGGAAGTGGGATAAGATGGTGTGTTGGTCTATGATCACTCACATATTTTTCTAACATATCACTAGTCATGGAATACCCATCACGAAAACCATAAAGATACAATCCCATTTCTACTTCTATATAGGAATCTCAACTTTCAATTGTTAATAGGTGAGACATCAAAAGTTAAAATCAGAAACACACTAAAAAATCCTTGGCCACTGAAAATTATTCCAAAAGATCCTATAACACCCTTACCTCCCTTGGATACACTAATAAGGTAAAGGATGAAATATAAAAAAACGTCCTATTATAGAATGCATGGTATCATATTATGTTCTTGAACAATGATGAATTGCTCCCCACCATTAGAGAATCCATTAAAAAAATTTGTATTGGATATCTGATCACACAAGATCTCAAAATTGTTATCCTAACGTTATGCCTCCCTAAAATTCTGAAGAATAAAAGGGGTTATAACTATCAACTAGAGGTACATTGCACCCTGATCATCCTAAAGGGAAAACTACCAAGAGTCCAACTGATCCATCACCTCTATAAACAAAAGTGAAACAAAAACATTACTTTTTTTATCTTATAATATGAACACACACTTGGAAATATCTCAATATAAAACTTCCTTAACCATTTTTGGGTCCAATGCCACCACAATGTCTGAAAATACATATCCCAAGAAGTGGAACTCTGGAATCCAAATCCAAAACATCTATAAATTCCCAAAAATTTGGTATTCTCAGAGGATTTCCAGAATAATCTTTTAGTGTCATGTATGTTCCACCTATGACACAAAGTAAAAAATTATTTCATCGAATAATACTAACATGAACCAATCTAATAAGATTTAAAGGATTGTGTTCATATGTCTTAAAAACACTAATAAGGAATCCAAAAATACAAAATATATGATCACGAGTTCAAAGTTACTATAGTGGATTTAGAAAAACACCCTTGGTATACCCTCCTTTCAAACCTGGAGTTGGTGACAACCAGTCATAAGGTCAAACTCAAAGAATCACCTCACCCCAAACCACTAGTCGAATAAGTATTCAGTTTTTAGGGGTCGATAGTCTTTCCTAATAGTCCCCTAGTTTTTGTGATGTTAGTACATGACTAACCTTAAGATATCATTTTTCTTTTAGGGGGATAATAATGGGATTCCTAAGAGAACACACTCGGTCTAACAAAGCCCATGATCCATAGATTCTCCAACCACACCTTCAGCTCTAACAACTACATGTAGTTGTCTAATATTCTAGTATATATATGGACATACCTATGAATAGGCCTAAGAAGAAGAAAAACTATTGATAGGGAGGTAATCTCAGCAAATTCTCCAAGAAAACGTCAATATACCTCTCGAACATTGCGGGTAAATGATTTCTCATAACATAATTTTCTCTTAGGGTCATAGTAATAAACAAATAAGAAATAAATTATATCCTCCAGCACATGTTATCATCTTACTTTTCATAAGACCTATTATTTCCAAAGAAGGAAAATTTCATCCCACTAACTTGGATACACTATAACTATCACTGGTAAAAGTCAAGTTGGTTATGGATAATAAGAAACTAGCCCATACTAAGGAATACATCATAGTGCCTCACTACTACTATGGAAATAATCCACATGAGGATCTCTCTCCCCTCCTAGAGTAAGTTCATACTATCAATGGAAAAGTTTCATCATAAAATCCACTTAGTATGATCCTCTAGGAACAAGGGTTGATCTAAAAGGATCCACTATCATCACATTTCATTTAAGTGTGGTTTGAGGTATGAAATGTCTCTTTAGTGACCCAAACCACTAGGTTACAATCTCTTACTATCTGAAGCGATCCCTCCCCCTATCCACTTGTTCTCTATAACTAGGTCCCAAAATAATACATTAGTAAATAAAAATGAACTAAAACACAAATGTTAAAGGAACTAATCCACCATATCTCTACACTATCCACTTTTGGTAGAATTGACTCTCCTTTAGGATTTTATATCATGTCACAAGTACACATATTAGAGGGGAAAATTTACCTATTACTAACATGTCTAAATCTACATAAAACATCAACAACTTAGGTCTATACCAATTCCCCATGTCACCATAGAGAAGTATCACCAATAAGACCACCACTAGGTGGAGTCCTAACTAAGCGGTACTCTTGAACCACATGCTCATGTAAGTCCTCTACCACCTAAGAAAGAAATATGACTCACTATGAAACCTTGGAGATATATATATTTGAAAGACATGATGTTTACTCTAAAAAATTGATTCATCTGTAGGTACTTCCATAACCAACGAATTATCGACTAGATAGGGAGGATCCATCTGAATTTCTTGAGGTGGGTTATTATGCTGCTCAATGGGTGAGTACATTTCTCACTATACACTTGGAGGAACTACCTCCTAAACCGGTCTCTATTAGAAGCCTCATCACTCAGTGGATCATGAACATGATCCTTCTATAGAATCTTTGTTGGATTTAGTTATGATGGAGTCCAGTAATAGATGTGATGCTCCATGTTCAAAATAACTTATCATGGGAGGTAAATCCAGATGGATATGAAAACCAAAACCTAGTCTTGTATGATGCATGTTCTAATTTTTATCCTATGGCTAGTGCCTATATTTACCATAGTCTTGGTGAACGGATACATCAACCACATTAACAATACTAGGTTCCCTAGCCTAAAAGCTGAACTCGATAAACTTTAACAATATTTCCATGTTTCCTAAACCAAACATCACTTCTAGATAATCTCAAAAATCTAGTCCAAATATGACCTCCTTTAGTACTAATCTGTCATGAACCAAACCATAAAGGCCTTACAGGTTGTTAGTAAGCCAAGAATGAAACCCAAATCCAATCATGAATAGGATAGTGGATGATGACTAGCATCGAGTAGGAATAAAACACATATGTGTGGTCTTAGATTAAAGTTACTATACATACTAACACATATAAATACACCAATATAATGAGGAAATATATAAAAATCATACTATAAAATCATGGATAACATCTATCCCACATCAGAGTACAATAAGTAGTACAAAAAATGTATAAAGGCCCAAATATAATACCACTAAAACTGGCGAAGAACCTAAACTATTAGAAACAATGAGGAAGCTACCCAGAAGCAACTCCTGGATACATATAAGTTATATCTAGAAAAAATAATCTTAAACTATTCCTAGTCCACCTAAGACTATTTTAAAAATTCTATCATCTTCATAAGACATCACATATGTGATAAAACCCATGCATGATAGTGTATAAACATACCTAATAGGAAACCCTGAAATCAAAAAACCTAAAACATCAGGAGAGATTATTTGATCATAATATTAAAGACATGTCAATCATAATTTCAGACATAAAAATAATAACACCCTATATAGAATCAATATAGGCACTAAGTCACAAAGTTAAGTCACAACCATACTGTTAGCCTAGGATTCCTCTAGAGGGTTCAAGGTAATTCTTATATTGGAGAACTCACTCCATGATTTTGACAACACTGACAGTGCTTATCTAAAAGGTAGTTACCACAATTTTTTTTCATGAATACGATATGCACTAGATCTTAGAATATATTGATACTTATATAGGGAATCTCACCTAGGACCTATGGGTGTATCCTAAAACTAATTGAGATAAACCTATTTGTAGGTGATTCAATGCCTTAGTATGTTAGTCACATGATTCTATACCTATTTAGGTTGGAATAAATGATAGGGAATCAAACCCCCAACCACACATAAAAATTCCTTACTCTATATGAGTCTGATCCATCTTCTATCTCTAATCACACTACTTCAAACCTCCATCATCTTTTTTATCCTGAACCCAAACCTTCAATAATGATCCATTACAACAATTATTTATTTCACAATGCTCATTCCTTGAAAATTTATCCAACCGATGACCAAAAGAAACACTGATGATGAACATGTGAATAAATATGGGATAAATACACAAAAAATAATGCGTAAGGATCCTCAAAAATTTCTCGGCCTCAATCCTTTTTTGTGGAGTAAATAATGAAATTGATTATTTATATTAAACAAATATCATCAATTCCTAATTCTATGAAGATAAAATCAACACTCATAATCAACGATTGACCTATGAATCAGCTTGTTAAAAGGATTGATTCACATTTGACATGGGATAAACAATGGGTAATAAACCAACATAAAAAAATTACCTCCCTTTGTTTGGTTTTATCACCGATAAAGAATTTTTTTGCATCATTATTGTTAATGAGATCAATGAACTCTATCAGTGAAAACAAACTCCTTGGTATTGATCATCGATCCATGATCCGATTGATGTTGGCCAAACCTCACTCACAAAGTCTCTCCAAATCCATAGGTTTATACAAATAACATTATTTTATCAATATAAAGTCATAAACAATAGAATATATTGGCCAAATAGATAATAAACAAGCTAATATAAACTATATGGAACATGAAATCAACATTTTAATTTCATGTCCCTAGCATGATGCATGCCACGTGATTCCCTATCTTTCTGAAATAAAGAACGACACACCCTTTCTTTCAATACTATGACGAGATTAAAAATACCATGAAACAATGACATCACATATCATTTGTCTCACTCCAGGTGGAAATCAAATACAACGACAATAAGATAAATCACCGAACAAAATGTTCCATCTCTAGAAACTTGAGTTTTACCCTATGCATGAGTAGATCACTCATTGGAATAACATCATAAAAAATCTCTAAATAATAATATTCTACAATCTACCAATCCAAAATAGTATGAAAAAAATGTAACATCTCTAATACCACATTGTAATTTACCACATCTCCAGACCACTTTCCACTTCCCAAACAGGGAGTTACTACTATACCACAGACACACCTCCTTGTATGTGAGAGGCTGTTAACTAGAAGTGAAGGAATACAGTGGTACAGTGGGATAAAATAAATTCATATCAATGTAATAAAAAAATATAACTAAAGGAAATAATATAAACTAATCCAAATAAGAATAGAAAACATGACATGAAATGTTCCAAAAAAATATTAGTATCAAATTCTATAACCATGAACTATGTCATACATGCCAAAATTGACCCCCCTATGGTAGATCATAAAAAATGATAACCAATGTGGAGAAAATATAACTATAAAACCACCCACTATACCTGATCCCAACTTAATACTATCATTCAAACTCTATTCTAGCATGAAAAACAGAATATCATGAAAGGATCTATTTCCCTAATCCAGTTACATATGAAAAAATTAATATTTTCTTGATTACCCAGGTGACATGGTGGCCAGAGAAGGGTGTCAGAAAAACTAAACATGCCACCACCAGAAAGATTAATAAAATAACCAGTCTATAATAAAAGTTCATGTAGTAGTTCCATAGATAACCAATTTAGGAATTTAAAATTATTTTAGAAAAACAAGTAAATAACCATTGATGATTGTGTTCCATGGTGATACCTAATACTAATCCATACAATAATCAACCCTTAGGTATAAGTCCTTGATTGACCATACATTATTTTGATAGTGTCAGGGTATATCTAAGCATGTAGCGATGACTATGACTCCTAATAACCAACTTGTGTTTCCATGATATACATGATGATATACCAAATACATCCCCTATGAGAGTTTTCTTAGCCTGTGGAAAAATCTAATAAGTAACATAGACCTACCCTCTATGAGTTTTCTCATCCTATGAAATAATATAATTAATAACTCATACCTCCCATATGGGAGTCTTCTTAAAATGTGGAATAATCCAAATAATAACATAAAAATAACCTATGCAAGTTTTCTTAGACTATGGCATACTCTAAATTGTAACTTAGACCAACCCTATAATAGTTTTCTAATCCTTAAATCCCAACTAAAAACCAAACCACCCAAGGGGGTTTTTATATCCTTTTAAAACAAGACCCACCCAAATGTAATTTTACTTTCCCTTGAAACAAGGCTTCCAAAAATAACATTTTCATTCCTTTAAAACTAGACTCCCCCAATAGGAATTTTCATCACCTTTAAAAAAAGACCGCCCAATGATCATTTTCATTTCCTTTATAAAACACGACCAACTCGATGAGGTGTTTTAAATTCTTTTAAAACAAGACCATACCCAAGGGGTGTTTTTATTTCCATTAAAACATTTCAACACAAATCACCATTACCAAAACAAGTTCAAAAAATTCTTATCTATTTCTAAGAATGAGAAAAAAATGTTTCAATACATTCATTTACAATTTCAGAAAATAAAAAATACATTTCTATATTCTAGGTCTATATGAAATCCCAAATTCATTTTAGAAGACCATATCATGCCTTTACATTTCCAAGGAAACAATTCACATTTCATAAAAACAGACAATAATAATTTATATATATTTCCAAAATATTTATTGAGACAACACCATTCCATTTCATTAATTCTATGGAAAATAACTAAATTATAATCTTTTCACAATACTTATCATACAATTATTTAGGACCTTCACACGAGAAAAAACATTTCTTATCCACCGGTGATTGTGAAAATTCCATTTCACAATCAGAAATTTTATAAACAATCCAACTTTAGAAAAATTGTAACATTGATGAACTATTTAACAAAAATTATCCAAGAAAAGTTATACTATCATAATTAGGAATTTTAATTAAGGAAAAATACAAGGTAATATAATTTAATAAATTCTTAATCAATAACTAATAGCCAGTGTGACCAATAAGCCTATTCACTTGACCAAATATGCAATAATATGGGCCAGACTTAGGAACCACCAAACTTATTCTGAGTGAATCCCACATGTTTAGTATCGACAACCAGTTTATCCTAACTTGAGGGAACATGATAAACCAAAAAAAAATCCATTAAAATAGGTTAAATTATCTTAATCAATTAGAATATAATTTTACAGCGGAAGAATCGAAGAATAGAAGCATCGGAAGCCATAAAAATACCGCTAACTATCCAATACATGTGATGGCAGCTCAAGTAGCCAAGAAACCATTAATATTTCCCATGGAAGGAGAGGATAAAGAGGTTCTGGATAGGCTATTCCTGAAAAAAGGGGGATAATTTTATGTGAGGGTTCTTAAGGGGGAAGAGGGGGAAAAGAGCCATTTGTCTCCCTTTTTTAAAAGACTCCCCAAAAGATCACGGTTTAGCTTGTAGGTTTCCACCATCAAGCTAGCAAGCCCAGTAGCCCAAAAATGGTTCTAGTTTTTTCATCATCTAGCCAATGAGACAATAATAGCATAGTAAAGTCCCAAATCATTCCTTGATCCCTTGATTAAGTTCCGTGACTCCTCTTTCCACATTTTGATCTTTATTATGAGTAAAAAATAACATATTATAGGTGTTTATACTCTAATAATTTTATCATAAGGACCAATTCAAAATATGACCCCTCTACTAATTTAAAAATCAATTTCCACAAAAAATTACAAATTATTATATAGATATGGGAATTAAACTGATAAAGGTTTGTTTTTATCAGTGGTTTTAAAAAAATCATTTACAAAGTTCGGTCTTTATAAGCAAATTTAAAAAACACTTATAAAGGACCCTTTGTATTATCAGCGCTTATTAAGAAATTTCAATAAAGTGGTACCATTTATTAGTTCTTTTTTAATATCACTGATAAATTATATGATTCTTTTTTAAAAGATATCGAGGGATACCTTTTATAAACCCCAAAAAATAATTTATTAAGGGATGCCTTTATCTAAAATAAAAACAAGGGAACCCTTCATAAATACATTTTCAAATGATGATAAAAGGAAAGTATCATAAAAAATTATTTATATTTTTAATAATTTTTTAATATATGAATTAGTAATATAGATATAAATATAACATATCAATATAAATTATTATAATAGAAACAATGTCATCAAATTAAATATGTAACAAATATAGTTAAATATAGATTATAAAATAATTAATAATTAATAATATTTTAATAGAATCTTACTAGTATTCAGTAATATATATTTAATTAAAATTAAGTGATACAAAAAAATTAAAAAAATAATTAATATCTTATGGTAAGTGGAAGATAAGACTTTAACTTCAAATGCCCATAAATTTTGATTCGATAATCCATTTGGGATATGTTACCAATCAAATTGATGATTTTGATGATTTCTATACCATTTATTACTGGTTGGATCCTGTATCATTTATTTATTTAGTAAAAATAGGTAACAAATGCCTATAAAATCAATTTTCAAGTCAGGTTACCCTAATATTTGAACATTTTATGTGATATTATCAAAATTTAAGAGGGAATTTATATTGTTTTAGTGGAGTCATAATTTATTCATTTGAATAACATTAATCTTAATATGTTGGTCTTTAAGTTCAATGTTTTTATATATAATAGTCTTATTTATAAATAAATATATCAAATATATAATTTTTTCATATATTTAATTATATAAATTTAATTATTTAAATCCATTTTTAAACATATGTATATTTATACATATGAATATATAAACATATGAATATATACAAATTTTTACAATTAAAATTAGTATATGAATATATAAATTTTTTTGAATACTACAAAAAAATGTATTTAAATATACATATACATATATAAGGTTTATATATAAATATATATGATATATATATATATATTTATAAATGTATTAATAAATTATATAAATTTAATTTTAATTATATGTATTGTAATATATGTAAACATGTATTTATATATATACTAAAATATTAAAATTACGACATATTTAACAAATATACTCATATATGAATATAGCACTTTATAAAAATTAAAATCATGAGGTGCGATGGAAAGGAAGAAAGCATGTATGGGTTGTATTTCTAGGGTTTCATGTGTCGACGATGCCTATGTTTAATTTCTTGAGATGTGGTGGGGGTGTAGTAAATTTTTAATAGTTTTTTTAAATAATCTATGAGTGAAACTATTTATTTATAATAATATTACATCAACTAGCACTAAACGTATCTGTGAAAAATGGAGGACTCTATCTATACTAGTTTTTGGTAATGTAATGTGGCTTTAATATAATATATATTTACCAAAAAAATAGTGAATTTATTCTCATTGAAACATGAAAATGAGCATAATTTATTGAAATTTTTCCTTCACATCATTTTTCATTTGAAAATAAAATTCGTTGAATAATTAAAAAAAACAACCATCTTGTTTCTAAATTGATAAAACAATTATTTTGTTTCATCATAATATTATTTAAGTGAAATTATATTGGTTAATATTGATTAATCATCAATTGAAATGATATTTTTAACTCTTGATGTTAATATCTTCAAATTACATGTTTTATTTTAAAAATATGAATGAGGGAAAATAATTTATAAACCCATAATCTGATTTTTTATTTTTTTAATTTTTAATTATGCATTTGTTTTTGAATTTTATTTCTAGTAGAAACAATTGTTTTAAGGGTCTTCTTAATGCACATAAACATCAGTAGTGGTATGCATAATCCTGAACTGCTGACCATAGATGTCAAGAAACTGTACCCTATGGAATTGATCGAAATTGAATATTTCAACCTACCATGATGGGTTCACAGACAGCAATAAAGAAATATAAAAAACCATCAACACCAACATTCTTTGAAGTACTGAGTGACCGTGATCGTATGGTAAGTGGAATGAATAAGATTTAATATAGAAATTTAGTAAAATGTTGAACTTATTAAAATGATTGGAATTCAAGTGGCTCTAGGTCCCAATCCTACTATAAGAGAAGCTTTCACAAGAGGAATCTATCTAAATATAATGATAAAAAATTTCCTATGTATTATTCTTAAAGTAATATTGAAAGAAGCAAGGTATCCTGACTCATGCCAACATATCGTCCCCTGTCTATCCTGCTATGATGAAATAAACTATCCATGCCAACTTATCACATGCCGAATGTTAACAAACTTCATGTTTGAAATAGAATGAAGGAATCAAATGACGACTGAAGATTGGATCGAGTGTTATGAGTGTAGCCGAATATTTGATTAACTTATGAGAATCCAATTCAATGAAGGGGCTTTGAAAAGACCTATGAGGTTAGAAATCTGATTATCGATATATGGAGAACTGATTTTTGGGTATAAAATCTAAACTAAATTCATTTCAATGCATTAAAGTTCAATAGAGAGTGGCCTGAGATTGAGATGCATGTGATGAAACCCGATGAAGATATCAAGCTTAGTGAAATTATTCATTAAAAATGAGGAATTAAAGATTCAATATTCATAGGTTAAGGAATTTGTGAATCTAATGTGAACATTTTTTGTCGATCAAGGAAATGAAGGAAGATGAGAAAGAATAAATTCCGCAGTTGACCCATGAAGATTGATGAAATCGATGATTACCCAAGACGATAATCTGATATGAATCTAAATGAGTTTCGATGTCTATCTAGATTTGAGGAGTTGTGTTTACGGGTATGTATTTTTTTTGATGGTGTTATTAGATGATAGAGGGAAATAAATGATAAGATTATTCTAATCGGTGTTTCTAAACTTGAGATAAGATAGTTTTTTTTAATTAGATAAATATTTAATTCTATCAAATTATATGGTTTTATGTCCTGATCCTAGGGAGATAAACTTTTATATCTATTTTTATGAGATATGTTTTTGATTATTTAACAAGGTAGATACTTGGTATTTTGGAAAATTTATGATATACTATTTTATATCATATATATATTTTAAAAATGAAATGGTGAGGATTTAAAAGGAGAAATCACCCGTGGAGATCAATTGAGAGATATCTTCTCAATATGTAGTATACTTAGATCAATAAGAAAGGGGAAACTGCATTTTCGGTATCCCATGTGGTTCATTACAAATGAGAACAAGGCATTGAAGGTGGATCTATGATGTGATGTGATAACATGTTTTTGGTAGCTTGTGAGATACATAAATATTTAATATGTGTAAATAAATAGTGAAAAGATCAATGATTAGGACATGTATTGAAAGGGTTTTTGATTTTGGTGATCATGCAACTTGTCCTGGTTAATTATCAGTAGTATATCATGATGAAGAGATCATAAGAGAGATGAAAACCTATTGGGTGTCTCAAGATGGTGTAAGGGTTAGGAATGTTAAGATAAAGATCCCCAAGGTAGTTATGTTTCACTAGTATAAGGGTTGTAACACCCCAATCTTCCACGGTACACTTCTCTTTGAATAATACAGTAGTATGTGTTGTATGCAACTTCGAGTTCTAACACACACCACAACAAATCAAACTAGCCGTTATGAATAGTAATAGCCAATTTTTGAAATTTTATACATTTTAACTTTTAGAATGGACTTCATTTTTGGATTCAGAATATTGAAATTAGCTTAGGGTGAATTTTTGGTACTTTTCTGATTACTTTCATATTATGATGAATAGTGAAAATTACTAAATTTTAATTAAAAAACATTTTTTTAATTGAAATAATTAATAGTGATAAATTATGAATTTGAGTGGTTTTAATGTATATTTAGAATATATTTTTACCATTTAATCTAATGTTGGTTATTGGATATAATTTCACATTTAAACTGAACATAAACAAATGTCAATCTTTTGATAGATATTGTTTCTTAAAAACACGTTTTTTTTGTTTTGACACCGAGAATTAATTTTAAATTAATTTCTGACACTTCTGTGTTTCGAATTTGGAAAAATGGAATCCATATTTGGAATCAGGATACACAAATTGTGTAAATAAGTAACTCTTATTTTTAGACATTTTGAATAATTACTTCGGTAAATATTTTATTTACCATGGTTAAAGGGTAAAACTGGTAAATAAGAGTAAAAAATAATATTATAATAAAATTAAATTACCCTAAAACATGTCCTAACCCTATTGGTTGATACATGTCCGACCACGGGCATCTTTGGGTCTATTTTGGGACCCCATGGATCCACTTGTAAGTGATAATGACACTTTATATTAATAAAGTTAAAGTAAATACAAAAATGACATAAGCATATATCCTTTAGCAATTTTTTTTCATAGGGTTATATATGTTACATTTTCGACTATAAATATTCATTAGAAATATAAAACTATTTCCTAAATAATGCTATTCTATTTATAATTTTTAAACATTTAATAATTAAATTTATATATGACACAATAATGATGTAGTATTTTGTTTATTAATGAAAGAATCAAATAAATAGTATTATAAATGTTAAAATAAATATAATATTAAAGGTATGATGCCATACACGAATTTTATTGGTTAATATGACATGTTAAGATTTCTTAAATGATTTTATTTCGAATTAATAAAGTTTTTTATACTTTAACAAAAATCAATTATTAAATATTGCCAAAGTTGACATAAATGAGTTTTTTAAAATAATATTATATTATTAATTGATATTCTATTCCTAAAAATCTATGGTTTGGTCAAAGGACTTATATAATGATAGGTGTATCATTAATGGACCACTTGGTGGTCGATTGGAAGCATATAGTATGTTTATTAACCATATAATATAAAAATATAAAGTGACATGGTAAATGTCAAACTATTTAACTAAGAGTTAAATATAAATGATAAAGTTAATATAGTGACCCAAACCAGTCTAAAATCTATTGGATGAAAGTATTTAGACCCATACCCACCTTATAATTTTAATAATCCACTTTTGAGCCATTAGAAACCGAATATTAATTTATTATAAATTAATACTTTAAGTTTTTCCTAAAGAGCCCCTCCTCCCCCTTATAAAAGGACACCACTTCTAACAAATTATTCATACATTCAAAGCCTTTTGGATCGGCCAAACCCTGCCCATATATCCTCCAAAATTCCATAGATTCAACCTAAAGGCATTATTTTGTTCATAAATCCAACTTATGTATCCATTTTGATCAAATCAAAAGGAAGAACCCGAAGAAGTGATAATGATTTCACCGCCCTCTTTCAAGTTCATTTCTTCTTCAACTTATTCTTTCTTTGTTATTTACATTTTGAAATAATAACTCCAGTATATTCTATATATTGTGATGTTATTATAAATACTGTACAACCATAATCATTATTCTATCCATCTTTTGAATGGCATGTCACCATACGTGTGTACGGCTTACCATCTCCACGTCATGGTGTAATTGTTATTCAAAACATTATTATTTGAATGGGTATGATAATAATGTGTAATTAAATTAAATAATAAATATAACATTATAATAATTATGTATATATGATATAACATCCAATTATATATTATTTTAATATGACACGAATGATATTGTCGCTTGTGCGTACGTACAGACTACCGTCTCCACGAACGCGATGAGATTCATTCCCCATCGTATCCATTCAAGTATAAATCTCATTTGATGGTTAAGAATAATGTTTAAGGACTTGATATCATTATAGATATGAATGATATACAACTTATCCATAACAAACAAGGATTATGTAACAAAACATATAAAATAAAATGAGTAAGTTAACACCCGAAACGACAATAATATTAAGATATTATTAACGAAGCAATGTTAAAAGATCATATATGATATCATATTAATGTATAAGATTATTTTATAATTTAATAAAAATTATTTAACCATTATACCGGAGGTTAAACTACCCTCGACTAAGGAAAAATACAAGTTAAGGGTTTATTTCACAATCTCTTCATTATCAGAGGTTGTTTATACGTAATTATCTACTAGGACCTCTTTATCATCTACATCCATGTTTCTTAAAAACATATTTAAAATAATTCTTACTATTTTATAGACTATGGGTTAAAGTAATTTATAACCTTGTTTGAATTTTGTAAGATGTTTATAAAGGAATATTTCCATCATTTTCCAAACAAGGTCCTTTTAACATTTTCGATAAAATTAAGGTAAGAATGTCTTTTTTTAACTTATACGGCGGGTGTAGCTATTTTCTACCATTATAAAATCATCTAAGCATCCCTTACAATATTATAAGAATATTTTCAAAGTAAATATTTTATTTTATAATTATTTTACTTTTAAATTATTTCAAAATTAATATTTTAAGAATTTGTGAAAGGTACTCTTTATCGAGATCAGAATTTTAAATGTTTTCAAGATTTATCTTTCTAAATCTTTTTAATTAATGTCCATGTTTTCAAAATGATGTTAAGGATTTATTTATATGGACATTAATTTTTTCAAATGATATTTCTTTTCAAAAGTTTATAAGTGGTATAGGACACTTTGACTCAAAAATCACTTTTAAATTACTTCCTTTATAAATGTGTGACTTTTCAATGATTTCAAAAAAGAGATATTTCTCTCAAATAGTTTTGATTTTATCAATGTCAACATATGTTGATGGATTCTAATCTTATTTGAAGTTGATTTATTATGATATAAAACTGCCATATTTTATTTAAGATTTTGTGATATGTTTGAATGTGGATGTGTTATTTTTATACCATTCATGGTTTATAGAGAAAGTATTGACATTTTGTATACTAGTTTTAATACGAATGTTTATGTTATGTTTAAACCTATTCATAAGAGGAATGCATTGGACTTAGTAAGTGACTGGTGGAGCCCACTATAGCTCCTCGATGAATCGGTAGGTCTCATGAGACAAAATAGTGTCTTGGAACAAGGCCTTGACAAAAACTTATTTTTAGTCTTGGCACAAGGCCTTGACTATGTTGTTATGATAGTCTGGCAATATGCATTCCATAATTATGAATGTTGTTAGTGATATTGTATGTGACTATTTGACTAGTATAATATCTATGTGATTAAGTAAATGGAATTACTTCATTCTATTTTTTCCATATTATGGTGATGTTCAAGTTTAAAAGACTTTTGTTTTAGTTATACATTGCCTTATATGTTTATTCTTATTTATGAAAGTTTTTGCTGTATTCTTATCCTTAATGAGCATCTGAGCTCACCCCTTTATATGTTTTATTTTTCCCAGGATTCCAAGAAGTGTATTGTGATTGATATGCAGGGTTAAGCTAAGGGAATAATAGAGTTCATAAAGGATTATTTATGTTGTTTTGTATGTTATAAAGTGTAATGTAACATTCATGTATGTAATCTATTTTCCAAGACTGATAAACCGACCAATCCTTCTGGACTTGATTCCTTGTAATCATGCCAGTGTATTCAAATAATGCACCAACTCTGGGAAATTGGGGTCGGTGCATTACAGTTTGTATCAAAGGATGTTTAACAATAATCCTGGAAGCCAGATTTAGATAAACTCTTATTAGAGCACATTGACCTAAGATAGACTTTAAGGATTAGTATAGAAGAAATTCCTATAATTTTGGTAATATAGATATTTTGTGAGTTTTCCAAGAAAATACATCTCTGTATGGATACGAGCAGGTAGAGGCGGCTCTGGCACAGATGTATCTAGGGGTAAAACCCAAAAACACCGCTTTGAGCTAGACTCGAATGGGAACTGGTGCACGAAAACAAGCCTTTCTGCACTCTTCGTTACGACACTCCCGGGGGATATTCTTAGGATAATTATCATTTTCATTACAAATAATTATGAAGGATTTATGAGTATATTCTTCCTCATATGAAAACATCTTTATGATTTTGGATTATATCTCTAAACCGTTCAATTTATGTTAGGTATTTTACAAGTTTTGAATTATTGCAATTCATAAACTGACCTAGTTTATGCTATTATATAGAAATGGCACCCAATAGAAGGAATGTGAACTCCAAAAATACGTATGATCCAAAAAGTCATAAAGATAATATCTTTCACGATATTAAGACAACATTTAAAAAAGAAATAGTCTCCCATTTATTCTCAACATATGGAGAAATAGTATCATGTGTTAATAAGATAAGTAAATAATTCTCTGAGTCCTATGGCCTTGAAGCGAAGCAAGAGAAGAAAAGGATGGAAGAGAGAAATATGGATAAAGGGAAGAGGGAAAAGAATAATTTTCCCATAGGTGATAACTATGGGAAGAAACACCCTGTAACTTTACTGAAGGGAATGGGAGTTTGTTATAAGTGTGGATAAAAAGGACACCATGTATGTGACTCAAAGGGTAAGAAAAAGGTTTCAAATGTACAATGATTCATCTGCAAGGAGTTGAGACACTACGCGAACCAATGTACAAATCGTCAGAGTATTCCCCAAATGATGATATGGGACAATAATCAAGTTATGATACTACCATAGATGAAGAGGAATGATTAGAGTTATTATGTTTTTATTATAGAATTATGTCATTTGAGTGTTGTATCAACAATGTACTGGTTATAACAATTATGGAGTATATAAGGATTGTACTGCAGTACTATTTCATTAAGGAATTGAGATTGTGTGGAACCAAGAAAACTGACTCAATACCAGGTTAAATTTTTGGAAAATATATGGTTAAGAGAATGATAAACCATAATATGGTTCTGATACTGAGGTAGTGATTTTGGAATAATACATGATTGATTAGGATAAATTATATTGTATATTCTTGACTACCTTGAAACTGATTAATGATTTTTATATTCCATCATTGTTGGAGTTTACAACATTTTTGGATAGAAGGTGTATATCCAGTATTTTATAAGGAATAAGGGATCATGAATGTAATCAATAATGTTTTATGGTAATTCAGGATGTTGCTGTGTTTTAAAAGAATACATGATGAAGGTGTTCAAATGTTATTACACGGACAAAATGATCTTCATTGTGTTTACCTTGCTTATAAATTTTGGAATGTGACTTTGGACAGAAGTATTTTGGGTAATTATAGTTGGAGATTATTTTTGGATTTCCATAAAAGGACAACCCAAAGGTCAGGCGACAACCCATCGTATCCGACAAGGCCGCGAGACTTGAACCCGTAACCAAAGAGTGACAAAGGTGTATCACCTACCACTGGCCAACGTGATGTCCTGGATTGAATAATGTAGTTTTTAAAAATAAAATTATGGTAGTTGAATTATAATTCATTTTCTTTGAACACTATATGAATAGGATTAATAGAATATTATTTTTAAGTTCTATTATCTTTTAGAGTGAAAGATGAGTTTGTGGTAGAAATTAGTTAAAAGATGAGACTCTACTTGTCGAGAATATATTTTTCTTCTTCTCTTATTCTATGAAGAAATTAATTCTTACACTTTAGTTAAGGGATCTTAAAACCAAAAATATGTTATCCTAATACCATATGATTTGTTCAACCGATGGTATTTTAAATCATCATAGATTGATGAATTTAAGGCACTCAATTTTACACTTGTTTGTGATTGATGAGCTCAATAACTACCTATAAATATTTATGTTTTCCCTCAAATTATATGTATTTAATTTCCACCAATGTTCTTCTAATCGAGATCATAATTTGGTGGTGACCCTTTCATATCTCTTTTCAACTTATTAAGACTAAATTTTATTAACATAATTTCCGATGTGAGTTTTACCAAAGGTATTTTCTATTTTCAACATTTTATTTTTGAAAAATAATTTCAAATTGCAAGGATGCAATTTATTGAAGGAGGGGAGAATGTAACACCCCATGCTTCCATGGTACGCTTCTCTTTGAATAATATAGTAGCGTGTGTTGTAAACAACTTCGAGTTCTAACACACACCACAACCAATCAAACTAGCAGTTATGAATAGTAATACCCAATTTTTGGAATTTTATACATTTTATCTTTCAAAATGGACTTCATTTTTGGATTTGGAATATCTAAATTTTCTTAGGGTGAATTTTTGGTACTTTTCTGATAACTTTCATATTTTGATGAATAGTGAAAATTAATAAATTTTAATTAAAAAAAACTTTTGTAATCGAAATACTTAATAGTAATAAATTATAAATTTGAGTGGTTTTAAAGTATATTTTGAATATATTTTTACCATTTAATCCAATTTTGGTCATTGGACATAATATCACATTTAAACCAGACACAAACAAGTGTCAATCTTTTGATAGATATTGTTTCTTAAAAACACGCTTTTTGTTTTGACAACGGGAATTAATTTTAAATTAATTTCTGCCACTTCTATGTTTTGAATTTGGAAAAAAGGATTCCATATTTTTAATCAGGATTCCCAAATTGTGTAGATTGGTAACTCTTATTTTTAGACATTTTGAATAATTACTTCGGTAAATATTTTATTTACCATGGTTAAAGGGTAAATCCAGTAAATAAGGGTAAGAAAATAATATTATAATAATATTAAATTATCTAAAAACATGTTTTAACTCTATTTTTAGATACATGTCCGACCATGGTCATCTTTGGGTCGATTTTGGGATCCCATGGATCCACTTTTAAGTGATAATGACACTTTATATTAATAATGTTTAAGTAAATACAAAAATAACATAAGCATATATCTTTTAGAATTTTTTTTACATAGGGTCATATATTTTATATTTTCGACTATAAATATTAATAAAAAAGATAAAAATATTTCCTACATAATGGTATTTTATTTATAATTTTTAAACATTTTATAATTAAATTTATTTATGGCACAATAATGATGCAGTATTTTCCTTAGTAATGAAAGAATCAAATAATTAGTATTATAAAGGTTAAAATAAATATAATCTGAAAGTTTTGATGCCATACACGACTTTTAATGGTTAATATGGTATGTTAGGATTTATTAAATGAATTTTTTTTCGAATTAATAATGTTTTTTAGACTTTATCCAAAATAAAATATTAAATATTTTCAAAATTGACATAAATGAGTTTTTAAAACCAATATTATATTATTAATTGATATTATATTCCTAAAAATCTAAGGTTTGACCAAATGACTTATATAATGATAGGTGTATCATTAATGGACCACTTGGGGGGTCTATTTTAAGTATATAGTAAGTTTATTAAAAATATAATATAAAAATACAAAGTGACATGGTAAATGTCAAACTATTTAACTAAGAGTTAAATATAAATGATAAGGTTAATATAGTGACCCAAACCTATCTAAAATCTATTTTATTAAATTATATAGACCCATACCCACCTTATACTTTGAATAATCCACTTTGGAGCCATTAGAAAACGAATATGAATTTATTATAAATTAATAATTTATGTTTTTCCAAAAGAGCCCTTCCCCGCTTATAAAAGGACACCACTTCTAATCAATTATTCATACCTTCAAAGTCTTTTGGTTCGGCCAACACCTACCCAAATATCCTCTCATCTTCCCTAACTTCAACCTAGCGTCATTAGTTTGATCAAAAAGCCAACTTATGTATCCATTTTGATCAAATCAAAAGGAAGAACCGGAAGAAGAGGTAATGATTTCACCACCCTCTTTCAAGTTCCTTTCTTCTTCAACTTCTTATTTATTTGTTATTTCCATTATAAGATAATAAATCCAGTATCTTATATATAATGTCATGTTATTATAAATACGGTACAAACATATTCAGTATTCTATCCATCTTTTGAATGACATGTCACCATACGTGCGTACGTACGACTTACCATCTCCACGTCACAGTGTAATTGTTATTCAAAACATTATTATTTGGATGGGTATGATAATGATGTGTAACTGATTTAAATAATTAATATAACATTATAATGATTTTTTATATATGATATAACATCCAATTATATATTATTTTAATATCAAACGAATGATATTGTCCCTCATGCGTACGTACAGACTACCGTCTCCATGAACGCGAGGAGATTCATTCCCCATCATATCCATTCAAGTATAATTCTCATATGATGGTTAAACATAATGTTTAAGGACTTTACATGATTCTGGATATTAATAATATACAACCTATCCATAACAAACAAGGATTATGTAACAAAACATATAAAAGAAAATGAGTAAGTTAACACCCAAAATGACGATACTACTAAGATATTATTAACAAAGAAATGTTAAAAGATCATATTGATATCATATTAATTTATATGATTCTTTTATAATTTAATAAAAATTCTTTCACCATTATACAGAAGGTTAAACTACCCTCGACCAAGGAAAAATACAAGGTAAGTGTTTATTTCACAATCTCTTCATTATCCAAGGTTGTTTATACGTAGTTATCTAATTGGACCTCTTTATCATCCACATCCATGTTTCTTAAAAACATATTTCAAATTATTCTTACTATTTTACAGATTATGGGTTAAATTTATTTATACCCTTTTCTGACTTTTATAATATGTTTTTAAAAGAATCTTTCTGTCATTTTCCAAACACGTTCCTTTTAGCATTTTCGATAAAATTATGGTAAGAATGTCTTTTTTTAACTCATATGGTGGGTGCAGCTATTTTCTGCCGTTATAAAATCTTCAAAGCATCCCTTAAGATATTATAAGAATATTTTCAAATTAAATGTTTTATTTTATAATTATTTGACTTCTAAATGATTTCAAAATGAATATTTTATGAATTTGTGAATGGTACTCTTTATCAAGATCATAATTTCAAATGTTTTAAAGATTTATCTTTCCAAATATTTTTAATTAATGTCCATGTGTTCAAATTGATTTTTAGGATTTATTTATAGGGAAATGAATGTTTTGAAATGATATTTCTTTTCAAAAGTTTAAAATTGGTATGGGACACTTTGATTCAAAAATCTCTTTTAAATTACTTCTTTTATAAATGTGTGACTTTTCAATGATTTCAAAAAAGATATATTTCTCTCTAATAGTTTTTATTTCATCAATGTTAACATACTTTGATGGATTTTAATCTTATTTTATGTTGATTTATTATGATACAAAACTTCCATATTGTATTGAAGGTTTTGTGATATGTTCGATTGTGGATGTGTTATTTTTATACCATTCATGGTTTATAGAGAAAGTATTGACATTTCGTATGCTATTTTTAATAGGAATGTTTATGTTATGTTTAAACCTGTTAATATGAAGAATTCATTGGACTTAGTAAGTGATGGGTGGAGCCCCCTATAGCTCCTCGATGCATCGGTAGGTCTCATAAGACAAACTAGTGTCTTGACACAAGGCCTTGACAAAATATTATTTGTTGTCTTGGCACAAGGCCTTAACTATGTGGTTATGATAGTTTGGCATTATGCATTCCATAATTATAAAAGTGGTTAGTGATATTTCATGTGATTATTCTACTAGTAGAATATCCATGTGATTAAGTAAATGGAATTACTTCATTTTATTTTTTCTATATTATGCTGAATTTCAAGTTTAAAATGCTTTTGTTTTAGTTATACATTTCCTTAAATGTTTATGCTTATTTATGAAAGTTTCTTCTGCATTGTTATCCTTACTGAGCATCTGACCTCACCCCTTTCTATGTTTTATTTTTCCCAGGATTCCAAGAAGTGTATTATGATTTATATGCAGGGTTAAGCCAAGGGAATAATAGCGTTCATAAAGGATTATTTTTGTTGTTTTTATGTTATAAAGTGTAATGTAACATTCATGTATGTAATATATTTTCCATGACTTCTAAACCGATCGGTCCTTCTGGAATTGATTCCCTGTAATAATGACAATGTATTAAAATAATGCACTGAATCTGGGTAACTGGTGTCGAGGCATTACAAGGGTGACATTTTTTAGATAAATATTTAAAACATGAAATTTTCAACATGATTTTTCAGAGAAAATATAGAGTGTAATGAGTTATGGTATTTTGATAGTTTTTTCTATACTCTCATTATAATTAAAGTTAAATAATTAAATGGATTTTTTACTCTCTGATTCATATCGAATATTTCATATTTTCATCATGTTTTTTAATCCTCTTCATCAATGTGATTTTCCACGTTAAAAAATCTGCGTGATAATTCATTTCTTTTCTTCCATAATATTTCACTTCATGTGATGTTGGTATCCCCAAAGTAGGTTGAAAATGATAAAAATTGACTAGTTGTACCATGTATATCCATGGTGGTGCAGTATATAAAAATTATACCTGATAAAAGTGTGTAGGTGGCATGTCCCATTGGAGAGAGAAATGGTGGTTCAACTGAAATATGATTTGGATCAGATAGATTATCATTAAAAGGAAGGTCCGATTGTGTGGACTTTGGTTTTAGGGGAAGATTGTTAGGTTCAAACTCAACCCCACTTTGGTTTCCAAAATACGTGGGAGATAATATATAAGATTAGATATGCAACTCCTCTTATTACCAATTTGTTTTATGATGGAACCCCAGAAGGGCTTATGTGTTGGTCTTAGAAAGACTAGGATGTAGAAGAATATACCCCCACAAGTGGTATTAGAGGTGATGGTTTGAGTTTTCAATTTTACATGGGAATTATTTATTCTTTTGAGAGGATCAATGTGACAAGAATGTGGCAGAATAAGGTTTGGAATCTAAAGTAGTCCATGAGAAGTGTTTTGGGTCTTACACCAAATTGTTTTCCACAGAAGGTGTGATTGGTGAAAAAATAATTAAAAATTGAAGATAGATTCAATGTTCTAGCTACTTTGGGGATCTTGAGTTAGGGGAATTTTTTATGTTCTTTCTCAAGATTGGGTGACAATAATGATTATAAGAGAGCTAGATATTTCTAGTTTAATTCATTTTTATTGGATGGTGGAGATTCATATATGACAAAGATTTCAACAATAGTATTTATTTTATGGGAGAGTTCTTTAATTTTTTCAGAGTTTCAAAGGGGTGCCATCATATTTTTTATATAAGATGATGGATTGTGTGATTTCGATTAGTTTTCAGTTTAACTGAGTTTGTTGGATGTTATCTTTATTGACATAATAAAGGAAGAGATTTATAGGATTCATCCAATGGGTGTTTTCAACTTTTTGATATGATAGTTTTTTGATTTTGGTATATCTTTAATTTTTTTACAGAGATGAGGATATATGATTTTCTCATAGGAAGATATATATATTTTATATATATTTCTATAAGATAAGGGTTTTATTATTTAACATAGAATATACTAGGTGTTTTTGAAATTTTATATATAATATTTTATTTATTATCGGTATTTGAAAAGGGAAACTATGAAGGCTTTAAAAGGAGAAGCATTTGGTGGTGATAAATGGAGAGTAATATTCTCAATATTTTTTTCACTAAGATCAATAGGAAAAGGGCTGACACATTTGTGGAAGCCAGTGTAGCTCTTCTGAAATGATAATGGGGCATCGATGGTGGATCTATGATGTGATGGGATACCACATTTTCGGTAGAATGTGTGGCACATCAACATTTAATAGGTTCCAAAAAACAATGAAAATATTGATGATTGGGGCGATGTATCAAAAGTATTCTTTATTGTGATTGTTAGGTGAAATGTCTTTGTTAATAAACATTGATACATCATGATGGAAACATCACGATAGAGAGAAAAATAATTTATGTGTTGCAAGTCGATCTGAGGCTGAAACATGTTTAGATAAGTATACTTGAGTAATTGGTGTTTCATCGATAGAAGGATGAAATTTTTTCATATATATATATATCTTTCAAACATGGTGTTTTTTAGATTATTTTCCGGGAGAAGATAAAGGAAAATTGGGGTGTGGTTTCTTTAAATAGTTTTCTATGCTGTAATTATAATTCATGATCAATAATTACCTAAATTTTTACTCTATGATTCATAGTTGATATTTCAATGTTTCTCTATAGTTTTTAATCCTCCAAATTAGTGGTGGTTCCATGATAAAAATCCGGTGTATTAATTCATTTTTTTAGTTTTCCATAATATTTCACTTTCCTTGTATTCTTATAATTATTAAACAAATATTCACAATAAAGTTTTTGTCCAATATTGGGATTCTACCATAATACTCCACTCATCAAAAGGATTCAATAGAGAGTTTATAGTGATGTTATAACCACATGATTAATTAATGTCCTATAATAATTTGAACTATTGAACAATGATGTTGAGACTGGTGAGTTGAGTTACTATATGTTCACTAAAGCTATAGTGAATAATAGTTGAGGGGATCTCAAAATGAAAATGTCAATTTAAGAAGATGATGAAAACAATATGATGCAAATCATGGTCATTAAGATATTCTACAAATATGATAGGGAAAATGAGATTTAATTCAATATACAAACTTGGTTCATTGATAGGTGTTTGAACTAAGACCTAATATGTGGTCTTGAGCTTGTAGCTAGTGAAAATAATTGATGAAATATACTAGGTATGTTTTCCTAGTTTATGGTAATACTAAAACATGTTAAATAAAGTTGATCATAAAGGTTTATCTATATTGGGAATCTCTTCTAGAGGTTTACTCTTATATTTAAAGGACTCTTAATTTTTATAGAGATGTTACGTCTGTTAATTATATGGTTTTAAGAACCTATGGAATGCTAATATGAGATTTATGGACACTACATAAAGGTACTTCATGGGAGTCTTAATTAACATAGAGAACTAATTCTAAAATTTAAATTTGAGTAAAATAAAATATTTAGTTATTGATGTCATGTTCAAGAGTAATTGAAGATGTGGAGGTGCCGAGCTCATAAAAGTGTTTATGATAAGCTTCTAGGGTTTTTTTATAAGTGTGAGGATGAATAAACTAATATTGGATTACATCAAGATTCATGATATTTTATGGATAATAATGTGAACATGGGATGGTCTCATTCATTTATAAGGGTTCAGGTCGAGTCACATAAAGGGGATGATAAACAGTAAAGGCTTACACATGTAGGATTTTTAAGTAAGGATTGATACTAATGTTAGTGATACTGGATGTGATGTTGAATATTGAATTTGAATTAAATGAAAACATTAATTAATTGAAAATAAAAAATAACTTAAAATGAGATACCTTTTAGGGGAATATCCAAAGATATTGGAGAAGACACTACTGAGTGGAATGATAGGTGTAACATGATTAATAAATGATTGATTAACCAGGAGATTGGTGGAATATTTATTGTCTTCTTTTATGATTTTCACATTCATTATCATTTATTTATATTATTCTTATTGTTCAATATTGAATATGTTGTTGTATAGAAATTTTCTTGAATAATATGAATGATTCATATGATTTCATTTGGTTTTCTCTTTTCATCAATTTAAAATTGTGTTTTCTCTTGTAGTTCACCTAAACATTCCACCAATCTAGTTTTGGTGAACTAATCTTCTGTTTTATTATGGTTTACAGAATTATATAAGTGAAAAATTAAAAAATTCAATCTACTTTATTTCAATCTTATTGAAAGTGGTGACTGTCATCAATTTGAATATTTTTCTCTCAATTATATTTACAAAAATGAAGATATTAATTTTTAACTGAATAATTGAAATTACCATTTCATTATTATTTATTGATTGCTGCATGTCGATTTCTATTATACTCATTGAACTTTTCATTTTAAAATGTAATGTTTTCCCACATGTTTCATAAAGAAAAGAATATTCAACACCATTTTGTTTTTACATTCATATTTTTTTGTTTCCTTATTTGGAGTTTTTTTCTTATCCCACACACAAATTTAACATTTCAGGAGTTTTAAATCCCTACCAACCATTGTATATTAGATAATAGGTTTTGATAATAATGAAATTTGATATCTTTAATGATAATCTATCAAATTTTTTGCACATTTATTGGAATGGTTTTGAATTTGTAATAAAAAAATATATATAGAAAATAAAACCTCAAAAAAAATGCAAAAAAAAAACACTCAAAAAAATATAAAAAGAATATTTAAATTTTTTCTATTGAAAATTTCTGAATTTATGTTATTTTATGCACACTAAGTCTCAAACCAAGAAATTAGGTCCTATAATACCTTAAAGAAATATACACTTCACAACCATTAAAAATAAATGAAAAATTTCAATAGAGAACCTAAGACAAAGAGAGATTTATAAAAATGATCATCATCATATATGTGATATCATTAATGAAAACTATTAAAGGACTAGGATGAGTCAATATAAAACCCCTCTTATGTCAAACAACCCATCTTCAAATACATTGGCACCTAGAACCTAAAATTACGAGATGAAATAGTAATATTTCTCATTGATACCCACAATTAATGAGATGCCTAACGAGGAATATCTATCCTTATTTAGATTTTTTATAATATATTTGAGTTGTTTCCTCTACAAGGAATTAGTGAGGATGAGTTAAAAATTATTTTTTTAACCAATATGTCTTAGAGGGAATTCCAAGAAATTGGTTTTTGACTTTAGATGACTTTTTTGAAACTTGGGAAATTTTTTTATTATTCATTCATATTGAATTTTTACACAAAAATATTGAAGGTAGAAATTAGAAATCAAATACCTATTTTTCATTATGAGGAATGAGAGTCATTACATGAGGAAAGAGAGATTTATGGTCTTTCATAGAGAGTTTACTCACAATAAAATTTATTCCCATGTTGACATGGAAATATTTTATAAAAGTTTTCCACCGTTAGTCAAAACATGGTTAACTAATTTGTTGGAGGAAACTGAAAAGAAAAAACCGATGAAGAACTTAGGAAGATTTAAAAATAATTATCTCTTAATTTACAACAAAAAATTTATAATAGAATAATATTTAATATATGAGAGAAAAATACCAGTTCAGGGATAGATATAAACTCCCATATAGATAAAATTAAAGACCAACTCTAGTCTCTTATGAACAAAAATGTTAAACAAAATGTTAGTTATATGGGATATCAAAATAAAAACAATACCTATAGATAACAATTATCCCAACATGGTATGTTTGGTAACAATAAAAAATAATTTATGAACATTGACAAGACTTCCCAACCATGTTAAAATGTTAATTTTAAAGGTTAAAACTATAGTATTCCACCTAGAGATACTCCATTTTCAAATAACTATAATATAGGATATAAGAACCAACATAATTTTTTATGAAAATAGTAGGCGGTGTTTTGATAAACTTCTAATCCTAGTTTCCAAAATCAGTCAAGAAAACATTTCCAAAATCATCATAGGGTTGAGTGATATAATTCTCAAGAGGATGTGGGGGTATGATGTAGAGCGTTTTAGGGAAATTTGACACACAAAAGGCTCAAAATGATTCTAATAAGGATAAAATTGATCTTAAAACATATGACTTGTAGCTAAAAAATAGAATTTATCTAGATAATATTCTTAAAGAGATTAATTAAAGCTTACAACAATCTTTGGAATTACACCTAGGGGGAATTTCCTAGTTATTACACCTTGAATAGGTTTAAAAAATAACAATTAAGATAGAAATGACCCTAGGAATGCTCAAAATATAAATCTGGAAGAATTTATAACTCAAAAATTGGGTAACACTGAATTTGGAATTATGGATAGAAACTTTAAATACTAAATAAATCAACTTGTTCTACCTCAAAAGAAATAAGAAAAAATATTCAAAATTAAAAAAAAAAATGGGAAGGAAAATGATGAAGTATAACATGTTGAAATGACCCTTATTTTTAATAACTTTCCCCCACTAATATTGTTTCCTCATAAATTTAAAACCATAAACAAGTAACTATAAATAATGAATTTCCTAGTGATATTCAATAATCTAAATGTGAATATTTAATTCATTCATAACCTAATTCAGATTCCATCATAATTTACATATCTCAAAAAATTATTTTGAACAAGAAATCACTTTAAGATTTTTCTACACATAGCCCCATTGAAGAGTGTAGTGCTATCTTCCAAAACAAAATTCACCCATTAAGGTTAGAATAAATACAATAGGCCACTATTAACCCTTAGTTAGCTGAAAAATTACTCACTCACTCCATAGGTAGAGTATATGTCCTGATATTTGGATTTGGTAAGGTATTTTTAACTATACATTTTCTCATTATAGACATGGAGTGAGACAAGGAAGTCCCTATAATATTATGTAGACATTTCTTAGCCAATGAGTGGGATTTTATTGATCTATTTAAAGGTAATATGTTTTTTAAATTTGTGGGGGGGGGGGGGGGTAACATGTGGAATTAAATGTCATTAAAATTTTCATAAAACCCAAATTTTGAGATATTTATACAAGATTTAATTTGCTAGAGTTTGAAAACTCACTTTATCATTATGAAAATTAATTGGATAAATAATAATTGGTAGAAGAAACTAATTTAAAATATGAGAGAATATATCCCCCCATGTTAAAAATGTTAAAGAATAGAATTTGGATAGTTTTCTAAAGATGGAAAATAAGTCTATTTTTTTTGATTTATATTTTTTCTAAGATGATTTTTGATCTCCAAGCATAAGGATTTTTTTTGATAAATTGTGAGTGTCTTACTTATTTCAATCAAAGAGCTAGATAAATTTAATAAGTTTGAGGGAGGTAACTTTGAACACTTTGATGATTTTACTTGGAAATTTTTTCTTAAATTAGGTCTATTATTAGAGATTAATGATATGTATGCTATGTAAAGAATATAGGAAATATTATATTCTGGTATTAAATTAATAATTTATCTACTTTTTATACACACTTCAAGAAAAAATGTAATGAAGTTCAAAACTACTATATGTTGAACCCTAGTCAACATAAAGGTTCTTAACACCTCAATCTACAAGAAAAATATTCTTATGGAACCTGATCATAAGCCAATGATTGAGGGAAAAAGGTGTTTCAACTAGAACAACAATGAATTTGTGAGAAAAGAATTGATTAATCTTCTTGATGCAGGGGTTATATATCCCGTTTCTTATAAATATTGGGTCATTTCTATCTAAGTATTTATAATAAATAGAGGTTCAAATATTGTGACTAATAAAAAAATTAACAAATTTAGGTTAGAAAAGTAACAAAGTGGATAATTCTTATTGATTATATAAAACTCAACTCAAAAAATAGGAAGGATCATTTTAAAATGTAAATATTGGGAAAAATGTTTGAGATGTTTTCCAAAAATAAAATATTCTATTTTATGGATGGATATTATATTTAAAACCAATTTCCTATAGCCTTAGAATATTATCATAAGACTACATTCGCATGGACTTTCAGTAAATTTTATTACTGGTGAATTCCCTTTAGATTATATGGGGCCATAGCTACACTTCAAATATGTATGATGACTATATTTTATGATATGAATGAAAAAATAATAGATGTTTTTATTTATGAATTCATCATTGCTGGAATTATAATTAAAATTTATTTATATAATGTATAACTTTTTTTGTGAAGGATTCAAGAAATTGATATTTTCTTAACTGATATAAATGTCAATTCGTGGTTACCAAAGGCAATGTCCTTGGTTATAAGGTGTCTAGGAAGGGTATAAATGTTGAAAATGATAAGATAAATGTCATTCAAAATCTTCCCTCCTAAAAATATTAACGGATTTATCTGCCTTTTGGGTCATATTAATTTTTACTAGAGGTTTATAAATGATTTTAAAAAATCCCTAGGCACCTCTACTCACTTTTGATAAATGATACAAACTTTTTTTGATGAAAAGTGTTTGGAATTATTCACCCTTTTAAAATATAAACTAAATTATTTTACCTTCATTACTACCCTTAACATGATATTTCTATTTAAAATTATGTTTGGTAAAAGTGGTGTTGATGTGGAGATAGTTTTAGTATAGTGACCCAATCCTTAAACACTCTTTATTTCATAATTTTTCTTATACATTTTTAATAAACACAAAATAAGGATCTCGAGGAGTAGAATCTTTAGAATATTTTACTCATAAATAAATCATCTTAAACATAAAACAATCCTCATTATTCAAAATTACACATAGTTCTTCTAACTCCCATAGATCTTATAAAACTTCAGATGATACCTTGGGGAAAATATATAAGGAAAGGTTGAGATAGAAATCCCTATAAGGGAATCTTTATGGAAGTAAAGAATAAAATGATAGTCAAGAGGCATACCATGATATCATAAAGAGAACTATCATAAGTATAGAAATTTTTAATAAGTAAATTAAATCATAATATCATGTAATGATAGAGTATTTTGAAACAAATTAAGAAAATACATAATAAAAAGAATTCAAGAGTCACACCCAATACCATAATCATAAAGTGAAAAAAGTATCACAGTGGATTAAGTTTCCTCCCTAATCCATTACATAACATCTGAAAAGATATAAATCTTTACCTAATTCATTACAAGGATATAAAATTATAGTCCCACCCATCACATATTTAAAATCGTACATATGCACACCACTTGATCAAAATAAACCATCCCTAAATCATAAGCATGATATAACCCATGAGAAGGAAGTGCGTTTCATAATTTTGATTCATGGAATAAAAAAAGGAAAAATCATAAGGGTTCCAAAAAGAAGAAGGAATTAAGTCATTTTTAACTTACATAATTAAAAATTGGATATAGTTCTTGAAAATTTATTTCTAATTAATATGATTTATGAGAAGGATCTAAGATAATAAATAATAAAAATAAACTATATAGGTGATTCTTTATGAAAAAGTAAATGAAATTTTAAAGAAGGAATTTTTTTTATTTTTCATAAAAACATAATTGAAGAAGGAGAGTTCTCTATAAAATAAATATGGTTTTAAGATGTTATTTATGTTTTAAAAACATTTTCTGGTGGAGATTCTTGACATGAGAAAAAATAGGAAAGTCCCCAGAAATCAGGTTTACTTTAAAGTTGGATTTTTTGAATAGAGATAAAAACATTATAACCCCCAGAGTTCAAATGAGTTTTAACTAGGTATATATACAAGGGAAATATATATAAAAATAGCATAAGTTCATGATATTAATATTTTATAAAAGGGATTAAAAGAAAGATAACAAGTAACCAACATGTAATGATGGTAGTATGGAATATCACTTACCTAATGTCTGGATTCACTCTGAAATTCTTATTTACCAAAAAAATAATTAAATTAAGTTTCTTAAATAAATAAAAAATATTAATATTAATATAAATTTAATTATATATAGTCCATTTAATATATAAATTTTTATTTTAAATATAGTTTATGCTTACATCAGTTACACGAGGTTATTAGTTTAATATCTCCATAACAATTTTGGCTTGTTGACCATAGTAAAAAGAGTTGTAAAAATAATTCATGATCTCTTGAATTATTGAGGATTATGTAATTAATTATTATATTATAAAAATAGTTATATAGTTTCAAATTATTTCCCAAAATATACCCAAATTATGAAGGGTGCCTTGATAAGATCGTTTAAGGGGATTAAAGCTATTGTAGTTATTTCTTGTTAATCATATTTTCTGAATGAAAAATGTTATTCTTACAGAATATTAATTGTGTAAAAACTATCAATTTTATATACTAAATTAATTTTAAAGTGATACATGTTACATGGTCATGGAAAACAAAACATATCGTTTCACGTTGGTGGTAGTTCGTTCACACACATAGGGATGACACTTTCATTTGCCATAAAATGGGAGGGAGGTAGAAAATGAAATAATTATCATTTAAGGGTACTAATAATTTTAGAAATATCATATTAGTTAATTAATTTTTTTAATCTGAAAATTTAATATGGCGATGAAAAATTGATCATGTTGTTCATGGAGGTGGTAGTCCGCAAATATGCATAACAACATTTTCATTTTTCTTAATAATTTTAAAGGAAGGAATAGAATGGGTAATATATTAGTATGATAATACTTAATAATATTAAAAAATATTTTTTAACATAATTTATATAGGGTACTTGAGGGGTGTATAATAAGAAAATAACTTGAAAAGATGGGTTGAGTGTATTACATCTCCCTTTCAAGTTATCCCTTGTATAACACTTTAGGATCTATAGATAGGACTTTTGGTGAGGCAAAGGATTAAAGAGAATAATAAAGGTTCTATTGAGAGAATATGGAAGAGTATTGGTTAGGAAAAATACTTATAATGAGTAGATAAATGGGTAGGAGTTTATCCCCTTTTATATATAAAGAGAGTGTCATTTATATAAAATCACTTTATATTTCAACAATTTCATTCCATTATTATTATAAAAAACTCCAAAAATGGATAATAATTATATGGGGATATATGTAAGGTTGATAATCCCTACATGATCTAATATCATAATTTTTTTCACATGTTTTAACCCATTACACAATGTTAAACAACTTTTACCTTAATTTACCATTACCTCAGTAACTCAACTTTTACCGTTGAAAACTAATTTTAAGGACAAAAATAAAAATAAAAATAATTTGAAAATTTGAAAATTATGATTTAAAATATTCAAATAATTTTTTAAAATAAGCTTTCTTCTAGTTATAGAAATGAATTTTAGTATTAACTCACATAACGTATCAAAATTGTTTCTTAGGAAAAGTTTATTTTAAGCTAAAATATTTATGTCTGGTTTAAGATTATCAAGGTATTTGGTTTTCAAGAAAAAAATTGGTTTATTATAAAACAATATATGATATTTTTATTTCAGAAGAAACCAAAGAAAAGTTTTATAAAAACAATATATATAATTTAATGTAATGAAAAGAATAATTATTTTATTAAGAAGAAATATTACTTAAATTCAGAAATTCTAAGAATATTATTTACAAATTCCATATAATATTTTAGAATTTCTAATTTTTATTCATTAAATATATATTCAATGTTTATTAATTTCAAATTAATATTTATCTTATAACAATATCATAAAAATTAAAATTTCAGTAACTGCAATATTTTTTCACTATTCAACCTAAAAAGAGACTATTCTAGAAAAATTAAAAAATTAATCCTAAGATAATTTTCACATGAAGAATAAAAAAATTTAATTACTTTTATTATATTCAACTTATATAAGTGGTAATTGTTTTAGATATAATTTCTTAAAATGTAATATAAATAATTTTAAAAAAATGAATATTAAATAATGAAATAAATCTATAAACATATTATTTTATGAATTAATGATAATATGGAATTAGTTATTATCATATAATAATTTATATGGAACATTTATATATTTATAAGGAATATTTCTATATATATATTTGGGTTCTTTACATTCTTGACCCCTAAATAATTTTCTCCCTTGATTTTTCATTCTATACACTTGGGTGAAAAAATGAGGGTAATTATGTTTATTGTCTTATTAGGTTCCTAGGTCACTACTCTAATATTATTATTTATATAAATTATATTGACTAAGTGAGTCGTCTTGTTGGGTAAAATTGTTTCTCTATGGCCCAAGATCTTCATTGTCTCCTCTTTGTATGAGAGTTTTTCCTCAAACTGTACCACCACTGAATTATGTACATGTGAAGGATCTAGTATATTATTTCTCAAGAGTGATACATAAGATACATAATATAGTTTATTAAGGTTTTTTGGGATTTTTAACTGATATGTTATAGCTCTGATGTGTTCTAGAATCTAAAAGGGGATGATATATATAGGAATTAGGTTCCCATTCTTTCCAAAATTCAAGACTCTTTTCTTTGAGGTATTTTTAGGAACAATTTCTCACCAACCTTAAAATCCAAGTATACTAGATGGTTTTATTATAACTTTTATATCAAATTTGAACTGTCTTGATGCATTGTTGATTTTTATTGACCTATCCGACAATTTTTCTAATAATCTCAAGTCCATGAAATATTCATTTTCCAACTTTATCCTCGTACATAGGTGTTCTACATGTTTTACCATAGAGGTATTCATATGGGAAAATTTTAATTATTGAGTGGAAAATGTTCTTGTATGAAAACTCGACCAATGTAATATATTGGTCCTAGTCTCCCTTGATTTACATATAGTAAGCTATAAATATATCCTCAAATTTATGGATTGTTATTTATAATTGGCCAACTGTCCGTTGGTGATAGGATATACTAAAATTAAACTCTATGTTTATAAAATATAATAGTATTTTTCAAAACATTGAAGTTAACCTCAGATCTTGATCAGATACAATTGATACTGGTATTCCGTGCAACACTTCTCTAATGTATATCATTAAAAGTTGATCACATGATAATTCCTATCGAATGAAAATGGAGTAAATATTATTTATATGATCTTTCACCAAAACCATTATAGAATTTTTCACTTTCTATGTATTTGGAACAACCAAGACAAAATCCATTGTGATGTTTCATCATTTCAATGTATATATGGGAAATAGTTGCATCATCCCATTGGATTTTTACCTCTCAGCCTTCACCTACTGACACAACTATCACTTTTATGTATATTATACAATATCATTCATCATATTGTACCTCCAATAATGTTATAATAGATCTTAATACATCATTATGTTTCCTGGGTGAATGGAGAATATTGAGTTATTAATATTATTCATCAACTCCATTTATATCTCTGGCTATAAAGGTACACCTTGTAATTTACCAAATCTCACAACTCCTTAATCATCAATATTGAATTCAGAGGATTTTAACTTCCTTATAAAATCCAAATTCTTATATATCAATTCATCATCCGATTAAGTTTTCTTAATATTCATCAGTTTTGACGGTTGATAAATCATTTGAGAATGGTAAAATTGGGTTCCTTGCTTCATGATTTCCATATACATACTTTTTATGTCCAATAATATTGGATCATTATCAGCCCTCATCATAAAGAGGGTTGTATGATATTTTATACCAACAGAATGAACCAGTTTTTTCTACTTCCCTGAATGGTAGTAGATTGATAAGTTATAATCCTTTATTATATATAAGAATATTATTTAGTGTCTATTGATCTAATTTTGTTTGAATATATATATTTAGGCTCTTATAAACTAGATATATATCACACTTCTCTATATAGAGTTAATGCCTATATATCGTCTTGAAAAATATTATTATATCAAACTCCAGACAATGCATCAAAAATTTATTCTCAGGCACCATCCACTATCCTAAGGCATAGGTTATCACTTAATCATTATGTGATAATACATATTCCAGAACCTTATTTGAAGAATCACTATAAGTCAAAAATCCTCCCCCACTTATTGGTAGTGTGAGTACAGGTGTAGTTGTTACCCTCTTATTTATCTCTGTAAATATCTATTTATATTCATCTATCTATGCATACTTAAATCCCTTTCAATTTAGCTCGGTTTGTGGGTATAAAAAATAGTGATGTTTTAAAAAAATCACCTATAATTCCAATATAATCAGAGGAAACTACAGATCTCTGTAACATATGTCAGTATTGGCCATTACATAATCACCTTTTTTTAAAGGGTCTATAGAAATCCCTTAACATGTGATAACATTCTCCAAGAAATCTACATTCTCCATGTAAAACTAATATTTATTTTACTTCAAAAATAACTTCTACTTCCTCAATGTCTTCATCATAATACTAAAATTCTCTTTGCATTGATCCTCACTTTTAGAGTATATAAGAATATTATCTATAATGAATTACCCAACATTTTCATGATCATTTTTAAATTCTCTATTCATTAAGTATGTTAATACCGCTGGAGTATTCATGATTCCAAATGTCATGGCTATGAACTAATAGTTCTCATACCTCATACAAATGGTGGTCTTATGAATATCCTCCTTATCCTATTTTAATTGAAGATATCATAATTAAAGATCTATATTAGATAAGTATTGATCTCTGCATAAATGATTGAACAAGTCCTTAATCCATGGTAGTGGAAACATTTATATTATCATGATATTGTTTAGTTCATGATAATAAATGCATATATGCATCAACCTATCCTTTTTCTTGAAAAATAGAACCAGTGAACACCATGGTGATACAAATGGGAATATGAAACCCATGTACATATTTTCATGTAATTGATTCTTCAGGTAATCTAGTTCAATGGGGTTTATTCATTATAGATTCTCATATATCATTAGAGATCCATGCATAAGATCAATTTAGAACGTATCCTCACAATCATGTGTAATACCAAGTAAAATTTTAATAAATATGCAAGTGTAATCCTTTAAAATGGGAATGTCTTCAAGTGTGGTCTTATAAACTATTTCAATAATTTAATGTAGATATTATTTCTCATAAGAAAAAATATCCATTCTTTTGATGTATTTTATAAAAGAGGTTCATCCTCCTCCATACAATTTTATATTATCAAAGGCTAATTAAGGATATTGAAAGGGATTTACTCCCCTAGAAGCTGATGTAAGATCTATGTGTAGAATAAAAGTCTATTCCCATTATAGAATATAATTCCACTAAATGTATTATATTAAGGTTTAAAAAGAGTTTCATCCAAAATATATTAACTAGTAAAGAGTTATGTATTTGAGATTCCCCAAATGATCCCTTAATATTTTTCACTGAAATCATAACCTCTATGTTTTTTGATGGTTTTTAATAGTTCTATGAAACATGAACGATATGAAACAATGAGTATATAAATAATCATATAGGGCATTTATAGTTCATGAATGGATAATGAGAAAACATTTCACTATATGTTTTTGGTTTTTTTATTTAATATAACCAAAGTCAACTTAGGGATAAAAATACTCAAAAGAAAAAACATATAAAATGGAGAATGTGAACTTATAAGTAATAAGTCATAAATAATATTTATATCCAAACTTATGAGTCTTTTTGTTTTAATCTATGTTATCTATGGTAATTATCCTATTAGATTATCTATTCTAACAATCTATTCAAGTCCATAATAATGGTTCATAAATATCTTGTAAATTATCCAAGGAATATCCCATGGGAACATCAAACAAGGTGTATAATTATACCTCTTTATCGTGCACTAGGTGACATTTGAGTTAATACATAATCTACCATTTTCATAGTTGTTACTCCTAAGTATATTTAGTCTAGAGCCAACATACACTTGTAATATCTAGAGAGAGATATCATTATAAAAAACTGATATAGGCATGTAATTATTTTTTATCATTTATATAATTTAATCAATACAACTCAAAATAATCGTAAATAGCTTGAAGAAACATTTGGTTTAGTGTCTTTCAGAACCTATTACATATGAAACTTATTTTAAAAGACTTGTAAATATTTATCTATAATCTAAATCTTCTATAACCCCTTTAATACTCCTCATAAGATATAATTATCTTCATAACTTGGTAAATGGAAATGTAAGAAAGGGATGACATTAAAAGTTCACTAAGGGAAAACTTATCATCATTTCATCAAGGGTTAGATCAAAAGTGTTGGGTCAGAATGAATATGAATATGGGGGGGGGGGGGTGAATTTTGTCCTTTAAAAACACATGGATAATTTATAACTAACCCCTCTTTGGGATTTGGAAACTGATACAACACTATTTAACATAGACAATTTATGAAATAGAAAACTAAAGAAAAGAATACAAATTTTTTATAGTGGTTCAAGTTTAAAAAATCCCATAATCCACTCCACAAATTCTCTCCCCATGAGTTAGGCGATTTTCACTAAATATGGAAATTTATACCTAGAAAACTGAGTGTTGGTAGTTCCCACCTTAAAATAAGGATTTTATAGGGCCTTTATCTTCTTTTAAAGGATACCTCATAAACACATCTTAGTACGAGAAAATGACACTCAAAAAGAATAATGATGAGATATTGATTATTGAATACTAGTTCAGCACACAATTTCCACCACAATCGATAGAAGAATAGATATTCATAGGAATATTAGATATAATTCACAATATAGTCCATCAAAAGAAACTCTAGGTTTCTTTAGGGAAAATTTAGATGAAATAGTATCCAAAAAAACTTCTCAATAGAAGGATGAACAAGGGAAATTTACAATATGAATTCATCTAATGTGTATTTCTAAAAAATAAATTCAATGAAAGATTATAATATATGGGTACCATAACAAAAATAATAACATTATTATCATAATGAACTGACGAAATTTAAAAGATATCCATCTTATATAACATTAGAGATTTATTAAAAAAAATATTAAACTTAATGATAAGATCTAAAATTGATAAAATCTATTAATATTAAATAAGAAGACCGATTTGATTATGGCTAAGTAGGTTGAAACAATTAACCATATAAATCATGATTTCCAAAAAAAAATTAATTTTCGAAATTTGAATTTAATTAGATGCTGAAAATCATAACATATTTTTAAAATATGTATGATTTAATCTATTTTGATGAAATTTTGAAATGGTATTTGAATGAATTTTAATGATATATTTACTCTAGTTTAACCAGTTAAGAAATCTCAAAAAATTTCTATAATTAAAATACCACTAAAAACTGCTTCAACTTAGAGTTTCTCTACACGAGGAATCTTAAAGATTACGATTACCAATGTATGTATGATTATACATTTTGGGTTAATAAACCAACACAAGATATTCAAAGGCAAGGTTATTCACAAGAGGTAGAAACTGAAACCTACCACACAATCCAAACATAAGGTTTCAAAAGTATCATTCCTTATCAAAAGTTGGGTTCCCAAACCAAACGTTCCATATAATCATAGGTTTAAGATATTAATTTTGTTTAGAGATTCTATACTAATTTAAAATACCCATAATATATATAAATTTAAACTTAAATTTAATCAAAATAAAATTACTTCTACAATTATAGGTAAAATTAAATAAGCAATAAAATAAGTATAATCTAAAAACGCACTTAAATAAACATCATTATTAAAACAAATAAGGGTGTTTGTGAGAATCAAAATAAATGATAAATTAATGAAATTATTGGATAAACATCTATGTTCCCAACAATATCTCCATTTATGATGATCTTAAATCCAATAGAAATTTAATCATAAAAATATAGGTTTTAATTATTATTAAAAATAGAGTTTTATTTTCAAAATAAACTATGATTAATTAAATCAAAAATTAAATTTATTTATTTAACATGATTTATAACTATTTTTTTGAAATTAAAAAAAGTATAGATACTGATTAAAACACATTAAATGCAGAAAATAACTATAAGTGATTGTTATGTAAGCAAAAATAAATGCATTATAAAAAACTAATTGACTAAAAAAAATAAAAATAATGTAAAAAAATAAAATAAAGATAACATAAAATAATAATAAAATAAATTATTTTTTAAATAGTCTTGATTATAAGGAAATTTTGATCATGTTTTAGTAGGTTTAAGGGTAGGATGAAAAAAAGGTACAGTTTCAAGCTCACAAGAGATAGATTATATAGTTAGAGAATTTTAGGAAGTATGATGCATAGCCTTCATCTCTTCCATTATCTACATGAAATTTTGGTTCATTAGATGAAACCATTCCTTCATTAATTTTTTTGACTTTGTATATAGTTTCAGAACATAAGTAAGATTAACATTAAGGAAATTTTTAATATTCTCAAAAGACTGAACGTACTTATCAATAATTTTTCCCATATTATTAATAAAAAACCGAACTCCAAGATTTATAAAAGTTAACTTCTCGACTAAATATTTCTAATTTTCTAATAATGTATGTAGGGGAACAATATGAAAATGATAACTATGAATTATTTCATCCATGAAAACTAGATCATTTGATAACTACTATATTATTCTCAGTATATTTTTAGATCCTCAGCCACTTGATGTAGAATCTTTTCATTAACTTGAACTAGATATTACATATTAAAATTGATTAGATAAAACCGTTTTTTAATCACCAATATCATATTTTGAATATTTTACGTCATATATGTCCAATATGAATATCACTTAAAAGTATTAAAATATTTCATTTATATTGAAATCTATTGTAAACTTTGATACCAATTTTTAAGAGATTCTAATTTTCTTTCAGAAACAAATGAATTTATTAACTCATCATATGACTTATGAGAACTCTCAAGGTCTTATTTAAACTTTATAACCTCATCCTTTAATATATTTAACTTAGAAACCATACAAAAAGAAAAATAATGAGCATGATTCTCAAAATTCAACACATCACCAGTATCTGATGAAGCAAGATTAGGAAATACATAAGGATCTTTGAATTCAACCACCTCAAGTGATTGACCATACATATATTCACTATATTGAGAATATAACTCACCAAGAACTTTTTAAGATTAACTATATTCATAAACTATCTCTTCCAAGGACCTTTCGATAAAATAAACTGACTAATACACATTTATATTAGTTGTTACAACAATTGGAGAACTACTATGCTCACAAAAATGAGGTTCCTCTACAAGCTGTTCCTTAACATAAGAGGCTTGTTTATCTATTTATTCACCAAAAAAAAACCATGATGAATTATTTCGGTATTAGATATATTTTTATCTAATTCTCTAAATATAAAAAATATATCTTCTTTAATATGATATTCTCTTTCTAGGGGACTCTGAAAAAATATCAATTCACTATCTATCATAGAATAACGCTCTTCAAAAGATAATGTAAATTAAATAACTACCTATAACCTACCTAGTATATTTTCATAAAAAATATACCTTATTAAATTACTTTCATGGTTGTTGTCAGAACCATGAAATTAATCTTTTAGGCCAATATCCACTCAAGTAAAACAAATATCTCCCTCTATATGATATTCTTGAATCTCATTACCACCAAGTATTACATAAATGATTTATTTTAATCTCTTGTGCTACCCCTCAGAAAAAGAACTATAATTATCCTTATCCTTATCCCCAATAGACATCAGTATACCCTTGATTATGATATAGAAAAATCTGGACTTCCTTAAAGTTCCAGTAGATAATTTGTTGTTTTGATGCCATCTCTACCCAGTTCATATGTCATAGATCATCCATATATAGTATAGAACAAGATATATCATCCTTCTATAGGGATTAAAAGACATTATATAATTACTATAACATCAATGTTCATGCAACTCAACATGTACCTACAGACGTTGAGTGGGATTTCAATGAGAATCCAAAACCTGATATATATATATATGCATAGAAAGAGGATTTTATCCAACTCAGAAAACCTCAAGACAACTGATGTTTGAGTAAACTTGAACAAGAATTTATGGCCAGCCTCTAAATCCTTATCTAACAACATTTTTTCAAACAAGAGGTTCCAAACATTAGGGGCATAACATCCTCATACCTGTTAATAATATCCCCAATTAATCATAAAAGGAAGGAAATATTTTTTTCCTGGGGACACTTAAATATCAATGTTATATCCATAGAAGAAAAAAAAATTACTCATCATTTTAAGTTAAAGTGATGATATCTTTTCTATCTCCAAAAATAAACTGTTCATTCTCATAAAACTTTCTTATCTATTTTTTGGAGGTGTAATCAAATTAACACCATCGAACACATATTCCAGGACTTGGAAACTGAATGATTTATTTAGAAAAAAATTATTTGAAACAACCAATAAAAATTAATGACTTTACCTTATATCAATTTCCATTTAAAACATGAATATCTCCACTAATTCATTCTACTTGGACCCAAATCATTTGTTCTCTTGGATTTTTCTATTGTGAGAATAAGAAGGTTCAGTGTTTTGGAAGTAGATATTGAAATATATTGAGATATCAAGAGATTAAAATGGTATATGTTCGAAGGTAGAAGAGATATCTATTTTACTTTGATAGTTATAGGAAAGACTTCAGTTTATTGAGAAAATTTAATACTGTAATAATTTTGGAATTTGAAAATTAAAAAAAAATTGAAAAATAAATCAAACAAATGAAATTTTAAAATAAAAAAATTTATAAACTAAATATAAAAGTGATAAATGAAACATTAAAATCAAATTATTAATCGTAAATAGAGATTAATAAGAAAAGTAAAACTATTTATTTAAATTAAAAAAACATAACTCCTCATTAATAAAATAAAAACTATCCATGAAAAGTGGTTTAGTGAAAATATTTTCAAGTTGATACTCATTATTAACAAAATCTAAAAATATAAGTTGAGTGAGTGATACACTTGTAATTTTTGAAAAGAAAAATGTGTACTCATGTTTTTCACATGAAAATGGCTCTAAAATGGACCATTATATAATATTATAGGTTATAACCTCTAAATATGTCCAAAAGGTGGGTTTTGAATAAGTTTTAATTTCATTTTACCCCTTATTTTTTTAGTTTAACCCCTAATAAATACATTTTAACTTTAACTATGACAATTAATTTTCACTGGTCGTACTATTATTTATGGTAATAAATTAATTTAAAAATATTAGATAATATAAATTATTTTTATTAAAAAAAATTAATCCATTTTTATTATTTCAATCCATAAAATTATAAAAATTTAATTTAATATTAATCTTGCGGATGTGATTAGAAATCGGTTTTCTAAAGAGAAAATATTCAAATGTTTTTAAAGTTTTTAAATCAAAATTCAATATGAATTTTATTCAAATGACCTAAATTGGATTAAAATATTAATTACTAAACAAATTTTACTTTTAAATACATATGAAAATAATTGTAATGTTTGTAAATACTTTAAAATAAATGAAAATTCTTAATATATCCAAGTATTTTTCACTATTTATGAAAAAATTATCTTCTAAAAATATTTTAAAAAATTAATCCTTAAATAATTTATCCATGGTGATTTAAAAAATTATTATTTTTTCAAATAAATTTTCTAAAATTCATAAAAGTTTATTTTGAAAATAAGTGCGCAAAATTTTAAATGATGTTTTATAGAAAAATATAGTTTTTAAGAATAAAAATGGATTTGTTGAGATATTTTTTCCAGAAACACATAATATAAATGTTATATTGAATATATAATGTATAAATTTAATTTAAATAATTCACTAAAAGTTATTTGTTTAATTATTTATGTAAAATTCATTTTTTGGATAAAAATAGTTTTTAGAAAAATGACTCATTTATTTTCTAAATTTTTTTCATTTATTATTTATTGATGAACAAAGAAATAATTTTATATAAAATTTTAAATCATATATTTTAAAAAAATTGAAAACCTATTTATATTCACCACTCTAACATCTAGGTGATAAAAATCAAATTAAACAGTAATATTTTACAAGTAGTCCACATTTCATTTAAACTTAGTGTTGCGAGTAATTAAAGCTAAACTTAGTGTTGTGTGTAATGAAAACTAAGGTTAGTTTTTTATGTAATACAAGAAAACTCAAGGTTTCATTTATCATAAGCTAAAATTGATACTGCATGTAATGAAAAATATGAAAAATATTAAATTCAATTTTTTGAAAATATTTCACAAAACCTATGGGCGTTACATTCTTAACCCCTAAAATTAATTTTACCCTTGAAATTTATCAATTTGGTACCAACATATGAGTATACTGATAGCTCATTAAATCATAAAGTTCTGATGTAACTTCCCCTAGCTAGTGGTTTTTCGAAAAACATTTAAAATATGAGTGGTATTTTTTTACAGAACATTCTCTATATGATACAAAATCTCAATAGATTATTCCTTATAATAATGGTCATGATATAGTGTTAATAACTCTATTTTTAGTACATGATATGGATTATTCATATAATTCCATAGGATAGATACATGGAAAAAATTACATAATTGAGAGAGGTTTGGTGGAAGAACCAATCTATAGTATACCACCCCGATACGATCAAAAATTTAAAATGGACCAATATACATATGGCCTAGATTTTTATTATATTATAAGAAACATTTCATCCTTTGGTTTTGATTCTATCAATTTACCCTTCATCTCTTACTACAGGAAATGAAGATGAATGTTTTTAAGCTGAAAGAACCAGTAGATCATAAGATCCATATAATAAGGATAATTAATTTTTTCTTTCTCTATTTATGATAAAAAAAAGTATTTTTAGAACATGTTATCTAGTAAAATACAAAGATAAACTTAATTTATTTCATGAATTGTTAACCTTATGGATCTTCTATATATGACCAAAATTAAAATCCAAAAATTTATAAAGAAGGACACTAAATTTCAGAAAAAAACGTATCATTAATACCCAAACAATATAGAGTAACCATTATTTTTATATACCAAATATTTTAATGAATTGATCATATATTTCCTCAAAACTTGTAAATAATAAGAATTACCATTAATCCTTAATTAAGACATGCATTATTTTTTATTCCTTAAATAAAACCACTTACTATTGAATATATTTAATAGCTCTAATAATTTTGTAAACTCCATGAATGATAACATATACAACTTTTTCAACAAATATTTCATTAGTTCTAAGGTCATCAGTACTATCAAATTTACTCTATCCATATCAATCCTCTCTTTATCCCTGATAAACACCATTTTCTCAAGATAAAGATCATATTAAGGGGTTTCTTACTTTAATCATGTGTTTTTCATGACATAATCCCTTGAAATTAAATAAAATTTCTAGGTCATTATTACCATTAAAAATATTATTTAATATCCCTAATTAAAAACTTATATAAAAAAATTCTTATATATTTCCAGATTAATATTACACAATTCTTGAATTCTATTACACAAACACTTTAATCATTCAATTTCATTAAAAAACTATTTACTAGGCTTCACCATATTATTACTTAATAACCATTTCCTATAATATGAAATATAAACCATGTTTTAACATTCATCAACCTTAATTAATCATTCTGCTCACGTTTAACATAAACAATACTATTAGAATAACACATTCTTATCATATTTTATTTGTGGTCACTTCATCATCAGTAGTATAACTATTACTCATCTCACCTTTCTAATTATACTCACAATATCTCCCCCCTAAGACATCAATTTTCATAATGCCCATACATTCTGAATTTTAAATATTCATCCATTGATAATATCATAGGGAGACCATTATTTTCATCCATTTTGTTAACCAAAAAATTCATTTTTCCTATAAAATTACATAATTTATGTCCATCATTTTCACTCTCAAAACATATTCCATTTTCTCTATGACATAAACTTTGGTACTTCTTCTCACATTCTCAAGATATAGGAAAATTAATCTTCTTTCCTCCATGGTCTCCACCACCCGAGCTGTCAGTGAACTCTATGATTCTATTCTTTGGGTATTTTAAGGTTTGGTTAAGGTGAAATTTGCTAACAATATATCATGATAACTGATTAGTAATGATCATAATATCCTTCAATATTGTAATCAAACCATTTGGTTTCTCATTTTGACATTTTCTATCAACATTTACCCAGTTCCTTCTGGTTCTTCCATTGACAAAAATAAAGAAAACACAGTGTTTGAAACAATATTCGTATCATAAAACCACATTATCAGGAAAAATAAATTATAGGATATATAAATCATAAAAAATTCTTTTCAATATATCAAACCTTAGGATTAAAATATGTAATTTATTGTCATTATTTAAATCCTTCATGATGGTTTGTAATGTGAATGTGAATTATCCAAAGCATATACCCTGAGATTATCAACCCAAGTGCACAGTAAGGCCTATTGTCATATACCAGGTAACTCTTGAGTCAAGCCCGAATTTCCTTTTTCAGAGTTATTACCCCTAGGTATATTTGTTTTAAAACCACATACACTTTTAGTATCCAGATATAGATGTATTTATAGTAAAATCACACTCCTTTATTTACCATAACAAAGGATATTCTCCTATTTTTAGGATTATTCTATGGGTTATCACTAATGTTTTATCCGCCCAGTTCCAAAGGTTTAATTAATAATTTTATTTGATACAAACTTTAAATTCCCAAATGTGTCATACATAAATATTACTTCTTAATTGATGAATATTTAATACATTAAAAATTGAGCCATACCAGAATCATTTAGGTATAGTGCCTTTGGAAACTTAGGTATAACAACCATACTATTTATGACACACTTAAACATGATTTATTACATAAAATTTCACATAAGACAACTCTGATGATCAATAGGTCTAATGTCTTGTGAAATTTGAAACCTTACATGAAAACTTAAGACATAAAAATACAACATCTTTATTGAAAACTTCCATTACATGACCACAAAATTTCCTCATATCTAGCATTGCATGGTATAATCTGAGGAAATACATGTGAAAAGGGTGAAATATAAATCCCAATAAGAAATAAACAAGGCATAACATGAAGAATAAAGTACATGTTAGGAAATAGGTATATCAATGGATCATAATAGAAACATGAACATAAAGGCATGGTATATCATGATTATCATAACATGGAAATGTGGAAACAACATTTAACATGATATTAGAATGAGCCAAGGATCATTACACACACAATATGAATAAACCCTCATTGAACTTGATTTATCAGGTGTAAAAGCTCATTTTAATTAATGTATCATGATACTAATCATTACCCAGTGCATTGGAGTGCTATCAGGGCACACCCTTATTAATTATTTCATCTCACACATAAGTGTGAAACATAGATCTTAAAACATGGATTCATTAAACATTATAATTTATTACACAAAAAAGAGATGCGGAATTCATAAATTTAAGACCTCAATCAACAAGTACATATTCGTAATAGTTAATACACTAGATAGTTAATGGGTATGGTATTCACTTACACAATGATTTTGTCATGGATATTTTGGAGTAACTTCGGCAGCATAACGACGTCAAATAGAAATTATAAAATGTGTTGATGAGGGATAAAGGGATATATAATCATTTATACATGAAATGGAGAGTAAGGGGGTCATTGAACCTAATATCCCAATATATGTAATGGAATTTAGATACATAATATAAAATAATTTCTTGAATGTAAATGAGAAGAGAGAAATTTCTTATGGAATTTCGGCATTATAACGAGTGTACATGGAAGGAATTACTGAGAGAGAAAGAGGCCTTTCATCAATCAAACACAAGGAGGGTAGTATGGGGGAGTTGTGAAATCATACCCAAACGATTGTAATTGAAAATAAAATGTTATAACAATATAAAGAAATTCGGACAAAAAATGAGAATGGAAGAAATCTCTTACTTGGAAGTGTGATCCCAAAGTATTAGAAGAGGATTGAGAGACGATTATTAGGAACATAGGGAGACTTGGGGGGATTATAGAGCGAGGAGGAATGGGGTTGTTTGAGCTCCAAATTGTTTGACTGAAGAGTAATGGGATATTGAGTGGCTTTATATAGGAAAGGAGAGGAAATTATTTATTATTTAGGTTTTGGGCACTACTCATTAAACTAATCAAAACCACAAACCATACAATAGTTTTTTCCCATGGTTTTTGCCAAAGGGGAGAGGAAAACATTATTTTATGATTCTAATCTCCGAATGTATTAAAATATTAGGCTTTCTTATGTGGAGGTGAGTTAGACACTCATGGAAATAATTTAAAATGTTAAAATGTTTTATAAGTCATGGAGGGTCAACTAAGGCTTTGTAAAATAAATCAAACAAATATAAAATAACATTATTTTAAATGTAAAATATATATTGTCTGAAAAAACCTTTTATAGTGTTTTATTACATCACTATTGTGTTATTATAATTCCATAAAACACATTATATATTTAAAAGGTAATTAAATTTTACCCAAAATTTAACTGCCTCAGAAAGATATGAAAAATTCACAGTTGGGTAATTTTAAAGTCCTTATTCTAATAATAATATTCATTTTATATAAATAATTTTATAAATATTTGAATTTTTACTTTTAAAATAAAAACCAAAATTTATAAAAAATTCACGGGTTTTGAAAAAAACAACTTTCAAACCTTAAAAAATTACAATTGTATTCATAAAAAATATATGATCATTTATAGTTAATAAAACAGAATTTAGTAATAATATTTTATTAAAATATTATTTAATTCAAAAATCCATTAATTCATCAAAATAGATTTTTAATTGAATTTAAATATTAACTAAAAATACTATTTGTGCTTTAAAATGCACTTACAAAGCAACAATAATAAAATAAATGTATATTATTTATTCTATACAAAAAAATAATGAACATAATTATAGTGTCAGGGTCTTGTAACTTAACCCTTTATAATACCCGCATAGGACCTAAGGGTAAGGTGTGCAATGGTGACCTACTCTTAGGGCAGTTCAGATAACATCTCTCAAGTGGTAATATCTATTAACATATACTTCTCTCATAGGTAGTTCCATTCATGGTTAATATATTGAAAGTCGGCTTGGGCTTGGTCAAGAGAAAAGCCCAGTGACACTACCTCATTTACGAGCTCTGAAAAATGGGCTTTATATGGAGCATTTCTACTTTATTAGGCCATCACTTACTTTTACAGAGTAAATTGGATTGGTTAAAGATTTATATTTATACTAATCATCTGGTCAATATTAAATGGAAATATTAGCAATAGAAACAATTCTTAACAGTATTTTAAAATCCAAAAACATAAAACTAAGGAAGTGTATATGTTTTATATAACTATTTTACATAATAGGAAATTTAATTAGATCAAGAATAATTTTCATTAATAAAAGTTTGGATCATTAAAATATCCCCCCTTAAGGAATATCACACTCAAAATTTACTTTCCCCATACTAAAATAGATGATTGTAACTCTACTTCATCACTTATTCTATTACTTCTTAAAAATTATGGTTTCGCTACAACAACTTGACGAGGGGCATTAAATTATTTCGTATAACTTTTTCCCTAAGATCTAAGATCTTAACTAGATTCTCTTCAAAGGATAGGTCATTCTCCAATGCCACCACCTCAGGATTGAGTACATGAGATGGGTTAGGTATGTACATCCTCAATATTGATACATGGAATACATCATGTACTTGAGATAGTTTTGGTGGGAGTTCTAATCGATGGGCCACTGCTCCAATGAGATCAAGGATCTAAAAAGGGTCGATGTACCTTAGACTAAGATTTATATTAGTCCAAAATCTGATAACTCTCTTAGACAGTGATATTAATAGGAATGCCATGTCTCCAACTTCAAACTCTAGTTCTCGTTGACGATTATCAATATAGCTCTTTTTTTTGATTCTGAGCAGCTTTAATGTGCTGATGAATGGTTTTATCCTTCTTCATCATTTCTTTGACCATTTCTGGACCTAGGAGTTTTTTCTCCCCAAATTCATCCCAACATGCCGGTGTTCTGAACCTATTCCCATAAAGGGCTTCATAAAGATCCATTTGTATGCTTGAGTAGAAATTTTTATTGTATGAGAACTCAACCAGGGAAATATATTGATCTCATCCTCCTTTTATGTCCATTCATAATTCTCTTAACATGTCCTCAAGTGGTTGGATAGTCCACTCAAATTGGCCATCATTTTGAAGATGATAAGCTGTACTAAAGTTCATGTTAGTGTTCAGAGTGTGTTGGAGACTCTTCCAGAACATAGATATGAATCTTGAATCTCGATCAGATACAATTGATAGTGGTAATTCATGCATCCTTACCACTTCTCTGATGTATATCCGTTCTAGTTTATCCAATGAAAAATCTTCTTAAATTGTAATGAGTTGTGCAGTCTTTGTAAGAAGATCCAGAACAAACCATATAGCATTATTTTCTTTGGATGTCTTCTAAAGTCCAGTGACTATCCATGGTGATGTTCTCCCATTTCCACGTTGGTATAGGAAATTGTTGCATCATCCCCTTAGACTTATGCCTCTTAGCCTTCACTTGCTGATATAACAAGAAATTTGATGTATACTCATCGATATCCCACTTCATGTTATCCCACCAATAATGATATCAGAGATATCAATACTTCTTTGTGTTTCCTAGGTGAATAGAAAAATTAGAACTATGTTCATCATCCAAAAGTTCATTCTTTAACTCCATATTTGATGGAACACACAACCTTGTCCCAAATCTCAAAATTACTTCTTCATTATTATCTTACTATGAGGATTTTCCTTTTTGAATAGTTTATACATTCTTCTAAATTCTCACATCATCCCTTTGAGAATCCTTTAGCCTTTCCAAAAGTGACAGTTGAGCAATAATTAGTGAAAGGATTGATGGTGTTCTCTTCTTTATGATTCGCTTTTCCATCTTCATTGAATCTAAGAAGATTGGATCCTTTTCAATTCTCATCAATGATAGAATTTTTGGGTCCTTTATACTTAGAACATCTACCACCTTGTTCTTTTTTCAATAGTGGTAATGGATTGAGAAGTCATAGTATTTTAACATCTGTAGCCATATTCGTTGACGCATGTTCAACACTTTCTATGTGAATAAATACTTGGGGATTTTTTTATTTGTATATATTTCACAATTCTCCCCAAAGAGGTAATTCCACCAAAATTTTAAAGTGAATATTATTGAAGCCAACTCTAGATTATGTTTTGGATAGTTATTCTCATGAAAATTCAATTTCCTTAAGGCATAGGCAATGATTTTTTCATTTTTCATCAACACACAGACTAAAACCTTCTTTTAAGCATCACTAAATACCATAAAAAATTTCTCCACTTGTGGGTAATACGAGCACGAGTGTAGTGATAAGCCTACTTTTCAACTCCTTGAATAAATATTTACATTCATCACTCTAATAAAACTTGACCCCCTTCGTATTTTTCTTGGTAATAGGGTTTGAAAATCATGATAAATTTCTCACAAATCAGTGATAATATCCAACTAACCCCAATAAGATATGGATATTCGTCACCGATGTTGGCCTCATCCATCCCTCAATTGCAACTATCTTAGAGGGATCCACAGATATCACATTTCTTGTGATGATATTAACTAAGAATGAGACCTCCTTCAAACATAACTCACACTTGTTACACAGTTCTTAGAGCTTCTCCTTTCACAAGGTCTCTAGTAAAGTTCTTAGATGCTCTCATGTTCCTCCTTGGTTTTAGAGTATATTTCAATATCATCTATAAAGACTACCACAAATTTTTTGATGTAATATCTAAAGACTATATTCATTAAGTACATAATGATTTATGGATCATTAGTGAGTCCTAAATGCATTACTATAAATTCATAGTTCCAGTATCTTGTATGAAATGTAGTCTTGGGGATATCCAACTTCTTCACCCTTACTTGGTAATATCCCGACCATATATCTACCTTATAGAATTATTGTGATCCACTTAGATGTTTGACCAAGTCATCATTTCATGGTAGAGGATACTTTTTCATTATCATGGTTTTTTTTGAGATCATGATAATCAATACAAAGAAGCATTGACCCATCCGTTTTCTTGACAAAGAGGATTGTTGCACCTCATGGTGAAGTACATGGGCATATAAACCCTTTATCCAGATTCTAAAGTAGTTGTTTCTTTATATTCTCAATCTCTACAATATCTATTATATATATATTCTTGGATATTGGGAATGCCACAGGTATAAGATTAATCGATAATTCAACATCTCTTCTAGGAGGAAGACCAAAAAATTTCTCTAGAAACACTTAAACATATTTCCTCACAATAAGCATGTCTTCATGGATGAGTTTTTCTTTAGACCAAATCATCTTATTAAGATACGTGTTCTCATAGTTTAGTAATATCTATATTTTAGATTATGGTTCTAAAGAATATTCATCCTTCTCCTTTCACTTGTACAGAATCCGAGGTTAATTTTTTATATGAAGAGTGATTTCCCTCTCACGACAATTTATGCTGGCTCAATATAGGGAATTAAAATCCATGCCAAGAATTGCATCAAATTACACCATATAGACTATGATGATGTTTCTAGGATGTTTTATCCGCATATTGTGATAGGGGAGGAGTTATATTCATGGGATGTAATGATTTTCCCATTTTCTATTCTCACCGATATCTCTACTTCTTGGATTTGTGGTGGTGTTAGGATTATTCTAATAATATTTTGGGAAATAAAATAATGCATAGAACTAGAATAAAAAATTATGTTTTCTATTCATGAATGAATAACTAGAGTTCATGTCACCACTTTGTTTTCGGGGTTCGCTACGCCAGTGGTGACGGAAAAATCTCACCATTGTTACCTTGGAGGTTGTTAGTTGCCTCTGAAAACCCTTGGCTTGGGGAATTGGTTTGAAAAGTTCCCTGGTTCCTTACAGTTTAAGCAATGAACAAGGCGTTTGAGGTCAAACATAGAGCTCCTCTCCTCTATCACAATAGAGGGTTTTTCTTTTCCGCATTTAATGGCTATGTTCCCTTCTCTTCCACACCTAAAGTATTTCCTCGTCCCATTAAGAAACTTTTCGAGGTGCTTCTTTCCACACCTTTGGTATGTGGGGTGCTTGAATTTCTTAGCACCAATGGATTTATCCATTGGACAACCAAATTTAAATTCCACTTTCCTCTTCTTATCCCTATGATAACCTTGATATTCACCGATCTCCATTTCGACTTTAGGGAACATTGGATAATTTTCTTATAGCTATCAAAGTCACCGATTGCTAGGGTTTTCTGTAGTCTAGGTTTTATCCCACCCAAGAAGTGGTCAACCTTTAATTCATGGGGATTGACAAATCCAAAAGAATATCATGCACACCTTGAGAATTTTTCTTTGTATGATCCGATGGATTCATTGTCTTTTTTTACTTGAGGGTAAGGAAGTCCCTTTCCATCTTATGTTGGAGAGTGCGGGGAAAATATTTATCAAATTTTTTTTCTTGAAATCCTTCCATTCTAACACCTCAATAACTTCCTCAGGCTTTTTATTTTTTTATCAATGTTCACCATTGATCATCTTCAACCACCATATGAAAATAGTCATAATAACGTTCTCTTACTTGGAACATTGAAGGATAGAGAAGATATTTTCAATGGATTTGATCCGTTGTCTGACGATTGTGGGATCAGATGATCCGTTAAAAGTTGGAGGCATTTGTCTTATGAAGTTCTCGACTGTGGATTGTTATTTCTTAGGAGAGGTTGAACATTCCTCTTGACCCATGGTTCAATTAAAAACATGAGTTAATTGGGATTGTATTGTAACAAAGTTTGTGATTCTCGCTCCCATCAGGTTGGGCATCTCATTAGAACAATCATCACATTGATCTTCACATCCGTTGTTAGCCCGAGTCCTCCTATTACTAGCCATTGGATGAAATAAAATGAAAGTTATGGGTAACATATAAAGGGTATTCCAAAGAAAAAAATGATTTACTTATAAATAAAATTTATTTCCTTAAATTATGAATTTATAGGATTCTATCTATGTTATCCATGATCTACTTCCCAATATATATTCTTAGGGTCATTTTTTATTCCATTAATAAATGTTCATACTAAGCTTATGAATTTACCAAAGCATATCCCCAAGGAGTGTCGTAACCAAGAGTGCAACAAGGCCTGTTGTTGTGCACCAGTTCTCATTCAATTATAGCTCAAAGCGGTGTCTTCGAGTTTTACCCCTAGATACATCTGCACCAGAGCTGCCTTTACTAGTTCGTATCTATAAAATGATTTATTTTCTTGATAAAACACTTAATCAATACTCACCAAAATTTAGTGATGTTTTTATTATACTTAGTCTTATCCCTAAGGATTTCACTAGGGTTTTCTAATCCCAATCACAAAAATAACTAAACCTATTCTCTGATAGAAACTATAACAACTCTCATCTTTATTAAACACTTAAACATGAATTATTACATAAATTTTCACTTAAGAAAACTCTAAGGATCAAGTGGTCTAGTGTCTTGGGAAATTAGGGACATTACATGAAAACTTAAGAAATAAAAATACAATATCTTTTTTTAAAAATTCCTTTACATGACAACAATATTCCCTTATACCTAGAATTGAATGGGATAACCTGAGGACATACATGTGAAAAGGGTGAGATATAAATCCCAGTAAGGGAGTAAAAAAGGCATAACTTGAAGAATAAAATACATTTTAGGAAATAGTAATATCAATGGACCATAATATAAACATGAACATAAGGCAGGATATAAAATGATTATCATAACATGGAAATGTGGTAACAACATTTAACATGATATTGGCATTCTCCAAGGATCAGTGCACATGGAGCATAAATTAACCCTCATTTCACATTAACTTTCATGAGTAAAACCTAATTTCACTTGACATATCATGATACTAATATTTACCCAATTCATTAGATCCCTATCAGGGGACACCCTTCTTAAATATTTAATTTCACTCATAAGTGTGCCACAGAAATCATACAACATGGATTCATTAAACATCATAATTTATTCCAAAAAATAAGAGATGAGGAAAACACAAATGTAATTCCTCAATCAAAAAGTAAATGTGCATAAAGGTGAATACCCTTGATTGAGAAATGGGTATGGTATTCACTTACACGATGATTTTGGCATTGGAATTTTGGTGTAACTTCAGTAGTATAACGACGTCAAATAGAAATCGTAAAATGGATTAAGGAGAGAGAAAGGGGTATCTCACAATTTATACATTAAATGGAGAGTAAGGGGTAATTTAACATAATATTGCAACATATGTAATGGAATTTAGGTTCATAATATAAAATAATTTCTTGAATGTAAATGAGAATAGAGAAATTTCATACAAAATTTCAGCATGGTAGTATATATAAATGGGAGGAACTAATGAGAGGGAAATAGGTCTATCAACATTAAAAAATAGGGAGGGGTGTATGGGGGAGGTGATAAATAATACTCCCACATTTTTTATTGAAAATTATAGTGTATAACAACATAAAGAAATTTGGACAAAAATGAGAAAGGAAGAAATCTGTTACTTGGAAGTGTGATCCCAAAGGCTTTGGAGAGGCCTCAAAGAGGATTATTGGGAGCTTGGGGAACCTTGGAAGGATTATATAGTGATGAGGGAATGGGTTGGTCAAGCTTAAAATGGTTTTAATGAATAGGAATGGGATATGAAGTGGGTTTATATAGTAAAGGAGAGGGAATTCTCTATTATTTAGGTTTGGGACACTACACATTAAACTAATCAAAACCAAAAAACATAAAATGGTTTTTGCCCATGGGTTTTTCCATAGGAGAGAAAAAAAATATTATTTTAATATTCCAATGGCTGATCTTATTAAAATATTAGGCTTGATTATGTGTGGGTGAGTCACACTCATAAAGAAATCATTTTAAAATGTTAAAATGTTTCATAAGCCTTGGAGGGTCCACTAAGGCTTTGTAAAATAAATCAAAAAATATAAAATCATATTATTTTATAGTTAAAAACATATTGGCATAAAATGGCTTTTATTTTATTTTATTATATCACTATTGGGACATTGTGATATCATAAAACACCTTATATATTTAAACGATAATTATTTTTTACCCAAAAATTTGACTATCTAAGAAAATTAAGAAAAATTCACTATTGGATAATTTTTACGTCATAATTGAATAATTAATATTCATTAAATCTAAATAACTTTCTAAATATGTGAATATTCACATTTAAAATAAAAAACCACATTTATCAAAAATTCATCGGTTTTGACAAAAACAACTTTCAAACCTTAAAAAAATTACTATTACATTTATAAAAAAAATTATATGATAATTTATATTTAATAAAGTGATATTTAGTAATAATATATTATTAAAATATTATTAAACTCAAAAATCAATTAATTCATCAAAATAGATTTTTTTAATTGAATTTAAATATTAACTAAAAATACTATTTGTTCTTTAAAAATACCTTACAAAGTAACAATAATAAAATAAATGTATATTATTTATTTAATAAAAAAATAATGAAAAAAATTATAGTGCTAGGGTCTTGTTAAACAAACCCTTATAACACCCGTATAAGACCTAAGGGTAAGGTGTGCGATGGTGATAGACTCTTGGGGTGGCTCAAAAAACATCGCTTGAGTGGTAATCTCTATTAACTTACACTCCTCCTACAGACACTTCTGTTCAAGATTAAGGTTTTGAAGCTCGACTTGGTCATGGTCAAGTTCTAAGCCCAGTGACGCTACCTACTTTCTAAGCATGGAAAAATAGGCTTCATATGGAGAAATTATATTAGATGAGGCTATCAATTCCTTTGTCTGAGTAAAATAGATTTGTTAAAGCCTTATATTTATACTAAGCATGTGGTCACTATTCAATGACTATATTAGTAATGGTAACAATTCTTAATGGTATTTTAAAATCTAAAAAAATAAAACCAAGGAAGTACATATGTTTTATATAACTATTTTACGTAATAATAAATTTAATTAGATCAAGAGTAATTTTCATTAACAATACTTTGGGTCATTACATTAGAAACATAAACTACTGTTCTATAAGTGAGCTACATCATCTCCCACTATATTCTTCATAATTAACACTTTTCATAGACATATCATACATAAATCATTTCATCATAACAAGGGTACAGAAACATAAGAAATGGTGAGATAATATGATCATTAAGGGTAAAAATAAGAGATATTAACATATGATCATATGAAATTATAAGAGATTCATAATGGTATGTGATCATTAACATAACTTATGAAGTTAATACCCAACTTTTCATTGATCATAAACATGAGTCATGGCATAAAAATTTATCATTTCAGAAAACATGGCCATAAGAGTGTTGGATAATCAAAAATCAATCATGAACCATAATATCATGTCATAAAAGTGTAGAACCATCATAAAAATTGAAACCATTTCAGATGTCAAGGTTAACTATAATACCATTATGATAGTGGATTGAGACTCATCCAATATTTCACATTGTGGATCAAGATACACTTATTCCCCATAGTGGATAAATACACACCTATTTACCATATTAAATCCTAATGAACCTATTTTATATAGTGGATCAAGAAAATCATCATGTTTCCCATTATTATATAATGAGATATAAATCTTTAACCAATTCACTGGAGGGAGATATTGGTCTCAGTTATCTCATAATGAAATCCAAACATATATCTACCACAATATCATAAACAATTCATTATATAATCACAATATAACTCACGTAATTAAAACTTATTTTAAAGACATTTCATCATTTCACCATATAATAACCCATGAAAAATAAATGGGCTTTATCAATATAAACATTAACCATATAGAGAATTAATAAGAAAGGTATCCTTGTATTATATCCCTAGTAAAGAAAAAGTGACCTAAAAATTTGTCAACTTAGATGGAAAATGATTTTGAAAGATGAATTGGAACATTTCTTGATGAAAACAACCTTTGAAATTTTAGAAACACTATTTAAAACATAAAATATTTTCAAAACCCTTCTCTTGGAAAATAAAATTGGAAAAATTTAAAGGAATATTTAAAAATCATTTAAAAATTTTCACGATGAAAATATCCTTTCAATTTTTAAAATCACTATAAATAAAGAAAACATTTGGGAAATAATATTCTTTAAAAAAAATCTTTTAAATATATAATTTAATAATTAAAACATTGAGTTTTCATGATAGTGGAAATTCCATTTATTTCGTACAAGTTAAAATAATGATTCTGTTAACATTTATAGTAAAATCCAAATGAGTGTTGTTTGGAAAATGACATGAATATTCATTTAAAAACATTTTTTTAAAAATAAAAAAATGGATAAATTTTTATTTAATAAATCATTTCAATAATTTTAAATTAATTTTTAATGAATTTTTAGAAAACTTGACTTTGGAAGAAAAATTATTTTTGACATAAGAGAGAGATAAATTTAGTTACATTAAAAAAATTATTTTCAACTATTGAGTACACAATGAGAAGAAAACAAAGGGAAAAAATGTATTACCATAAAATTGATATAAAATAAAAAAATTCATGAGTTTCTTGATATATGTATCATAATATTTAATCATCGAAATCATAAACATAAACAATCTTGAAAAACAATCAGATTGTAACATCAAACTTTCACCACATTGGTATCTTTTGAATCGTAGGACCAATTATAAAATAAAATAAAATAAAACCATTAATATCATTAAGAGAAGTAGATTTATTAAAAAAAATTTCTAAGGGGTAGTATATAAACCTCAAATAAAAATATAGGTTCATAACATAACTTATGTCCCAAAGAAGGGAAATTGGGACAAAAATCCCATATCACTTCGGGAATTTTTGGACCCTAAACCCTATGAAATAGAGATCATAAATTAGATATGTAAATAAATATAATTTTCATTAGAATAATAATAATATTAATTCAACACAATTATATATACCACATAAAAGAAATAGGTGGTGAATATTGCATGTCTCTCACAGAAAATAAATGTGAGATGGAAATCCCTTAACTTAAGCCTCGACTTCTTTTGAACCTATTAGAAAATCCAGTTTAATAAATTTAATTTTATTATTATAGTATTATATAAACAAAATTATATATATCATACCATATATGATTTACTTATGACATTTTATTACTAGTTTATTAAAAATTTATAGTTAAAATTACATTTTAGGTAATAACTGCTTCGTTTTTCATGTATGTTTTGGTTTTTAATTTTTGATCTTATTACTGTGATCATGGTTCCATAATATAGAGATTGTTAAAAATTATAAAATTATAATATATATTCATTATATATGTATTTATAGTAATCCATTAAATTTAGAGAGATAAAATGAAATACACCTTTCATAGAGATGGTAGGCCCTATGCATGCATGGACATTGTTTCCATTGTCTCGATAGACAAAAATAAAAAAAGGTAAAAACATATTATATTTCATAAAAAAAACCAGTACATATTTATAGAATTTTTTATTAAATAATTTTCTTATTACATTCAATGTAAATCATATGTGAAGAATGAATTAAATCATTTTGTGATGCAGTAGTCAGCCGTACACACGAACGACCTAATTGTATTACCATAGAATGGAATATAAGAAGTTATATGTGATATAATAATTAAATAATTATGATAATATAATTAATATCATATATAAAAACTTAATCTATCATTATATACATCTGTTAGAATTGGTAATTGAAAGAAATGACATCAGTTTGCAAGGCGGTAGTCCACCATACACTCGACTAATGATTTCCTAACCCATTTAATGGAAGAGGGCATGTATTTAGGTTGTGAAATTAAAAAATAACATATAATGATATGTGATATACTATATTTTATATCATAGTGGTTTAATAATTATTTAAGGGTGTGGGGGATGAAATAAAATAAAATGTTCAGTTTGGGACATTACCTCTTCTTCAGAATACTTCTTTAAGTTTGTACCAAAATCCTCAATAGGTTGTATTTCTGACCAAAATAATGATTATATTATGAGTGGAGTTGAGTAATGAAGATATTTTGGTAGGTAGATCAAAAAAATAGGTTTTGGAAGTGTGAGGAGGATAAGAGAGGGTGTGTACTTTTATAAGTGAGGGGAGTGGCACACGTGTAAATTTTGAGAAGTATAGGTGTAACCAAATTTATTACTTCCCAAAAGGAAAACCCTATGACATTATCAAACCATATAGGTTATAAGGTCTTAATATGTCCATAAAACTAGTTATTTATGAGATTATATTTTATTTTCACCTTATCATTTAAGTTTAACCCCCGGTAAACCGATTTTTACCTTAACCGAGATAACTAATGTTCATTTTTTTACTATTAATTATGGTCAAAAAATAATTTTAAATTATTATATAATGTAAATTATTATCATTAAAAATATTGAATTTTTTTTTCCAAATTACATTCACAGAAGAGAAAAAATTTAATTTAATATTATTCTCGTAGACACGACGAGAAATCGGTTTTTCGAAGAGAAATTGTTAAAATATTTAAAATTTTTTTTATCAACTTAAAAATAAAATTTATTAAATTTTTTTGGAATAATAGATATATAATTTAAATAATTTTACTTTTAAAACCTTATGAAAGCAGTTTTAAAGTTTTAAATTCTTTAAAACAAATAACAATTCTTAATAAAACAAGTATTCTTCAGTATTCATAGAAAAACTTTTCTTCTTATAAGAATAAGAAAAATTCACCCAAAGATAAGTTTTTAATTATTATTTAAAAATTAATTTTCATTTCGTAGATAATATATTTTAAAAGTGAAATAAATTTATTTTAAAAATAATTGTTCAATATGTGACAAAAGTATTTTTTAGAAAAATAAAAATTTTAAGAATAAGATTGGATTTATTCTTATGTATTGTCTAGGAGACACACAAAATTAATGTTATTAAGAATATATAATATATAAATTTTATTATTATTATTAATTGTTTTTATTTTTTTATTTATTTTGGTAAAACAAATTTGTGTCTATAAAAATAATTTTAAAAAAAAGATATTGTTTATTTTCAACTGTTTTTTATTTTCATTTCTTATTAATTTGTCTCTAAATATATAATTTTATATATATGTGAAAACCATATATTTTAATAATTTTTTCAATCCAATTCATACCCCATATTCCAATGGATATGTGATAACTATAAAATAAAATAACCATATTTTAATAGTATGTCATGTTTCATTTAAAATTGACATTATGAGTTATGCAAGCTAAGAATAATGTTGAGTATAATTCATAATAAAATCAGTGTTTCATGTAAATAAAGATAAAACTAGTGTTGTATATAATGAAATATAAACTTTATTTTTTGTGTGACATAAAATATCAAAAATATTAAATTTATTAGAAAAACAAATATATCACAATATCTCGAGGTGTTAAAATTGTGAATGTGAAAATGTGGTTATGGACTAGAGCCTAAACAATAATGATAAAATGGTAGGAATCACATAATGAAATATGGATAGTAATTTTTTTTTACTTTCTAAAGAGGGCCTTGTACCCCATTTACTTCAGATAAATGAGACACACACGAGAAATCTCAAATGCAGCTTTTGTCCCTCATTTCTCCTCCGATTCATCCGGTTACGGGTGTGATTAAATAGTATTAAAGTTAAGAATATTCCTCCTTCAAACTTATAAATTTCTTTCCCATCAATATTTCCTATTTAAATAACTTCTATTTTAGGTATTTTCATCGATTACACACGACTATGGTTGAATCCACCATTTCTAACAGGCATTTTTTCTCATCCTATATAATGTATATCCCAAAAACGAACATGTGTTATTGATGGATGTTTCATTGAAGGTAAATATATTAATTATATATAATATGGTTTTTATTTTAATATAATCAAAACAACCAACTTATCTTGGAATTCAGTTGGGTATTTTACATGCATTAGATTTGGGAGTATGTTGGGAGTGGCCCAAACTCTGTAGGAGGATGTCGTGGCTATGATACATCAACCATTTGATTTATTAATGAGTTTAGAATTTAATTATAGTAAACTAGACTTTGTTTTATTTCTAATATATTGGGATTATGACAAGAATAACATGAGAAGAATATTATAGACCTTCCATTGGTGGTTTTTTCATGGTTCTCACTAGGCATTGATACCTGATAAGTCTTTCGGTAAAAATGCATTTATCTTTTGGATATGAAGTTGATTAAAATAATTTATTAAAGTAAATTTTATTTATAATTAATTATTTGGTAAATTAGGAATTATTAGGTCTATATGGTGAATGATGGAGGCTTAATGGACTTGGATGGACTTAGAAAAATTTTCTGGGATTTTCTTGTTTTGGAGTTGACTTTATTTGAGGTAAATAATTCCATATAATATTCCCTATGGTATTATTAACGGTTAATTTTATTATTATATGAAGTTCAAAACCTTGGTATAATGAACATTAAATTAATAACTTATTATGAATAACAAGTAATTCTTAATTAATTAATAATTTTTAAGTATTAATCCAATAGAGGAACCATGTCTAATATAATTGTAAAACATTCCATGGGCCACAATGGACCCTTGGACACTAGTTTTATTACCATAAAATGATGTAAAAGGATTCATTACAAATTAATGGCTTAGATTACATGGACCCCCATTGATTTCTTGGTTTTACTACATGAGACCTAGAGCCTGTAAGACCATGTTTTATGTATTAATCACACGTGTGTGCATGTGTAGATCATGAGACCATGTGTGTGAATTTTCAACCCATGAGACAATATTTTTTGTTTAGTCACTTTCAAGTTCTTTTTTAACCTATAGAACCATTTATGATGCAAGATTCCATGAGTGTAATTATGTATCTTGTTATATAATGTTTGATGATGATCAAATTCCATGTTTGCTACTACTATTTTCTAATGATGAAATTATTTTTGGTAACTTTATATGCTATATCCGATTGTATGAATTACCATAAATTTGAGGATTTTTAAAAAAAATAGAACAAGTAGATTATTAGGATATGGTTATCCGTTAGAGGGGTATTTTACACAACTTGCGACAATGATAAATATTCCCCTGAGAAAACGGAAGGAGTATGATGAACTTGTGCTCAAGCTTATGATAGCAACATTATGGGTATGAAAACATTATGGATGATGAGTTACATGTTTACTAGATGCCTTGTGGGTACGGAGTGACATTTTGTATCGATTCCTTGTGGATTTCGAGTGACATGTTCCAACAATTCTAGGAAGATGTAATGTGGAATGCTTACTCAATTACTAGTGGATACTGAGTGACATGATCAGTCAATACCTTGTGGATACTGAGTGAAATGTTATCTTGATGCCTTGTGCACCAGTCCTGTGGCTAGTTCTTAATTAATTATGAAATATCTAAATAACTTTCCCACATAGATCCAAAACATGTATGGTTAAGGATCGTGGAATCTTAGTAATTACATGGCCACTCAATATATGGGTGTTATTTATTATTTGGGGTTTATGTGATTATAGGTCATGCTTCAGTATTTATGTGTTGTTTTTTTACTTATTATTTATCTTATCACATTCATGTATATGTATTTATTAGATAAAAATTAAACCATATTAGTATTACCAAAATGGGTTATAATAACACTCTCCTTAGTTATCCCTGAATACTGGGTACCCAATAAGTCCTCACTTGTTATAGATACAGGTTTTACTGGGTCTTGGGTTTGATTATCCATCAGTATATATCACTACGAGTCTAGAGATTGAGATGAGGTGTCTCTTAGAGGTGTGTACATAAAATATTTTAAGTTTTTTTTTCTTTTCAGTATCTTCATATGTGAATTGAATGGTTGGTGATAAACATAATATATTAAGGTATGATTATCTATGTCTTCTACTTCATTATTCATTCAAAGTGATGGTATGTTATTAGTTTTTTCTTTACTCTGATTGTATGATATTTATATGTTTATTTTTTATTTATTATTGTGAACTCTGAATGAGGTTATAGTCTACCCATGAAATTACTTATACCCTTAATTCTAATTAGACGCCTCTAGCATATGGTGAGATTCTTTTGTGGTCTTATGAAACATCACCTCAGACCTAATGATTTAACTTAAGAAGGTAGACTGATCAAAGTAATTATATACAAAATAATTTACTTGGTGAGTGAACATATTAACCAATTTTATTATATCTAAATTCTATAACATTATTTTAAGGATTTTATATGTTACTCATAATATATTAAACTGTAGTTTTAGTGGGAATTAACTTATTTACTTTACAAAGATATCCTTCTCATGGTTTGAGGGACTACTAAGAAGTGTATATAGACATTGATTAATATCATTTTCCTTCCTCCAGAATGAGTTAAACATAGTAGAATCACTACGTTGTTCATTATATTTTTTTGAACAATATACAGGTGATTGGGAATAAATCAATTGTATTATATTAGAAACCAATTTTTATTTCCAACTTCTAAGATTTGTAGTATTATTTTGAAATATTCACTCTAATAAATTGTTCCTTCTACAATAGCACTAAAAACAGGTGAAGGGTGGTTTCTATATACTAATTCATTATATTCAATTATAAAAACATAATGATAATTGATAATTCATTAAAAAAAGTTCATGAAAGATATAATTATATATACACATGGTAATGATTTTCAAATAATTAGAATTCTTCCCCATATGTACCAAGACACAGATTAATCTCTCCAACTTTATCATTATCAATGGTAATCTCTTCAAGATAAAAGTAATGTATAATTTCATTGATCATTACATTCATCTAATCAAATATTATTAGATAGATTCTAATAATAACAAATTATAATTGGGAATAGGGAACAAACTCTTCTCATTGATGTGTCATTAGATGATTATTTTTCTATAAATAAATTATATATATATATATATATATTCTATGATGATATCTTGTTTGAAGAGATATCGGTTTACAATTTTTAGAATGAAAAAATTTCTTTGAAATACACTAGTGAAATCAATAATTTTTGAATATCCATAAAATAATCAGTAGGAAATCCATTTGATATATCAGTCTATCTCTCATCTAAATATGTATATATAAGAAACTCAAATAATTCAACAGATATGGTCATTGTTAAATTAAGGTTAATTTAATAGAAATATATAGAATATTATTTAAAAAATTCATATATATAATAATTTTTATGAACAAAATCATATATTATTCATTGATAGTATATAAAGGATTTTATTAAAAAATAATATATATATATATATATAAATATATGAAAATTTTGAAAAGGAATAATCGTTTACAACTATAATAAATTTTAAAATTTTGAATGCACCATATATGATAGGATTTGGAGAAAAAAGCATATATTTGTATAATTTTTGGTTGTATATATCAATATACCATCCTATATATAATAAAAAAATATTTTTTCATTTATGTGATCTCACATAATATGATTTATAAAACATTTATATGTATTTTCATAATTAAATCAACTTTCTTATTTCCAATAAATAAATTTTAGTTGATTTAAAAAATTTATTGGAGAAAATTTATATAATTTGGAATTTTTTATAAATAATGGAGATTGATTTATAAGAATAATAAGATTAAATTTATTTAATATATAAATTTAACAATATAAATATGTTTTCCTTTAAAATTAAAATTTCACACTAAATTCTAATTTGTGAAGAATTAAAATACCGTTTAAACATGTTTGGAAAAGTTCATAAATGTTTTCAAAATAAATTTAGTTTTCAATGGATATCAGTAATGAACATATTTATTTCTATTAATTTTTTTAATATTTTAGTAAAAGTGAAAAATCATGTAATGTAAACTTATTGTATTTCAAATTTAGAGTTCTATATTTTTATTAAAATAACAATGATGAAACCTATAGGACCAAAAAATATTTCACAGTCAATATATAACATCAATGAATTCCTGTCAATAATCCTCATCAGATATCTAACTGGTTAAATGTGAAGGGTTATGTTTTAATAGTGAAACTATAATCATAGTACAGTTGAACTAACATATGATTTTTATAAAAAAACCACAAGTAAATACATTTAGGTTCTTTTTTAGAAACACACCAAGTAATTATGAAGAATAATTAAATTATACTTTAAATTTATTATTTTTCGATAAATATTCAGATTTATTTTATTTTATTATTTTATTTTCCATAGAAAATAAGATTTTAGTCCATTATATATATATCACCCATATATTATAAATAAATGTAGATAATCATAACAAAATATGATTCATTGTGAAGAAAAATCCATTTCCTTCTTGAGTGTTTGTGAAATTTCTATGTTATTTTTTATGTCTATATCATATTGTAAAAAAATATCATTGTGAACTGTAAAATAATATTGGATCCAAAAAACATTATTGCCATTTTTCTCAAAAATTATGTCCATATAAGGGAGTAAATTTTTCATCACAATGCTATTGCTATTTTTTTTAAATCATTACCTTTTTATTTAAAATAAAATTGATATGATGACATGTTTTTTTCAACAATTAATGAATGAAATTTCAGATGGAACCACTCAGTTAATATCGATATGGTGAAATCCATTAAATAATATTTTAATTTAGTTAAATTGTATAATTTTCTAATAGTTTATAAGATTTATCATCACTCAAAATGTACTTAAAAACACAAATTTCCAATAATTATTCAATCCAAACAATGATCCAAGATGAAAAATTCAATGTAATACCTAGATTTTGTCAAATATTCAACCAAAAAGGTCAGTAGTTGAGAAGAAAACAGGAAAAGGGAGTAGTAGGGATATCCTAGGGAAAAAACTCTACAACTAGACTTGGGTTATTAAGAAAGTGGGAAACTACATGGGTGTTTTATTGGGGGAGGTAAAAAATTGGTGGGGTTTCAACTCTTAGGGAAGGGGTGTTAATGGTTGTGGAAGGGACATTAGTAGAGGGAAAGGATATAAGAAAGTCCCTATTGAAGTAGGGAACCGTCAATGTAGAATATTTAGAGGGGGTGTTTTGGATTTATAGAAATTTTCCATAATTTTTATACTCATAATACAGACATGTGTGAATTTGATTTATTACTATTTTTTGAGGTTCTTATTGTGAAGAGTTAAAATATTTTAAAATTTATTTATAGACATTCTATACCGAGATAAAAAATAGTGGAAATCAAGAGATTTTAGTTTTCTTTTCATATCGTGTTTACTATATGTAAAAGGATTATAGTAACGAAGGATTAAATCTATCAAATGATAAAGAGATATGCAGAATTAATCAGAAGATGGAAAAGAATATTCTGTTGTATTTTTAATGGACCCTAAAAAATTCAGAATCATACTATTGGAGAATTTAATATAAATAGTCCAATACTTCTAGGATCAAAATCCTTGAGAGAAAAATTTATGGGTATTCAAAATAAATAGCTTCAATTGATCAGTTTGAAGATATAAATATTTTTATTTCTACAAGAACTTATGATTTTTTTATTTAATTTTTTTCATAGTGAATTTTCTAAGAGTGACCATTTTATGGAGTTTTATTGTAATGAAATTTAGGTTTTTTATTATTTTATTCACAATGTTTTTGATCCCATGTGATCATGGTCTTATGTGAGGAAGACTAAATTGTTTTTCAAAATTGTGTTGATGGATCCAACTTATAAGAAACATATGTTGTTAATCATCTAGATTCACGACTTTCAGGGAATAATATAGGGTTTCAAATGTTATAATATTTAAACATTATAATAGGTTTGTGTCGATGGATTTTAATTTGGAAGAAAAATACATTTTGACAGGTCTAAATTCAAGGGATTATATGTTTTGAAAGGTAGATATGTTCTGAAAAGTTTATTCTAATAAGATCATTGAACATAGATAACTTTGATAAAATTTATGTACCTCCTTTCAATTTGTGTTAAAAGAAATGTTTCAATAATACCCTATATTGGACTGTTTAGTTTTATATAATGTACATCATGTTTCGTTTTCTTATTTATGATCTTCTTACATGTTTTCTTCTATGTTTAACTTTTTTTCCTCTTTTTAGTATTCTATACATATTATATTTCCATTCTAATTTTCTTTATTATAAATAATTATATATTTTATTTTTTGGGATGAAAGGAAGTTCATAACTTCCATTGAATTTAATCCTTATGGAGGAAAAATATTGTATATTTTTTTGACTAACATTCACCCCCTCTATAGTATGAACATAAATTATCCTTCAAGACAAACATGTTGTATCAAAGATGGTTTCAATATTTTATACTTCAATTATTATTTTATTGACTTTTTGTTATATTATAATTTCATATGTCAGTTTTTTATGCCAAGAACATAGTATATAAAAGTTTATTTTATTGTAGGATGTCTAGTTAGAATGCATCATAACCTAAATCCTTGCAGGACATAATTTTTTTGATAGAGTATATTATAAGTACAAGTGATATAGAGTGAAGAATGATTTTATAAATACTAATATAGAAAATAATCTCTTGATTCATTGTGGATATAATGTTCCAGATAAAGTTGTTATACATATCAATGTTGATAAAAAACAAGAATATCAGGAAAATCAAAAGGATTGATATACTCTATTGTGTTCAATGAATAGAAATATTTACAGTTATATATCTTCTCATGATACCATAAATAAAAGTTGGAAAAATTTATAAGTTACTCACTTTGGAACAAATATTATTCTTAAAACTCAAAAGTAAATGTTAAGAGTTAATTATTAGGATTTTAATTTTCTTCCTAGTAAAATTATAGTGAAAATACATCAATAGTACATGAACATATTAAATTAATTAAAATATTTAGTTGAGAAATAATTAATTGATGAAAAGCTTTTAGAAATTATTACAGACATTATTCTAAAGGAATGGGAATCTAAAATAACTAATATTGATAAAAACTAATAATTTGACTAATATAACTATACATGTTCTCATTGGAACATAAATGAAATATGAGAGACAATTGGAGATATATGTTTGGAAATAGAAAATAAAGAATCGAGTTTATTTTTCATAAATAGTTCATTCCACAACTTATGTTCCTCAACATTCTATGTATACCATTTAATGAGAAAGTATAGACATAAATCGAATGTTAGTCATTTAGAAAATTGTGAATGAGAGATTTCACATCTTGTGTGACTGATGAATAAAATCTTACCAAGAAAGAACTAAAGTCATGATAGAATGAATTATATAAAAGAGAACTATTGGAAAAAGGATTCTTATTAGAATATTTGATGTAAAAAATCAAGAAATTAATGAATATATTGAAAAATAATAGTATATATAGAATGAGTAAGAAGGAGACGATATATTTTCATGCTATTAATGATACTTAGAGTTCTAGTAGCGAAACATCCCTTGAAATCATTAGTGAATATAAAAATGATGTTTGTGGAAATGCTTTTTATTTTTTTTCTAAATCTTCTTAAAATAATATGTGTCTAATGGGAAGGGTATGTCATGAAACTATTTGTAAAATGTTTCTGGATTCTATTTTCTTTAAATTAGATAATGAAAATAGTTCACACCCATCAAAAAATGAAGAGGATATTCCATCAATTAATTAAATGATATTATATATATCATTTATTGAAAGAAATAATGACAATTAATAAGAAGAAATTAAGTTATTAAATATCAACATATATAAATTTGATGAAAGGGTTCCAAAATATAGATAAGAAATTTAAATAATAACTTCTGATTTTATCAAAAATTATAGTATATTTGCAAATAATTGTGATAAGAACTTGATGATTAAATTTTAGTATTATGTTTATATTTTTCAAATATTTTTCAAAAATTTATATTACGTAGGTATAATATTTATAAACATCATAGACATTTACAAGTAAATATAACATCATCTGAATTTTTTTTTACTTCTAGTGTGTCAAATTTTTAAAAAACTACTTTGTTGAAAAAGGGTAACTATTGGCATAATATTTCAAAGACGAGGATAATAGAGAAATTTATTTTTCTTTTAATAATGTTAAATCATTTGGATTTCGTGAATATTATATTTCTAAGCACTTATCATTTGTACAACGTAGAAGAGTTTTGGATATGTGGGTTCCTAAAGTTATTTTTTATAACCTTTTTAGTCTCAAGAAAATATTGGCACCAAAATCATTTTTTTTTATTTTTTGAAGAGTTTACTGGTCACTAACTATCACAAGTTATTGTATCTAGTATAGGATGGTCTTATCATATTGTGGGAGATAATTCCAAACTCAATAAAATAAAAATAATGAAAGGTGGATGAGTCAGTTTTTGAGAAAACACTCAAGGTTAGGAAGTCAAGTAGTAAACATACCCAGTAATCCTGCATGACACCTGGGCTAAAATTCTGGTGGGAAAATATTTCTAAATTTATTATAGACTTAATTTAGTTCATACTGTAGCAATTATACTATTCACCCAAACCTAGATTTTCAAAATGGGAAATGGGATTTTTATCTAATGGGCCTTTGGCTTATCAATGTAGGGTTAATGGGTTACCATGGTAGGGACTCTAGGTAGTATCTTCGACCTCCAAGAATAAAAATATAAGACCATAACTTCATACTAGATTAATTAAAGGATAGTTGATAAGTATTAGGGAAGATATAGGAACTGATGATGAGTTGGATGCAGAGGTTCCGTCATGGAGTAGTGAGCACACACTAGTTAAATACCCCATGTAGAGAAGGAAGCAATGACTAACCATATCTATTAAATTATGAGTAATGTCTATAATGACAGATGTAGATGATAAATACAAGGTCCTACTTCATTTTTGGGTATTATATATAGACCATAAAATCATGTAATAACCTTATGCTACTTGGCCTATAGGATATGTAATGGTACTATGACACTGTGATTACATTCTATGTATGTTTCCCTCTTAACCTGTTTAAAAATAATATTATATAAAAATAAATTGAAAATATAATCCCTTTGAACCATTAACTGAAAATAGTAGGTTGAAATGATTTTTTTCTAGAGAAAATTATTCTTTTTAAGGTTTTTTGTCTTAATACTTAACTATTAACACATCATCATAAGTTAATTATTTGATGAAGGATATTCATGAATTTTAGGAATAAAAAATTTAAATTAAAATGTTTTGATGGAGTTAATGTTTTATGTTATGATAGAGAATATTATTTTAAAACATTAAATATATAAGACATTTGTTGTAAAAATGTACCTCAAATGAGTGAAATTGAATATTATTTATAGAATTAGAATAAATGAGATCATACCTAAATTTTTTGAAACTTTTATATGTTTTCTCTATAAAAGAATACTTTTTCACTAATCATAATGGAAGATTAATTGAACTTGAAATTTTTATCTATATCAATATAGAACCAATGTTTATAGTTTTATTCTGATTAGTAAAGTATCAAATTATTTTGGTTTAAAGTTAGTGAAAATGGATCTTTTTTAGACAAAAAAACTATGTTTATAAAAGGCATATAATATGTATATGTTTTAGTTAATAATTAAACTACATTTACATGGGAATATTTTTTATCATTCCAATCCAAATAAATCAATTTTTTTAAACTATTGTTTTTGCCCATTAAAATTTTTATGAATATAAATTTTGTTAATATCCAAATTGACATAAGTGGATAATTTTTAAATTTCAAATTAAAAACATTTTATAAAATAATAGAGGCATTAGAAAAAAATTAACCACCATGAACACCTTATATGAATAGTGTCATTTATAAAAATAACTCTTTATAAGATTGCGCGTTCTATGACGTGTAAATATTTAGTGGCTAAATGTTTTTTGATAGAAGTGGTTAATAATGCTTGTTACATTATAAACAATGTTTAATTATACCTATTTTTAATATATGATCATTATATATAATTGAATAAAATTGAATTAAATCCATTAGATGAATAATAAAATTTTATTTTTTCCTATATATAAGTGGATCTTAAAAAATAATCCAGGTGACACTAATTAGTTATGGAACTCGACTAATTAGAACCAACAATTACTTATTAAATGAGTGTGAACATCATGAATTTATATCACATATCTAAGATAAAATGATAAATTAATCTTTAGGTGGTGAAAAATAGATAGTTTCCATATGAGTGGAATCAATAATATTGAGAGGAAACAATTTTAGACTTTGATTGAGAGGGATAATGTTATTCTCATTATAGGAGTAAAATGAGTCTTTAGAAATAATGGTGATGAAAATGGTTTTTTAACCAGGAATACAAATGGATTTTTTTCAAAGGGTAATAACTAAGAAGATGACATAGATTATGGTGAAAATTATTCATTGATATCTTGACTCAAATCCATTTTAATATTATTATACTTTAAAATAAAATTTAATTCTATTATTTCTCAAATAAATGTCAAATATTCATTCCATAGTAAGTATTTACAAGAGGAGGTTTATTTTGACAAACCATTAGGATTTAAAAATATACATTATCACGAATATGTTTTTAAACTTAATAAATAAATATATGGACTTAAGAAATCCCCAAGAGAATAATATTTATATTTCTCCATATTTTCTACTTCAAATAAATTTTATATAATGAATGAGAGGTCTGACTATTTTCATTAAACAAATTTCTATTGACATCAAAATTATATAACATTATGTCAATTACATCATATTTGGTTCAACATATAAAAATCTTGTTGGTAATTTTTCAGAACATATATCGAGTGTGTTTGAAATGAGCGTGATGAGTTCATATAAATATTTCCTTATCTTTCAAATCACTCAAAAAAATGGAATATTATAGCTCAATATATGTTTATATTAGACTTATATAAATTATTTGGTATTGATTATGATTTATTATAAGTAAATGAGTTGATGCCTCATGTAAATTAGATCGTGATGAATCTGAGAAAAAGGTATATTAAAAAATAGAGAGGTGTGATCAAAAGTTTACTATACATGACTACATGTAAAATTTATTTTGTATTTTTTTTGTTTTTGAGTTATATTCCAAGCTAATTTAAAGTAATCATACCTCAATGGGGTTGAAATTGTTTTAAATTACCTTAAAATAACATATAATCTTAGATTATTTTATCATATTAGAACTGATATATCAATTAAAATTTATTTTGATACAGACTTTTGGGGATATATAATTGATTATAATAATACTTATGGAATTATTATTTTCTTGAGTAAATATTTAGTTTCATGGACCAACAAAAAACAATACTCATTCTAACTTTCCACTACAGAAGATAAATATCTAGAAACAAGATATTTGTTTCTAAATTGTTGAGGATATAGCATAGAATCACATATTGTTTACTAAGTTTTACTCAATGTCTAATTCATTGTGATAATTAACGTTCAATTTATATTTATAGTAACCAAAAACATCACTCATATGAGAATAACACCACACCCATAGGGATTACACATAAATATGATATATTATTCTCAAGTTGATAAGAACTTAAAATCAAATTCCTTATATATTTACTAAAACATTAATTTCCAAAAAATTTGAAGCCTTTAATTAAAATTTATACATGATCAAAAAGAAATCATCATAATTTTTATTTTTCAATTTATATTATATAAAAAATTCATTTATACAGGGGGAGTATGATTCTTGTTTTTAGAAATTGTAATAACTTTTTTATGCTGGTCAAACTGAAATTTTATTTTTTTGATAGAGAATTATATTTCCATACTTTGTGATCATGTATCAAAATGTAAATCATTATATGCTACCCTAAAATTTGAGTATAATGGTAAAGGTAATTAAATATATATTATATTTTTATTGTTATTATTCTAAGGAAATTAATTTTTTCTGATTCAAAAATATTTTATGATATAATTCTATAACATTCATATTTTTTTTAATTTCAAAAACACCCCGATGTATTTGTCCCGTTAGTTATTTTATTTCCTTAGTGGATATGATAAATTTTTTATCTTCTTTTTTGGAACCATATTAAAATGAATAGAATCAGTTGTAGGAATTGAGAGATAACTTCCAACAGGTATTCATTATTAAACATTTGTCATTCAATTATTATATTATAAAAATTAATTTCATTGAGTTTATTAACAGTTAATATTATAATAATGTTTTTTCTCACCTGTTTATTCTTCAATGGTATTTAATTGTAAATTGTTTTAGACTGGGGTAGTTTCTTATTACATTATATTCCTTACTTTTTTATGTTATCCTTGGAATTACTTTTGAAATTCACAAAGGTGGATAAATTTTTAGAAAAATGTTTTTTATTAGGGAGAAATTTAATTAAAATTAAATATTTTTAAGTTTTTATTACTTATAATGAATGTTTTTTTGAGAGTAGTCTTTCAAAAAATTTGTTTGAGAATGGGGGTGGAATGAATCAATACAGATGAAATTTAATTTTTTGGAGTGAAAGAAATTTAATGTGAGTTTTCTTTTAAAACATTATCCTAATAATAATAATTCATTTAATGATTGGTTTTTACAAAAGTGAGGATATTGTTGAGTCAATGACCGATTTAATCTTTACATTAGAAATATAAAAATATAGTAATGTGTGAATTTTATTTTATATTTTTTATTTGTTTCTTGAGTTTCATATTGTGTGGGATAAAATTAAGTTAATTTTATTTCAGAAGATTCAATAATGAAGTAAATAATAGTGGAAACCTATAGATTGATGTTTTTATATCATATTCTTTTCACTAGATGATGAAGCGTGATATTAGTGAAGGATTAACATCACTTAAAGATATGGGGCTACACATAGTTCATCAATAGACGTTGAAGAATATTTTTATATAGTTACAGCATTGCCCAAATAATATCAAATCTGATCATTGGAGATTTTTTATAAATAGAATAATCATGGAGGATTATAAAAGATTGGAATGAAACATTTGGTAATTATAAAGAAATATAATTAGTTGATCATTTAGTAGTTTTGAAACTCCTTATTATTGTTATTTCTTCAGGTCAATATGTTTATTTTCTTATATTTGTTTCTTATGAGCTATTGTTGAGTGGGTTTTGATTTATAATATCTTTATAATTCTTATGATTGTATTCATTGTGATTTAGATAATTCATGATCAATTTATTCATTGAGGAAGTCTCAGATATTTACAACTATTGTGTTGAGGGATTACGTTAGGAAGATAGATCTAGTGTTAATCATCTAGATTGAGGTATTACAAAGATTAAAACAGAGTTTTTAGGTTTAGGAAATTGAAAAATTATGACATGTTAAAGTATTGTTCTTCTAGTTTTAAAGATATATTCTTTCTGATAGGTTATATTTTGAGGTATTCTAGGGATTTAAACACTAATATCATCTGATAGGCTTATTTAAAGAGGTTTATTAAATAGAGATACATTGGATTGGGTCTATCAACCTCATTTAACGTTCAGTTAAAAGTTTTATTTTAATAAGATACTTTATAAGGGTTTCTAGATTGTTACATAAAACTCCATGTTTTGTTTCATTATTTCAGTTGTTCATATATCTTTTATTAGTTTGAAAATTTATGCTATGTTTTCTAAATTTTATTGATTTTATATTTCATTTTATTTAGTTTTCAATGTTTTTTTACAATGGTTTATGGGTTGATTGGAAGATCATAACATCCATGTAATTTAACACCAAGGAGGATGAAAATTATAATTTTTAGAATATAATTCACCGTAATCTTGTGGTATTTCCATATATTATCATTGTGGACCAACATGCATATCATGATTTTTTGGAGTGTTTTTATAAATACAAAGTACCACCCATTCAATTAACACTATTAGTATCGGTAGTGACTATGAAATGGTAGGTGCATAATTCTGATTTATAGAACTAACCATTTTTCAATTTATGGTTTATCTTATAAAAACAAAGGAAACCTAAAAAAACCAAGAAATACAATTGATGTACAAAAATAAATGTAATTGAAAAAATGCTAAGTAATAATTAAATTTTTTCTGTTTATTTATTTTTAATCGTATATTATTTTATATTTTGATATTAAAAAAAATACCATATATATATATATATGAAATTCAATATATATAAATTTTTTATATATATCTCACTATGAATGTCACTTATATTGATAATATAAATGTAATTATAAAAAAATTAATATAAAACTAAAAATTAAGAAATATAAAGAATGAATTTGTATTAAAATAAATAAGTGTATATAATATTTTTTATAATTTGTAGTTAAATAATTTTTATTACAAAATAAAATAATTTTTTTGGAAAATATTTTGAGAAATTTAATTATGCTCCAAAATTATTAACATAATATAACATATTAAAAACTTTTGATCCATTACATTATGAGTATTGGTTGTTAGAGGTATTATGAGGGTGTTTAGCCTTGTTACAATAGAGGAGTGAAGTGTTTTGGAAATTTTATGGACCACCACTCTATATCAATAGGTGTGGTTGTCACATTTTTAGTAATAGGTGGTATAGTGAGAGGGTTTTATTGGAGTTCTAGAAATTGATATCATCTATTTGAGAGTTAGGTGCACCATGTGTTTTAAAAACATGCATTATAAAGGGTATTTAATTTATAGGATGTCCCTACAGAAAGAAGAAAATATAAAAATCACATGTTTAAGCGATTTCATGGACCTGACATCTAAATGAGTCTACCAAAACATATTGGATGTAATTTTAGAAGGCATGTTTCATTGAGGGGAATCTATATGTTAAACAGGGGGAATATTTATTCCATGGTTAAGGGAATGAACCTGTTGGAGGTCTTTATAGCCTAGAGTTATTTGGTGGAGTTTAGTTAATACTACTACACCATTATTGTGGTTAACTTAGAGGACTTAGTTCCATTGGGTGTTTCATGGGTTTCCTTATTGGAAACCATATAGCTGAAATGGGTACATTGAAACCATGTTGCTACTATTTAGCGAGGAAGATGAGATATAGGTGATCTGTATGGGTAAGATTAAAAAAAAAGCCAAGAGTCACAATCTAATGTATTTGGGTGTGGTGGGATGAAATAGTATTAATATTATCTCTATGATATATTAGTAACTATAGTTGGGTCAACATGAATTTAAGAAGTTGAAATGACTACTTTGGAAGGAGGATTCAACTATTTTAAATATCATACATTTTTAAATATTTCTTTGACTGAGGCCACTATAGAAATTTCTAGTATATTTTTGTTATAGTGGGTGGTTATTTGAGTACATATAAAAATATGATTTAATATATTTCCTTGGTTCTACTTTTTTACTTTATTTGGATCCTTGGTTGATTCTAGAGGCCTTTTATCAATGTTTTTCATCCTTATAAGGATCTTAAATCTTCATGATTCATGGTGTAGATCCTTCTTTGACCTAAGTTGTTTCTTTATTCAATTTCCACCTTCATATTTATCATTCATTCATGGGTGATGTAATATATATACCTTCCTGAATATGGTTGTTTAGTACTGATGTTTTGAGGATTAATGCAATGTTACTAATTCAAGGAAGATTCACATGGATTTGATGGTGATCAGATTTGGTTATCATCACATAGATTTGTTTGTCTTCCTTACAATAGGTTTTTTGGGTTTACTTTCATTATCATAGATGACATGTTTCTTGGTGATTTTTGGACTCAAAGGAGTTACCTTTTGAACCTAAAATCCTTTATTTTATAGCCCCTTGAATTAAATTACTTGAAATGTTAACATTGCTCTTTTATTTCTAGAATCATCTATTGAATCATTGGGGTCAAAAACATTCTTTTATTTTATTCACACTAGTTAAATCCCATATAATTTTTCAATCCACCACTTTAATCATTGATAACCCACCCATATCTATGATAACTTTCAAGATAATAAATAAAACTCATCCCTTAGCGAAGGTATTATGGCGGAGATATAGTCTGAGGGTAGAGTACCTCTAGCCATAGGAATTCCATTCCATAATCATCTCCTTGGGATAAGTGTTTTGGGTATTTGTTCTTGGGGTGTGATTTGTTGTTATCATATTTATTTTAATTTTGTAACTCTTCTCTTTAGTCCGGTGTAGGTGAATTTAGACTGATGGAAATCGATTTTTACTGTTTCCATTTTATATTATTTCGTAGTTAATATTTTGTTATTTATTTCAATAATATTTTAGTTTAATTCAATAAATTTCGTTGTATTTTTTTCAATTAAAGATGATTTTTAGGTGGCATGAAATGGTTTATGGACCTGGTAATGGAAAGGTAATCTAGTTGGTTGGTCCTATTTGGTTCCATGAGATAATATTTTTGAGTTTATTTCTATAATTCTAATACATTAGAGTAGATATTTTGGAAGAAATATATATAAGATAATGGGAATTAAATTATAAATTAAATCAGTAGTTGAATTGACAAACATATAGTATCTCTATGATAACAATATGAGAGGGAATTAATCAAAAAATAGATTTTGAATGACCAAGGGAATTGAAAATGTAATTTTGAAAAATACAGTGACATAGAATTTATACAAAAAATGTGTTTACTATATTGTTTTATTTGTTATTATAGTTCCATGGTGTCATAGATGTTGTTCAGGTTCTTGTCTCATTGTATATTGATATCCCTTTGGAGTGTTCTAGGCTGGTATGTTAGTTATTTCCTTTTCATGTTGATAGGTATACCAGGATGGTTGGAAGCTTTATATAGGATGAAAAGTAAATAATTTAGACTAATTTAGTGTGGTTTCTACCTTATGATTCAAATATTTTTCTAGGATTGTTCTTAAAACCATAGGTCGTATAGTGGGGAACTAGAGAACATTATGGAAAGGTGGAGATGTATCCCTTATAGGAGGGTGATGTTGGTATACATGAGATAAGTGTGAAACTAGATTAGAAGAATGAAAAGTAGAGGATATTATGTTAGTTGAGTTACCTATTGGTTATTATATTTCTACAATAGGGGAGAAGGTGTCTGGAATATGATAGTTTTGTGGTATTACCTATATATATATATACTCTTAAATGTTTGTTTCATCTTAGGTAGTTTTAATCTTATAGGGTTAGTGTTGATAATGTGTCAAAGGTGAGATCATTAATGAGGGTATATAGATTAGTTCCTTAGATGTGATTTGATGCCTAAATTAGTCTTTTAACTTTGAATAACATAGTTTTTATAATTTATCATAAATAAAATAATTACTAACATGAATAAAGTGTAAAATATTTATAAATATTTATATTTGATTACATAAATCTAATTAAATGACTGAATTGGATCCTTCAAAATGGAATATGTTAGGTTAATGATATAATGAGGATAAATATTGGAGAAGCATTATTATTATATTAAATAATGATAATAAATTATTAATGAGATTGAAGATAAATTTATGGATGATAATATACCGACACTAATGTGAAAAATGAATAATGATGATATGAATAAAGATTAAATTATTGGATTAGTTAGTGACCCAGAAGCTATAAATAAGAGGAATTTCACTATTGATAATGGTAATTCCTTAATGAGGATATCTATTGATGTTTTTCAGTTTCTTTTCCATTTCACTATTTGAAAACTGAACACTAAAAATGAATGAATATAATTAGTTCATTTTGTGTGATATTTAAATGGGTTTTTCCTGGTTCATCATAATGGTGTAGTTGGAAATGAGATGTGACTAAAAGAGGATGTGGTGATGATAAATACCCGGTTTTCCAGGTGATGATGTGGTCATAAAGGAATCACAAGGAATAATATGGGATGTTAATATTATGAAATGGTCTATGTTTTATAAATTCTTATCATTTCATATATGGATTCTTGATCATAGTGTGATGGGTTAACCTACTATGTTATTCCTAGTTTGATTAGTGTATTATAGTTAATTAGTAAGACCCTATAGATTTTATTTTTTGGGCACTCTCTTTTTATTATTTACTACTTTAATTTACAACGGTTCTTGATGGATATGTTCTATTGGAAATGGGATGGTTGTAGGGAAAGGTGAAATTTTTTAGATTCATGTTGAATCAAGATGTGGGAAATATGTCTTGATTATGATTGTCCAAGTATGGGATATTTGTTTATGATATTATAATTAATTGTGATTTTGTGATTACATGTGATACTAATAGAAGTGATGATTATGATTCCATTCCTCCATGATTGATTTTCCTTATTCTACATTATTCCATTTTCATACTTAATTGGTTCACAAATATTTATCATTAAATGATGATTTAATATGCATATTGATTTTTTCTTTTGAAATATTTTTATACTAATTACCCTCATGTGTTCACCCATCTAAAATGATTCTTGAGTTTATTTTTCCAAATAAATCAAGGTAGAATTGTCGTCACTACTATTTAGGTAGCTGGTGTTGATTTTAGGAGCTCAGTCTTACATTACGTTTGTTTTCATTGTTTATGTGTCATATAGTTTTATCCAAAATTTAAAAAATTTAACTATTTACTTTCTTTATGAGTGTATTTATAATGGTGGATCATATCTATATTCTTGGATTATAGAATGAGTTTAATTCCTCTAATAATAATGAAATATACCCTTAGTGCTAGTTGTCGAATCATGACCTATTAGAGGCGTGACTCGAGAGTCATCCTCGTTTTCAGTACTAGCATAAAAGGGGTAAAATTGGTTGGAAGTTATTGTATAATGGTATCAAAGAAAATTATTGAGATATAGGATGAAGTTCAAATTTAGATATATATGATATTTTCTTCGGTCTGGTAGGGAAACAATGTCATATAAACCTATCATGTAATATATAAAAAGTTGATTGGATAAGGAAAGTGCATTTTGGGCTCCCTAGTGACCAAATGCTAGTACCTTATTGTTCTTCTAAAACATTTCTATGTAGAAATATATTGACCAAGGTGTAGAAATATTTAAAGGGTTCATGAATAATTATCAATAATTACATTCTAATATATGATCTTTGAAATATTATTATTCTTAGTGTATTTAGTTATGCTAACTTGTTTTGAAAATACGTGGTTCTTATAATCACATTGCTTACACTTTTATTAGTGGGTTCATTTTAGTTTTAAGAAAGATTTCATGTAGGATTATCACATGATTTGATACTTGTTTTCCGTAATATTCGATATTTAGTTATAACTAAATATTTGATATATATAAATTTGAGAAATTTTATAATGATTCTAGGAATAAAATGTATAATTTTTTCCTTAGTAATGAAGCAATCCCTTGATGAACATCTTTTATAATCATTTTGGAATAAATATTGTTGAAGCATATTTTCAATTTAACATTCCTAATATGAATTTTCATTTCTTATGATAACTCAAACCCTTGATTTATGAAGTTATAATTATTTAATTCAAGTTGTGTATATGAGTCTATTGATTTCAATGCCTTTTAGAATTATGGGTCCCTGTTGCATAACATGTGTGGTCAATTACACTGTTTAACATGCCTAAATTTATTAAACTATATGAAAAAACAGATTTTGTGGATGTTTTTTGTCAATGGTTTTCAAAACCATTTCTAAATGTTGATTAAATTTTATTTAATTTTAATTTCTAAAAATTTAATCTTTTTCTATTATGGTTTTATATAAAACACCCCGAAATAACATGATTTTTTAAATACAACCACAAAATTAAATGAAAATATATAAAAAATATTTAATTATGATTTATGATTTATTATTTTTTATTTACTATCATATAAGTTTTTATTATTTATAATTTTAATTAAATATAATTTGATAATAGATAAATATTTATAATTATTAGTTAATAATTATTGGAAAGTTAAAATAATTCATCAACAAATTAAAAATCAGAATTCGACATCAAAAGATGATAGTTTTTTATTTGAGAGTTTTTTAGCTCAATAAATAGTCAAATTGATGCTGATGAAATAAAATAAAACCAAATTAGATATTAATTTTCTAATAATTAAACTAAAAAATTATTAGATTAATAAGAAAATTTTGAAATGGAATTACAACTTAAAAAGATGATAACTTCTGATTCGGGTGTTCATTTGGGCTCTACCATATATAAAATTAAAGACTGTGAAGAGATCTATGCCATGGTGACCTAATAAGAATCCTCTTAATGTTTTTTTGAGGAAAGAAAAGTCCCTGAAGCCCTCCAAAAGTGAGTTTTTGGTCGGGGTACCCTAATTTTTTAAAATTTGATAGAATCCCCACCTCGTTTAACAGGGTCATATTGTCTTTTTTTTCTATAAGGAATGAATTTATTTCGAGGGCCTACATTCATATAGATATAATTGTTTTGAGGTCTTACAAATTTTCACAATGTAGTTATAATTATAATTAAATATATGCATATTTTTATATATTTAATTATACAAAATAAATTGTATAAATACACATTTAAGCATATTTACAAGAAAATGTATATTTAAATATATAAAATAAATATTTATTATTCATTTTTTTAAAATAAAAAATCATCTATTTTATTTACATTATTAAAATGAATTATTTTGTGTATATATATACCTATACAAGTAATGCTAATATATAAACATGTGTCTCTCAACAAAAAAATATATGTGTATGTATATTTTAATATATGTAAATAAATAAATATTAAGTAAATATTTGTACTTGTATGTGAGAAATATAAATGTACACTTGTGTGTGTGTGTCAATATTATGTATACACATCATATATAAATGTATTTTTTTAAATAAATCATTATCATTATCATTAAATATAATATGTAAATGTATTTTACAGTAAATATTTATAAATACATTACCAAAAAATTATATATAAATATATAATTATATTTATTAGTTATCATTTATTTATTATTCATCATTTATTAATTATTAATTATTAATTATTAATTATTATTTATTATCTGTTATTTGTTATTTATTATCTATTATTCATTATTACATAATAGTTAATAAATAATAATTATTAATTAACTATTAATTAATTTTTATTAGTTATTTATTATTTATTTAGTATTTAGTATTTTTTATTTATTTACTATTTATGATTTATTTATTTTTCATTAATATATTATTATTTATATATTATTTATTTGTTTAATATTTATTCATTATTTATTATTTATTCATTATTTATTATTTAGTTATTTTTTATACAATAATTATTTTCCTATTTTTAATTAATTAATATGTTATTAATATTTTATTATTATTTCACTATTATTTTATTATTAACATATTATTTATTATTTATTTAACTTTTTTATTATTTTTATAGAAATTTTTTATTTATTTATTTATTTATTATTTATTATTTATTATATATAAATTAATTATTAATTAATTAATTATTATTTTTATTATATTATTGATTTATTTTGAATGTATTATTTATTAGTTATTTATTATATATTTATTATCTATTCATTATCTATTTATTTATAATTGATAATTTATTATCTATAATTTATTATTTTATTATTTATTTATCATATATATATTTATTATTTATACTTTATTTATAGATTATAGATTATAGATTAAAGATTATATTCTTGTTATTTAATATTATATATTATTTATTATATATTATATATTTATTATTTTCTCCCATATATATATATTATTCATTTATATTTTACTTATAAATTATTAACTGGTTATTATTCAATATTAGTTAATAATATTTAATATTTAGTATTTTATTATTATTTGTTTTGTTTGTATCTAATTGTTATGCATTATTTGTTTTTTCTATCGATATATATATATATATATATATAAGCATATTAAATAATATTTACTCATCAAACGAAGAGCCTGTTGGGGTGGTAAAGTCTTTATAGAATAATCAAAAGGTTAGGGGTTCAAATTTCACCCAACACAGAATTTTTTTATGGCATATATGGCATATTCATGCACGCATGCAAGACACGTGCATGTGCATGGTAATGAATAAATAATAATAATAATAACAATATATTATAAAAAATAATAAAATAATAAAATATTTAAATATGAAAATTAAAAAATAATAAACTAATAAATTAATAAATTAATAAATTAAGAAAATTTAAAACAAATAAAAAATAAACCACCATGAAGTGACTACTGACACATGATTTTGTAGCGGTTTAAACCCCCTACTTTGGCATAGTGAAACATAAGGTAAAACAATTCAAATATCAGCATTAATTAAAAATAAATGAGATATGCATCAAGAAACATTTTATCATATCAATCTACAAGACATGCCCACCAACCAAAAATTCCATATCCAAACATACCCATTATTCCATCACGTCCCATTATCATAAGAAAGGAAAAAAAATAGATCCTATTATCATTCAAATAACAATCCCAATGTCATCACCAACACCTATGTACACCATACATTGTATTCCACTATCACCATATCTCATCATGTCAAATCAAACATGGATATCAATAATAATATCTTAATAGTTCATTCCAGCAATTTCTCTAACATATAACTAATCAATTGTTAATTATTCAAAAGTGTCGCATCCTGAGCACATCATCAAAACTAATTGGAACAATAAGGAAGGGTACATCATGAATTATTGAAACCTCATTGAAATAGTATTATATGGGTCACATATGGAACAAGAAAGTTCTTATCTTGATGGGAATCATAATATAAAAATTATATGAATTTCCTGAAGACATCACCACAAACTTCATTAGACATACTATAGATTCATAAGATTATTTGGTTTCTTGTATCATTTTTATAATAGAATATATCATTCTTAATAAATTTCATAACTAATTATAATAAAAACTTAAACACATCAATCTCAAATTGGAAAAACTAATCAACATTTTATAAAAAATTGAGTTCTTGGATAAAACATTACTTGTGGAATGTATCAAAATTAGACATTTTCTTTAAAATAAATCATTACTTCTAAATTTTATCCATGAAAAATTAATTCATTTTCAGCACAAAATATCATTGTTACATTGAATTTCATTAAATAAATCATAGAAAGGGTTCATTTATTATAGCATTATTTCATGTATTCTCGGGGATATGGAAACTATTTTTGATTTAAGAATGAAACCCTTTTTGGGATTGGTTGAATTATTTTTAATCCTTCCATGTTGGTGATGTGATTTATGAATTATTCCAAAAGGATTTTGTCTCCCCTTTGTGGAATGGTATATTGAGTAGTGAGGCTATATTTTCATAGAAATAATTATTGGAACAATATTATAGAGTTACATCATGTCTTAAAGCATTGGGGTTGAGTAAATTGAGGTGTCCTATGTTTGGGGGATTTGATATATTTTCATTAAAATATTGTGGGGGCATTATTTGTATTATTTCTCGAAGGTCCATCTTATTTCTCAGTCTTTGGTGGGTAGTTAGATATGGGCTGGCCCGATGATGCTTGTTCTTGGATATTATTTTTATATGTCTATTTGGTCTGAGTGGTATCTCCCCATGGATATTATTTTTTGGTCCTTTCTCATATCACCTCTCTTTGGATTATATATATATATGAATTATTTGACTGATTATTATTATGTATTATTTCCTTATTACCCTTCCAAGTAAAATCTTTTTTCTCTAGGTTTTTTTGAATAGTAGGTTAGTTTTAAGTGAGTTTTGACTATGTATTTAGGAGAGTGTATGTTATAGGATTATAAATCTACTTCCTTTCATAATATATCCCTCACTCATAGTGAAATTTGGAAAACCTCATCATAAAAGTGTTTCTATATAATAATTTTACTCCATTTATTATGAAATGGTTTAGAAATTTATATATGGTTTAATTAGAGAACACATTTTACATGAAAAATTAAATTATAATTTTGACATGATTTCCCATTATATTTGAAAACCTTATAGATATTGTATAGAAAATATTAAAGCTCTATTTTTATATAAATATAGTTCATCAATTTTGGATGAAGATATTCCTTTTTCAAAAATATAATCATCATTGAAAAGGTTTTGAAGTGATAAACTATTTTTGTAACAAACTAATGGTTTAATTGGTTTATGCCTTATTTATGGTATGTTGATAATGTTATGTCCTTATATTTATTTATAAATTCCCTTGATATTGACAGATCCCTACTTGAGAGGTATCTCGTATGGAGAATGTTTGGAATCCATACCTCTTATTTACTTTCTTATGATTTTATTTTAATTCTCAGGGATGAATTGTTTTGGATGGGTATCAAATAAAAGATAATATACCCTTATGATTAGTTAAATCATGAGTTTTGGGTATAAGAGGTATCATGATAGAGTTTGGTGGTGTTCTGAGGGAGTAGTGAAGTTTTTTTTCTTTTTCAAGGTCCATTTTTCCACAATGTTAGGAATAATGGTCGACTTTTTGTTCTTGGTGGGTGTAGTGGTTGGGAATTTTGGGAGATATAGTCATAGATCTAACAATCTTGGGATTAGGTTGCAACACAGGATCTAAAAATTATATGGTATAGGGTATTCTTTTTAGTATATTTCACTATTATAAACAAGGAAGATGAAACACCCATGATAACGGGTGTTTTGTGTGATTGAGCATCTGATGGAGGCCACTATACCATAGTTGTTTCCATTATAGAAGGCATTGTGTGTCAAGGTGTATACCCATGTAAATTAGAGGTAGTGATTATGGAATAGTCAAAAACATCATCATAGGGAATGATATGTCCTCTTTTTTGCCCTGTAAGAACGCGCCTCATGTGCTAGTGGTTTTTCAAAATTTTTTGCCCGTTGCTCCTTCTGCTAGCAGCTCGAAGGTGGATTTTCTGGCTCCAGTGACATTCTAACCTGGTGTTCCTGTGGCCATCGTGCCATTGGGTCTTCTGGGGTCCCCTAGAACCCATCCTCAACCCACCCTTCCAGTGTGTTCATTCTATGATGCCTTGTGCGGGCCGTCTCGCGGATCCCTGAAGATGTGCTTCCCTGCTGTGCGCCTGGTCTCCCTGGTTGTATCTAAGGTAGGTTTCCGTGTTTCGATGTATATTCCTACAAAGTCTATTGTAGAAGTGTCAGTTTATCTGAATTGGAACCTTGTGGACCATTTTGGGGTGGTGGGACCGTCTGTACTGGTCTTCATGCGATTTGTGGATACTTGGGCTGTGTCGGGTATGGCCCAGATCTCAGTGCTTCATTGGAATTTTTTCTGTTTGGTGTTGGAATTGTAGGTCGACTTCCTCTTTTCATGGTTAAAATCCCCAAGGTCTTTTGGGTGGTGGCGTTTTAGCTTAGCTCCCTGGGCGCTAGAGGCCCACTAGGGGAAGGAGAGTCCTCATGCAGCAGTATGGATTTGTCTCCCAAGCCTTCCCATACCTTTCCAAAATGTAGCTTTCCTTAGAGAGATGGGTGAATCCATTGGAGTTTTCTTATGTGCGGATGACTGCACCCTCTCTTTTGAAGATATCCTGGTGCCTAGGCTGTGTGTCAAGCTGAATTTATCGGAGCCATCACCTGAGTAGATCTTCTTAATGGTGTCAGATGTGGTGACTTGGGAATGAACTCTTTTGTTCCCTATACTGCCCAGTTTTTTGCTCCTATTGCTGTATCCAGGGACATTCAAGGGTCTCACGTAGATCTCTCTAGAAAAACAATCTGCATAAGTCTCACATGGACCTATCTCATGGCGTCCCTCCCCCTATCCAGCCAGATCATATGGCCCCTGGGGCTCTCTGTGGGGAGGGGTCCTTGTATTCATTTGTTCTGTGCCGCTCACCAGTTTCTATAGAGGTTCTTCCACTACCTCCTCCCCTCGTTGGAGTCACCACCCCCTATAGGGATCTGATGCTCTTTCCTGGGATCCCGACTCCAATATGTGGTCTCAAGGCTGGGACATCTTTTCCTTCTCAAAGGTACGCAATTGAGAGGTTATGGGACATGCTTTTGTCCCTTCTCTATCCTCCCTCAGTCCATCGAGAGTTGCTACCTCTCCTAAAGAATGATCTCCTTGCTCTTCATGAAGATATTATGGGTTCAGGGATCCTTCCCTGGCCTCCCCCCTCAGCGAGGTTGGTTTGAAGGCTTGTCCCTCAAAGGCCCTAGTTGTCGGCCTGCCTTGGTCTCCTTCTCTCCCCTTAAAGGCTAGGGATGCCGATTCAGTGGAAAAAACGACCAAGGTTCTGGAGAAGAGGTCACCTACATTCCAATCACCTCGTAGGGTGTCAAAGAGGAAACTAGTGGAGCCTCTTCTTCACAAGTATCCCAAGGCTTCTGATCCATCTGCTTCTAGCCAAAGGGTGTGCACTCGCACCCAAAAGAGACTTCTCAGGGAAGGATCCACCTTTCCCAGAATGATGTTCAATGAGCCTGGGTCCAAAGCCGGGTTCCACCCGGCTCAATGTTATCCATATTAATCTGGAATGCCCGCAGCCTAGGCGCCCAGGTGAAGTCAGACCACATTTTTTCAGAAGTTAGGAAAAACAAATACAACATCATTGTAGTCTTGGAGCACAAACAAAAGCTGAACAATATCAGGACCTACTATCTCCTTTTCCATATGCACCACTCCATGCATGCTAACCCATCTAACAGGAAAATCTGGCTGTTCTGGAAAAAGGAGGTTACCCTGGAGATGATCGAGGCGGGCAACCGATATATCACCAAGAAAGTCACCTTGGGGGAGGGGTGCTTCTTTTACCCATTCATTTATGGCAGTTTTATCCAACATGACTGAACTCAATTGTGGAAGGGGCTCAGATATTTTGATCCAGGGGACCTCCCATAGGTAGTCGTGGGGGAATTAAAGATAATTCTCGATGTGGAGGAGAAGAACGGGTAAGAGCTTTCCCGTAGGGGGAAATCTTGGACATTGCATGTTTCATGGTGGGTAAGGGGATCTTTGACATGGGTTATTATGGTGATCAGTTCACATGGTGAAATAATCAGGGTAGAGGAAGGTAGAGCTGGTGCAGGCTTGACCAATGCCTGGCTAATAAAAACGCTCTTATTTGGTTCCCCAATGTTGTGGTCAAACATCTTGCTCATGCAATCTCAGATCATTCTCTAATTCTGGTGTCTTTGTCCCCTAAACAGGACTCTCAAGAGGTGTTTGGGTTCTCTCAAAATTGGTCCTAAATGCATGATTATCAATGGATTGTAAGGGATTTGTGGGACTCCCCTTCACTAGGGAACACATGGGTTGCTCATCACAATAAACCCTGAAGGCGGAAGAAGGGCCTATCGGATTGGGCCATAACCTTACCTCCCATAAACCAGAATCTGGAGGCTCTTAAAAAGAGTGTTAAAGTTCTAAAAACGATCCTGGAGGAGGAGTGGAGTGACTTGGTTTATGAGGCTTTAGCGGCCAAGAGAACGAGGTGGGAAGAGGAGCTTCTCAAGCTGGAATGGTTAGCTTGGGACTATTCTAGAGTTAGGTGGTTGAATAAGGGTGAAAAAAATACCGTTTTGTTCTATGCCTGCATCAGGGAAACGAAGCGATGGATCAATACCAACCCATTACTAGAGAACGATTCCTACTCGATTGATAGAGACAAAATTGGGAATTTTGAGCTCTTATTCTTTCAGGACCTCCTTGCAGGCACGAACCCAAGGATGGCCAGTGGGTATCTGAGCAAAGACTCAGACCTGTGGGAGGCGATCCCTTCCATTTGACAGGCCTAGACAAAACGGTCCTAGAGGCGACTCCCAGTGAGGAAGAAATCTATATGGCCATGTGGAAACTCAACCCAAACAGTGCACCTGGCCTTGAAGGCTTTCCTGGTTCGTTTTGCAGAGGGGCGTGGGCTTTCGGTAAGAGAGATATCATTGAATCTATGCAAGATTTGTTTCAAGGAGGGATCCTCCCTTGGGTTGCTAGTGCAACATATCTGATTCTGATACCCAAGGTTAAGGACCCCTCCCTGCTTTCTCACTATCATTCGGTGAACCTCTATAACTTTCCTTACAATATTCTAGCGTTCGTTATCAATAAGAAGTTGTCCAAGCATCTTTCAGGTAGGATCTCTCTCGAGTAGCATGGATTCATGAAGTGCCGGTCCATACAAGCTATAGTAGCTCTTTCCAAGATATGGTAAGGTACATTAACATCAAGACACATGGTTTAAACATGGTGATCAAATTATATATGGAAAAATCTTTCAACAGGCTTGAGTGAAGTTTCATGAACATAGTCCTCTCGTAGATGGGGTTTTCATCCAGGGTAGTGGATATTATCTTCAGATGCATAAGATCCTCTTGGATAGTAGTCCCTTTTATAGGGAAGACCCATAGTTTCTTCAAGGCTACTAGAGGCCTTTGGGAGGGGGACCTACTTTCTCCAAGCCTCTTTATCCTAGACCAGGATACTCTCAGCTGAGTCATCAACCATGGAATATGTAAAGGAGGAATCCTACCTTATAGGGAAAATTTGAACATATCTTCAATCTCCCACTTGATGTTCGCCAACGATAAAATGATATTCATAAATGGTGGAGGAGTTTTGTTCGGGCTATCATAAAATTTCTGGAGGATTATTGTTTCTAGAGCAGACAACTCATTAAAAACTGAAAGAGAAACATCTTTATATCATGCAAGAGCTCTTCCAGGTGGGTATCCTCTCTGTACAGATGCCTGGACATGAAACAGGGCTCCTTCTAGGTGGGTTATTTGGGAATTTCAAACTCTTCAGGCAGGCTCTGCATGCACGATTTTGATCACATTGTTTGCAGGATCATAAGTCTTGTTCTCAACTAGAAAAACCAGTTTCTCTCATTTGGGGGGCCATATTTCCTTGGACAACAGCGTTATATCTGCGATCCACATTAATGTTCTGGCCTCCAAAAATGTTCCTAAGGGGGTTATTAACACCATCGACAAGGTTTTATGTAGCTTTTTTTGGGATGAAAAAATCAAAGTAAAGAGGCACTAGGCCTCACTGGGAAGGATTGTGAGACCCGTTCATAATGGTGGGATCATTTTCATGAGTCTTTAGAGTGTTCTCCATGGCATTCATGCTAAGATGGTGTGGGAAATACTGGAGGAGCACTCTCTCTGGTGGCAGACCATGTCGCATATCGACATAAATAGTGCGACAGATAGTTGCGAGTATGATTCTCCCTTCTGGTCGAAACTCTATCCTTTAGTCCAGACCCCACAACAAAGCTCAAGGTGGATCGTCAGCACTGGTGATATCCTTTGCTGGCATAAGAATTGGGAAGGTTTCATCCGTGCCTTCTTAGGTTGTCCGTATCCTCTAATCACATGGAAGGGGGTGTCGTGTCATCCCAGACTCACCAACACTATTTTGAAAGAGGACCAACAAGCTCTGCTCGAGTCGATTGAGATCACCTCAAAACCAGATCGTTGTGTGTTTACTCCTTCGCCTTCTGTTTTTTTCCACTAAATATTTTCACAGGCTGTTCTCTTCACAGGACCACCACGACTGGTGGAATGATAAGTTCTGGTGCCACTAGATCCCCATGAAATTCAATTTCCTCATTTGGTGCATTAGGAACTGAGGTCTCGCTATAGATGAGAACATCAGGAAACTGGGGATCAGCATCACCTCTAGGTGTCATTGCTGCAGCCACATGCGAGAGGAGAGCTCCGAACATTTGATCTTTGAAGGTGAATGAGCTCATGCAGTTTAGTCCTTCATTGGAGGTAGTTCGAGTCCCTTCACTTGAGAGCAGAATGAATTTCTATTCTGGGAGAAGTGGTTCCATGGCTTGCTGGGATCAGAGTTGGAATGCCTTGCCCGAGCCTTTTTAATCAATGCTGAGTGTTGGTACTTATGAAAATATCGTAATCAATAAAGGTTTTAAGACACAAATCCTATGGTAAGGTCCATTATTGAGAGGACTCGTTTCCTATTGACTAATATGGTTGCGCTCTCAAAAGGATGGCAGGAGGCTTCTATTTTCAATTTCGTGCGGGGTAGTTCATCCTTGTCACACCCTCCCCGGTCAGACTATAAGGTAAATGGGTGGTTTGGAAACCTCCGGTTACCAAATACATGTTGAACAAGGATGGATCCTTATCAATGGATGTGATGAAGGGAGGAGGTGTGGTTTGAGGTGTCGGGAACAATGTGGTGTTGGCCTTCACTTCATTATATGGTTCTGGTACTCCCCTCTTGGCTAAGGCCAAGTTTGTGCTATCTGGGATCTTTCTCTACATTCAAGAAAATCTAGATATATCCCAAGTGGAGATTGACTCCATGATCCTTCATGATGCCATGAATGTTAAAAGCTTTATTCCTGGGTCTATATCCAATGCATTTCGGAAATGTCGAGCTCTCCTTCGACACAACATCCAAGTGACTCTCACATGGCACGAGGGGAATAAGGTTGCAAATTACAAGGCCTATTTGGTTGACCAAAGCTCCATCAAAATTATCCTTATCTATATTAATCATTTGAAACTATAAAGTGTCAATTTGATCAAAGTGGATTCCCTTAGTCTAAACTATTTTATACCTCCATAATCATGGGTTTGCCTTGTTTCCCTCTTTCTTTGAATAAAAATTTGACTTGGATGGATGGATTATGGAATGGTGAAGGGAATGGATGATATGGAGGTGTTGGGTGACTTGATTTTCTTATTAGAGCTGAGAAAAGACAACTGAACTATACACATGTTCATTTCGGAGGGTTTGGTGGCTAGCAACATTTCATGGATTATCTTATAGAAACCAAGATGGCTGAAACAACTTATTTCAATATGAGTTTTTTCTATTTCTAATGGAATTTGGGCATGAGGTGAGCAGTGTGGGAGTGTTATTAAATGAAAAAACAAGATTAACCACACCACAGTTTTGGTGATGATGGTCTAGAATAATGATATAATTATCTTTAGTCTAACGTGTTACCATTGGTGGAATTGAACTTTCTTGGATGTGGTCAAAACGATTATCTAGGAATGTAGAGTTAAACATTTTGAACATAGAATATTCTTGGATCTCTCTTTTATCAAGCCAAATAATATTTTTGAGTATATATGCACTTTAATGGGTGGTCGGCTGAGTCCCTCTATAAATAAGAGATGACTTCCTTCCCTACATTGACTTATTTTGTTTTTTTAACCTTATCATATTATTAGGGCCTTTCTAGACTATTTTTTCAAACTTATACATTTTTAAATCTTCTTGTTTCATGGAGTTTATATTTCTTTCATCTGAGGTTATTTATTTATTCTATTCCATTATTTACTCATAATCATTCATCCCTAAGTGATGAAAAAAGTGTGAGTTCATGAATATGTTATTTAAATGTTTATTTATTAATGATGAATGTGATGTTTCATAATTAAGAAGGCATCACATAGATTCATTAGTGATCAACATTAAATATATTTATGTGTAATTTATTTTCTATTATGGGGTTATGGAATTGGAGGATATATTTAATCTATATAATTTTCATGTTGCACGATATGTTATGAACCCATTTACTTTACCTTTTGTAAATTAAATCCTTCATGTTCTATAATTTTGAATTCTCTAATAAGAACTATCATCATTATTTATCAATTTTTAGACACTTCACTTAAATTATTGGAGTCACCTACATTATTCTATTTGAAACCCACTTGATGAATCTAAAAAATTAATTCCTTACAGAACTTTTTCCTTTATCAAACCATCCATACTTTTGGTGTCTTCATAGATAGTAAGTAAAACTTATCCATTATTCTTAGTGTTGGGGAAGTGATATTTTCTAGGGTAATTGTTTCTTTAAACTTATATGTCCCATTCCATAACTCTATCTTTTGGATCAATGATGTGTGGATATAGTCCCAAGAGAAGGGTTTCTATAATCATTTGTATATTCATTATATGACTGATCTATCTACACAAAGGTCATGAAATTTATTTAAAAGGAAGAAAAAGTGTTATGAATACTCAATGTTTTGTTTGTTTTGGATTTTTCTATATATATATATATCTTAAATTCTATTATAAGTTTTATTCCATATATGATGTTTTAAGTGTTGCTATGAAATCTGATTGGATAGTGTCATGAAATGGTTTATAAACCTAGAAATGGAAAGGTAATCAGGTTGGTCAGTCATATTTATTTTAATAAGATAATATTATTGGAGTCTCTTCATAAATAAAACTTCATTTTTTTAGTATTAAATATATATAAGATAGTGGTATGGAAATGAACAAGTGATTCTATAATTTAATTAATCAATTAAAGTTATCTTTATGGTAAGAACATGAAGGGATGACAACTTTAAATTAGAATTTGAATGACTAACAACCTTAAAAATTGAATTATTATAAGGGAGGGGAACTAGATATTATATTAAAATATGTTTAATATATTAGTTTTCTTTGTACTTAATGTTTTAGTTTTTTTTGAAGTTATCATGCCTCTTTTATCATTTTTCGTTTCTATCCCCTAAGAGACATTTAGGATTGAAAAATAGTTCTTTCCTTTTGGTGTTGATATGATATCCTTATATTGTTTTATCTTATTGACAGGATAGAGAGTGATGTTTTTATAATATATTAGTGTGGTTTCTTCCTTGTGAGTTTTCTATTTCCTTAGGCTAGTTCTTAGAAATTTGGGTTCTATAGTGAGGAACAATAAGAAAATAAGGAAAAATGGTGTAGTGTTCCTTCATAGTTGGTGATGATGGTATATGTGAGATTAGTGGGTTCTTATCTTTGAATAGGTATGAGTCAGGGTTGTGGTGTTAGTTGAGTGACCTATTGGTTAGTCTGATACTACTATGGTGTAGTAAGTGATCTGAATGGGATGTTTTAAATGTAGGTGTTGAATAAGGATGCTATGAAATATTAGTTTGGGATTGGGAAGTTTCATGGATTCTGGGTTTTCATCATGAGTGTTTCTAGGGTGGGATATTTAGATGGGGTTTATATCTTGGTTCTCAAGATATGGTTTGAATCCTAAATTAACCTAATAATTGGGATTAAACGGATGTTAATAACTTAATATAAATAAACGAATTTGAATCCATAACATAGATTGGAATATTAGTAATAATTTATGTTAGATTATTTGAAGATAATTAAATAAATGAATATACACCATTAAATTGTGATAAATTAATTTAATAAATTGATTAAGATTAATTTTGGAGAATCATTAGTAGTATGTCCATGAATGAGAATAAATTATGAATGGGATTGAATATGAAGTCATGTATGAGAATATATGAAAAATAATGACATGAATGAATGATAATGAGATGAATAATGAATAAATAATGGGATAAATAAGAGATATTTAAGATGGTAATAAGGGGATTTACCCTATTGATAATGATAATTCCTCAATGCTAATAACTATTGATGTTTTACTATTTTTAACCATTCTAATATTTGAATATTAAACCCTATTTATTATTGATTATTATTATTGTATCATGTGTGGTATTTTTGTGATGCACTTCTTGGTTATTTTTAATAATGAAAATTATAATTGGGATTTGATGGGAAGAGGATTTGGTGATGATAAATACATTGGGTGCTAGATGACTATGGAAAAACACAGTACATTATGTGATGTTAATATGTTGAATTGGAAGATTATGTATATGTTATATTTGTTCTATTTTTGTTTTCTGGATCATTGGGTGAGGTGTCCTCTTACCAGGTAGTGTATAGTTTAATGGGTGAACCATTATTGATAGGAAATATCCTTATGATTATATTTATAGGTCCCCTTTCATTTATTATATATATTTTTTATTTACCTCTGAGTTTGATGGATATGTTATTTTGGAAATGGTATGTTTGCAAATAAAGATAAAAATGGTGGAAATCATATTGATTTGAAATGTGGGATAACCCTCTTGATTATGATAGTTAATGTTATAATAAATTTATTTATGATATAAGTAATCATTGTGACTTTGTGATTATAGGTGATTCTAATAGAAGTGATGCTTATGATTCCTTTCATCTTTGTTTTATTTTCTTTATTATTATTTATAGATTTACCTTACATAGTTGTTTAACACTTATCAATCCTAATAAATTTCTTTCATATTGATATTTTTTTCTTTGGAAATATAATACAAATATGTAATCCCAAGTGCTCAACCCTATATAGAGTTTCTTGACTTTTTAAGGATAGATTAAGGTACAACGAGGGGTACTGCTATTCGGGTAGCTAGATTTGATCTTTGGAGCTTCTTATCGTATTATATATGTATTCATTATTTATGTTTAATATTGTTGTATCTAGGATTGGGTAATTTGAAATATTATATTTATATATTAGTGGATTTAACTATTGGACTATATTTATCCTCTTGGATAATATAAATTGGAAAATGATTCCTATAAATGTGTAATATATCCTCAATGATAGTCACCAACCCATGACCTATTGGTGGTGGCCTTCGAGGTTCATCATCATTTTCACTGTCAGACTACGTGGAAAATTAGTAGTATGAGGTTTGTAACATTAAATTAGTGTTTTCAGACTATTTTATTGATTACACATGGATTATTCCCTATAATCCATTCTACAAGATTTTATAAATGTTTTTCTCAAAACATTGATTAATGTGTTTCTTAAGTGACATGTCTAATAAGAAATGGTAGGTAGTATTCCCAATCATGTGTGTTTTTAAAAATCCTACCCTCACAAATATATTCTATTATTTCAATTTTTTCATATGGGAAATTGAAAAATAATTATAAATTTAGTGATTAGATAAAGAAGATTAAAAATTTAAGGATTATATAAATAACCCCATAACAATTGTTTTCCCTTAATACATTTTAGTAGGTACATATTTCAATTTCATGCTAGTATCTGTGGAAAATAATTCCATTATTTTTAAAAATTGGAATTATTAGTTTATGGATTATAGTGATGGAACAATAAAAAAAGATAAAAAAAAGAAAACTCTTGAATATTGGTTAACTTCCAATAGTGAAAAGTTTATTGTGTATAATAAAAAAATTATCATTTTATTTATATTTAGTATATTAATAAGTAAATATACTAAAAATTAAGAAGAGGTGGTTAATCAATAATATAATAGTATATTAAAATCATTAACATTCTCATGCCATAAATATAATACAAAAAACTATCAATTTTTAATCCACATAAAACTATGAAACATTAATTCAAATGCTATATATTCCCAACATTCGTGACTTTAAATGTTAAAAACTCATTGAAGAGGAGTGCATATAAAATAAAAAACTATCTTTTGATTAGGAATATATTATTGTGATAGATTCATACATTATTCAAATATTTTTATCCCTAAAAAATTTATTGTTTTCCTAACCCGCTTAATCATAAAATTTCAATTGTCTGTTAGGAAAATGAATAAGAAATCCTATTATAAGAAAAAATGGGAACTTAAGAAAAATGTTTACACCTCCATCCATTTCAATTTTTAAAATAAAAAATAATAATGGAGAGATCAATTTTATAATTCTAACTAATATATCATTAATGATTATATGGGAAATAATTTCATCAACCATCTTTTCAATGTTCCAAAGGGGTAAACCTTTTTCTCCAACTCCAAACTACTTGAAAACTGTAAGTATAATATGGTTAATAATTTCACCTAGATCAGGAAGACACTTGTATTCCATCATTACATCAAATTTTAGGATATCTTCTTGGATCCAGGATTCTTCAAATAATAATAAATATATATTTGAAAAATAATTCAAAATTTTCTAGTGTGATTTATAATAATATTCCCTTTAAACTTATTCCATGAATAAATGACACATTTAAAATATTTATTAAAGAAATAAATTAGTTAAAAGTAATTCAAAAATAGTATTTTAATCTTAATCATATAGGAATGTCATAAAATCATCTTTAAAATCTCATCTCCATGATTAACTAACTCATGGTCTTATAGAGGTATTGATTTTTTGGTATGTTCTTTTAAAATTCCAAGTCAAAAATGTCACTTTGTTTCTTCATCTCCATTCATCATATCTTAGTTTATTCTCGTTAAATTATTTTTCCATTATATTTTATTAAAAAATAATTTTTACAACATCTTTATCAGGTCTCGATGGATCATTTTAATTTACCCTTGAACTACTTCTCAGAAAAACCTTTCAAATCATTATATTGAGGAAAATCACATACTCTCTTGGACTAACCTCCTCGGTAATTGGTATGTTTCCAGTTTAAAATATTTCTTTTGTTATAAAATTTTACAACCTAAATTTATAGTTAATGTATTATTTATTTTGTTCTCATAACTTATTGATCTGTTCAAGAAGAATTTTATTAATTTTTTTTAAACAAAGTCATCCATTCTCAACTAATTATTCCCAATCATGTAGATATTTTTTAAAATATTCTTTGTACCTCATTAATATTAAAAAAAAACTAAAGTATTATTACATATATGTTATTAGTTTTTTTATTTCATGAATCAAAAAATATTTTAATCCTTGAAATCCAGAAGGTCCATCTTAATTAAAATTACTTAGCTCTTTCAATAAAAGGTTTCCATGTCTCTTCCATCCTGGGTAATTTATGATAGGGAATGGTTCACATTTCACTATTTTTTCCACTATAATTCACCATCTAATTTATTTCATCAATTTTTATTTATTGATTGATTTATGTAATAATAAAATATATACTTTATACTTCATTATGGAAAATAATCCCTCTATAATAGGTTTTCTATTTCACTCATTATAGTATAGAAAATAAATCTTATAACTACTTTTTCAGATCAATTGTTTGTGAACCAAAACTTTATTTTTTATGACATAATTCACCATAATTCATGATCCTATAACTACATTATACTATGAGTCCATGGAAAATTATTTGTAGAATTATTTTATGTATATTACAATTATATCTCAATAATGACCACTAGCTACTAAATCACCAAAATTCTATCCAACCCAGGGGACACAATTTCCAATTTTGAAAATATTTTTTTATTTATTAATTTGAATTCCCTATAATAATACCCCTAAATGCATGCGTATTTTTCAATTGGTGATCTGTTTTCTCATAGTTCATTTTCATTGGGAGTTAATCTATTGAGTAAGTGATTTCATCATATGAATGAATCATTAATCAACTCATATATTTCATCCTATGAATAATTAAAATTATGATCATTAATGTGGAAGAGTACCCAAGTGATAATGCCTAACATTTGGATATAAATTACTCATAAAGTGTTAGAGTGAATCATACCACACAATTCTACTCATGAAAATGCCACGTGATATTGCCCAATTATACAATATGAATTGTTAATTTAGTGGAATTATATCTAATATCATCCATTATGGTATACCCATAAATAAGGAATATGACAGGACCCAAATTCCTATATGTAATACTGTTTGACATGAAAATATCATACACTAATATATAAGGGAATTAGGTATTATTTCTATTAATATCCCACTTGCTCTAATTCCTCATAGAAATTATTCTCTTTCACCTTATATTGTATCATATATGATAAGTTATAAAACCATATCCAAAAATACTTTTTCACATATTCTAAAATAGTTTTCAAAATCTATAATTAATTTCACATTGCATATCATAATTTTTAATACCATGTAAATAACAATCCCAAAATTTGTTTAGATAGTATATAAACACATTTAGACCGACAATCATAATTTTATAAAACTAAATCCCCATTAAACTAACTAAAAAGTGCCAATCCATGATACTTGTTAGTGTTCAGAATAAATATGATTTCCTAAATCCGTAAAGGTAATAAAAGAGAATTCTATATAAAAGAATCAATTCTACTGAAGCTCCAACGAGATCTAGACAATCTCTATCGAACATATGTATCTATATATATGTATTCACAAGTTATATAATATAGAATAATGGATTTTCATATTATCGCTTTTTTCCATTACATCTATTATCCACGAGACCTGAATTATGTAAATCCCATATACTTATACATTATTTTTCTATATGTATAGACTGACCAATCAATAAATGTGTCCAATGTAATTCAAAATTATGAATGATAAAATCACATTCTAATCAGACAATAGATAAGTGAATCACATTATTTTATATTTATATCCTTAAACATTCATATTCTTTTTTAATTGAGGGACTATATGTCATACTTTTCATATGAGTAGACAAATATCATATTAGTTATTCTCCAACCAATGGAACGATCAACAAAATACCCAACAAACCAATGATTTTCTAAGACTCAAGGCATTCTTTTGAAAGGAATGAAAGTATAAAATAGCTCATTTTAGGTATATATCCATAGTTAGGTACGAAGAAATCCAAATATGAAGCGAACACCCCTAGTATTTAAATTAAATAGCATATAACACTCCATATGATAGACATCACGAGTTTCAAATGCACAAATCCACATTTGTGCCTCATGAGAATATTCTATATCTCTCTATTAAATCATACTATCATTAATGAAAAAAATTCATAACAAAATATAATACTACATGAAAAACTTAAGTTTGGGATAACTAAAATTCATATATTGAGAGTCCAATCATCCTTTCACTTCATGTAATTTATACATATAGTGCGAAAGAATGACTAAATGAAGAATTTCATTTTAATAACAAGATACATTTTATATTCTTAAACTACATTATGAATATTAATAAAACAATACATAATCATATGTTTCTTCATATCATATATGATAAACTACCATATTGGCCTTACATTTGCTACACTTTTTATGTATTGTTAAATTAAATAAATTTCTATATAGTTATTTACACATCTATATATAGCCAACTTATAGTAAAATCCCACTAAACTCTTTTAGTGATTTATATTTAGGAAGAAAATATTTATTGAATAATTTTGATATTTGGGAATCTTATTTCTAATGGTCAACTCTTTGTACACATTATTCAGACTCTATAATTTCACATCATCCAATTTTAAAATGTTAATGACTTATATAATGTATATATAACTTTTCTATATTCACATACATTATCTTCATTGAAAAATTTTACAACAATATTTTTCTTTGATATTTTTGGATAAGTTTTTCATTATTCCTTACCAACACATCCAAATAACTTTAGGAATTATACTGAGATTTAAATTGAATATATACTATGAAAATTTTTTTATACTTGAAATAATATTATTTTATATATACCTCCAAAAATATTTTAGAAACTATATTCTTCCCATAATATCATGTTACAACAGAAAAATTATTTTTTGTTAGGAATTAGCAATTATTTTCTTTAGTGTAAATATTTTACGAATAAACTATTATTGACCACATAATATATGGTATTTTATGTTTTTATAGAAATAATAATAAAAATAATTTAATCCTTAAAATATACGACATATGTTTTTTTAAAACATATAACTCATATTTTAATGAACATTTAGATATACTATTTCTTCCTTGATAAATGATTTTATCCATTTCTTCTTCTTGGGAACATTTTATAAAGCCTGATGAATCAAAAACCTTATAAATGGGAATCATTATCTCATATTGATTATAACAACTCCTTGTTTAAAAAAACATATATTATCATATTATAGAAATAAGATAAGTAGTCACATTCTTTATTTAGATCCAACTATGTTTCATATATTCCACTGCATTCAAATCTTTTATTTAGAGGCCCTTTCCTTCATCACATGAATGATAACTATAATCTCTATAAATCCTTTTATTAATTTAAAATTATAAACATCTACATTCCATTGATTTTATCAAACCCCATTAGGTATTATGGATAAAATAATCTCATATAAAATAATTTTCTTTATAACCATATAATACCTTTAGTTATTAATGATTGATATTAACAATTAGAAAAATATAATATTCTTTTATAGCATAAAAGTTCACCCTTAAAAACACTCAAAATTTTATAAGAGCCTAAAAATATATTATCATACTCATCTATCTTCAAAAAATTTATAAATTATGGTAAAATCACATTTTTATAACATTAACAATGTTGCTACGAGAATGAATTTGATAGCCTAATCAAGCCTTAATGGAAACCTCTAGTCTCTCTAAATCACCAACATACACGATCAAATATGAATGAAGACTAAATTTACTTAAGTTATCTAAAATATAATTACATTAAAACATTAATAAAATCCTTATATTATTTATAAAGGCATCTAGTTACACTTTTTAAGAAAATTAAATATCAGGTTTATTAGCAAAGGGATACTTTTGGACATATAATTTTTAATCTTAAAAAAAGTTATTTTGTTTTTCTACCAATCTAAGAAGATTCTTCCATTGATATTCTCCCCTTTAAATATTTATCTCAAATTAATTCTTGATAATAATTATTCCATTAAATCCATAATAGAATATTTTATCAGATGAGGATCATATTTTATATTCATTAAATAAGTAATTTTATTAAATTTTCTCCCACTAAATTTATAATCATTTTTTAAATATATTAGACAACTAAAATACATAATACATGAAATATTTTTACCTCTTTATATTTTCTCCCATTATATAGCTATTTAAAAAGGTCATAATTATAATTATTTAAAATATTAACCTTTGATAATTGAGAAATTTACAATTTATTCTAATCAATATTATAGATTCTTTTAACAATATTCCATTTGTATCCTAATGATATTAGGGGCTACTAGATAAGTGTAACACAAATAAAATTACATGGATAAGAACTTAATATTATTAAGTCCATACATTATATTCATTACATGTGGAAGATAATACACATGAGATGATATTTGGCATGAACTACCCTGTTGGATGATTTGGGTCATGAAAAGCATTCTCTTTGAAATGAATATGAAATTTCAAAATTTTAAATGGGATTTAATCTCACAATACTATCTCATGTATTTATACACCATTTATTCATGATATTAATGATTTAGTTGTGAATCTCATTCCTTCCACCAAATCAATATCTTCAAAAAATATTGATGCTTATATATTTACACAAGTCATACCATGTGTTATTAATCGAAATTAAAATCCAACAATATTCATAAATATATAAATTCAACTCTTATATAGGGTAAATGAAACCCATTCATGTAAAGGGATAGTATAACATGTAATTAAAATTCCTAAATACAATTATATTTGGGTGATAAATATCCAACCATGATATTTTAGATAAGGATAAGCTTCTAGGCCAATGTCTAGGTTGACCCAAAGTCCCTCTAACTAACGATAGTTTACTCAAAAAAGGACTCAGTTTTATCACAATTCAAAATAATATATGTATAAACTATAATCATTCATTAAATTAAAGATAATAACCTTGTTTAATCAAAAGAAAAGGTAGAATAATGGTAAATTAGTTATCATTCCTTGCACGTAACACCTTATATGCATATATGGTAACTAATAGAAACTTTTTACACTTTAAACTATATCATACATACCATTTAATAACACAAAAACTATCAATATGAAAACAATAAGGAATAAAAAATGAACAATTCATATATTTCAACATTACATAAAATATTTTTGAATATTTCAATAATATTAAAATTACTATCACTTTATAATTTAGAAATTAATTATAGATATTCCATAATTAGTAAATATCAACATTTCAGATTTAGTAAAAATTCAAAGTTCATCATATTGTCAATTTATTTTAAATTTAACTTAAATATATGAAATTAATTGAAATATAAGCATTTTATATTCCAGTTCTATTATTAAAATAATTTAGATAATCTATATATCAAATATTTCAAATAATTTCTAACTTTTTTTAAAGGTTGGGGCCGAAGCCTTATTTTATTAATAAAGCAAAGAAAATACCTCTTTTAACTAGGTAGAGGGAGACCCATTACATAGCCCAAAGGTTCAGTGGGCTTGTAGCCCATTACATAACCCGTAGGCCCAAATTTTTGGCCCAATTCCCATTCTGTAAATAGTAACCAGCTTGCTACAGTACCTGCACAGTATTGTCGCCGCTACAGTGCCCTTCCGCCACTAGAGTACCCACCGATCTATAGTACTGCCACTGCTACAGTACCGCTACATTACCGCTACAGTACTACTACAGTAACCTACACCCAATGGGTTTTGAACCACCATTTTCAGGTAGTATTACGAGGTGTTTGCCACTAAGCCAAACCCCAACTACATAAAATTTAAAACTTGATCATATAAATTATAAATATATTTTTACATGGTTTTAATAATTTCTTAAATAAGGCCTTTCAATTTGAAAAATTCAAATTAAAAATATATTAAGAATAATCCTCAATTTAATATAACCATCTTTGTATTTTTTCTAATATTTTTAATTTATAAAAACTTTATAAGTTACCGATATAATTCCCAAATTAATATTTGTATCCAGAGTATATGTCATGAAATATAACTTTGAAAAGTAATTTAAATATTTAGAATTAATATTATTGGATATTTATTTAGTAAATGTTTCATAAAAATATAATTAAATAATAATAAACACTTTATAGCTAACTGACTTATTAACACCTAATTGTTTTTAAGAACATACCGAATTATTGTTTTATAATTTATAAATAATTTATAAATTATTATAATCAACTTATAATTTCATTTTTGAAAAATAAAAAATTTCTACCATGTTTAATTTAACAATATATACATATCATAATATTCAATTGATATACCATTAATGTTTCCCTTTGTATTTTAATGTATTTAATTTGTTGTAAACACTATTTTAGAGAATGTTTTTGAGTTGGGTTGTAATGTTTTTAAATACTAAAATCTAAGTTCTTAAGTTTTTGTAAGTTGACCGGAAGTTCATGGAGTTAGGAAAAGAAAAAAATATATTAAATGGAGATATAGATAAATATAATAGATGATTCTATAGAATTTGATCAATGTAAATAGATAACTTTTGATGAATATCAATAGTGATTTATGATATATAAGATGGAGTTCCAGATGTCTGGAGTATGAGTTGATTTAAAGAGGATACTATAAGAAAATTTCGAATGTAGTGTTTGTATACCATTAGATTAAATATTATTAACTGGAGATACTTAATGATATTAATCCTATATGAGTATTAGTTGAGCAAAATCTGAGCATTCACCCGATATAGGTTTATAAGAAGGATATCTACCATAAGTACATTGAATGAAATTACATTCACCAAAAGTACCATCACAAGATGTAAATTATTTTGACGTACATTCACTAGAAGTAAATCCACCTAAATTACATTCACATGAATTATGTTTACTATAGTACATTCACAAAAAGTTCATTCAACGGTAAATTCTGTGTAACGTTATATTAATATTGATAAGTCACATCCATTATGATGATGTTTAGTTTAACATTCAAAGGGTGTTATTCACAAAGGGAAATTATTTATTATAGATGAGTACTATGGATGAGTTGATAGTTTTTAATGCTGAGTTTTTTCATGTAATTAAGGAAGTGAAAACATTGATATCAGTGGGTTTTTAAGGCCTTTGAACGATGAATTTAAGTGAGTTGGAGTATCAAAATTAGTTCCCATTAATTCCACACATTTATCCAAGAATGTATCTTTATATAAATAGGAACATAATTTGGTAAAATATTATTCATGTGGATAAAATTGTTAGCGTTAATATTGATTCAATTAGAGTGAATAATTTCGAGCAATTTCGAAATTGTGTTTATTATAATAAGGAAATTGAAATTTGATTTTACCCGAAGAATGAAGTTATGGATGATGAAGATCAAGAAGTTGAAATTTTTTTGTAGAAGCCACTTTAATATTTAGGAGGCTTGGTAGATAATACAATTATTATACAATAATGGGAACAAGAATAATATTTTTTGGGATACTTTCTATGTGGGGTGAAATATTGGGTAATGGTTGATCAACTTCCATTCCAATGTAAATATTGATTGATCAAAGAAAATAATATAAGGTTTAGATGTTGAAATATCAATAATTAGTAGGTTCCCTCATTGGTGTTGCACCTTGAAAAAATGAGTGTGCTTTATTTTATTATTTACTTTTCAGCATGCAGTGAAAGTGATCCTTTTTACATGAATGAATCTTAACAATAACAAGTTACAAAGGATAAATTTAAGTTAATGGAATTTTTAAAAAGTGATCCAATAATTCAACCATGCATTCTTAATGGATTGAAACATTTTTGGGTATCACATGTTTTGTCATAGGGGTTCCATCTATTGAATTTTTTTTATTTAATAGAGAAAATAAACGTGGTTAATAGCTATATTTTTCCTACCATTAATGATAAAAAAGTCAATGATTGAGAAAGTAGGCTGATACAATATCTAAAATCTATTGGATTGCACATAGTGCATGAAAATACATAAGGACATCAATTTTGAAGAAAATACACACCTACGACTTTTTTGGACAAAAGGAACATCAAAGATGATGGCAAGGCTCAAAATAAAATTATCATGTTCTTGTCAAACAAGGATTACACCAAGGTAATAAGTACGCAATCAGTTAAGGAAACTTATTAAAAAATGGTAGGTATCTTTCAAATAAAAGTTAATGTTAATTAAAACATCAATTTTTGATAAATCAATCTCAGGACCACAAATTTTATAATAAATAAACTATAAATGAATTTTTGACAACAGTCAATATAATCATTAGTAACATCCAAGGATTTAGAAAAAATATTTATGGATCAACTATAGTGATGAAATTAATGAGAAACTTATGAGGTAGATTTGATCATAATATCTTATCCCAAGAAGGTGGACATGACTTATCTCTAGATAAGATTCAAAATATTCTTATTTATTATAAAATGAATAAGGATACAACATTTAAGAAAACATATATGGAAGATATTTCTTTTAAATCCACGTAAAAACTAGAAAATAATTCATCGGAATTGGAATCATCCTATGAATAAAAAGGTAATAAAAAGGGTGATAAAGATAAAAAGAAGAAAATTTCTTGTATATAACATTATTTCAGAAATAATAAAGGTAATTACAAAGGTAATCATTAATTGAAATGTTTCATGAGTAGTGGATTTGGGATATTTTATGTTGATTGATCTAAAAATACATGTAATGAAAATGGAGAATATGAGGTTAATAAAAATCCTTGAATAAATATGTAGAATGACACTTTTTGAAAGGTAGAAAATTTGTTAATAGAAAAAAAGTATATGCAAAATAAGAAAAATAATTTTCTTTGCAAGAATGAAGAAGGGGAAAAATTGTATGTTGTTTCATCCAATGATGAAATTCTAGGGAAAAGATTCAACTTCTTGGATCATGTAAAACCAAATTAATCTTCATCTGAATAAAAATAAAGAAGGTGAAGTAACCTACTTGTAATACTTTATGAAATTAGAAATTTAAGCCTATAGTGAGAAAAATAAAAACCATAATAGAGTAAATAACTTATTGAAAAATATAAGAGAAGAAAAAATTAAATTGGATAAGACTCTCCAATAAGAGAGAACATATTTTTTGAGGAAATCCACAATCTTTAACTAAAAGTTCTTAAAATTGAAAAAAACATGAAGGATAAAACGTAGAAGCTTTTTATAGTTGAAGATGTATTGATAGAGAAACAACATGGATGTATTGAATTTTAAATAACTCTAATGAAATTGAAATATGATTTCATAAAATAAATTAACACTATATTTTACTCTTTACAATTTATTCGAAAAAATAGGGAAAATTTGTTCCTGAAAAAAGTAGAGATAAATCTTTTTTTACTAACAATATAGGTTTCTCATTAAAAAAATTGAAAGTATGGAAAAATAATAAAATTGAAACTAATCTCATTAAACTAATAGAATATAGAAATCATATAAAAAATAGGATTCTCCATGAATAATGTAGAAGGATGTTGTATCGACTGACGAACTACCACAATAGTTGTACAACTAGATTATCTATCAGTCATGAATGTGGAAGTTCAAAGGATATTACTTGTAACACCCAGATATTTTAAATGAATAAAATTATATTTGATTTCATATATGAAACACAACACCAATGTTATAAGAAATTTTTTCTCATAGACACTTTATGATATATTTACTTTTACCCAAATTCAATCCCTTCGATATCCTGTGATGCATGAAAATTTTTGTATAAATGAAACCCAATACTCAAAAAATATTATTATTTATACATGAAAATTATAGCCTTGAAGTTATGTTGGTGGGTATGAATAGGAATAACTAAATTATGAAATTTATATTGTAAATTCAATGATTATCTTCAGATTATAATTAAAATAAAAACCATTTGTAAGAAAAGGAAATGATTTTTTTCGAAAACTATATTTTTTTTAAAAAAGGATTAATCACGCCTTTTGAAAATAATTTTAAAAAAATATTTAAAAATTATAGGAATCTATTTTACAAAATTATAATAATTTTTAAAATAATAATATCATTATTAACTTATGGTGATGTTTTGGTATTTTTGGAACATATTAATTATTTAGTGAATAGTGAAAATGTCATTTTAATGAAATTGTCAATTATTTTTAATAAATTATGTAAAATTATTATTTGAAATTGATTTTAAATAAAAATATGTACTATTTAGGTATATTAAATTCAATTAATTACATTTAAATCATCCTTATAAGAAATTTTAGTATAAGTTTATTTCTAGGCTTTAAAACACATTTATTCTGAAAACTGTTTTCAAGTGTATACTGTTTTCCATTATAAATAATTAAAAAACCACTAATCCGGAATGATTTTAATTAAATTTAAATATTATATATATAAATAATAATTTAAATTCCTTTAATTATGGTTAATGTTCATTTAGTTTATATAAGATTATCTTTTCCTTAAAATATTCATTTCTTGAAAAAGCATTTCTTTAACTCCACTATGGATATAATTTTTAATAAAATTCATCCAATTTTATGAGTTGAATTTTGAAAAATGGACTGAATATTTTTAATAATAAAAAATTACACTATTTAATAATTTCATCTTCACTTTTTTCATTAATTTATAAATAAAACAGAAAAATCATATTTACCGCGGTTAAGGTAAAAACATGTTTTCCAGGAGTTAAACTAAAAATAAAATGGTTATAAATAACCCAAAAAATGTATAATTACTATTTTAGAGATATATTTAGAATTTATAACTTCTATGTTTAAAAAATGTTTCATTTTTAAGCCTTTGGGCATGAGAAAAATGTGGGCCGAATTTGTTTTTGAAACATTCCAGGTCATCTCACCCATTTATAAAAGGCCAACCCCTCTCCTCTATTTTACACACATCTAAATCCAATTTTATTGGAAAAAACACAGCCAAATAAATTCTTTAATTCCATACCATAATAATATAGTCAATTTTTATCATCAATCCTACCAAGAGAGGCTTTGGTACAAACCTAAATAAGTTTCCTGAAGAAGAGCACACATCTTTAACTGAGCGTTTTATTTTATTTATTATTCAACCTAGTTAAATTATTCTGAAAAATTGTTAATATAATATCATAAATATATTAAATATAAATAGTTTCTTTAATTTTATGATCATTAACTAAAATATTATCCTCCTCCCTCAAATGGGTAATAAAATCGTTGATCGTGTGTGTGACAGACTTCCACCCTATGAACCGATGCAACTATTTTTCAATCCCTACTTCTCATAGAAGTTTATAATGATGTAAATAATGTTTATATATGATATTTATGATATAATTATACTTATGTATTTAATATATCAAATAAACCTTCTAACATTTCATTATATAGGGAACATGATAATGTCTATCATTTATAGGGCGGACAACCACATCGCGAAGCGATGTGATTCGTTTTTCATTTATTCTTTAAATTGAAGTGAATATGTATTAGTTTTATTTTAATATAATATATTAATTAAATATTAATCATTATTGAAAATAATTTATCATATAATTTCTTTCCATACCACCCATTAAATAAATGATAACATCCTTCATGTGTACGACAGACTACCACCACACGAAGTGATGTGATTCATTTTTCAGTAATGATTTACATAGAAGATAATAAATGATAATATTAAAAAATATATGTGATATATATGAAATAATATTTATTTTTTAATATTAATATAAAATCCACCTCTTTAACCTTTTACCCATTAATGAAATGATAATGTCGCCCGTGCAAACATGAATCTTATTGTTTCAATGAAGTAATGCGATTTATTCTCCATGTTTGTAATTAAATAACAATTATAAAGATGTATATAATTAAAAAAATATGTATTTATAACATTAATATCATTCTAGAGAAAATTTAATTATATCCTATGTTCAATATTAGGAACCTGAAAAGAAAACATGTATGAAAACATAGAAATTAACACTCGAAACAATTATGATAGTGAATTATAATTAACTGATGAGTAATAAGATGTTATAAAAGGATAATATATGATATTATAAATATTAAAATGATTGTATTATAAATGAATAACATTTTTAAATCCATTATACATGAGGTTAAATAGTGATAAAAAAAGAGAAGTGTGAGGTACGAGGTTTCCTAACTCAATTTTATTTCAGTAGGTTATACATCTACTTTGTTGATTATACTATGAGAAGATTATTAGATAAATGATTATTTATTTATATATGTTTTATTTAAACTTAGTTGTTATATATATATATTTTACACATAATATACCTTTTTATTAACTCTATCCTTAATGATGCAATATTTGTAATTGTTTTGTCTAAAACTCCCTTCTCGGAGACACATATTCTTTTATGAACCTAATTTATTTTGATTAGTATATATAATTATTATTTAAATATTATATAATGAATCATTCCTACATAATTAAATTTTATGATATAATTCACCTACTTTATTTAGGTGAATTTATGATTCAAAATTTACCAATGCGATAAGGTTTCATGTTTCAATCTCATTTTAATCGAGATTTCTTATAATTGAATTTCTATTTAAGAATATTATTTGATAATTGTCTAATAAAACAATTTATTTTTCTTCTCATATATTTATAAATTATGTTTTCATGTAATAATACAATTTTCCGCTATTTTTTTACATTAAATTATTGAGAAAATATTTTTAATAAAATCCAACATCATTTCTCTACTCAATCAAAAATCATTTTTATTCCAAATCTATGCTATCCAAAACTGTTCTAAAAAATATTCTATTATATCTCTTAAAAGTAATTTTTACTGTTAATTTGTTTTTCTAAAACTATTTTAAAAATAATCTTCCCATATTTTCCCAAAAAGGTACTTTTTTACTTTTCTTACAAAAAATTGAAAGAAATATTTGTTTTTTTGAAAATATTTGGTATGAATAGAACTCTTCCACCATCATGATTAGTCAATATTTTAAATATTAATTTTTATGTTTCAAAGGGTATTTTAATTAAAAATAATCTTTAATTTTTGAGAATGTTTTATATTTTAAAGAAGAGTTTTCACAATTGAAAGAAGATTTTCCTTAAGAAATATAAAAAAATAATATTTCAAAATCATTTTCCATATAAGATGACATCCTTTTATGTTACTCAAAGTTAAAATGATATTTTCATCATGAATTTTTTAATATTTTTAATGTTATTTTCATCAATGACTATGACTATTAATGTTATGAATCTATTTCCATGGGAAATTATTTTGTTTATGCATTATGATTGATATCCTTATATGGAAAGCATATGAATGTACATGAAATGAATGTGATGGGTGGGAACCTAATTATATATCCCTCTAATGAATTGGGTAATGTTTTAGTCTTACGAGATGTCATGTATGTGATTAAGGAGTGATCCAAATCAATTATGGGAGTATTTCCACCATGTGATGTTGTCTTTGTAGTTAAAATTTACTTAGTCTTATGTATTGTTTTATGTGTCACCACATTTCCTTGGATGCGATGATATTATTATAACATGTTATTTACATTGTGATTCAATGTTATTACTCTCATTACATATCTTTTATGATATCATGATATAACTTTGGCTTGAATTTCATGCTTCCTTATCATGTTTATTCCCTTATTTTTTTATATCTCACCCATTTCATTATGTATTCCCAAATTTATCCCTTGCATATTTAGGATCTATAATGGATTTTAGGATTTCTATATATAAAATAAAATAATTATTCCATATTTTATTTATTAAAAACCCAGTATTTCAAAGACACTATGCCTTTATAAACCTTTTTTTCCTTAATAGTTATTTATGTTTCAGAATCATGTAATATTTTGTGTTAAAGGTTTATGTCACCATAGTTTTGATGATGAGAAAACTATTGGAATAAAGACCAAAACTCCTTAGATAATATTTGACATATAAGAATACGGATTTATTTGAGTGGGAGTAACTTTAAATGAAATGAAAATATAAATTGGAATAAGGGAGGATATATCTTATTAAAAAAAATAATTATAATTTTATAACTCTCCAACAATAAGTTTTTTTGAATGCCTGTAAGAAACCTACAAAAAATATGATCGGATTGGTTACTATAATGAACAATACATTATAACTCTTCCTAGATAGGCTCCATTCACCGAAGGAGAAAGAGAGAAGATAAAACAAACTGAAAATGAAAATTTCATAATCCCTGAAGTCTCTATGAAAGCTTGTAAGAATAAGAAAATATAGATTCTTGATAGTTGATTTTCCATGCACATAATAAAAGATTTTAAAATTTTAAGAAACATCTAATACTACAATGTAGGATTTTTACCTTTGTAAATGACAGTTCCTTAAAATTTAAAGAAATTGGCACAACCATAATAGAAGATCAGAAGATGAAATACAAGAAGTCACTTTTTTGATCAAATTAAAAAAACATAATAATTTTATTCCAACTATGAGATAATGGAAAAAGTTGATCATCTATAGAAAAAATTGCATCATCCAGTTTTAGAAGGATGGAATAAATATTTTTGATATAATAAAAACTGAATGAAATATTTTTTATATTAGAAATTGAGGTATCTCATGTAACTTATTTGAGAATGATGAGAATAAGATATGGAATAAGATGTTATGAAATCTTTGAAAAAACATGAGAAATATATCAAAGGGTGAAGTTTTTAGATATTTACCACTACTAAAGATAATGAACTATTTTTTGAAAAACATATCAAATTGGGATGATGAGTGAATGAAAACATAAAAGAACAAAAATTCAATCCAATGATCATCTTGAGTATATACATTCCGATATATTCAGACCAGTGAAATATAAATCTAGTAAGGGTGATTTATATATTATAAATTTTATTGATGAGTTCACCGGAATGACCAGTGTTATGTTTTTGAAACATAAATCTGATGTTTTGGAAATGATTATGTTTTATATGAAAAAATCAGAAAAAAATATGGCTAATAGATTCAAGAAAAAATAAACATAATGGAAATTATTTTAATTTTAAAATTTTTTTATCCTATATTTAAAAACATGAAATAAACAATCAATATAGTACTCCCTAAACTTTAAAAAAATTTAGGTTCCTAAAGAGAGAAATAGAAGTTTAGTTATAATGTAATGGACCATGGTTTCATATTATAAATACCCAAATTTTTTTGGATAGAATCCAAATGTATAGTTAAAAATGTTCAAAATAGACGTATTATTACACTGATAATAGACTTCACCCATATTAGTTTTAGTGTAAGAAGAATCTATTGATAAAATATTTTAAAGTGTTTTCATTTCCTTTACTAAAAATGATTAACAATTTAAACTTTAAAAAATTCAATGAAAAAGATAAAGAAGTTATTTTTCTTAGTTCTTCAACAAAAAAAGTAGATTCATGTGTTGGGAAAATTGCCAAAAAATATTTTTGAAACATATGTTGTTAATGTATTTGAAAATAAGTATAATCTAATAGAAAAAGAGAATGGTGAGATCTATAATGAAATAGAATATGTTAGAGAATATTTAGGAATCACTAGTGAAGAATAAGTAATTGATGAGTCCACTATCAAATAAACATGTTTCAATGAATCTAGTGATTAATAGGATTCTACCATATATTGAAACATAAAATTATAGGAATTTAAAAGGAAATTAAAACTAAGTAATATCATCAGATGTTTTAAAGAACTAGTTAATATAAGAAGAATGTTGACAATGGAGGATCAAATGACCCTTATTTCTTAGTTTTAACCCCATACAAGAGCATTTTAGCATAAGTAATTGTTAAAATCAATTAATGAAGAATTATATTGGACTAAAAATAATGATAGAAGGGAACTATTCTTGATAAAAAATGCAAAAAAATATCATTGGAACTAGGTGGCACGGATGAACGATCTTCTTGGCTTAGGGATAAAGGTTTGAACTGTGAATGAGTTTCAAGATGTGGTATATCATTTAGTATACTGAGTTTGTAATTGTGTTTATACTAAAATTTGACATTTGAGTTTTAAAAATTGAATCTTTTGGTGTCGTTTTGTGTTTAAATTTTTATGTTTTGTGGTGTTTTTTGATTAATTTCTCATGATTTTTTCTACTTCCCACTTATCCCTATAGATTTTAATTATGAAAAATTTATTTTTATATTAATAAAGGTTAGTTTTTAAGGAATAATCACTCATGAATTGTTTTAAATTTGTAGAAACATTTCGTCCAGTTGTAATCGCTGAGGCTATTTAAATATTTATGGCAATTTTTTTGTCATTAATAGTAAAATGTTTTTTATATGGATGTAAGTTAAGAATTATAGAATAATGAAGTTGACAAAAAAGATTACATTAGAGGACAATGTATTTATAATTGATGAGGGAGGTAGTATGGTATGTATAAAACACCCCGATATTTTATAGTATGTATCCAATTTATAAAATTGATAGCATAAATTGCATAAAAATTTATTTTATTCAATATAAATCATATAAAATCTCATATAGAACATAAAAAAGTTATAAATTAAGAATGAATGAAATAAAAGTATTTTTCCATAAAAAACATATATCAATGAAATAACAACTTGACAGTTGGAATAATAGTATGGCTCTTAGGAATAATAATTCTTCCAATATAATAGTAACCACACCAATTAAAGTTTAAATAAAATTTAGGCATCTTTGAAATTATACTATTATATAATTTTATCATATTGCGAGTAAATTAATGCTTTAAAAATTATTAATTAAGTATTTATATTTTTATAAAAATAATTGTTTTTTATAATTTTATAATTAATATAATGATTTAAAATAAAAAATATTTCCTAAAATAGAACTATAAATTTATATTTTTTGTATAATTATTATACTATAATTTATTAGACCTTAATTATGTTTTCAAAGTGTTATAAAATCAGTTATAATTTAAAAATTCCTATTTTTTGAGTAAATGATGATTTTAAATAAAAAATTTATTTTATTATGTTTTTATTTGTTTAAATAGAGCTCATTATTTAATTCTATTCATAAAAAAATGGTTAATTTGAATTTTTTAGAGTGTTCTAAAATAGTAATTTTATTTGGTGAATAGTGAAATATGTTAATTTACAATATAAGCTAAATACATTAATTATTGAGTATAAATGATGTAAGAATGATGAAATATCATAATCTAAAACAATACTTAATTATTTTAATATATTTAGTGATAATTATTGAACTATTCATACTATTTAGGCAAAATAAAAACTAATCAATAAAATAATGAGAAAATACCCCCTCCACTCTAAATACCACCCTCACCACCTCTTCTCCTCAAACCACTTAAGCCTTGAATATCATCAAATTTCATACCAATACTCATTACAATTTTATTTAACACATAAAAAATCCTTTGGTCTCACCAAAACACCAATTCTAATCCCTTTAAGGAGGTTCTCGAAGAAAAGAAATTCAAGAGGTAAAATCCTCCTTCATTTTCCTTTATTTTATTTTCAATTTAATTTCTTTTCTTATACTTCCATCACATACTCTATAAAAATATTCGCAATAACTCCATTATATTATATATACTAATTTTTTTAATGTAAAATATATCATCAAAACCCTTCCCATATCTCTTTTATTCTAAAATTTAAAACATTATCAATGATGTGCCAATTTATCACCATCGTTAATTATGAATTTTCATTTTCCATTTCCACCTTAAATAATGGTCATTAAACCATTATTATGGTTAAATAATATTTTATAATATATCTTTTAATTCATATAATGTTTTGGAAACTATATATATATATGTAATATTAGTTAATAAAACAAAACAAGTTCATGAAAATAATAAATTCACCGAAAATAAACTAACATTAATCATTAACATTTTATCTAATTAATCATCCTCATATATAGAAAAAAAGGTATATAAGGACATTTAATCTTCTATATGTTCATTAATTATGGATAATTAATCCCATTTTTACATGATCTTCCATATATGTATATAAGGGAACCAATCATAGAAACCACGGAAACAAACACTCCCAAATGGAGAAAATGAATCGTATAACTTATTAAATGGATATAAATTAACATAATAAAATTATACTAAATACAATAAATGTTTAAGAGGTTATTAATTAAATTATTAATTAATCTAATATCATTATAAAAGGCATAAAGTGCAATGGAAGAACACTTTCAAACATAAGGTAAGGTATTCTCCCCGAACCTCCATTTTTCATTCGGGTTATGATTTATCTTTATTTACCCAAATGAAATTATTATTTAATTTTATATACTTCTACTAAATTATATTAATATGTTCCAAAATCATGTATCCATATCATTTCATCTTACTTTTATTGATAAATGAATGTTTTATTAGAGTCCCTTTTATATTTCCTCTTAATAAGTAAGCCCGATTTAAGCGAATGTTCTAATTTCATACCCTTTTAAAGTAAAATACATTATCTATTTTAATGCACCAATATTTTATAAAATCACTCTTATTATCATGAAAAACTATATTTGTTCATTTCTGGTTTTATGCTATCAATTATTTCTTTTCTCACTTTATAGACTCTTTTATATTTTTTCATCAATCACACTAAAGAGACCCTTTCAAAAAGTTTCATAAAAACTATTCTTACACATTTTCACTTTAGTTGGACATAATTTATCATGGTATTTTCCTATTTTACCTTATTAATGTCTTATTATTATTTAAATCCATTCTTTAATGGAAACTATTATGTTTTTCTCTTTGACCACTTATTCCTCCTGTGTGGTGTATTTATATTTCCCATTTATTTATGATCACCATTCATTAAATATACATATTTATTATATCATGGATATGATTATTGTCTTATAAATATACTATATTTACATATAGTGTGGTTATTGAATTGAATCTAGGTATGAATATTTATTTGTACTGGAGTAATGGGTGAGAGCTGATTACTGATAACCCCTCGATGCATCGATAAGTATCATGAGACAACACAGTTGGCGACAAACCCTTGATGTTTGTTTCCAATTATAATAAGATAGGATTTTACAAACATAATCCATCTATATTGATGGTATAATGGTTCATGTACCATATAAATAACGTCCAATAAATAATCATTTTATTCATTCAGTATTCGGTTATTAGTCTCCATGAGGATTTCAATATGAAAAAAATCTATGGATTCATTTTCATTCTTATTGCACTGATGGCATGTGTTTTCAGATTATCTACCTTAATATAATGTATATGAATTATTGAATTTTATTCATTTACTATTGTCTCATGTAACACTTATTTAGAATTTGAGTAGACCCTTTTATTTTTTTCCTTCATCAGGATGTGAAGATGATATATTTTATTAAGTGATAAGAAGCAGTTTTTTATTTTACTATGTTCTATGTTTAATTACCAATGTAATAAGGGAACCATGCATGTATTTAGTTCCTCAATACTACTAATCTGATCGATCCTCAGTGATGTGATCTCTTGTATATATGCCATTGTAATAAAATGACCCCTGAATTTAGGATAATAGGGCTGAGGTTTTTACAGTTGGTATCAGATAAATTTTAGTAGAAGCCTTGGGAAATAGATGTTAAATAAACATGAGAAATATAATAACCCTTTGTAGTGATTTTTTGGCTGAATAATCACGATGCTTATGAGCTAACTTAATATTTAACAGTATTTAGTTATGGTTCTTAATAGAAGGAAGGGGATCAATTCCCACAGAAAATATAGGTATTTCCGTACTGAGAAAGTCAACAAAGTTAGTGTTCCTATTGAGATGATCATGTCTATATTAGTACAAATTACTGAGGTTATGATGAGTAACCATACTACCCCTATGTTGGATCATTTTATACAGACTAAGCCCCCATCCTTTTGTAGGACTAATAATCCAGTGGTAGTTGAACAATGGACCATGTCCCCTAAAACGATATTTCTAGCTGTGGGATGAAATAAAAATTAAAAGGTAGTACTGACATTATATTTCCTCAAGGGAGATTCTGACCAATGTTGGTTTTTTAATCCATAATACTAAGGATGAATATAAAATAGAACACATGATTTAATCAAGAAATATCATGGACTTCTAACCCAATTGGTTATTAGGAAAGATCCTATTTTCATGAATTTAGTAATGTTGGATATGATAATTTTTAATGAAAGGGAAATAGTACTCATTTTTCAAATTATTTTTAAATCATATTTAACAGAGAAGCTAAAAAGTTTTCAATTTGATGATGATAATTTTCAAAAGAAATTTAAATCCATTAATAATGGATGATTACAAGACTACATGTAAGAGGATGGAATTCTAAAATTTGGAAGGAAGTTATGTGTTCTACCTATAACTGATATAAAAACAGAACTATTAGATGATGCTCATAGCTCAAATTTATCAATACACCCATGTAGTACCAAGATATATAGAGATCTGAAAGAACAATTTTGGTGGGATAATATGAAGAAGGATGTTTCTGACTATCTGTAAAGATGTCTACTTTTCCAATTTGTGAAGGTTGAGAGAAAAAATCCTTGAGGTGTTAGGAAATCTATAGCTATTCATATGAGGAAATGGGATGAATTTAATATATATTTTTCACTAGATTACTAAAGACCCCCGAAAAGAATGACATGATATGGGTTATTATTGATTGTCTTACAAAAGTGGCATATTTCCATGCTCTAAGAGAATATTTACCTCTTGATCTCCTAAAAAGACTCGATATTAATGATGTTTAAAGACTTCATGGTGCACCTCTATCAATTTTGTTTGATCGAGTTCCATATTTCACATCAAAATTATAGAAGTGTCTTTAAAATACTTTTGATACTGAGCTTCATATGAGTACAACTTATCATAATCAAACTGATGGAAAGTCTGAAAATACAATTCAAAAGATGGAAGAAGTGATGATATCATGATCACTTTAATTTCAATGTTTTTTGGATCAGTATTTACCATTGGTGGAATTCACCAACAATAATAGTCTCTATTCTAGTATTAAAATGAGAATAATTATATGGAAAGAGATGTAAAACTCCAAATTGTTGGGATGAAATTAGTGAGAGGAAACTTATAGGGCAAGAACATATTGAAGAGACAACGACAAAGGTAAAGAATATCCAGGCACATATTAAAGTAGCTCAAAGTAGGAAAAAGTGTTATGCTAACAACCAGAGAAATGATTTGGAATATTAACTGGGAAATCATTTCTTTATGAAAGTATCTCCAATTAGGGTTTCTTAAGGTTCTATAAGGAAGGAAAATTGAGCCCCAAGTATATCAAACAATTTTAAATTCTAAAATTAAAAGTATCTATAGCTTACTGATTATAAATGGAAACAAGTCTCTCCAAAGTTTATGATGTGTTCCATATATAATTGTTAAAGAAGTACATTCTGAACCCAACACATGTATTCACCTATGAATAAATTGAACTAGAACTTGACTTGTCTTATTGCAATGAGCCAATCAAAATTATTGACATAAGAGATCAAGTACTGGGAAACCAAATAGCTCGACTTGTAAAGGTTACTTGTAGAAAACATAACATAGAAGAACAAATGTGGGAACCAGAAGATGTTATGAATAAGAACCACCCAAATCTCTTTAGCAGTTAATATTCATGAAAAAGTTCGAGGATGAAATTTTTAGAGGGAAGAATATAACACCCCAAGATTTTATGGTACGTATCATTTTAAATAAATTTGATAGCTTATATTTCGCAAAAAATTATTTCATATAGTATAAATTGTATAAAATCACATATAGAAAACAAAAAAACATGATAAATGAATGAAGAATTAAATAAGAGGGTTTTCTTAGAAATTAATGAACATATATAAATGAAATAGAAATTTTACCTTTATATTATTAATATGACCCTTAAGAATGGTAATTCATCCAATAGAATATCAAACTCACCTATGAAAGTATAAATAAAATTTATTTTTCTTATAAATGGTAATATGATATAATTATATCATATTACTTGTAAATAACTGTTTTAGAAATTATTAATTATGTGTTAATATTATTTATATAAATAAATATTTATTTACAATTTTATAATTAATATAATTATTTAAAAAAAATATTTTCATAAAATATAATAATAAATTAATATTTTATTGTTGTGATTATAATATTATTATATGAGACCTTAATTAAAATTTCAAAGTGTTATAAAATCTATTATAATTTTAATAATGAAATTTTTCAAGTAAATGATTATATTAATTTTAAAAAATAAATTTCTCATATTTAGAAACTTATTTTCATAAAATGGAGTTCATTTTTGAATTTTAGACATTAAAAAATGGTGAGGCTATATTTGTAGTATTTTTCCAAATAGTTGATTTTTTTGTGAATAGTGAAATATGATAATTTATGGTATAAGCTAAATAAATGAATTATTGAGTCATAGAATCTATATGGATGATGTAAACCCATAATATAGAACTATAAATCATTATTTTAATATATTTAGTGAGAAATCTTAAATTATTCTTATTATTGAGGCAGAATAATAATCCAATGTATACAGTAATGAGAATTCACCCCTCTCCTCCACTATAAATATCACCCCTCACCACCTATTCTCCTCACAACTATTAATAATTGAATAATATCTAATTATTACCCAATAACCTTACCAAGTATCATCCCCACATCCAAAAGATTTTTTTATGACTAAAAGAGGGATCCCAAGCTCTTTAAGGAGGTTCTCAAGGAGAATAAATTCAAGAGGTAAAATCCTCTTTTGTTTTCCTTTATTCATTTTTCAATTTCATTTATTTTCATATACATCCCTAAAATACTCTATCAAAACACACATGATAAATAAAATATCTTATACAAACCATAATTCTATTTTGTTAATGTAAAATACATCATCAATCCCCTTCTACAATCCTATTAATTCTAAAAATGAAAATATCACCATTGATATACCAATTTACTGCCATTATGGACGATGAATTTTAATTTAAAAATAATGACTTCAAGGCCAGTTATAAAACCATTATTATGGTTAAATAATATTTTATTATACAAATTTTAAGTCATATAACGTTTCAAGAGACTATGTATATAAATAACATTAATTAATAGAACTATAGTAGTTCGTGATAATAAAAAATTCACCGAAATAAACCAACACTTATCATTAATGTTTTATCTAATGAAGCATCCTAATATCTAAGAAAACTGATATATAAAACCATTTAATCTTATGGAAGTTCATTAACTTTAGAAAATTAATCCCATTTTTATATGAACTTTCATACATGTGTACAAGTGAACCAATCACAAAAACCAAGGAAACAAACAGCCTTGAACGACGAAAATGAATCTTATACCCCATCAAAAAGGCCATAAATGAAATTAATAAAATTATAATTAATAAAATACCAATTTAATATGTTTTTAATTAAACTATTAATTAATATAATCTCAATATCTAGGACATTAAGTGCATGTGCTGAAGACTTTCAGACATATGGTAATGGATTCTCCCTGAATCTCTATTTCTCTTTCGGGTTATGATTTCAATCTCTTTAAAATAATAAAGTTATTATTTATTTATATATAATTCATATATATTATGTGAATATGTTCCAAATAAATTTATCCAGATAATTTCATCTTCTTTTGATATAGAAATTCTTTTTTTATAAGAATCCCATTTCATTTCCCCCCGATAAGTCAGCCCTATTTAAGGAAACTTCTCAATTTCTTACCCATTTTAAAGTGTAATCCATAATCTTTTTTAAGGTGCCAATATTTTTATAAAACAAATCTTCTTACCATGAATTAATATCATTTTTAATAACTAGTTTTATGCTAACAATTAACCCTTTTATCTCTTTAGACACTCTTTTATATTTTTCCATTAATCACACATAAGAGATTTTTGTAAGTTTATTAAAAAATATTTTTACATGTTTTAAACCCAGTAGGACATAATTTATCAAGATATATTTCTATTTTTTCCTTAGTAATGTATAGTTATTATTTAAATCTATTCATTTTTGGAAACCATTACGATATTCCCTTTGACTACATATTCCTCATGTGTGGTGTATATATATTTCCCTTTTATTTATGATCATCATTTATTAAACATCCTTATTTCCTATATCATATATATGAATATTTCATTAGATATATACCATTTTTACATATAGTTTTGGTAATTAATTGAACCTTTTTATAAATAATACTTCTAGATTATAGTGACATGTACAATTCGATTATAAACAGCCCCTCGATGCATCGATAGGTCTCATAAGAAAAAATAGTGTAAAAAACCCATCATGTTTGCTTCGAAATAGAATCAGACAGGGCTTAACACACATACTTAAACCATATTTAAATTATAATGGTTCATGTTTCAGATACATGACATCCAATAAATAATCATTTTCATTATTTAGTATTCATTTATTACATTCCATTAGGTTGTCATTATGAAAAAAATATATGGATGCATTTTCATTCTTAGTGTACCAATAAAATGCATTTTTAATATTATTTACCGTTTTATAAAGTGTATACCTTATTAACCTTTATTTATTTATTATTGTCTCATAAAACCCTTACTGATTGTTTGAGCTTTCCATTTTATTTATTTTCCTTCATCAGGATGTGAAGATGATATCTTTGAATAAGTGATAAGAAGTAGATTATTTTCTTTTGTAATGTTATATGTTTAATTACCAATGTAATAAGGGAACCATGAATGTATCTAGTAATTCAATACTACTTAACTGATTGATACTGGGTGATGCGATGTCTTGTATATATTACATTGTATTAAAATTACCACCAACGCTAGCATACATGGGTCGAGGTTGTTATGATATAAACTCAAAAATATTTCTAAGGGTTTATGAAAGCCTCTAATGAATGGTATTCTAAACTTGATATCTACTTAATAAATTTTAAATTATGTAAATGAAAATTTGATAAAAAATTATATGTGAAGGAGGAAGGTTCCATAACTCCAATTTTCATTGTCTACATTGTTTGAATATTATTTTCTAGTGACAATTATTATGAATATAATAAATTTATAGAAATCAATGAAGGGAAAAATTTAATGTAAATTATTAGGAGGCTGAATTTATTTCATAAGATATATATATAAAAAATAAAATACATCTCTCTATCACAAGAAATGAATTCGAGGAAGATATTGGGGATGTTTATCATAGTAGATCTTTATAAATTTACTTATCATATATCTGTTAGAGTAAAGTTGAGAAAAGATATATCTGTTAAAAATTTCAATCAAATAAATTTATAGAATTTATTTTAAATTTCTCTATGTCTATATACATCTCAACTAGATATAGCATATTTAGTCAGTCTAAGTTCTAGTTATAAAAGTGATCTAAAGGATTCAAACATAGTTTCCACTAAAGTAATTTTGATATATTTCAAACGAACATCAAGATCAAGCCTACGTTATTAAATAACTGATAATTGGAATATGTTTTCATTCAAAGATACTGATTAGGTTTGTTATTACAATGAATTTAAATCAAAATCCTGAGGTTCGTTCTTTTTGGGAGAATTTTGTTTATGCGAGAATAGTGAGTAGAAAACTTTAGAGACACTGAGTATGGAATTATCATAATTTGTGGCTTCCACCCATACTTGAACTTAAATGATGTGGATGCATGTTATGTTGGATAAAAATATTTTGAATATTTACCATCTTTTGGAAATTATATGTGATTTTCAAAGTGAAATTTATCTCTCAATGAACCATATTCAATACTTGAAATAAAAAAATATTGATATAAGGATTCATTTCATCAATGTTAATGTTACTATTGGGGAAGTTAAGGTTGACCAATTTTCATCAATGGATCAAATCATCAATATTTTCACTAAATCAAAGATAAGGGAAATATTTGAGTATATAAAGCTATAAATTCATGTCCATCCTTTTCCATCTACATAAATGGTGTTTTGGATACCACCCCAAAAATGCTTCAGATTGTACTGACAAAGGAGAAGTAATGTGAAACTCTTTTATATTAAAACTTTATACTAAATTTTCATCTTTTTTTTATCTAAGGACGTAGTTATTATAAAAATAGGGAGAGAGAATAAAGTGGATTAATTGGGGTGGGGGGTACATCAATATCACTTGGAGAATATTTTATTATCACATATAGATGAAATTATACAAAAAAAATTCTTTCTCTAGTAGTATGGTGTTGGGATATTTCTCCTTGAGAAGAGTATGTGATTATATGAAAGAAAACGAGTTTGGTTTTGTAAAAGAGTTTTTTTCCCAAAAAATAAAATGGGGGATATTAAAGATCATAGTGTTATTTGACGGTGTAAAATTTTTTATCAATACTATATGAGAGAATGATTTTAAGTTTGATTGTAAAGTATATAAATTTTAAAAGATGAATCTGAAGGTTATTGTAAGTTCACAAAATAATCATAGAGAAATGAAAAATTGGAAGTAATTGAATGGATCTCTTAATAAAAAATTCAAAAAATATTTTATTGTTCAATAAAAAAAGAACCTCACTTTGGTATAAGACCAATAGTGATTCAAGCATCAGATATTGGAGCACGAAAATTCTAGAGTATGAGTTGATCAAAAGAGGATTTTAAAATCCATATTTTGAATACAATGTTAGTGTACCAATATATGAATAGTTCTTCTTTAGATCTCATTTATGTGCAAAAAATATATAAGGATGAGTGTATTTAAAGCTATGGATTCATCAAATATAGGTTCATTTAATTTAAACCTACCAAATGTACATTTAACTAAAGTACATTCACTAGAAGTGTCGTGACCTGAAGTATGTTCACTAGTAGTAAGTCCAATATATATATATATATATATATATTCACCATAATAATATTTTACTGAAGTACACTCATTAAGTTTACATTAACCAGAATTATATTAACTAATATTTACGAGGAATTAATTCACCAAATGATTCTGAGTAACATCATAAAAATATTGATAAGTGACAACCATTATGATGATATTGATATGGATGTTTAAAGTGAATTATTAATGAAGAAAATTTCCGATTCAAGATGAGTTCTATAGATATGTTTCAAGAAATTGATGTTGAGTTTTTTGGACGATTTGATGAATTCAAATATCTAATATATATATATATATTAAGTATATTGATCAAATAATTGAAGTGAGTGGGAGTTTTAAAATCTAATCTTGTGCATTCCCCACAATTATTAATGAAAGTGTAGATATATTAATTGAAAACATAATATGAAGAAATATTGTTAATAGGGATTTAATTTTAACTGATAATATTAAGGATGTTTGAGTGAATAATATTATTGAACATGTAGCCTAAAATTATTATAATAAAGGGCTCAGGGAGTTGCGTTTTCCTAAAGAACAAAGTTCAAGAAGAAGATTCTCTATATGTAGAAATTTTTTAATATAAGATGATTTTATATTAAAGAGGATTTGAAGATAATATAATATTTTTAAACTGGTGGGAATGAGTATAATATTTTTCTACAATATTTCACTATGGATGTACTTTCGGGTAAAGTCAAATCTCTTTCCATTACACAATAATTATAAATTGATAAGAGTGGAAAATCTATGAATCATATGTTTTGAGCATTTTAAAGAGCGTGTTACATCAATGGGGATGTACCTTGTAAATATATTTGAACTTTAATATTTTATATTTCTTCATGTAATGATAATGTGTTTTTTACCTGTATATATCATAACTATAGAAATATAGACATTTCAAACATCAATAATAAATCTTATTATTGGAATATTCATTATATATTAATATAATCCCCACTAGAATCATAAATATTTAGTTTCATTAGAAAATTGGATATATAATATTTGGTACATAAAATATCTACATTATATGGCATAAAGAACTTCAAAACAAGAACCCTTATAAGACATACCATTCTTAAAAACAGTCTCTGTAACATGTGGAAGGGAAACATTAGAAAGAGTGATCTTAGATTCTCAGTAAGGGAAAAAAATAAGAGATATCAATCATTGATCATGAGTGAGTATAAAATAAACATAAGGGTATAAGAACATGATCTTGATATATAATAATCAAACCTAATCATTGAAATATCTTTAATCATGAAACCTGACATATAATTTTTTTCCAAAAAATGTCGTAATTCATAATAGTGAGAAATCATCAATAATAAATCATGATTTATGAGAAAATAATATAATAATAATGTATAATTTTTTTTCATAAACATAATAATATAAAATCATTCTTTATTCATGGATCACTTCCAAGAATATCACAGTTTATGGGGTTAACTCCCCATACTATCATTTCTTTAGTCAAGGATCTATCCCAAGATTATCTTATTAGAAAAAGTCCCTTAATAATATAGGTACACTCACCATTATAGTACTTATTATCTCATGAGTTATCTTTATTTACCCAATTAATCATATAGATAAATAATTCCAGCCCCACCTCTTACATAATGAGAACCATACATATTATTTTCAACAATATCATAAAACATTCATCATATTATCATATCTTAACTCAGGGGAATGATAATGATTTCATAAAAATAACATAATCAAAATTGTAAACCATTAATAAAAAGAATAAATATGGTTACATTGGATCACATACCTAGTAAATGACATGAAACATTAAAGAATCATACCAGATTGAAGAGGTTCCTATGGAAGAGGTGATTCTGATAAAATATGAGACACTAATTATTTCTCAAAAAAACTGTATTCAGGTAAATGAAAATAAATGAGATGGATTCTATTGATAATGAATCATACCAGATTGTTTTGCATCGTATCTGGGAAGATCATCCTTATCATATTGTATTGAATCGTAACCTGCAATGGTTACCAGAATTATCGTATCCAAAATGATCATATCCATCATGATCATATCTTGCATGATCGTAATAAGAAATGATCATATCCCGAATGATTGTATACAACATGATCGTAACCAGAATGATTGTATCTAGAATGAAGGTAACCAGAATGAGCGTATCCAAGATGATCATAAGCAGAATGACAGTAACCGAAATGATTGTATCCAGAAATGATAGTATTTAGGATAATAGAATCCAGTTCATTTGTATTTAGAAAAGATAATTCTTGGCTTGAGATTAAAAGAAAATAGCAGGAATGAATGGAAAGTTATAATACATTCCAATTGATGTCCGATGATGCTAAATATGATCATTAATGAATTCAAATTCATGAAGGTAGTCATCATTCAATAACTGGTTTTTGAATGTGATGATGTTTTTTTCGAAGAGGGTCATGAGAAAAGAATATAAATTCTTGATAGATGAATGAATTTTCAAGGGGGAGAATTTATTTTAAAAGGGTTATTGTATCTCAAGTGGAGAAGTGAATTTATTCAAACACATTTAATTGGTATGGCATCAAGAAAAGTTTTAAAGAAATCAGAATGAGAGAATTGGATTTAGAACCATGTATTTATCATCAATCATAATTGTATTGACATTTGAAATGGAATCTAGAAAAGAAGTTATGAAGATTGTAGAAGATTTGAGAAGAATTGTGAAACTTTGATGAAGTCATAATCGCTCTGATATTTTATAAGAAATTCAGATTTGGGTGAATTTAAGTGAGTGAGAAATTGTTTTGGAATTATCGCCTAAATATGAGTTTAGTCACCTATAAATGGCATGATGTACATTGTACTTGTGTGACTTTCAGAGAGAGAAGATCCAAGTTTCTAGAGAAAAGGGGATTTCAATTCCATTCCGATTGATAATTATCTTGGGTTGTGACAATTCATTCATATTCTATTTGGAATTACAATTTTATTCAGGAATTTAAGTGGTTCCAATTATACTCAATTATTTTCTATCTAAAAATCGGTCTGGGAGATTTGTTTTGAACGAATCGGGATGAGAGCTTTGTTCTGAAAGAATTGTACTGGGAAATATGTTTTAAAAGAATCAGACTCAGAGGAATCAGACTCAGTGTTTCATAAAAATGACAACGTAGTTCTTACCATTATTTTAGGTAAGGAATTGATGAATTGTATTAGAATTTGAATACGTTTGTTGAATTGAAAAGAAGCGTAGGTAACATGAGTTTTTATAAAACAATTTTATCACTCTATTGTTATAAGAGGGAGCACACACACTAGTGTGATTGTTTCATAGTGCTACATGATTAAAAGGGTATATCCTACTTGTTGTAATCTAAGAATTGTTTTCTTAGTGGATTTTATGGTATTCAATCATTTCCAAACCATACCAAGGACGTAGCTATTCTTATTGAATAGTTAACCTTATAAATCATTGTGTTACATTAGATGTGGGTTGATTTGTTTTTCAATAGGGAATTGAAATCCTTAACAGGAGGTGAAGATTGTTTCAATTGAAAGGAAACATAAATGAAAAAGAGTATCACTGATTCACCTCCTCCCCCTCTCAGTTATAAAATAATACGACTAAGAACTTTCTTATAGAATAATAATATATTTTAATTTTTGATTTTATTCCTAATTTATTTAAACACCTCTCATACCTCCTATCCGCTATTCTATATGAAACGTTTTGTAGGTGAGCTTAGGTATGAACCCCAATCATTCCAACTTGGATTGGTGGGATTATATATTTAATATTTTTGTAGTGTAATAATGGTTTGGGCCCCTTTTTATCTTTGACTTCCCTTTACTTAATATTTCTTCATTATTCTATTATTGTAGAGTTGTATTTGATGAACCAATTATATAGTTTTTTTTCTCTATCATTACGATATTTATTTATTCGGTGTGTAGATTCCTCCTTAGGCCTTTCTCTCTCAATAATTGAGGGTTTTGTAACATATGTGTTTCACCAAAGAATGTGTTTCAATTATTTTTCTTTTTTATCATCTTTTAGTGTTTTAATTTAGGTTTATAAAGTTGGTTTACTTATTCGTTATGAATTTTATTAATTAATATAGGTTACTAGGAAAATTTATTAAATGGATTGGTATTTCAAGAATGTTTATTTCAAATCCCTCTTGAATTTTCATGGGGTTCGATGGGTAATGCTTTGTGACTTATTTTTAACAGACTATAACATTTTTTTAATTAATTTTGAGATTGTTTATTGATTGAACATGTTTATAGTGCAGGAATAATTTTTACATAATGTTAATAATTACTGTTCTTATGGTTTATTAATGATCATGGTTTTAAAGTGGGATAACCACATCATATCAAAGAGGTTAAAAATGTATTTATTTTCAAAAGGGATTTAAAGGTTGGTTTATAATGAACGAACTAGAGACTCATTTGGTCCTTGAAATAATAATATTAAAATAATTTCTTATTTTTAATTGATTTTTGGAAGGATATTTTAAAATAGTAATACTAGTTCCAAATAAAATGGCCCCTTTGGAATATTATAAAAAGGGTTTTCCCTTTCTTAAATGATCTATTCCCTCGACCTAAAACCCATAGATTCTATTTAAAATGTATTCATTTGATGAATTTTGTAAGTTTTTATTATTATGTAATTTAACATGGGGAAATTAGTGTGAAGTCTATATAGGGGTGGGTTGAGGGATGATATTTGAACAATTTTACTTAATTATTTATATTTGTGTGTGTATGATATGAAAAAAATGATTTCTCACCCCATATTCTGAGTATTATGTCGATCCTAGGAATTCTATGAGACATTAATTGGTGATTTGTATACTTTTCCTAATGATGCATATTGTAATCCTGTAGTGCTAGACCAGTACCAACTAGACGAATTGCACCGGTAAGGTTAATTGATTGTATGTTAGTTGGTTATTGATAAAGAAAGAATTTATAAGATGAAATATGATTCCACATGAGTATGTTGATAATAATCTAACAAGATTATTAGGGGTTTTCCATGATTATAGAAACATTTATTTGACTTATTAATTATACCTTTTTATGTATCTCCCACACCATGTTTTTTTGTAACCCATCATGTCTTGTTTATTTGAATCCTTCCTATTTATGGAATTTTAAATCTAGCCCTCAAATGGTAAAGTTTCATTTACATTTGATTCTTCTTTATGATTATTTGGTTCTTGATTTCTCAAGTTACCTATTTATTATATATTTCTAGTGCTATGTTATATAAATGAGATTGATTTTAGTTTTGTTGTTTAGTTTTTTTCATAGATTTTCTTTCATTAGTATTGGTATGGAAATTGTCTAGGAAGGAAATTTATAAAAGGGGGTTTAAAAGAAATGATAAATTTTATTTAATGATCTACTTGGTTATAAAAGGTGGAGTGATATATGCTCATGTTTTAAAGTGTTATAAATCATATTTTAAAATACCATATTATAAAATAATGTTTCATGATTTAATTTAAAAACGTAAGTAATATTTAGTGAAATATAATGGGTCTGTTTATTCCAACATCCATTATACACCACAAGGTGTCTATAGATAGAGTACCTCTTTTGAAGGTTCTGGTTTGGGATCATCATAAATTTTCTTCTCTAAGATACTCTATTTCCTATCCACTTGTAAAGAAGTTAGAGTTCATATTATTAATTGGAGATATAAGAGTCATTCAGAGATTATGTTGGATATTTTGGGTTTTTACTTAGTATTTTTTATGTATCATCCATGTATAACTTCATTTGGTTTTTTGATCTTACTAATTTTTTATATTCATTTCATGATGGATGCTTATTGTTTTTGTTATTCCCCATTTATATTTCATTTATTTCAATATACTCATTTAATTTTTTCATGGAAATTAAATGTAGGGGCACACCATGTGAGATTTTAAGTAGAATTTACCTATATGATATATAATAAATATCATGGTTAAATCGTTCCCAATGAGTACATTTTCATGAAACAACATTGGTTTTTAGAAAATATGGATTGTGAATTAACATTAGGACATTCCACAGGATGGGTTGGGTACTTATTAGAGGGGTGTCCTGGGTTCATTTGTGAAAAAATGGTATCAAAGCACAAATACTATATGGGGAGTCTTATAGATGAGAAATATGATCTTCATAACACATAATACCCGTTATGATTAGATTATAAATCAACACATTTCATAATGAAACCTAAGTCTTCATGGGATGTTAGTTTATTCTTCTCAATTATTTGTTTTATTAATTAATATCTAGTGTATTTTTATCTATAATGATAGATTTGTGAATTTTAATGAAATTATGTGCATCTTTCAGATATTTTTTATATTTTAGGATGAAAATGGGAGATAAACTAGAAGCGCATGGTTATCTTGTATGATCTGAAAAATTGTGTGGAGAAAATTTGCATGGTTATGAGAATCTCTTAATGGAAGTTGCTTAATTGGTGCATGGTCCACCAAACCAAATGACCACACTATACATAACCATTAAATCTACTACAAAAGATACCTTTAACAATGAGGACATTTATCAGTGCTAGAAAAGAATTGATGATGAAGGGAAACTTTTATTAGCTGTTTTCTATAGCACTGATAAATGGTACCCTTTATCGGCGCTTTATTTTTAGTTGTGATAAACATCCTGAATAATTAAAATTAATTAGTTAAATAATTATTGATAAAAATGAATAAATTTAATATACATATATATAAATTATAAATATTAATAAATACTCTATATTAAATATTTTTATGTAAAATTAGTAAAACAAAATAATTAAACAAATAAAAATTAAAAATGATTCAATTAAGACAAATATTAAAAATTTTATTAATTAAATATATTTTTATAATAATGAATATATTTAATACACACACACACACACATAAAGAGAGATATATATATATATTAGGTTCTTGGTGGTACAATTACATTTAATCACACACACACACACATCTCACACACAGACAGTAAAGGCAATCCATAGCCCTCCCTAAGGGATTTCCCACCCATCAAGCCTTATTTATTTAGTAAATAGCACGTAGGCCCAGTAGGCATGAAATACCATCATGTGGCCCTGAAGGCCCAAAATTTTAACCCAATGGCCCTCTAGTGAATGGTGCTACTACAGTACCCCTACTACTAAAATACATACTACAGTGCCCCCACTACTATAATTCATACTACAATGCATACAACTGCTATAGCTCTAAGGTGCTACAGTTCATCCGCCGCTACAGTCTTGGTTTAGTACCGCTACAGTGCTGTTACAGTAACATATGCACAAAGGGTTCTAAACCCCCAACCTTTTATAATATATATTATAAATATAAATAAAAAATATATTTAAATATAGATATATTAATGAATAAATTGTCATAATAAAACAAAAAATTAAAAATAAATAAATTAAAAATTTACGAAATTATTTATTATCAAAAAAATTATTAAAAAAAATTCATAGTTTTATTATATATATATATATATTATAAATAGTAATAAATTATATTTAATAAATATAAATATAGAAATTTAATAAAATATAATAATTAAAAACATGCATATTAATGTATAAATAATTTTTAACGGTTTTATACAATGTTTTTATGAATTAGTAATTAAAAATGGGTTATAATTAAAAATTAATATCAATGAAAAAACTGACTATAATTTCATCTAGTAGTGGATATAATTAAAGGGTGTATTTTTCAATTCAACATATATCAAACGTGTGTGATATTGATTTCATATACAAATATTTAATTAATGGATTCTTATATACATCACACACACAAATATTTATTTAATGAAATCTTATATAAAAACACGTACACCTAATATTTACTTAATTTATTCAAAATTTGGTATTCAGTTTAGAATTTCATTAAAACCTTTGATACATTTGAAATATAAAGTTTTTAATTGGTAAATTTTATTTATTTATTTTTAATATTATTATAGTTAGGTATTCTTTATTCATTTTTAATATTTTTTGTTTTTATTATGTTTTTTAATTTAATCATTTTCTATTAATTATTTAAATATATTTAATTACAATGTTTAATTATTTTCAATAATTATTCATCTTTACTTCAATATATATCCATATTTTCTAATAATTTATATTTAATTAATAAAACTTATATCCATTTTTTCAATATTTTTAAAGTGTACTCATTTTTTATTATTCAATTTCATTCATTTTTAATATGAATGAATTTAAGATTATGTATTCCTTAATAATGTAAAAAATATATTTGTAAATTAATATTTAAAAATAAATATAGTTATAAATTTACATTCACTATATTTATAAAAAAAATTATTTGAAATTTTTAATAAATAAATAAATATTTTTTAAGAATTATTTATAATATTGTAAATATTTAAATAATTAAAAATTTTTAATAATTTTCTTAAATAATGAATATATGCACTATATTAATCTTAATATTTTTATTTACTTATTAAATATAAATATATATATATAATTATAGAAATATATATATATAATTATAGAAATATATATAGTTCTATAAATATATATAATCATATAAATATATAAATATTATTTTTTAAAGAGTATCATATATTTAGAAATAAATAATTATATATTTAAATAAAGAATATATTTATATTTATATAAATTTAATATATAAATATATATATTTATATAAATTTTTTTATAATTATAAAATTGTAATAAATATATTTAAATAATGAATATATTTAGTAAATTTATATTTATATATGTTTATTAAATATATATATATATATATAATTATATAAATTTATATAATGATATAAATATATTTATAATTATAAATAAATAATTATAAATATATTACCAAAGATAGAGCTTTATCAGTGCTTCTTTAACACTAATAGAGATGGAGATTTATCAGCGCTAAACCATTAGCCCTAAAAAGGATGCCTTTATCAATGAATTTTAGTGTTGATAAATATCAATTTTTATCTATGCTTTTTTGGAAGTGTTGATAATGGTCTACCAAATCTATTTAAAAGAACCCTAACCGTAACAGATTGGGCTATGATTCTGAAGCTCTCGTTGAACTCCCTTACTAATGCTGCTCTTATATATTCTATCAAACAAATCAATGGATATAATCCAAGGTATGTTATTTTCTCATCCTTATTTATCCTTGATTTCATGTTTGGGGTCCAAAATTTGCGTTACTATGTTGTTTGCAACTATGAAAAACTGTAGTTCTTTTCTCCCACAACTCAAGTCATGATTCGCCTCTTACATTCTTCCACACTATTTATATTCTTATCACCACCTTCACTCATGGATATTTACTTTATTATCTCTACCACAGTCACCATCACCACCACCATCATCAACTTCCCGTTTTATCTATTCTCCACCATTACTTCTCCTTGATAGCTCTCCATGGTGTTTAATAATATTTCTCGATTTCTCACACATCCAAAGTCTATTTTATTTGATTGATTTCTTATTTTGGGCATGTAGTTTTCTTGTATGACTATTTGATGAATGGGAGTTATAAATGATGTTGATTTTCTTATAAATGGGTGTCTATGGATTTTTAGTACGTTATATCTTTGACAAAATTATTATTTAATGAGTTTCATGGAAACTATGTTATGTTTAATTTTCATGAATGATTATTTAAATGGTGTTATATTTGAGTTATTATTTTTTTGATGAATGAGTGTCTTGTAAATCATCTAATTATATTCATGACATTTAATATATGTTTAATTTATATTTTATTCATTTTATATCATGTATAGTATGTTTAATTTACCAAATCAGTGTTTGGGAATTAATGAATATTTTTTCTTACGTTGTTTTTTTATATCTATTTTAAAAACTTTTTGGACAAAGACGCCTTTATTATAAATAAAAAAGTGAGAAAGATAGGATGGGGTCCGACAATAACCTTCCCTCATTAGTAAAGAAAAAGATGCAACCAAGAAGAAGTTACATGACAAATCAACTAAAGTATCACAATATTAAAAGTCCAAAAGAATATTTTTCCATACATAGAAAAGTCATTCAGACTGTCTGAGATCGAGTGCTCATACTATGATGAGAAATACAGACAACTTGACCACATGGATGTCTCCCTCTTATCCATGACTTTTCCCTCTTCTATGGACCCCTACCCCATCAAAGGCTTCCTCATCAGATGAAACATTTATTTCTTTAGTTTTAGAAGCATCAAAGAATCCTTGTCCATCCTCCACACTAATTTTAGAGGCAAGAAGTTCAAAGGGGTTGTGTGTCTGGACATTCCCTCTAACTTGATTATGAGCTACCTTATTAGGCCTTAAAATAATAGTATGTAGTGTAGTATGTACAAGATCATTATAGCCCATATCCTGTGAACACATATTTGACCATTTAACCAAGGTGATCACCACCTTGATATCAGATGTAGTAGAAAAATTATTCTCTTTTTGTGCGATTTGAGGTATCACACCCCCTTCTTCCACTGGTTAAGGAGATCATTCAATAAAAACATTATCCTCTAATACAAAAAAATCAACAAATAAAGTAGGTTTCACTAAATATTGTGTCACCATCACTCCCTTAAATGAATACACAACATCAGAGCCAATAATTACAATCTCTTTAGATATGCTATTTTGCATTCTTGTCTTTAATTAATCATATTTGGAGCTCTGAACACTAACAAAATTTAACTTAGACAAAAAATATTTCTTCAAACAAGTAATATTAGTACGATCCCTACTATCAAATGATATATCCAACAACTGGCCATTAGAATCCCATAAAGCCCCATCCTTATATTCCACTATAGAGGACCCAATGAAAGGACTAGTTTCCACTATGTTATTCATTAGAGAAAAATTATCAGAATCAATAAGCTAAGAAACTAGACCAAAGTTGTCTTTGGGAAACTTTGGAAATATAAGAAGATCCATATTTATCTGAACATTTCAAATCTTTGAGGAAACTAGTTTATACCCCATTCTTAATTGGAGGTCAGTGCCTTGTTTTACTTCATGATCTCAATCTGTTTGGCCACATTTATCATAACTAGTAACCTCCTTGAAACCATCATCATCATCATTATTATTATTATTACATACAATGTCATCCCATGAAATGGTAGATTTTATTTGAGAAAAATTCACAGTCCCTACCTCCCCCATATTCGATGAAATTTCCTGATGGAGTGAACATATTCATGGATTTAGGTTTAGATGTAGCCCCATATTCATATTTTAATATTGGACCATCATTAATATAATATTTTGATGGTTCTTTTATTTTTAAAGCACACATAGGGGATTAAGAGGAATTATCATTCACTTGCACCATCTTAGCAGCCTGTTTTAACTCACCCTCCCTCAAACTCATTCCCTTGGGATTTCATCTATAGTTATTAGACTGGTGACACCTTAAATAAAATATGTCAAAAATTAAACTATTGTGAAAGAACTCTTTAAAATTACAAAATATATTACAATCCACATAATAATGGGGACATTACTCATATTCCATAATAATATGAATAACATCAATAGGAGTAGAAATGATAACCTTCTAAAAAAGGGAGGTACTTAAATCCACCTTCACTAATAATCTTTCAAAATGAACAAATATTCTCACAATTGATATTTTTTTCATTAATAGTATATTATTCCTAATGTTTTTTATAATGTATACTTATTTATATATTGTGAAAATAATAACCACTAAATTATATAATGAATAGAAAGAAAAGATGAGTTTTATTTGAGGTCAACCATTTTAAATCAAAGTTAAGATTTATGTTTTCTTAGAATTTTTAATGAATGGTTTATAATTGAATAATTCTAAGGTGAAACCTTTTTAAAAAAAATTATTGCCTTTATTTTATTGGTGAAATATTTTTCATTCTTTTTATTACGGTAAATTTTAATTTATTTTTTCTAAAAAAAATTATATTTAGTACTTTAATTTTATTATATGTGATAATATGCATACTTGGATTAAAACACTTTGAAAATTTTATGTATATGAGGAAAGGGTTGATGAATTTTAAGAATTTTTAAAATAGAATGTTTAAAAAAATGGATTTTTTTCTATCATTGGTAGAACTTTTTACATATGATGGAGTTGAAAAGTAGATAAATTGAAAATTATATAATTTTTTATGGTTTTAATGCATGTTACAGTCGTTGGATTTTTCATGGTGAATTTGGGTAGAATTCAAGATCTATTAATTTTCAAGATTAACGGGTTGATGAGTTTGATCAAATTGAAGAAATTATAATTTATATTAATATAGTGGAAATTGAGAAGACACAAATAATGGCACACTTATTTGGAGGAAATTAAAACCATTATATCACAGTTGTAGAAAATTTATGGTTTGATTAATGAATGTATAAATCAAAACGTGGTTAATTTATTGTCTAAAGTATTAGGTTTTTTATTAAAATATATCTCATTCCCCTGCATGATCGAAGCAATGTGATTTCAAGGGAAGGATCCTGATCTAATTAGAATTTTGAAAATGAGGACCAATATTTTGATCTAGATCCCAATTTTGTAATTTCACTTATTGTGTCTCGATTTGAATCTATATCTGGAGGAGTGGTTTCAAATCTGGGTATATCCAATTTACTAGACCAAAAATATAACTTATACATTCCTTTATGGATCTTAATTTTTTTAGAGATTATAGAATATCTAAGCCTGAACTTATATAAATGAAATAATGTAAATTATTAAATAACACAATTCTAAAAATTATTTTCCTAGAATAAATATTTTTTAAACAAGAAAACATGTTCAATAGACATTACATAATAAATAAATTATAAATAAATAAGGTAGATAATATTTGAGTATTATATATTAGAATATGATGGGTATTATGTGAGAGATAGATATGGTATGTTAGAATGTGAGTTACTATAGACTTGTTAGTGATTAATTGAGGTATAGGGTGAGGGTTATGTGACATTTGTGTTTTTATTTGTTCGTCTTCACCGTTTTTAAAAAGATAGGTTTAATTAATGTATTATGACACCCATTATGTTGTTCTTTCCTAAGGGAACCAATTATGTAAATAATTCCCCATAATTCAAAGGCTCTTTATATGAAAAATGGATATGATATACCCATTTCACTATTTGGATGCAATAAGTACAGGTGATGGTTATTCCTGAGGGATAGTCTTGGATTTTATGGGTGTGGGGTCAAATATTATGGTACCTAGGATGTGGTTATTTATATAGGTATATAAATAATTTTTCTCCTCCTATGATTCAAATATTAACCTATTATTTGTGATATGTTTTGAATTTTAGGGAGCAACCATGGTATAAAAATTTGGTGTGATTAGTATTATTCAATGGTATGAAATGAAGTAGGTACATTAGATTAAAATGTTATCCTAGTTATTATACATTGAATTGACTTACATGTGTATTTTTAGTGTTAATACATTTAAAATATTCTCAAATATATACGTTGATGTATATTTTAGGGCCCATGCTAGTATTTACTTTTTGATATTTATACTCACACTATACACATGAACCTTAGTGGACATAAAGCTCTTATATTTGGGGTACATGTGAGGGAAAAGTATTAGTAACATAGATTAGATTTGGTTCAGCTAAGTGGGCATGAGTTGATATTCTCATGGTATTGTTTGGGACATTTTGGAATTTTATGATGAGGTTTTAAATTTTAAATTAAGATGTGGTAAATTAAAATGTTTTAAAGATAGAAACTTTATCCTAATCAGATTCATCTCCCAAATAGTTAATTATATCATCTTATAACATAAGAATGATCCCCCCATATCCTCTATGTCACTTGAACTAATTTTTTAAGTAGTTATTCAAAATGATTACTGGTACATAATATGGGATGACTACTACTCAGAGTAGTTCAAGCAAAACTGGGGAATTTCTAGAACATATGGAGGATGAGTCTCATGAAAAAACATACAATAATAAATATTTAGGAATTGAAGCTGACGAGGGTGAAAATTATCTACATCTTTCAACTCAATATCAATTTAGAGGATAAAACTTATAACAGTGGTGTAATAATTTTTCTTAAATTCAATTACCCATTTATATAAAAATGTATTCATGTTAATCATTTGAAAAAGAGTAAAATAATGTATTAAAAGAGTTTAACATGTTTTAATATATTATGCATACAAACCTTCTCAAATCATTTATTCGTATTTTAATTGTTGTTATTCTAACAAATTAAATGCTTGAAAACTCATGTAGAGAATTTAATTTTCACAAGATGATGTTACCAATCCTGAGTAAGGACATACGATTGATGTTAAAACCAAAGAATTATTAGGGGGTCAACAACATGTGGATGAAAAAAACAAAAATGATGTAGAATTACTGTATTGAATAAAATTATCAAGGAATGGTGTAATGGAATAATAGTCGAGTTTGGTTACACTCGATACAACCAAACTGTTGTCCCCAACAAGTCAATGTTCATTAGCTACAATTGGGTTGTAGTGAGTATAAATGTGCGGATTGATATTGATTCATGGTGTTACATCCATTATAAAATGAAGGATTACCTTTGGTAAGATGTAAGGGTAATGTTACAATGTACATTCTCTATTTTACAAAAAATTATATCATAAAACATTAGTTTAATTTTCATTATTCTATGTAGAGTTTATTTATTTTAGAGGATTTATGTAAGAAATTTTTCTTAATGGCTATTGAAAAAGACCAGATAGGTTTCCAAACTCTTCTTACCATGTTTGATCTTAGGTATGTTGAGGGGAATGTAAATCCCCACCAACCAGTTCATTATACACACATTATAAAGCATGAAACATGGTATAATTTTATTAGTTGTGGAAATGAGAAATCATTTCAGGTGCATTTATTTTGATAATATATTAATTTAAATTATTTATCTTATCTTATTTAATTAAAAAAATTTAATTTATGAAACAACAAAAGTGTTCAAAAAATAAATAAAATCCATCAAAACTAATATACCCCTATCATAGAGAAAGGATGGGGTACACTTCACTAGAGAAGGAATTGGAATGTATTTTAAATCAAGAATAAAATTATTATGTGATATGAAATAACATAGGTTTCTTTGTTTATATGAATATTGATGAATACAAATCTGAAGCCACTTCCATCTCATGTTATGTGTAATGGAAGGAGGATCATGTAAATAAGGATGGTAAACTAGTTGATGAAAACACAAATGAAGTATAAGAAAAATGTGTAAGTATGGTATAATTGTAATCAATTTTGAATTTCAAAAGTATTACATATAAATATCAATCTATGTTCCTATTTTTTTTAAATGGTTTAGACATAAGAATCGGCAGTGACCTTACTGTAAGAAAAACTAATTTTTGTAGCTTTAAAGTGGCCGGAATAATATGATGACAATAGAGGAATATATTTTAAAGTGTATCATTAAACATATTTCAAGAAGATAAAACTACATGAAGACACACATAATTTGGTGAAATGATTACAGACCCAAATAGACTCACCTCAAGACATTATTTTCTTTTATGGTTTGTAAGAACTTTGAATGAGAAAGGGTCAAAGTTAATCAATGGTAGAACAATGATCCATAGGTGAAATAAATAGCCCCACTAGTTTTGAGGTGAGAGATTCAACTCAACTGCATACCTTACCTAAAGAAATCAATTTTTTCATTACTTCTTCCCCTAAATGTGAATCGAACAACTTCTGATAACTTTTTATTACTAAATATTTGTAGGGAATAGTTTTATTTTATTTCTAACTATCAACACCCACAAACTTCCTTGCTATGATGGGTATGATGTATAATATCATGGGAGATAAGATACACCAAGAGGAAAACCCAAAAGATCACATGATATTTGGGATTGATGTAGCTTATGAACTGACTACCAAGCTTCATATTCCAATTTATGATTCGGATATTACAACAGTCAACGATTCTATTTGAACATTCATAGCATTGTCATCTAATCTTATAGATATATATCAGGTATGACTTTAAAAAAAATTCATATGAAAAACATTTAATAGTTGATGAAAAATGGTTTCATGTTAGGTATGATATTATTTATGGATAAAGTGATAAAGAAATGGATTGTCGAATAAAGATAATCTAGTGGATAAACCAAGAAATCAAAAGGACTATCTTAGATTACCTTCCCCGACCTCACCAGTTCTAGAGAAACAAATATTATTCTTAAAACTTCATGGAGAGACCACATTTAGTGATGATAATATATATTATATTCCATATTAATAATAAATATATTGAACCTTCATGAAAGACACCATTTGTATCAAGAGTATAAATTAGATTCTCAAGCACGAATGAATGAGAGTCTTAGTTTTGAATACAAACATATAGTACATTTTTATAATACATATGTACAAATAGTGAGATAATAAGTTCCTTAAATTTAAAAACAATTCATATTTTTTATATAAATTTATATTAATATTTTATAAACAAAAATCGATGGGAATAACTTTTTGGATTCATTAATTCCTGTATCATTTCTACAGAAAAACATACTTTGTTAAATGAAGAAATTTTGAAGAAAAAATATGATCCATGGAATGATTTTGAGAAATAAATAATAATTGACATAATCTTATTGTTTCATACAATTTAGAGATAAAAATCTACTATCTAATCACATAAAATATATTTTTATTTTTTTCATTTCCTTTTTTTTATTTTTTGGTAAAACTAGTTGCTGATTGCATTCGGTCCCCAAAGATTTAATTTTTGGATCCAATGTATGGATATCCAAACAACATAAACCACATGATTTGTATTTTAAATTTTCATACACTATAATCAACATTTAATAGATAAAAAAGAATTTTAAGTTTTAGTCTATGTTTCAACTAGAATGTTTTTTATGATAGGGTGATTGCTAGATATAGGATAAACCATGGGATGATGTTGGTGACTGAATAGATAAATAATGTGTATTTATAAAATTGTATAAAATTAAGGTATTTATAAAAATATTTACTATAAAGGAATATTTAAAAAAAATTACTTATTTTGTACAATGTTTTTCAGTGTCCGTAGTAAGACAATTGCATTTATTGTGAATGTTTTGTTTATAAATTTATGTGAGGGATTATGAAGCATAAAAATACTAGAATACTTGAATAGTTAATTTCAAATTTTAATTAAAATTTCATTAAAATTAATTCTTAATCATTTTTTCTATATTTCCTCAGTACTACTAAGATTGCTAACAACCTTCATACTCATAATAAGAGGTAAATTTTTTTAGAGAGAATGGGAAACATATATGATGTTAGAATGTTTATTTATTACAAATTTATTTTATTGAATACTTTTTTTTGATCTATTATAGGCTATGAAACATTATAAATTTGTTGGTTTGCAAATCATTAGTGCTAGAATATTTATATATTATTTTTGATATGTTTCTCAATGAAATGTATAATGGAGGAAATCAACTATTTTATAATCACTAGACTATAAACAATTGAATCAGTATGAAATGATGGAGGTGAAGGCTGAGGAAGAAGAGGAGTTGGATGTAGTGTTAAATTTGAAATCATAGGCTGAGGTGAAGGAGGAGGTAGAGGCGAATATCGAGGCAGAGAAGAAGATAAAGTGCTGACCTATAAATAGTAAAATTATTGGATAATGGATTAGAATGGGCATCATACCATGGTTGTGTTTGAGAAAAGTTTTTGGAAAGTGTTCACACAACTTTTCACTTAATTTTAGATCCATTGTGATATTTTTTGGTTTATTATTGAGAAAATATTTTTAACCACTTTTTTATTTGATTTTGTAACTGAATTTATGTGGAGTAAATTTAGAGGAGGAATTTTTTTTAAAAACAAAATCAAAACAACTTATTTTATCAATATAATTATCATAGGCTTCCATTTATATTATCAAATTCCATGTACTATTTAATATTACTGATGTGTGAAAAGGGTCCCTTCACTACGAAAAATAGAACAACAATAAAAAATAAATGATGTTTCTTTCCCATGGATTCTCTACACTACAAAGAAATATTCTTTTAGCAGATCCAATAATCACTCAAAATTCATACATCACCAATAAAATCATAAAAAATATATATTATCCATGGAAAATGTCTGAATAAATATGTGTGTAATGAATTATCCAATCCAATATGTGTATAATATAACTATTGGAGGAAAACCACCATTGAGAGATCATGGTCATTGAGGAGGGATGGTGTAAAAAGGGAAACATGGAATTAAATGGAGAATCACTTTTTAAAGATCCATGAAATTTAAAAACCTACTTAAATTGAAATCATGAAGCATCATAAATCCAAATAAAGACCCCCTTGAAAAAAAGACAATAGCATGATATAAAATATTAAAGAAATAAAGAAATACAAAATTTCATCAGCTGAATCATAACTTTTTAGAAAATGAAAATATAGTGGTTTCACTTTGGTGGGTGGTGAAATTATTTATTCTATTTGATCATCAATTATATGCATGATATAATATCATAAATTCCTATAAACTCCATATAAGTAACATTAATTATTCATGTTCACAATCTTTATATAAAATTATCTATGTTGATAAGCTCATTAATAAAAGACTCATCATCATTCTCAATAAAATATACAAGAGAATACTGCTTTTCCCATTATATAGAAAAAAATATGCTTGATCTTATGTTATAGTTTATCATCACACAGAATATAGAAAATGATATACCAATCTATAGAACAGTCTCAGAATACTTAACGAATATTGTGTCATTTAGATGCTATAGAGGTCTAAACAGATATTTAAAATTTTAAAAAGGTTTTAACAATTTTTAATGGAGTTTAGTGTATTCTAAAAATACATAAATGGTCACACTAATGTTTTTACCATAAAATAAGGAAAATATTTTATCATGTAGTTTTTACTCTCAACGATGGTGAAAGGGAAAGATATATTTTATTATGTTTCATAAAAAATAATATTTAAATAATTATTTTAGTCCAATCAATGAACTCTAATAGGTTTACACTAATGTATAATGTTTTCTAGGAATAAATGAATTCATAAAAAAGGATGACACAGTCTTGTTCTATTATCATGCAATCAATAAGGATAATTAACTCATGATGATGCAGTTTTCATTTTAATCTACATTTATTCAACATTTTGGGTCATAAAACAACAATATTGTTATATAAACTAGAGTGTGGAAAGCACTTTTGGATAAAAATATATGGATGATTTAACCATACCTTTAATCAATACAAAATGTACTTAGTATGACTCGAATTGTGTGCTCTCAGTTTAAAATTAATATTATATTAATTTATTGTTTCATTTTTATTTTTATTTTTTGTATAGTATTAGAAGCATAAGAATTTTTTCTTATATAGGTGGATTATTTTTCTCCTATTGGGGTGGTCTGTTTGGATATGATCAATCTCATGAGATACTGTACATTGAGGCCATAAATGAGATAATAGTAATAAATAATCGGGTCAAGAATATAGACAACCATCAAGAAAAGGTAAATTATTACTACTTATTTAGTTAATTTATCAACATTTTATCTAAAATTTTATTTTGGTTTCCTTATGATTTTTATTTAATATTTTTTTAGATCTTTTGAGTAGTCATATTTTTATTTCAATCATCTAAAAAAATCAAAAAAATTGTGAATATATTTCTATTGGATGAGGAATTTTAGGATGAATGGGGTTTCTTATTCCATAAAAAATGAAACATTTAATTATTTTCTAGTTCGGTGTAGATGGTTGAAAGAAAAACACACATCACATACTCAATCATCTAACCCTCACTCTGACACACAGAGTAACAGTATGACTCAAATTTTAAGTTTTTATTTTATAATTTAAATTTTAGTTAAAAGAACAAATCAATTATGTAAAAACATGAACACACATTAATTTTATTTTGATACTTTAAGAAAATTATCCATAATTCAATTGTGTAGTTTATGAATTCGCCGCACCTCAAACTGACACATAATGTGCCAGACATTACTCAAGTGTCTTTTATCAGTATAAAATTTGAATTTTGGTTAAAAAATTGTCACTCACTAAATTTTTTGAAAACACACTCATATTGCCTTGATAATTAAGTAAAATTATTTATAATTAATTTTCGATGAATAGGAATGAGTCTCATGTCAAACTGACACACAATGTGACCGGTGTCTTAATATGAGCATTTCATGTTTGAAAAGAAATTTTATTAAACACCACAAGGTACGTACATGAAATTTAGAAAATGAATTCATGTTGTTTTTATACTTTAGGATAATTATCTGTAATTAATTTGAGATGTGTAGTAATAATCATCAACTAAATCCGATGTACAGTGTGACCGATATGAAACCAAGTGTTTCTTTTTATTTAAAACTAATATTATTTTTAGTAAAAAGGTGAACTAGCGTAATAAAAATGGTTAAAACACCTTTAAATTATTTTTATTGTCTATTAAAATTTTCCATAATTAATTTCTGAACTATAGGAATTAGTCACACATTAATCTAAAAAATGATCTTCCTGACATGAATCAAGGTCTATGTTGTTAGATTAAAATTTAAATTTTAGTTCCAAAAGTGTTACTCACTAAAAACTAAGAAAAGAAACTCAAATTGTATTTATAATTTAAGACAATGATTTATAATTAATTTATGAGGTAAAGGAATCAATCTCATATCATACTAATACACGATGTGATCGATATGATTCAATATTCTTATTTCCAGTTTAAAATGTCATTTTAATAAAAACCAAAATTTACATAATCAAAACCGATAAAAAACGTTCAATTTTTTTTATAATTTAGAAAAATGATGCATAAGTCATTTGTGATGTGTAAGAGTAATCCGCACCTCAATGTGACTTAGAGTGTGACTGGTATGACTCAAAGTGTGTCTTTTCAATTAAAATTGAAAATAAATTTAATAAAAAAGACAACTGACATAGTATAAAAAGGATAAAATTAATTTGGATTATTTTTAATATTTATTAAAATGACCTGTAAGTAATTTTTGACATATTGTCATCATTCAAAACACAATCTAATAAATGTTGTTACTGGTATGAATCAAAATGTCCATTATCAATTTAAAATTGATATTTTAGTTCAAAAAGGGTTACCCAAAGAAAAATAGGAAAACAAACTAGGATTGTTTTGGTAATTTATGAAAATTATTCATATTTCAATTTTGATGTGAAGGAATCTGTCTCACATCAAACTGACACATGATGCAACTGATATGATTCAAAGTGAATGTTTATAGTTTAAAATTATATTTCAGATGAAACCAAAATAGATGTACTCAAAACTGGGAAAACAAATTCGGATTGTTTTGATAATTTATTATAATGATCTATATGTCATTTGGGACAAAGAGGTATTATCCAAACCTCAATCTGAGTCACATTGTTACCGGTATAAATCCTAGAGCATTTTATTATTTAAAATTGACATTAATTATAGTAAAAGGAAACTATCATACTCAAGAGCAATGAAAAACATTCATATTGTTTTTTATACTTTAGTAAAATGATCAATAAGTCATTTTTGAAATGTATTAATAATCCACACCTAAATCTGATACATGATATTCTTGATATAACTCAAAATTTTTGTTATGAATTTAAAATTGACATTTTAGTTCAAAATGTGGCAGTCACTAAAAACCAAGAAAACATGATCATATTATCTTAGTAATTTAGTGAAATGATTCATAAATATTTGATGATAATTATTAATTAGTCTCACATCAATAAAATAAATGATGTGACCAATATGACTCAATGTGTTCATTTCGAGTTTATGATTTCATTTTAGTAAAAAAGCAAGTGATATACACAAAACTAATGAAATGCACTTAGATTGTTTTTATACACTATAAAAATAATCCATAAGTAATTTGGGACATGTAAGAATCCGAATCACCGCAATTGTTTCATTGTGTGACCGGTACGAATCTAAGTGCTTCTTTTCAATGTATATGTGTCATTTTTTTATAAAATGCCCATCACATTACAAAAACATAGAAAATGAGTTTAGATTGTTTTCTCAACATTCCATATGATATTAATTCATTAATTTATTTATAATTTTTAGCTTATACATATTTATTTAATCTTCATAGAGATAATTTTTGTAGACATACCAGAAATGGTGTAACATGCACGAATAAACTGCAACTCAATCTAATACAGAATGTTCCTTGTATGAGTCATAGTTTAGTTTAACAATAACACTTTATGTTTAATTTATTTCTTTATATTATTAATAATATAATAATTTCTTTCTTATATAGGTGAATTATCTTTCTCAAGTAGGGTTTAATTGTTCTTTTATACAGGGGTATTCTTTTTCTCTATAATATAGTGTTTTTTCTATCATTTTTTTTTTGATAATTTTAATTTATTTAAATTCTGTATTGTACCTGATTTTAATAATTTTTTGTGTTGTAGTGTGTTGTTAGATCACAATGCATTAGGACCCATTATCAAATAATTTACAATTTTTGGTAAAGAGGGATTTTATTAGATGTTTTCTAGAACTAATAAAATCCGAGGGCTTTTAATTACACCCAGGTTATTGTTGATCTTTAGCACTAATAAAGGACTATTGTACCAGTGTTAAATGTCTTTTGCGTATTTTCGTAACCCCATTATAATTATAATTTTCAATTATTTTTTCAAATATATTTTTCTGGTTGTGTTATTTGTCTTTGATATGGATTAAGGAGAGTTTTATGTTTTATTTATGCTAATTTATGCGTTTTTAATTGGACATCATGGTAAAATGTCTAACTTAAAATATGAAGTATTGGGTTTCATTGATCCCAGAGAAATTTTCTATATATTATTTAAATTTTTTTTATTAATGTGAAATTAATTTCATATTGAATTCGTGATTGAAATATTGTTTTATGTATAATATTAAAATTAAAAAAATATTTTTGATGAACTATCTGATTTTAAATATAGTGGATTCTTTTTAAAATGGTGTTTAAAATTACATTGCATGAATCATTTTAATTGAAGAGAGTTGGAATTTAAATTTATTAGTTTAGTATTATTTTTTATTTTATTATTTAGACAATGTATTTTATAATAATATTGGGGGATTTCATAATGATAATATCATGGAGAGACCCTCAATATAATGTCTCTTAAGGATCAGATATAGTTCATCTAGATGGTGAATCCACACAGACATCATGTAATATAGAGGGGACAATACATTCTAATAATCAACTTGTTTTTGTGGTGATCAGGGACCTAAAGAGGATATGGAGTGGTTAGAAAAAATTTAAGGAGTTATCAATTCACTAGACACTCTAAGAGCCTCATATGTGGAAATAGTTTCAAACTTGTTTGAAGTACTGAGTCTGGTGTAGTGAAGGATTTTCATTCAAATTTAACAATAAAGTCTTATTTAGTAAGGATTTCATTAAGACAATATCCATTAAGTGTAATATTCATAACAAGGTGAAAGTGCAGGATTTTATAGAGATTATAAACATTCTGTATAGTGATCAGCCATAGAAGGAGTATATATCACATTTTAAAATTATGAATTATTTTTCTCATGACTTGGAGATCTAGGACACATTGAATCTTCCATTTTATATAAAATGGCCTTTATCCCAAACTAAATTTTGGAATGCCTCAATTTAATTAATATTTTTCTAATGATATTAGGACATGCTGGTAGAGTTAATCTTTAGGGGATAATAGAGTAGTAGTTGTGACCCTATTCCTCTGGGTATTATTGAGGGTTCAACATCTATCTTAACACCCTAAAATTCTAAAGTAAGAAAGTTGTATTGATATTGTGTATAATACACAACACCAAGCATGTAGGAGAATATAATATCCGGATACTTTATAATATGTTTAAAAATTAAGAGAGATTCTATATATTTTAATTCATGAAACACTAATTTATCTTTCAATACAGGAAAGAGCGATCTTTATCTATTTCTTGTGTTACAAACAAAACCGAGTTTCACCCAAAAATAACACATTATTAAAATATTTTAATTTGATATAATATGATATAACATATATATTATGTTTAAATTTATGAATAGTATTAACTAAATAATGAAAATTAATTGTTTATATAAATATAAAAAGGATTCACTAGTTACCAACTAATGATAAATTAAAATAAGAACTGATTGAATATTAAATGAATATTTTTATAGAAAACTATTTTAATGATAAAAAAGTTATTTTACTATAATAGATTAAATTAATTAAAATTCCTGAGTAATATTAATGTAATATATATTATATATTTAATAAAATATTTTATATATTCATCCATTATGTTTTATATGAATAAGATAAGAACATACCTTATTTTACACATAAAAACCTATATTTTTATAAAGAAAATTTTACAGCTTTTAATGGAGAACCCATTTTAAATTTTAATTTTTAAAATTTAATATACATAATAATTTGAAATAAAATTATTATGTGATAGTGAAAAATAATAATTAGTATAGGTAATGTTTCATTATTTTTTGGAATCATTTTATTTTTTAATAAATAGTTAAAAGTACTGAATTTTAGTACATAACATATTTTTCAATTAATTTGTTTATAAGATTGAATTATAATTTTAGTTTGATTTATTGTTTAATTACATAATATTTTAAAAAATTAATACACATTATTTTGTTATAATCAATTTCACTTTGAAAATAATTATAAAAATATAATTAAAATTTAGAAGAGTTTACTTTAAAAAACCGCATTGTCACCCCACCTATGGGAATAAATTTTAATCAATTTAAAACAATTATTTGATTTTAATTTTTATAAATAGATTAAATATTTGGAATAATCATAATTTTCATTGTATAATAAGACCAACATTGTTTTTCACCAAAACTATTAGTCAAAGTAATTAAAATTAATTGCAATTATTAAAGCATAATTAAGATTAATAAGGGACTAAACCTTTAATTTAAGTGTCCAAATGTCCTATAAACAATTTAGATACCCATTGAATTTCTATAAGTATTCTATGAACCTTTCAATATTGAGTTTTTTGTTTTTCAACACTTTTTTCCGTTAAAAATGTGGGTACACATAACATCTTTTCGTAAATACCAAGTGTGTCCTTTTCCTCCCATATAAAAGGTCACTATCTCTCCCCATTCCTCACACCGACCAAAACACTTAGGTTTAGACATGATATAAAAAAATATCTTCCCAAAAATCCCTATCCTCAATAGTGAATCCTACCTTTGTGTAGAAATCCTTCCAAGGATGCCTTCTGGTACAAACAAAAAGAAGTTACCTGATTAAGAGGTAATGTCTTCTCTCAAGTTCTCTAGTTTCAATTCCAATAACCAAACACTAAAATATGTTTATTAAGATATTATATAATGAAAAATTTTATTATAAATATACTAGTATGTTTTCGTACAAAGGGTTCTAACTACACCTACACAGACCTCCAAATAAGGGGTAACAGACATACTATTTCTCTATACGGTGAACTACTACCTCACGAAATGATGATTGTTCATTCCTCCTTTACCACCTATCATGGTGGCCATTATGAGGGAAAATATATTTATATATTTTATAAATAATATTTATAATTTCGTTATTCTAATGTAATATTTATTTAGGACATACCATTATACATTATATCTTGTGTAAAAATGATAACATAGTTTGAGGAAGTGTGGATTACTGCCTCCTCATAGCGATGTGATTCATTCTCACTACAAATGGAACACAAGAAGTATGGTTTTAGATAAAAATATGTGACATAAAAAAACATATATATTATATGAATGAAATAATAACTTTCAAGAAATAAATATATTTCCTTTTATTTTTTACCCCTACACATAATTTAAAAGTGATAACGTCGTTCACAGATAAGTCGACTACTGACTACTCAACACGATGTGATTCCTTTTACATGAAAATAATTATATATATAAATATATATGATTTAATAAAATAGTATTTATGATATAATGATTATTATGGAATGATATGGTGTTACTTACCTTTTTTCCATAACCATCATTGAATAATTGGAATGTTACTCATGCATAAAGATGACCTACCTTCTCCATGAACTACTTGAAATGTGATTTTTACCAATGGTTCTTTACTAACAGTTTGCTTAAACCGTTAGTAAATAAGGTTTAGGGAACCCTTCTCCAACAGTTCACTAGAACTGTTGGGAAAGGGTACCCCTTTGCGGATGGTTTAATAAACCCGTTGGTAAAGGGGTGTTCACGTTACCCTTTCCCAACGGTTTTATGAAACTGTTGGGTAAGGGTACCCTGAACAACCCTTTGCCAACAGTTTTTAGAAACCGTTGGTAAAGGTTTTCCCCAAATACAGTCGGTCTGCTGCTCTCCCCCATTCGCGACAGAACCCTAAAATCAATCTGGCGCTCTCCTCCTCTCGTGAACTCCCCCATCCGAATAGGTGAAAAACCACCTGAATCATCTCAAATCAGGTATTTTATTGTTTATACACATATTCTACCTTGTTTTTATTGTTATTGATCTAATATTTTAGTTTCAAGTTTGTATTTTTATGTGATTTCACCATGAAAAATAGGGAAATGAACGAATATTTTGTTAATTAATTAGTTTCCCATGTAATATCATTTGTGTTATAATGTCCACACTAAAAAAAGGGGTTAATGTAATAACAGACCTTGAATAAATTGTGGAAGTTTGGGTATGTTGCTTCTATGAGAGGTTTTTTGTTGTGTTTCATTGTATGTTTTAGGTTGTTGTATGGTGATTGAGGTTACCAGTTTGGCTTTGTGATATGTGGGGTTGTAATGTGATGGTTAGTGGGCATGGATGTGACATGTGAAGTTGTGTGATAGTGATGATGTGTGGTGGTGTTGTGCCGTGTGGACGTGTAGTGTGATGAGGTTGTGGTGTATGATGTGGTGAGGTGGTTTTGGTTGTGCGGTGGTTTGTGATGTGCAATATTTTTGTTGTGATATGTGGTTGTTTTGGGGAGATGGTTGGCCGATGTAACATTGAGACGGTGGTAATTGTGGGATGGTGAGTTGTTTTGTGGTGGTTTTATTAGTTTCTTGGTAATCTATGGAATAAATTGTGTCGTTAAGAAAAAGACAGTAAATAAATGTGATGGAATAGAAATGGATGTGTGGTATATGGATTTAATTAATTTAACATTAAATGAATGGAAAATGTAAGTGTGAATAAAGTGGCTTTTAAATGAAAGTGGGAAATGCTATGCGTCTTGTGTTGTGGTGGTGTGGTGTGTTGCATATTGTGGTGAAAGTGGGTGTGAGGGTTTATGTGTTGTATGGTAGTAGTGAACTGTGTGATTATGTAGTTAATGTAAACCCATAGGTTGGGTATTTTGTGCTATCTATATATCATGTATTTTATGTTATTTCTACACATTCCCAACCAGAGTTGGAAAAACATACCAATGATCAGAGGTTTTGAGTTATGGGTATTTTTTCTAATATTTAGGATGGTGGTTTTATGGTTGGATAGCTACCATGTCTTCCATACTCTTCCTTTATAAGTGATTGACCTTGTGTTTTTAGGGAAGATGCAATGTTATTGTCCATGTGTCTTCAGGTGATATGTACTATGATTTCCCTAGTATTTTCAGGTGAGGTGCGATGTGATAAGGCTATAATAAGATGTATCATGTGGTTGGGGTCATGTAGGTTAGGTGGATGGAACAAGGTTGATGTTATTCATGTTCATGATACCCTAATAATATGGTTATGGGATGAGGCATGCTGTGATGCGATAACACATTAAGTTCTTGTTGGTTTTACATTTTTTTCAATAACACATTAGTATGTTTTTTTTCACATGTGTAGTTGATACCTTGATTATTTTATTCCTTTGTCATTTACTTAAATGGATTTTCTATTAAAGTTCAATCCTATTGAATTTTTTATGACAAAATGACTTATATAAATTCTTTTTACAAAATGGACAGAAGTTGGATGTATGAAACCGATCAGATCTCAGGCGATTTTCAAAAAAATTTGAAGAGTTTTATTGATTTTTCATTTCACAATGCTTCAGATAGTGGTCGCATACACTTCCCATGTTCCAATTCTGTTGGTAGACCTTGGTTGAGCTGTGAAGAAGTCAGCTACCACATAACCAAAAATGGTTTTCAAGCAAACTACTTTGTTTGGTGTCACAATGGGGAGAAAATGAAATCTCAAATTGGTGATGATCAAAATGAAAGGACTGGAATGGAGAATTTGTTAGATGATCGGTTTCCATTTATTCATCATCATGAATAGAAAGGATTTCGACTCAAGAAGACTTCGATATGAGGACAAATGATGCATCTAGTGAAAATGATGATATTGATTGGGTGAAAAAATTGAATGATGCTGCCACGACTCCAGTATATCGAGCATGCGATAAAATGAAAAGGCAGAAATTTTTAATCCGATTGTTTCATGGGGAAACTATGTATGGGATTTATAATTAAGCAATCAATTACATTTTTACCCTCTTGAAGGATTTACTTCCAGATGATGCTGATATTCCCTCAATCCACTATATGTCATGGAAGTTATTTGAGGAACATGGATGTTCAAGAAACAAAATTCATGCTTGTTTGAAAGATTGTAGTTTATTATGGGAGGAAACCATTGAACGAAATGATTGTATAAATTGTGGCACATCCAGCTGGAAGTAAAAATCTAATGGAACACCATCCCGCATTCCACAAAAGTAATGTGGCACTTTCCATTGATCCCCAGACTCCAGAATCTTTTTATGTCTGATGACATATCAATAAAAATGAGATGGCATGATAGCGAGAGAAAGAAGACTAATGATGAGTTGGTTTATCCTGCATATGGATTTGCATGGCGGATATTTGATGCTCGACATCCTGATTTTGCAGCTGACATGCGTAATGTGAGGCTGGGTCTTTCATGTGACGGTTTTAATCTGTTTCGGCAGATGCTTATTTCGCATAACACATGGCCAGTTTTTATACAAATTTATAATCTTCCACTATGGTTGTGTATGAAAAAACCTTTCACTTTTACGAGTATACTCATATCTGGTCCTTCTGATCCCGGCATTGATATTGATGTATACATGCTACCTTTAACAAAAGAGTTGAAACTTCTTTGGGATGTGGGTCTGTGCACATATGATGCATGCTCGAAAGACATATTTTAGATGTGTGCTGTGCTTATGTGGACGATCAATGATTTTCCAGCTTATGCAATAATGTCATGACGGGGCACGAAGGGAAAACTATCATGTCTAGTTTGTATGAAGAATTCACGATCCAGAAGACTGAAACATCACTATAGTTTCAGTTTTGTAGGACATCGACGATTATTGCCAAAGGATCATCCAGATAGATTGAATCATCGAAGATTTGATAATACCATAGAGAACGATGATCCACCTCAGCGTATGTCTGGAACTAATGTTCTTAATGAATTGAAAGATTTCATATTTTTGTTCGGGAAGGGTCAACTGAAATATGGAAAGAGAAAGAATATTTCCACTGAAACCTGTTACAATTGGAGGAAGAGGAGTATCGTTTTTGATTTGCCTTATTGGTCAACCAATTTGTTACATCATTGCTTAGACGTAATGCATATTGAAAAGAATATATGCGAAATGTTGCTTTCGGTTCTTCTAAATGTCAAGGGGAAGACAAAAGATGATTTATGATCTCAGCGTGACTTGGTGGATTGGGGCATCAGACCAGAATTGCATCTTGTGCGTATCAATGAAAATAAATGGAAACTTCCATGTTCTTCTTATGTGATGACACCTATGAAAAAAACAATTTCTGGAAGTATTAGAGACTATTAGAGTTCCTGATGGCTATTCAAGCAACATATCTAAACAGGTCAACAGAAGAGAGTTGAAGCTAAAGTCTTTTAAGACTCATGATTATCACGTTCTACTGCATGAGTTGCTTCCAATAGAAATTTGTCATCTTGTGTCCAATAATGTAAGGGTTCTTATTATTCGTTTGTGCCATTTTTTTAGAGATATTTTTTGCTAAGAATATGTCCAAGTCTTTCTTGCAAAAAATGTTGACAGATGCCCCATTAATTTTGTGTGAGTTGGAGAAAATCTTTCCTCCATCATTTTTCACATGCATGCTGCATCTCACTGTCCATATTCCCACTGAAATACTTCTCGGAGGACCTGTTTATTTTCGTTGTATGTATCCAACTGAAAGAAATATGTTCACATTAAATTCTTATGTCTGAAACAGAAATCATCCTGAAGGTTCTATCGTGAACAGTTACCTGGCTCAAGAATGTATGTATTTCTGCTCAATGTATTTGTCTGATCTTACTACAAGATTGAAAAGACCAATGAGAAATGAAGAAGAAAAGTATGATCAAATTGAACCCAGTTTTCCATCACTTCCTCAAACAGGAGGAATTCATGGATCATATACATTGAAGACATTAATCCATGAAGAGCGGGAGATGGCACATCGCACAGTTTTGGTCAACTGTGATTTGTTCGATGACTATATCATGTAACTAAATTGATTATGTATATCTTACATATATATCTGTTAAATTAATCATATTTTTTTATCAACGGGGAACATAAAACAATGATAAATAAAAAGCATCATTATTTATCTTTGAAAATGAGAGAGACCTTGCATAACAAATTGTTATCTTCTTGGTTAAAATTGAAGGTAAAAATATTACTATTTAAATCAATTATTTCAATATTTAATTAAGTTTAACTGTCATTTATATCGCAGGTATTGAGTTTGTCTGCTGATTTTGTCTCTGAGGAAATAAGAGTTTTGGCTTTTGGTCCTAATACCGTTGTTCATGACTGTAAATCAATTGTTATATATGGGTACAAATTTATTGTCACTAAACAAGTAAATAACATGAGAACACAACATGATGGTGTTATTGTTACTGCCACAACAGATTGTTATGCCAGTGCATCAGATAGTCGACCACGATTTGAAAATGTGGGTTATTATGGAGTCATTGATAAAATAATAATATTGGATTATTACTCTCATGGACGAGTCACAATGATGAAATGCCATTGGTTTGATTCGATGACGAGACAAGTCACATATATTGATGATTTTGGATTTCGAGTAACTAATATGACTCACACTCTTGCTACCATAGAACCATATGTGTTGGCATCAATGGCTAAACAAGTTTTCTATGTCAAAGGCCAACTTCGACATAAATTTGGTATCATAGTTGAAGTAATTCCAAGAAATATTTTTGATGATGGTGATGATGGAATTGACATTGTCCCTATTTCCATTGGAACCAACCCATTTATTTCTTTTGATGACTCCAATAGCTCAATTATCAGAGTTGATTGTGAACCTGAAGTTGTGGTTGAAAACATATAGAATCATTCATCCATGTTTTGAATTCTTTTGGTTCACCTCGAGTTGGGTTGTTAAGGTTGGTAATATTCAAATTGATTTAGAATTGATCACAAATATGTTTTAGCTGACTTGAATGTTATGTGAATTTTCAATGTTTATTGGTTGCTGTTTTATTTGAATTTCATTTTCTAATTTGGAATTGAACTGTGTTGGGAAAAAATCCCTCAAGGTAACATTGCAGTATTTTTGGGTTGATTTTGTTTGTTGACAAAGAAGGTTTCCATGGATAATTGTCAAGTTCCATAGAATTTTTTGACAATCCATGTTGACAAAGAACAATGACAAAGGAAAGGATGATATAAAGGTGGTACAAAAGAGCAGTACAAGGTGGCGTCATTTCCCAGTGTTTTCCAAATTTTGGGGGTCCAAAATTTGAAGTTTGGTGAGCATCGCAAAAATAGGATTTCCATGAAGATCATAATTAAATATGGCAATGGCATGAATTTAGCGAAGAGAGGCTTCATGGTTTGGATTTCACAAAGACTAGAAGAATGATGGCGGTGATTCTTCGCGATTACATCAAAGCTTCACGAATGTCAGAGTTGAAGCGCATCACGGCGGTGAAGGGATTTGCGAGGGAGATTCGCAACGAAGGCATGAAGGAATGCTAACGGTGATGCTCTGTGATTACGATGAGCTCTGTGATCTGAAAATTGTCATGGTGCTTCGCGATTTGGATAGAATTCTGGCGGAAACATTGGAGCTTTGTGATAGGCAATGACGTGGTGTTGACTTCGTGTGGAAAGTTCGAGGGTCAGTGGAATCGCCTATAAATAGAGGTTGACCCCCTCGAGAGGAGTAGATAATTTTCGAAGAAGATCTTTATCTCTCGGTTCATGAAGGTAGTTTGTGTAGCCAGTGTGCTTCGCGAAATAAGAGCTTCGCGGAAGCTATTGTAGCTCTACGAGAGTTGCGTGCTCTACGTTGGCTCAGTGAGCTTCGTGAGGTAAGTCTCTTTGCGACGACTTGAGCTCCACGACGACCTAAGCATTGCGAAGGCATGAGATTTGCAATGGTATGAGCTCCGCGAAATTGTGAGCTTCGTGAAAATAAAGGTGCTTTGCGAAGGCTTGTTTGAGCTTCATGAAATTGGGAGCATCGCGATGTACGGTGCTTTGCGAAGGTGTTTCGAAAGTGAATTTCCTAGTGTTCAGAGGCAAAGTGTTATTAATTTGTGGATGAAAGTTGGACTTTAACAGGGAATCTATCAACAGTTGAGGATTCATTTATTCATGCAAATGAAGAGACCTACAGGTCTATAAACTGTGAGTGGATCCCTTCTTAGTGTAGAGAGTAAAGGAAGAGGAAGTAGGTGATCCTCTCCACCGGCAGTGAGCCAGAGAGAGAAATAGGGTGTGACCATTGGGAAAGTAGTGAGCTGACCCTAAACCTTGTAAAGGCAGTGAGCCTGGGATAGAGTGACTGTTCTCGAACATTGTATCTACATCTAGTGAAGAATAGTGGAATTTGGTACGACCGAAAACTTGTCAGCATATGCTCCTTGGGCGTAGCCCAGTGAGGGCGAACCAAGTAAAAAACTTTGTGTCTGCCTTATTACTTCCTTGAATTTCATTTAATGTATCATCATCAGATAAAGAAGAAATTAAGTGATCATAATAAACACACAAGTGAAAAAAAGTGACCCTTGTAATAAAGAGGTCAAGATCCAGTGGGGTAATAAGAATTTTGAAAGAGAATATCCATACACTGATTCACCCCCCTCTCAGGGTATATAGGCCCCTATTGGTCCTAACAATTGGTATCAGAGGGATATGTTTCTTTTATCAGAATTTTTTTCTCTGGCTTGGTTTAGTTGATCTGTGTGTTTAAAGATTCAGAATTTTTTTATCTTGGTCTGTCATGGAAAAGGGAAAAACATCAAAGAAGAATCAGAATTCAAGTGATATCCCTCAGTGTGGAAGTGTGTTTGGAAAAAGTGTGATTCAATTAAAAGAATCAAACATATTACTGAAAGAAGGCCTTGATAAATTTGATATGGAAAAGATTGATTCACTCAATCATGATGTAGGAATGAGTGAAGTACTTGAACATCAAAGCGATGTTGGAACATCTGATAATGAAGAAACTCCACAGAGTTGAAAAGTGGAAATTATCCACAAAAATAAGGAATTGGATCATAAATTCATGGATGGATAAGTTAAGTCTAAAGATATTAGAATCCAAGTACTGGAAATTGAGGTCAACAAGCTAAGAGGATTGAATCAAAGGCTTATTGATGTGGCTACTGACCTAAGAGATAAGAATGAGTATCAAGGTGAAGAAATAAAAAAGATGGCCAGAATGAAAGGAAAACAAAAGGCTTATGATTATAAAGAGCATCAAAAGCCAGATGAAGTTCAGAATCTAAAATCCAGAAATGATGATCTAGCTACACAATTGTCTGAAGAATTTCAAAAGAATCAAATGCTTCAACAGGAGAATGAATCTGTCTCTGAATATGTTGCTTAAGAAAAATTGAATGTAAACGAGCAAAGTTACATGGTAGATAATATGAAACATTAATTGGAAGATGAAATATATAGGGGGAAGGATCTCAAGAAAGCACTCAGTGATCAAATTGAATCAAGGGATATGAAGATTCAACAAATGGGAGAAGAGCTAGAATCAGTGAAGAAGGAAGTGGATAAATACAATGCTAGAGGAAAGACTAAAATTAAGGATGCCTTTCACTTACTGTTTGATTATCCTTCGGCAGGTGATGATGAAATGAAAAGAAAATTTGCCATTTCCGAAAAGAGGCAAAGAGAAATTTTCTCAGCTCAAAGAGCATACAGTTTGGGAAAAACTGCTATTGGATTTGATGAGTCACCTCCCATGTTTGATAAAAAGAGAGTTGTGAATAGTTCAAGATGTGGAGAAAATCCTATAGGTGTTTGAGATAGGCCCATGAGGATAGTTAAAAGAAATAGTGAAGACATATTCTATTTCTGTGGGATTCATGGCCACACATCAAGATTTTGTTCAGAGGATTTGGAATACATTTCAGGATGTGAAAACAGAAACAATACTAAATATGAGAATAAGAAGAAACATCATGAGAAATTAGAGAGTCAAGTCTCTCAGAGGAAAGAATTCATAAGATGCTATTACTGTGGAAGAATGGTACACACCATGAATATGTGTCAAGAAGCTCAGGAGATCAGTGTTAGAGGAAGAACTCAAGTTGCATCAACATCTCGGCTAGGAGATGAAAAAATGAGGTATTCCTTTGATTGAAAATGTTTTATATGTTTTGATTATGGGCATTTGGAAAGACATTGCAGTAATAAGAAAGATGGAAAGAAAAAGGAACTCGAGAGGAGATTCATGACTCCAGTAGTTTATAATGAGAAATCGTAAAGTAGAAGACGAAGTGGTATATTGAAAAACAAGTTTACTACCACAGGAGAATCACAAGGAGATGAACAAAAGGTGTATCAATCACCTTCTTTGTCATACTCACAATATCTCTCATGGAGAGAATGTCAACAGACCTGGAAGATTAAGGGGAGATCTACTCCAACTGTAAGTAAGAAGAATGCACGCTCCGTGGAGAATTCACCACTAGTGAAAAATAGTGTGGTAACATAGATAGCAGATAAAAGAAAGATGTACAGAGAATGCATTGAAAAATCAGCATATTGTGTTCTGCAGTGAGAAGTGGAGGAAAAAGGAAAATCCCTGCAATGGTGGATGAAGAAAGGGAAGATGACAAGTAGAGAGATTCCTACTTAGAGAAGGAATCAAGGGAATTGGCATATTGGTGGAACATCAAAGATGAAAATGTATACCAGTGGTTTTAATCTTCAAAGTGTGAGGAAGGCCAAGCCTGCTGAATCTACATATCAGAAAAAGTCTCAGAATGTGGGTAAAGAATTCTTAGTCATATGGCCGGATTAGTTGAAGTTGTCTAGGCAGTTAGAATAAGCAAGGAAGGATTGTGATGCTCTACAAGAAAAAATCAAAGGGTTGACCCATCAGGATCAACCAAAATCCTCATCTTGAGGTTTCCAGAATCATCCCCTCTCCCTATGTATATAAATGCTATTAACTGATGAGTCATGTGTTTCAGGTTTTAGGGAGATACAATCCAAGGGGAAGTGTCATCTAAGGATGCCAAGTGGAGAAGTGATGTGCTCTATATTTTTAATTGGCTCAAATCAGGTACAACAGTTGAAGAAGAAAGGGAGGAACAAAGAACAATAGGAAGTGATTGTGTTATTAATTTTATCTCTTGTTTCTTACACCGAGTTTCAACTGAGTAGGCTTAGAGATTTTGTTAATGGCTCAAATCTTAGTGGAAGATGAGAACAAATGATGCAGGAGGAAAAGACTAGTTATGGGTTTAAACTGTTGGGCCTAACAACTGGAAGAGTTGCATAACACAGGGGGAGAATTCTATATCCTAATCAGATGTATGATCTCAATATGATATGAAGGTTGAATGTTTATGCTCATGAAGAATGATTGGTGGAAAAGTAGCAACACACAAGTTTTCATGATTATCTATTTTGTTCTAACAATGTGGTATCATCTGACTGCTTTTAGGATACCAAGAAGCTGTGAGAGAAAATCAAAGGTGTGTCAACAAAAATATAAGAGAAGATGTTCAAAGAAATGATGCCATTGAACAATGACACAGATAAAAGTAGCTGAAATAAATGAAGCCACTGAAGAATGAGTCAGTGAAAAATTTCTTGAAAAATGTGTTGAGGAAGAAAGCAAAAAAAGGGAAGTAGAAGTGGCTTATGCTGATTTAGAAGAAGACACCGATGATGAACAAGAAAGTGTCTAGTCTGTGCCTACAAGAAAGCCAAAGATCTGAGATGAAATTGATAGAAAGAATATCAATGGTGATCAGGCAACTCCTATTCAAACAAGAATAATGATGTCACTGCAGTAGACATCTTTTCTATCTCAGGTAGAGCTGAAATGCTTTGATGATGCAGATGAAGTTGAAAACTGGGTTCAGGCTATGAATAAAGTGCGTGATCAGATTGCGAAGAACTAGACGTGGGAGATTGTTTCGAGGCCAGCAGATTAGAATTTCACCGGGACTAAATGGGTCTTTCGCAACAAGATGAATGAAGATGGAATAGTGATTCGGAACAATACACAACTAGTGTGCAAGGGGTACTCCCAGATCGAGGGTATAGACGTTGATGAGACATTTTCACCTGTTGCAAGGCTAGACACAATCAAATTATTCCTAGCCATCGCAGTGCAAAGGAAGTTCAAAGTCTTCCAGATGGATGTGAAATCTGAATTATTGAATGGGGTTCTAGAGGAAAAGGTGTATATTGAGTAGTCGTATGGTTTTCTCATTCATGAGGATGAGAACAAGGTTTGCAGACTGAAGAAGGCGTTGTATGGGTTGAAACAGGCACCAAGAGCATGGTACTCAAGGCTTGATCAGTACTTGACGAAGCTTGGTTTCCAGCGTGGGGGATTTGATTACAATCTCTATTTCAACAACAACAGTAATCAAAAGATGATGGTGTTGGTTTATGTCAATGAAATAATATTTGGTGGATCAGATAAAGCTCAGTGCAGACAGTTTTCCGAATTCATGAAAAAATTAGTTTGAAATGTTAATGATTGGAGAGCTAACATTTTTCCTTGGCCTATAACTGACACAAGGAAGTAACAGATCTTTAATTTCTCAATCCAAATACTCCAAGGAGGTTCTGAGAAGGTTTGGAATGGATAATTCCAAGGAGATAAAGACTCCGGTTGATAATCGGATGAAATTATCAAAAGATGAGGATAGAAAGGCAGTTAATATTACCGAATATAGAAAAATTATTGGGATCTTGCTGTACTTGACAGCAACAAGGCCTGATATTGTTTTCGCCACATGCCAAGCAGTGGTATATCAGAGTAATCCCAAATAAAGTCAAACGATTACAGTGAAAATAATACTTCGGTATATCCAAGGCATAGTGGATTTCGGCTTGACATATACTGACAAATCCCAGACAGAGTTATTGGGATATACTGATGCAGACTGGGCCGATTCAGCGGATGATAGAAAATCAACGTCAGGAGGTGCATTATATCTTGGTGGATTGTGTATTTCTTGGCTTAGTAAGAATAATGATTGAATTTCATTAAGCACTGCAGAAGCTGAGTATATTGCATCCACTCAAGCATGCACACAGTTATTGTGGATGAAACAGCAGCATAAAGATATGGGAGTTGAAGTAAAGTCTCTGATCAGATTCCAGTGTGATCACTCAAGTTCTATAAATCTCAGCAAAATCCCGTCCATCATTCAAGGACAAAGAACATTGAGATAAAGTATCATTTTATCAAGGATAAGGTTGAGCAAAGAATTGAGAAGTTGGAGTATGTGCCTACAGAACTACAGGTTGCAGACATTCTGACAAAGGCATTTACTGGCTATGGGAGTCCAGTCAACTCCCCGCACTTGAAAATGTGTGGATGTGGGACCCCCTCTCCCCGAGGTATGATGTGTTTTACCTAATATGATGATGTGTGTTCTCTACTCGGTAACAGACCGCAAAGGGGTGACCTTTGGGTTCGTTGACAAAGTGGGAGAAAATAATGATTGTTCAAGGGGGAGACAGTGTGATAGTGTGATTTTTTTAGAAATCATGAATGATAAGGGGAGAAGCTGATAGGTGGAGCAGTGAGATAGGGGAAGGGTATCAAATCTGACAATGCTTGAAGTGATCGATCAATGCATAGAAATCACAACAGCTGAGGATCATGATAAAAGCAGAACAATGATGTTGGAAAACTGTGAGAAGTTGTCCAGCTATCACTAATTGGTATCAGTGTGGTTCGACAATTGGTATCAATTTTACAAATGGTATTAGTTTGGAATCGACAATTGGGGTCTGACATGAAGTGATTCATTGATGAACTTTTCATAATGCTCTTTTTTCTCACACCAAGCATTGCTCATGTGGGCTTAGAGTACGTGTTAAGTGAATCCTTGAATGCTATCAAAATCGCAAGAGGCGAACGGTGGTAGCGTCTGGATGGAGACTCAGTGAGGTATCAACGTGCAGCAAATCATTCTAAGAAGAGTTAGGAAGAGTTTTCAACAAACCCAAAGGGGGAGATTGGTGGGAAAAAATCACTCAAGGTGACATTGCAGTATTTTTGGGTTGATTATGTTTGTTGACAAAGCAGGTTTCCATGGAGAATTTTTGAGTTCAATAATAGTTTTTGACAATCCATGTTGACAAAGAACGATGAAAAAGGAAAGGACGATATGGAGACAGTACAAAAGAGCAGTACAAGGTGGTGTCGTTTCCCAGTGTTTGCCAAATTTTTGGGGTCCAAAATTTGGAGTTTGGTGAGCGTCGCGAAAATAGGATTTCTATGAAGATCATAATTAAATATGGTAATGGAATGAATTTGACGAAGACATGCTTCATGGTTTGGATTTCACAAAGACTAGAAGAATGATGGCGGTGATTCTTTGCGATTACGTCAAAGCTTCACGAACGACAGAGTTGAAGCGCATCACGGTGGTGAAGGGATTTGCGAGAGAGCTTCAAGGCAAAGGTTCGAAGGAATGCTGACGGTGATGCTCCGTGATTATGACGAGCTCTGCGATCGGAAAATTGTCGTGGTGCTTCAAGATTTGGATAGAATTCCGGCGGAAAGTTTGGAGCTTCGCGATAGGCAATGACGTGGCGTTGACTTCACGCGGAAAGTTTGAGGGTTAGTGGAATCACATATAAATAGAGGTCGACCCCCTCGAGAGAATTAGAGAATTTTCGAAAACGATATTTCGATCTCGGTTCGCGAAGGTAGTTCACATAGCCCGTGTGCTTTGCGAAAGAAGAGCTTCATGACGGCTATTGTAGCTCCGTGAAAGTTGCGTGCTCCGCGTTGGATCAGTGAGCTTCACGAGGGAAGTCGCTTTGTGACGACTTGGCTCTGCGACGGACTAAGAATTGCGAAGTCTTGAGCATTGCAATGGTCTGAGCTCCGTGAAATTGTGAGCTTTGCGAAAAGGAAGGTGCTTCGCGAAGGCTTGTTTGAGCTTCGCGAAATTGGGAGCCTCGCGAAGTAGGGTGCTTTGGGAAGGTGTTTCCAAAGTGAATTGCCTAGTGTTCAGAGGAAAGTGGTATTCATCTGTGGATGAATGTTGGAATTTAATAGAGAATCTATAAATAGTTGAGGATGTATTTATTCATGCAAATGAAGAGACATACATGTCTATAAACTGTGAGTGGATCCCTTCCTAGTGTAGTGAGCAAAGGAAGAGGAAGTAGGTGATCCTCTCCACCGGCACTGAGCCAGAGAGAGAAATAGGGAGTGACCCTTTGGAAAGCAGTGAGCTGACCCTAAACCTTGTAAAGGCAGCAAGCCTGGGACAGAGTGACTGTTCCTGAACATTGTATCCACATCTGGTGAAGAATAGTGGAATTTGGTACGACTGACAACTTGTCGGCGTATGATCCTTGGACGTAGCCCAGTGAGGGTGAACCAAATAAAAATCTCTATGTCTGCCTTCTTACTCCCCTGAATTGAATTTAAAGTATCATCATCAGATAAAAAATAAATTAAGTGATCATAATAAACACAGAAGTGCAAAAAAAGTTACTCTTGTAATAAAGAGGTCAAGATCTAGTGGGGCAGGAAGAATTTTGAAAGAGAATATCCATACCTGATTCACCCCCCCTCTGGGTATATATTCCCCTATTGGTCCTAAAAACCTGTATTCAAACCTAGTCAAACAATATTTCTAACTTGGTGAACATTACAACTTTTATGATTTATTAAATTAATTCAAGCTCTTCTATAAAAATAGATAGCTAAATTATCAATGAATCCCCCTATTCCATCATATATTTAGTTTTTTTGTTTACACATTAGTTTCATTTTTCTAATTAATTACATATTTGTTTTCCAAAGCAGGAAATTCAGCCAATGGAAGAGAGACGAAGGAAAAAAATGATGGAGAACAATCGTCAGATGGCAGAGATGGGCGTTCCACAATTAGTACCTACATTGAGTAATTTATTTCAAATATATATATATTTAAAGAATATAAAATGTCACGTGATTAATTTTTTTGTAAACATTTTTTGTAGGATCCACTTATACATTGACAATTATTCGACGAGGAGCCTAGTACTGGTCCTAGTACTCAGGCCGGTGGTACGATGAGGGTTCGTACCAGAGGTGGACGATCAGCTGCGCGTGCCCGACTAGACACTACCCCTCCCACTGACATGTCATCCTACCCACATTCTGACCCCTATGTGTCATTAGGGACACATGGGATATTTAGGCCTCCCATGTTTTCGCTACCTTCTGCATCTTCTGCCCCATCATTTTCACATCCCAGGATGATTACCACTCCCCGGTCAGAATCTGGTCATACTGTTGTCCCATCTTCTTTTCCTTCTACTTCTATCTCTCTGAGCTTTTATATTCCATCGTCTTTGACACATGTTCCACCATACGGTGTTCCGTCAGTTTCTGTGGATCCGACGGCGCTCAGCGATCAGACTGGCACATATATATTTATAAAACCCTAACAAATTTTTGTAGAAATATTTATTTTCATGATAACATGTTTTGATAAAATATATGTTTTTCTTTCATGACAGATACATCTACTGACAGGAGGTGGGGTCAGGGGCGTACATGCATGCGTTCGGTGTGGAACCACGACACACAGGTTATGGTGGATTATAATGAAGACAACCAAATGGTTGAGAAATCAGGGCAGCAATGTCAGAGTTTTTTGGAGACGCTGGCCAAATACTCCGACATCATTCCCATCAGCCCATTGTTGTGGAGAAATTTGCCACATGAGGTCAAGGATAGAGCTTGGGCAGAGATATGGGTAAAAAATCTGTTGTATTTAATGCCATGATTTTTTATTTATATATATGAATTAATATTTTGATGTCAGATTCGATTTAATTTTCCCAATGGTGAGGGTGCTCGAGCGGAATTTCTAAAGGATTTAGACAAGCTTTGGAGAGCCTACAAGCATGAGATTTATATTGGAAGGTGTGCTAGAGTTGGAACTGAGTTAGAGGTGGTACCAGTCGTGGATGATTGTCATATAGAGCAGTATTGTTAGATGATTACTCATTGGGTGAGTACCCAGTTTAAGGTATGAATTACATTTGAGGTATTTAAATAATAACATTCACATTTTTCATTAATATTAACCTTTTCATTATTGATTTTTTTTAGGAATAATCTAGAAGAAATAAAGAAAAACATTGATGTAAAAAAATATCTCCACACACTAGGACGTACGACGATGCCGGATTAGGAGAGGAAGCAAGTATGACAATTTTTTATAAGTTTTCTTTACGACTTACATTTTCATTTGTTTTCTAAATTATTTAATCATTTGCCAAAGTTTTCATATAACTTTATTTTTCAATGTCAATGTAGAGGCAAATACAGAATATTGAAGGACGTGTGCCTCGAGCAAAACTGTTTTGCTCGAGTAGACGGAAAAAGGATGGAAATTCCGTCAACGAAGCGACTCAGCAGCATATTGTAAGTTTTAATTTGTTGATTTTATATTTTAATATCTATTTTGTAACATAATAATATATTTATATGTGTAAAAGGTTGCTTTAGTGGTCCTTGATTCCCAAGAACCAGACAATTTTGGGCCAACAGATCACTTACATCAGGTGTTGGGAGAGGAGAATCCTGGCAGAGTACGCTGCCGACCTAGGATAGCCCCGAAGAGGTATTGGCCCTCCTTAGGTATGAGATGTAGTGCCACCGAGATACAGCAAGTTAGGGAACAGGTAGAACATGCTGAGAAAAGGACCACAGAGATGGAAGAACAGTCTTCTAGGGAAAACAGTGCATTTATGAAATTTAATGAAGTTCTACGTCCAACAATTCTAGCAAAGGCCAGCCCACATTTTGATGAGTATATGTTGTCGATATGTTCTATATATGGTGCACCAGGTGGAAGTTCTAGTAGGGGTCAGGACTATGTCCAACATGAAGATGATGATGGCGAGGAGTCTGATTCGTAAGAGGAGGGAGAGGAGGAGGGAGAGGCAGGTGGCGTGGGCGAGGAGGAGGGAGAGTGCGAGGAGGAGTGTGCTGAGGAGGGAAAGGATGATGATGGGGATGAGGAAGAGTGTGATGATGATGGTGATTATGGTGATGTTGATGTGGCACAAATCGATCCATTACATTTTTGACAAATATTACAGATATTTGATATTTAATCTATTATAGTTGTTGGTTTTATCTAGACTCGTAGTATAGTATTCGAGTTGAGTTATTTTTATATAATATCTGTTTTTATGGATGTTGTTGTCTTTTAGTGGTTGTGTGTTTGGGAAACCCCCTCTTTCCTAGACCCTGTACAACCCCCCACCATCCTCCTTGGACCCCAGACACCCCCCCCCCGTGAACATCCCCCGGATAGCCCACTGAACAGCCCCCCTGGACAGCCCCCCACCCTCCTCCCTGGACCCTGGACAGCCCCCCGGACATCCCCCTAGACAGCCCCCACCTCCTCCTTAGACCCCGGACATCCCCCCAAACAGCCCCCGAACAGCCCCTGAATAGCCCCCAGACAGCCCCCCACCCTCCTCCCTAGACCCCAGACAACCCCCCGGACAGCCCCCACCCTCCTCTGTGGACCCTGGACAACCCCCCGAACACCCCCCCCGGATAGCCCCTAGACAGCCCCCGAACAACCCCCTGGACTGACCCCCCAACCTCCTCCCTGGACCCCAGACATCCCCCCCGAGCACCCCCCCACCCTCATCCCTGGACCCCGGACAACCCCCTGAACACCCCCTGACAGCCCCCAGACAGCCCCCCGAACAGCCCCCCAGACAGCCCCCCTCCTCCCTGGACCCCGGACAGCCCCCCAGAAAGCCCCATAGATAGCCCCCCAGACAGCCCCCCCACCCTCCTCCTTGGACCCCGGACAACCCCCTCGAACACCCCCCGGACAGCCCCCGAACAGCCACCCGAACAGCCCCCCGGACAGACCCCCCACCCTCCTCCCTGGACCCCAAACAGCCCCCCAGAGAGCCCCCCGGACAGCCCCCAATCCTCCTCCTTGGACCCATACAACCCCCCAAACATCCCCTATACAACCCCACACACAGCCCCCCACCCTCATCCTTGGTCCCCGGACAGCCCCCCAGACACCCACCGGACAGCCCCCCGGACAGCCCCCCCCCCCTCCTTGATTTCAATTACTACTAGAAAATCTATAATATATTTTTTTTATCATGATAATCAATGAAAATAACATTTACACATCTAATCAATATCATAGTTTCTTGGCCAGCACCACTCAAGGTGTCTGTCTTTTGTTTCAAAAGGACGTCATTTTAATTGAAAAACATCAACTTGCATAAAGAAAACCAACCAAACACATTTGGATTGTGTCGATACATTAGCACAACCATTCATGGGTCATATGTGACATGTACGAGTCAACCCCGCCTCAATCCGAGGCACGGTGTAGCCAAAACCATTCAAAGTCTCCCTTTTGTTTAAAATGGAAATGATTATAAGTGAAAAGAACAACTGACACACACAAAACTAACCAAACACTTTCGAAATGTGTTGATGATTTTGGAAAATTATCCATGGCTCATATGTGACGTGTACGAGTCAACCCCGCCTTAATCGGAGGCACGGTGTGGCCGAAATCACTCTAAGTGACTCTCTTTTGTTTAAAATGGACAACATTTTAAGTACATATGGAAAACTGACCAAACGCATTCGGTTTCTGTTGAAACTTTTTGAGAACGATCCATGGGTCATATGTGATGTGTACGAATCAAACCCGCCTCAATCTAAGACGTGTTGTGGCCGTAACCACTCAAAGTGTCTGTCTTTTGTTTCAAAAGGACGTCATTTTAATTGAAAAACATCAATTGGCATACATAAAACCGACCAAACGCATTCGGATTGTGTCGATACTTTATCACAACGATCCATGGGTCATATGTGACGTGTACGAGTCAAACCCACCTCAATCCGAGGCACGGTGTGGCCGACACCATTCACAGTGTCTCTCTTTTGTTTAAAATGGACAAGATTATAAGTGAAAAGAACAACTGACAAACGCAAAACCGACCAAATTCATTCTAAATGTGTTGATTCTTTAGGAAAACCATCCATGGGTCATATGCGACATGTACGAGTCAACCCCACCTTAATCTAAGGCACGGTGTGGCCGGAATCACTCTAAGTGGCTCTCTTTTGTTTAAAATGGACAACATTTTAAGTTCATATAGAAAACCGACCAAACGCATTCGGTTTCCATTGAAAATTTAGGAGAACGATCCATGGGTCATATGTCACATGTACAAATCAACCCCGCCTCAATATTAGATGCGGTGTGGCTGGAAACACCCAAGGTGTCTCTCTTTTGTTTCAAAAGGATGTCATTTTAATTGAAAAACATAAATTGGCTTACAGAAAACTGACCAAACGCATTCGGATTGTGTCGATACTTTAGAACAATGATCCATGGGTAATATGTGACATGTAAAAGTCAAACCCTCCTTAATCCGAGGCACAGTGTGGCCGACACCATTCACATTGTCTCTCTTTTGTTTAAAATGGACAGGATTATAAGTGAAAAGAACAACTGACATACGCAAAACCAACCAAACGCATTCGAAATGTGTTGATTCTTTAGGAAAACGATCCATGGGTCATATGTGACGTGTAAGAGTCAACCCCGCCTTAATCTGAGGCTTGGTGTGGATAGAATCACTCTAAGTGTCTCTCTTTTGTTTAAAATGGACAACACTTTACGTACATACGGAAAACAGACCAAACACGTTCGGTTTCCATTGAAACTTTAGGAGAACGATCCATGGGTCATATGTGACACGTAAGAATCAACCCCACATCAATCTGAGACACGGTGTGGTCGGAACCACTCAAAGTGTCTATCTTTTGATTCAAAAGGATGTTATTTTATTTGGAAAAAATCAACTGACATACGGAAAACCGACCAAACGCATTCGGATTGTGTCGCTACTTTATCAAAACGATCCATGGGTTATATGTGACGTGTACGAGTCAACCCCGCCTTAATCCGAGGCATGGTGTTGATGACACCATTCAAAGTGTCTCTCTTTTGTTTAAAATGGACAAGATTATAAGTGAAAAGAACAACTCACATACACAAAACCGAACAAACATACTTGAAATGTGTTGATGTTTTGGAAAACGATCCATGGGTCATATGTGACGTGTACGAGTCTACCCCGCCTTAATCTGAGGCACGGTGTGGTCAGAATCACTCTAAGTTGCTCTCTTTTGTTTAAAATGGACAAAATTTTAAGTACATACGGAAAACCAACCAAACGCATTCAGTTTCCATTGAAACTTTAGGAGAACGGTCCATGGGTCATATTTGATGTGTATGAATCAACCCCGCCTCAATATAAGACGCGGTGTGGCAGGCACCACTCAAAGTGTCTGTCTTTTGTTTCAAAAGGACATTATTTTAATTGAAAAAACATCAACTCGCATACGGAAAACTGACCAAACACATTCGGATTGTGTCGATAATTTAGCAAAACGATCCATGGGTCATATGTGACGTGTACGAGTCAACCCCGCCTCAATCCAAGGCGCGGTGTGGCTGACACCACTCTAACTGTGTCTCTTTTGTTTAAAATGGATAGGATTATATGTGAAAAGAACAACTGACATACGGAAAACTGACCAAACACATTCGGAATGTGTTGATAATTTATCACAACGATACATGGGTCATATGTGACCTGTACGAGCCACCCCGGGCTCAATCCGAGTTGCGGTGTGGCCGGGATCAGTGTAAGTGTCTCTCTTTTGTTTAAAATGGACACCATTTTAAGTACATATGGAAACCTGACCAAACGCATTTGGTTTCCATTGAAACATTAGGATAATGATACATGGGTCATATGTGACATGTAAGAATCAACCCCGCCTCAATCTGAGATGCGGTGTGGCTGACACCACTCAAAGTGTCTGTCTTTTGTTTCAAAAGGACGCCATTTTAGTTGAAAAACATCAACTGGAATACAAAAAACTGAGCAAACACTTTTGGAATATGTTGATACATTAGGACAATGATCGATGGGTCATTTTTGATGTGTACAATTTAACCTCACCTCAATCCAAGGCATGGTGTGGCAGGATCTCTCCTTGTGTATGTATTTTGTTTAAAATAGATAGGATTATAAGTGAAAAGAACAACTGACATACGGAAAACCAACCAAACACATTCGAAATGTGTTGATGATTTAGGAAAATGATCCATGGGTCATATTTGATGTTTACAAGTCAACCCCGCCTTAATCTGAGGCACATTGTGGCCAGAATCACTCTAAGTGTCTCTATTTTGTTTAAAATGGACAACATTTTAAGTACATACGGAAAACTGACCAAACAGATTTTGATTGTGTTGATACTTTATCACAACGATCCATGGGTCATATGTGATGTGTAAGAGTCAAACCTGCCTCAATCTGAGGTGCGGTGTGGCCGACACCATTCATAGTGTCTCTCTTTTGTTAAAAATGGACAAGATTATAAGTGAAAACATCAACTGGCATACGAAAAACCATCCAAACACATTCATATTGTGTCAATACTTTATCACAATGTTCCATGGGTCATATGTGACGTGTATGAGTCAACCCCGCCTCAATATGAGGCATGGTTTGGCTAACACCATTCACAATGTTTCTCTTTTGTTTAAAATGGACAATATTATAAGTGAAAAGAACAACTGACATACGAAAAACCACCCAAACAAATTCAGATTCTGTTGATTCTTCAGGTCAATGATCCATGGGTTATATGGGATGTGTATGAGTCAACCCAGGCTCAATTTGTGGTACAGTGTGTCCAGGATCACTCTAAGTGGAAATCTTTTGTTTAAAATGGACAACATTTTAAGTACATACGGAAAAAAGACCAAACACATTCGCTTTCCATTAAAACATTAGGAGAACGATCCATGGGACATATGTGACGTGTATGAATAAACCCAGCCTCAATATGAGATGCGGTGTGTCCAACACCACTCATAGTGTTTGTCTTTTGTTTCAAAAGGACGTCATTTTAAGTGAAAAACATCAACTGGCATACGGAAAACTGACCAAATGCATTCGGATTGTGTCAATACTTTAGCACAACAACCCATGGGTCATATGTGATGTGTACGAGTAAACCCCGCCTCAATCTGAGGCGTGGTGTGGCCGACACCACTCTAACTTTGTCTCTTTGGATTATAATAGACAATATTATAAGTGAAAAGAACAACTGGCATACGAAAAAATGACCAAATGCATTCCTAATCTGTTGATAATTTATCCCAACGATTCATTGGTCATATGTGACCTGTACGTGCCAACCTGGGCTCAATCTGAGTCACGGTGTGGCTGGGATCATTCTAAGTGTCTCTCTTTTGTTTAAAATGGACAAAATTTTAAGTACATATGGAAAACCAACCAAACGAATTCAGTTTCTGTTTAAACTTTAGGAGAACGATCGATGGGTCATATGTGACGTGTACGAATCAACCCCGCCTCAATATGAGATGTGGTGTGGCCGACACCACTCAAAGTGTCTGTCTTTTGTTTCAAAAGGACATCATTTTAAGTGAAAAACATCAACTCATATACAGAAAACCAGGAAAACACTTTCGGAATATGTTGATACTTTAGGACAATGATCGATGGGTCATTTGTGATGTGTACGAGTTAAGCTTTCCTCAATCCGAGGCATGGTGTGGCCGGTATCCCTCCAGGTGTATATATTTTGTTTAAAAAGGACATTATTTCAGGTAAAAATATATGGTATACAAAAAAATGATCAAATTATGAATTGAATTCCAGATTCCACATATAATTGTCGTCTAAATTTTAAATTGAATTATAAATGAATTATGTATGTTTATAATTACGTTATGAATTCTAATTTAATTAAGGATGTGTATAGTTCAGGGATGCATTATATGTTAAATGTGTATGAATTTTTTATCTATATGTATCTGTTAGTTGGTTATTGCAGGTACAATAATTGTATATGTATGTGTTAGTTTATTGCAGGTACAATAATTGGATTGAAAATGGGTGGGAATGCACAAAATGAGGCCTACTGTACAAATTGCAGAGCTGCTGTGTAAATTGCAGGCTGCTATGAAATTTGCACAGCATAGGCTATGCCAACGGTTTCAAACCATTGGAATAGCTCTATTATTCTTTTTTACCAACGGTTCAATGAACCATTGGTAAACAACCTTTCCCAACGGTTTAGAAACCGTTGGGAAAGAGGAGAATCCTTGGGATTTCCCAACGGTTCAAGCCAAACCATTGGGAAAAACTATCCCAACGGTTTGGCACAACCGTTGGGATAGGTTAGGCTTTCCCCACCCTATACCAATGGTTCACATTAAACCGTTGTGAATAGCTTTCCCAACGGCTTACTTTCCTACAGTTTGCAGAACCGTTGGTGTAACAAATACCAACGGTTCTACAGCCTTTCCCAATGGTTCAGAACCGTTGGGAAAGACTGTATTTCTAGTAGTGATGATTGTAGCATTTATTCATTTTTCAAAACCATATTTAATGATTTTTTTAACATTATAATTGATATATAAAAAAGATTATTATTTTATTATTATTATTCTGGAGATATTCTATAATGACCCTTTTGAGCATAGATGACATACCAAAGTTGTTTTTGACACATAATATGAATTTGGTCAAAACAACTAATGAAAAAATAATTTTTTATATAATTTTATACAACATAGTAATAAGGGAAATAAAATTAATTTTATTTGGTATATATACTGACCTTTGATATGTTATATCATAAATATAATTATTCTCATGAAATTATATGTTTCATTTAATTCACGAGGAGTTATTATTTAAATGTTTCAATGTTATATGGGACACATTGGATGGTTTAAATATTATTTTCCCTCAAGAATGTTTTAATGTCAACAACAATTTTTGTTACTTATCCTAATATGTGGTATTATTGATAAATCTATATTCTTTATTCAATATAAATATTTTATAAGGCATATTATTTATGTGATATACAAGAAATTATTTGAACACACAATACACGGGTTAGGGATCGTTTATCGTAAGTCCTACAGGTTGGGGACCTATTAATAAAATCCCCTCGATGCATTGGTAGTCTCATGAGAAACAATTGTTTGATATCTACCTTAGATGGGTTTTTACCCAATATATAAACCGTATTGTGAAAGGTCTTGAAATTACTTGTTCTATGTACCTTAAAAACATGGTGTCTAATAATTAAGAAAATCCCTCTTTTAATTTCACTTATTACTCATCTATGACATTTTGCGTCAACATATCCATGGATACATTTTATTTTTAGTTATTTAGATGGAATGTGTTTTAGCTCCTCACCATTGCATGTTGATTTTTCCTTATCTAGTTATTTTAATGGAATTTGTTTCCAATTATTACCTTTACATACTATTTATGAAATTCCATCTCAATTTATTGATTATATGGAATGTGTTTTCAATTATTTACCATTTCATAATTATTATTCTTTGTGATCAATTATTACTTTAATTATATTTAACCATTAATGATCATTGGATATCACCCTTATTGTGTTTATTTCACTAAGAAACCAAAACGTATATTATGAATGATGTGCATGTATTTACTAGTTGGAATAAATTTATCCTCGAATAATTTTTTTTGAAGAAATAATTATGTTTTAGTTAGTGTATTTATTTGTAATATAGGAATCATGTAGGTATCTTGTTTTCCAATACTGCTAAACTGATCGGTCCTTTGGGGATTGATTCCTTGTAATCATGCCAATGTAATTGATTGAAGACACCGACTCTAGGCTATCCTGGGTAGGGTCTCTATAGTTGGTATTAGAGGAATATTAATAGTGACCTTGAGAAATATATTTAAGAAAACATATATTTATCGAACATGACCCTATGGTATAATTTGAGGATAAGTATATATGAATATCCTAGATTTTATGTAAGGTAGATATTATGTGGGTCTTCTTAGAAATACATCATTTTCTGCAAGTGGATATGGTTCTAGCACAGATGTACCTAGGAGTAATAAATTCGACAAGGTGTACTGAAACTGACTCAGGGAAACCTGGTACACAAGAACAGGCCTTGATGTGCACATAGTTCTACTCTCTTGGGAGATATTCTTAGGATAATCCATGTTTTCTATTCAAACCATTATCAATAATTAGAATAGATGATGAAAATTAATGATAAATGTTAAAACTAAGGTGTTTTTATTTAAAAATATGGTGTCATGATTTATAAATACAACAAATTCTATAATGGTTAAAACATATACTAAGGAAGGATCTATTTTGATGATTTGTTTTTGGGATTTAATAATTAAACTATAAAATCATTTTACATGTGGGAATTTGTCTTTAAGAATCACGAAACATCTAAGGAATACACTTGATTTTAGAAGCATATGTTTTATTTGGAATTTTTTTTTGAGTAATAATGCCTTTAAATTTAAACAGATCTAATTTTAAAGGCAATAATAACCTTTATGGTTCATATAATCAGTAATTACATTATACTAATATTAAAATAAGATTATTATTCATTATAAAAAATGGTTGTATTGAATACCTTATTTAAGAGTCTATTTAATGATTAAATTTCATGGATTCCCAATAGATTTATTTTTGAAATTATGTTAATATAGTTTTAGAAAAGGAAAACCTGTATGTTAGGTAAAAACCAATCAAATATAGAAAGGCCAAGGGTCTTGAACCCATGATCAACGGAAAATGAGGGGTTCACACCATCCGCTGAACTACACAATGTCCTGGTTAATTTTTCATTGTTTTTAGTTAAATAATTTGATGAATAAAAGTTAATTATGAACACATGATATCAAAGTTGAGGATTAGAGATTAATATATTGAACATATTGGTTTTTGAATATATTTAAAGAAAAATTGTTATATTTTTCACTCTTTTATAAGCCTTATGATCATTGACATGTATATTTTAGTGCTTGAGTAATAAAAAAATTACTTATTATTAATTATTTTATAAGAGTAAAGGATATAATGAAATATTCCAACTTTTAAGAGTGCTAAAAAAATTTCTATTCAAAGGGTCCTATAACACCACTTTTTTTATCATTTTTAAAGGGAAATTTTAACATTGCATTTTTGAGCACTTTTAACAGTTTCCTTTAAAAATTATTTTTAGCACTGATGAAAGAAACACTGTTTAAGGGGGGAAGTTGGTTTTTTCAGACACATATGAACATGACCCCTTTATCAGCGAATCCACAACCCCATTAATAATGCTCCACACCCCCTTTATTAGCGCTTTTTACCCCACCACCCCTTTTATCATCAATTTGTGAATTCCCAGCCACATGTGCACCTGCCTGGACTCAAACCATGCACCTATCCTTCATTGATAGAATAACATTACCACTACACCATGTTTTTTTCTATTTTTTAATGATATTTATCTTTATTTGTATATATATATATTTACATATATATTTATGAATATTTATATAATTATGTTTAAATAAATTTATATAATATATATTGTGTGTGTGATATAAATTATATATTTTTAAATATATTTTATCTTATATTAATTTATATATATTATATTATAATATATATATATCGGTTTATTAATACACACACATATGTATATATAAAAATTATAAATATATTTGTATAATGTAAAAAATGGTTAGATTTTGTTCTAAATACATTTTTAGAATATGAATTTACTGAGATATATTAGAATATACATTTTAACATAAATATGTTGATATTTGTATTTATATGAGTGATTTATTATAGGTAAATATATAAAAACATGCATATATTTCATTATAAGTAAAATTACACCATCAAAAATGATAAAATTTAAAAACTATAACATGAATACGATTATAAGACCTAGGAATAAATTCATTCTATACTGGAAAGGGATAAATAACCCCTTTAAATGAGGAACAAAATCCATAGAATGTTAAAAAATCTGGGAACCCCAACTAAAACTTCAGTTTTGGAGGCCTTATGGGCCTTTTTTCCCTAAAAAAATGTTATAGAGGCTTACCGTGTCACCAAGGGAACATGGATCACTGTATGATTTTATTTGATTTGTGGTAGAGACTAAACAGACCCCCAGATCAAAAGTTATGGTCGTTTGATGTTTGAGTTACATTTTCAACTTATTTTAGATAGTTTTTTTAAATGTTTGGTTTTTTTATCTTCAAATTGATATTTACTGACTATTACTCGGTAATAATAAGAAAATTATTAACTAACAATATTTTTTAGTTATTTTATAATCCATTGTCACTAAATATCTTATATACTAAGTATAAATACCTATTTACCTTGTCAAAAAAATTCCAAAAAATAAATATTATATTTATATAAATATAAATATAAATATATATTAATATATTATTTTTAATGAAAAATATTTTTTTATGTATACTTTTATCATCTTTTTTTGAAAAGCACTGATAAAACACCCCATTTATCAGTTCTTTTTAAAAGCACTCATATAGGGTGGGCCTTTATCATCACTTGTAAAAAAGAACTGATAATAGTGGATGTTTAACTGTGTTTTTAGCTTGCACTATTAAAGCCATAAAATTAGGTAATCCCAATATTATAGTACTAAATATTCGCGCTTTTTCTCTAAGTACATATCTATACTTTCCACTAATGTTATTCTACTTAGATACCTAGTTACATGGTATTTCATGAGACCTTTGTTCTTCATATTCCCTCTTTTATAGAGGATGTTTTTTAAACCTTTCTCATGATGTGGTAATTTAAAAATGAAAACATAAAGCAATATATGACCATGTTTGAGTTTGAATTGTGAGGACATAATTTAATTAAGGATGGGATAATATAACACCCTGAAATTTTAAAGTAAGAACCATGTATTCGATAACGTGTATGACACGAGACACCAACCAGTTAAGAGAATATAATATCTAGATACATTATTATATGAATACTATTTAAAATATATTCTATGTATTTCAATGCATGAAACATTGAGTTATCATGACTTATATGAAGGAGCAACCATCCTCGATAGTTTGCGTTAAATTCCAGACCGTGTTTTAGCAAATGACAATGAATTATTAAAATATTATTCTTTAATATAATATGATATAACCTAAATGTTATGTTAGAGGTTATAAATACTATTAAATTACTTATGAAAATTTATATTTTATATAAATATAAAATGAATTCATTGGTGGCCAACATATGATAAACAAAAATAAGAACCAATTTATTATAAAGTCAATATTTTTATAGAAAACTATTTTTAGGCCAAAAAAATTGTTTTTTGCTCATAGATTAAATTAATTGCATTTTGTGAGTTATATTAATTTAATATATATATATATATATATATATATTATATTAAAAAAATATTTTTTGTATTCAACCATTATTTTTGATATGCATAAGATAAGAACAAACCCTATTTTACACATAAAAACCTATATTTTTATAAAGGCAATTTTACTACCTTTCATTGGGGAGCCCATTTTAAATTTTACTTTTGAAACTTTAATTGAATTAATATTTCAAAATAATGTTCATATTTTAAATTAAAACATAATAATTAGGTTGTGGTGAAATTTTTATATTTTTATGAAACATATCATTTTTAAATAATTGTTTAAAATACTAAATTTTAGTTCAAAACCCTTTTTTAAACTAATTTATTTGTAAAGAGAAATGATAATTTTAATTCTTTTTAAGGTTTAATTAGATTATATTTTTATAAAATATTAAAATTTAGGTCATTGGAATCAATTTCACTTTGAAATTTGTTATTAAAACATAGCAATCTCTCAGACTTTTTTACTTTAAAACCCGCATTATCGTCTCGCATGTGGTAACAAAATTAAATAAATTTATTCCACTTATATGATTGGAATGTGGAAAATTTTATTCCATATTTGGAATCATAATAATTTATAATTTCTAATAAAACACTTTTTTAAGAAAAAATATTAGTGAATTCAATTAAAATTAATTAAAATTGTTGATGAAAAATGAAGCTTAATAAAAGCCTAAATCTCTAATTTAAGGGCCCAAATGACATATATATTTTTCCCGAAAGCCTTTTTATAGATATAATTCATAAATTAACTATCCATTATTTTTTTGAAGGATTTTTTTGGTAAAAGCGTTGGTACACCTAACTTATTTAAAAAAATACCAATTGAGTCATTTACCTCCCTTATAAAAGGCCACCACCTCTCCCCTTTCCTCAGACCTATAAAATCACTTAGGATCGGCCAATATCTTCCCAAATAGCTTCCCAAAATCCCTCCCATTGACATTTAAGCCTATATTTGGGATGAAAATCTTCTAAGGAATCCTTTTGGTACAATCCAAAAGAAGTTATCCGATTAAGAGGTATTATCTTCTCTCAAGCTCTCTAGTATAGTTTTCAATCTCCATCCCCTAAAATATATTTATTACAAGATAATACAAAAAATGTTTCTAAAATATATGAGTTTTTTTATTTAATTTTTTATACCTAAACATACACACACCTCTTTATAACGTGTAACAAACATATTATCTCTGTGTATGGTGAACTACAACATCATGAAATGACGATTGTTCATTTTTTTACCACCTCTCATGGTGAAAATTATTATGGAATGTTTTTTATATATGTTATATAGTATATTTATAATGTTTTTATACCTAGAAAATTTTTATTTATAACATAATTTTATGCTTTCCATATTGTGTAAAAACAACAACATCGTTTTGTAGAAGTGTGGATTACCGCCCTTCAAAGAGATGCGATTCAATCATACTATAAATGGAATGAATAATGGATTATTTTAATTAAAAATATGTGAAATAAAAACCTATATATTATATTTAGGACATAATTATATTTCTAGAAATAAAATATATACCATTTTCATTCTTACCCTTTCACACAATTTAGAAGTGATAACATCGTTCGTGGATGTGTGAACTACCACCTCCTCAACACGATGTGATTCCTTTCACATGAAAAGAATTGTATATATATATATATATTTAACATGGTATTTATGATATAATTATCATTATGGAATGTTACAGTGTTGCATACCTTTTTTCCATAATGATCATTACAAAATGAGAACATTACTCAAGCGTACGTACGACCTACTTTCTCCATGATTGTAATGTTGATTCATTTTTCATTACCTTATATAATGACTGGTTTTAAAATTATAATTGCTCTATAAATATGCTAAAAATTTCATAATTATTATTCTTTAGATATTATATAATGATCCCATTTAATATAGTTGACCTACCAGTGTTGTTTTCGATACATAAACCGAATTAGGTAAACAAACCGATGCAGACATAATAATTAAAGAAATTTTATACAATATATTAATAAGTGAAATAAAATAAATGATGAAAATTAAAAAGGATCTCAAGAAATTATATAATTTAAATATTTTCATTAAACCAGATGTTAATGTATGTTCACCCGAAAGGAAATGGAAGGTAATGGATTTCGTCTCAATTTAATATCCATTTATACTTATTTTTGTTATTCACCAATTCACTTTTATTTGGAATGTATAATACCCTTTTCCATGTTATATCATGAATATAATTATTCTCATGATATTAGAAGTTTTATTTAATTCATGGGGAATTATTATTAAAATGTTTCAATTTGATATAAGACATATTAGAAGGTTTAAATATTTTTTTTCATCAAGAATATTCTAATGTCAAAAACCCTTATTGTTTCTTACCCTACTAGGAGTTATTACTGATAAATCAATATTATTTATTAAAAGTATATATTTGACAAGGAACATTATTTATTTGATATATTAGGAATTCTTTGGTCATGCAATACACAGGTTGGGGACAGTTTAAGGTAAGCCCTGCTTGTTGGGGATCGGTTAATGAAATCCCCTCGATGCATTAGTAGTCTAACGAGACAAAATAGCTATCTATACACCTTGGATGGGTTTTTACTTAATATTTAAACTGTCTTCTGAAAGGTTATTATGGTACCTGTTCCATGTACCATGGAAACATTACATCTAATAATTAATCACTTCTCAAATTTAGTTTCAGTTATTACTCATCTATGAGATTTGTGTTAACATAACTATGGATAAATTTCATTTTATGTTATTTAGATGAAATGTGTTTACTTTTCTTACCTTTACATGTTGATATTTAATTATCTAGTTATTTGAATGGCATGTGTTTTCAGTTATTACCTTTACATATTGTTTATATAGTTCCTTCTGAGTTTATTGATTATATGGAATGTGTTTTCAGTTATTTACCATGTCATAATTTTTATTATCATTTATTCATTATTTCATATGATATAAATTACCCTTACTAAGAATTTTAGCTCACCCTTCTTATGTTTCTTTCCACAGGAATGAAAAAAGCACATGATGAAGGATATTTAGTGATTTAATAGTTGGAATAATGTTATCCTAAAAGATATTTATTTATTTAGAAGAAAAAATTATGTGGTAATTAGTGTATTGATTTTTAATACAAGACTAATGTGTGTATCTAGTTTACCAAGATTACTAAACTGTTTGGTTATTTAGGGATTTATTCCACGTAATTATGCTAATGTAATTGATAATAGACATTGGATCTTGGCTATCTAAGGTCAGGTTGCTACATTTTGATATGGGGAAGTTGGATGAACCTGAGTTGGAAAATTAAAGGGTTCTGATAGAGTATTAATTATCTATTTCCATTCCATTGATGATAAATAAATATACAGTATGATTCAGTTATGGTCATCATGGGCACTCTAATCGCTCTTGTTTGATATTATCAAAGACATACCAAATTTATTGTTATTTTCTCCCTATTTAGAATTTATATAGGTTCTATAGATGTAAAAATAATCATTATCTTAGATTAGATCTTGGTGATGGTCCATATTTTCTTTTCCAAGTTTCCTCCCCTATTTATCTATTATTTTAAAGTTTTTTGATACATGTTTTGTTTTTTGGGAGATTCAAAAATTTATTCTATATTGAGAGATGTTCATTTATTTGATAGAATTAAGGATATAAATCTTAATAATTTTTTTATTTGTTTTATCCTTGGTTAAATGGATTAATATTGACCTAATGTGTTTCCTCTAGGGTTGTCAGCATCATTAGATCCACCATGATAAGTGAATGCCTTATATGGAAGAGACATATATTAAGGGATTCAAAATTTGGGTTCATCCTTAAAATCCATTCCTCTTAGTTAATTTTTTTCAAATTATATGTTTGGGTCATGGTTTTGGATATAACATGATTTTTTCTATAGTTTATAATATAATGAGGTATTGTATTTGTTTCCTTGAGTTTAGGGTCATTACATGGGACATTGATCACTTTTTGGGGAAAATGTTTTATACTGGGTAAAATTTTCACACCAACACCACGTTCTCCATTATTTTATTTATTTATTTTTATTAGCTTTCTATATTATTTTAAGATAAATTTATATTTTTTGAAAAATATATGAAATTTTATAGGCACACAGTTATCATATAGTAATTATAAACTATGTGATATCCATATGAGTGGGTAAATATTTTTTAGTAGTGTTATTCACAAGGTGGGTGCATGGTTTGTTCAATAGTGTATCCAAACCGTGAATCATATCTAAGACATGTCTACTGTAGGGTTTATTGTAAGTGCATGATTTGATGAAATATATGAAAAAAATACTCTAACCTTCCCAAAAAATTAATATTTTTTTTTAAATTTACCAATTTTCCTCCTTTTTATTTTACCCATCTAAACCCTCTTATCCCTCATTCCACATGAAACTCAGTAAAGGGGATCCTGGTCATGTCCACATCTCTTATTACTAGGATTTATAACCTTCTATCTTTAATTTTTAGTGGCTTATTTTTTGGTTATACCATTTTTATCTTCGTTTTATTCCCTTTATGTGTTTTTCCTTCTCCTCTTTCTACTATGTGGATTTTTTCGAAATCTGGGTGGGGATATATTCTAATTCACAATTTGTTTTATTTGGCTGTGTGGATTCTACATTAGACCTTTCTTTATTCCTATTTAATAGTTTCACATCATCATCACTTGACCTATGAAGGTGATTCATTTCCTTTTATATTTTCTAACATTCCATATTTTTCATGAGGTTTATAAAATGGTTTTACTTAGATATTATGAATGCTATGAATTAATAAAATTTTCTAAGAGAATTTCATAATTTGAATTTTATTTTGGAAAGCATTCTATAAACTAAAAATGTTTTTCATGGGAATTTCATGGTTATTAAGGGTTTATGGATCAAGAAGTTATTTTCAATAGAATTTAATATGATTTTTTATTTTGTTTTTAAAATTTTTATATATTATACATTTTTATTTTTATTTTATTATTGGTGTTAAATTCTTATCCTTGGGGTTCATATGGTGTATTGGTCGTAGTGGATTTAAAGTGGGACTTCCACTTGATTTCAAATATGTTTCAATCACTATTTGATTTCAAAATAGTATTCCAAATGAATGTTTAATAGTGTTTTCTAATGTATGAACTAAAGAAAACTTTGGTTCTTTTAATATGGAATATTTTAAAAATGTTTATTTTTAAATTGATTTAAAAATAAGACTTTGAAATGTAAACAATAATTTAAAAATCACAAGGCATTACTAGTACCATAAATTAATTTTTTTCTCTTTTCTAAATGTCATTATACCTTTACATAATTCATATGGATTTATTTTAAAATGTATTAGTCGGATGAATGTGATTATAGACGAAGCTTATGTGATTTAAATTTGGAACTTTAGTGTGCGGTGGGTTGAGGTAATATTTTTTTCATGGGTAACCATATAGATTATTATTGGGTTGTGTATGATATGACATATATACATCATCATAGTCTATTACTTGTATCATGTATATCCTAGGTGTTTATTTAGTGATTAAGTGGAAATTTATCAAATTATCATAATTATACAGACTTGTATTATATAGTATTAGACCAGTACCAAAGAGTGAAATTCCACCAGTTAGGCTGGTTAAAAGTGAGACAGTTATTTATAAACAAGGAATTCCTTAATAGTTTAATAGATAGGTCAGTAGAAGTATCCATAGGACCATCAAATTAGATTATTATGGATTAACCATGATTATAGATACCTTTATTTGAATTATTCATAATACAAATTTATTCTTTTTCCTCACCCCATTATTTAGTAAAGTAGTGTGTGATGTGCATTTGAATCATGCTAATTTTGTGGTTCTTTTAAATTTAAATCTTATTTGGTAGTTCTTAAATTATGTTTTCTTCCAGTTATTGAATATTTATGTGTTAGTTTATCTAGTTATATATATCTTTAATATTTATCTTTCATAGTTATACTTATGATATTGATGTATGTTTGGGGGATCAGTTTCATCAATATAAATTCTTTACTAAGGGTGTGTTTGGAATGGTTTCATAAGAGCCATGTTAAAAAGGAATTTTTTAAGAAAATATAAATGATTTATTTTAATAATTATGTAGAATTTAAAAGTGGATTGAGCTTTGATAATGTTTTATATTTCTAATGTTAAAAAAACCTATTTAAAAATAATATATTTCACACTAGTGTTTATTAAATGTTGTGAAAAAGGAATCATGTGGAATATCTCAAGAAATCTCACTGGACTATTTATTCCCACCCACTACTTTCACCACTCAATGTCTACAAATCGAGTTACACTTTTTTGGAGTTTTAGATTATCAAGAATATCCTTATTTATGGGATTATATTTTTTATAGATTGGTTAGTGTTCATATAGTCAGATAATGACATCAATGTTTTATGAAGGCCGTATTAGGTAATTTGGGTATTATTTTTATAATATTTATGTATCATCCTGCTCAACTATCATTTTTTTTATATATTCATTTAAATATTATTTTATATTTATAGTAATGCCTCATTTGTATTACTTTTGTTTAAATATGTTTATTCCATTATTCCATAGATATCCAATATAATAATCCACCATATATAATTTTCTATAGAATGATTTTTTATGTTAAATATTATATATCTTAGTGAAATCATTCCCAATGAGATTATTTTGAAACAAAAAATTGGTTTTTGGATTGTTGAAATCATAATGTTCATTTGAAACTTTCTATGTGTTGGTTTGGGTTCCAAGTTGAGAAGATGCATAGATTTGTCTATGAAAATAAATATTTTTCTCTCTAGGATAATTTTTACACTACAAAATTATGACACATTCTATTGGATACTTTCTGTTCTCATGGTAAATGATAATTAGCATATGAATCATGCATTATGACAAATATATTATACTAAGTACCATGATTTATAATTTTTTTATAATGTGTCTGATTATCTTATGTTATGTTATTACGTATTTTTTTATACCCACATTCTCATATATATGGTCACTAATGATCTTTGATTAACATATAATATATGTACCCTTATAGGGAATTAAAGATCACCATTTATTATGTTCCCATTCCCTAGTTTATAAAGAAGGTATTAAATATTATATATATTTAAGGGTTTCATATTTGGGAATTATATGATGAGATGGAAAAGATCATATAAAATAATGTTGTTATGTACCTGATCACAAAAATACTAACATTTGGTTTTAAGGATTCATTAAATTACATGACAAGATGTTAATGTAATTAAAGTGATGTAATATGTATGTGTATTATTATCTAAATGTATCATCTAGTATCTATTATAGGATTTAAAGTATGTGTTTTAGTATTTGATCTAGGATTTTGATTTTTGGGCATCTTGGTTTATATCCTTGTGGTGTTTATCATTTTTTGGTATTAGGTATTATAGGAAAATTTTAAGAACTAAAAATAACCTATGTTAAATTTGTTGCGATGTTGGATGAACAAAAAATTTTATAAGATGAAAAAAATGTTTCATGATTTAATACAATTTATGAATTATTTTTCCTATTATAATATTTTTAATCTAATTATTTTTTAATACTCAAACTAACTATTTTGGTTTTAGTTGATTTCTAAAACTAGGAGGAATCGAGTTAACAAAAAATATGATGGAAAATGCAATGACTGTCCTCATGAGGAACCAAATACAATGAGAAGAAACCATAAAACAAACCATGCCAGACTCTAAAACACTGAAACAAAGGAATAAATTATATTGGAGTTCTTCATGTGGTAATACCAACCTTCATTTAGTGGGTCTTCTGATCCACTAATTTCATACTAAAGGATCATTACAATAGAAAAGTTATTAAATGTTCTAAATTTCTTGAAGCAAGAAAAGATGAAATTAGTCATGTATTATTTTGAATATTATGCTAATCAATTGGTACTATCATCAAGAACATGAGAAAGAAGGAATAAATAGACTCCATGGAATTAGTGATATTTATAAAGGTTATTTTCAATTAATATTTTCCTCAAACTCTTCAAACAAATATGGAGAGAAAATTAATAGGTTAACAAAATGAGGTTGAATCCACTATTATATATGAGTAAAACACTAAAATACACCCAAGGAACACATAAGGTTTTATCATATAACGTGAATGAAAACTTGATCATTTCTTTAGTGTCAAAAAATGAAGTCTCTACAAGGAATCAGTTATAAGTGAATTTTGTAGCTATAAATTTTTTTCGATGGGTTCGTAATGTATTAATGTAAATTGGAGACACCTATTATTCTTTTATTTTGTGATAAGAAGATAAAATTAAGTTTTATAGAAACAATAATAATAAAACCGATGATGTGAAGAAATTTTGAAATAATTCTTATAAAACATTTCAGGACAAGACTAATGAGATTTGTCACAAATGTATGAGTAAATAGTTCAAGTGTGAGAGATTATATCAATTTTATAAATTTAATACCATAAGATTTTATTATATACTTATTTTTAAATAAATTTAATTTTTTTGATAGCTCATGATACATGAATACCCAAGTCTAAATGTTGCATAATATAATATACTATTACAACCTAGAAGTTAAATTTGTGGAAATAATATGAATAAACATATTTTAAAATTTATGTATAATGTATTACAAAGTCAGATATATTTATAAAATACTACTCAATTTTTAGTCAAGTCTTTATATGAATCAAAAATAAAATTTTATTCAAAAATATATTTTAGTTTTTAATAAAAAATAATATAATTAATTGTTTATAATTTTTGAAAATTTATTTGAAAAAAATCATTTATTTTTTTGAAATCAGTAAGTCAAAATTTTATTTGAGTGAAATTTTGATACTTTTTTAGAAGGAATCATTTTTAATAGATAGTAAAAAATATTAATATTTATTGAAAAATACATTTTTTTAAAGAATTAATAAAGTTACATTTTTTTACAGTAGTTTAAAATTATAATTATTTATTATATCTTATTAAAAATTAATTTTGGTTCATTGGAATTAATTTTATTACAAGATTTATTTTTATAAAAACATTTAATACTTAACACTTTATTTTAGGAAAACTAATTATCATCACATTTAATAGGTTTAAATTTAAATTAAAATTCGAAAATTACATGAATTGAATTTTAAAAAATGATTAAAATATTTTTAATCTTCGTTTAAAAATTTTATAATGGGGCCAATTTCATTTTTTCACATAATAAATAGTATAAAGAGTAAAAACAATTAACCATAGTAAAGGTTAAAACAGGTTTATCATTAGGGGGTGTAAATCAAAAGATAAGGGCATGTTTTCAAATTAAAGTTGTATAAATTCTATTTGTAGAGAAATATTTTGACCTTATAATATCCAAACTTATAATATAGGACCATTAGAATGTATTTGTATTTAGTATGAATTTATTATATTTTAATCATTTATGATATTCTAATTTTTTCATCTCCCCCACTTATAAAAGGTCACACCTCCTTTATCATATTTACTCCACATTGATCCTTATAGCCTTAAAAAAACCAAAAATTTTAATATTATATTCACTTTACATGAATTATATTTGATGGTATTCCTAAAATTATAATCAAATGGACATTAATAGAGGATCTAGAGGAGGCCTACCATATAAGTGGTAATGATCTTACCCAACCCTTTTCAACTTATGTGTTATTCTACCACCTCTAATTCAATGGTATTCATCATGTAATAAATTATTAATTATAATAAATATACATAAAATTTATTATTATTATTTAACCACAAATATCCATCAACTATTCCATGTAATTGGATGTGAAAGTAACACCCTAGAGTACGTGTGAACTACTGCCTCCCAGAAGCGATGCAATTAATTTTCCATCACACATATTTCATGGATGACTATTACGATGGGTGTAAAGTTTATATTTGTTATTTATAAAATAATTATGTTTATTTAATTATTATATAAAGTCTACCTTCTTACTTTCCAATCCATTAGAAATCAATAACATTTCTCATCCATACATGCAGACTACCACCTCTATGAAGCGATGTGATTCATTTTTCAAATTTTGATTACATGGATAGTAATAAAGATAAATATAATAAATATAATTAATATATATGATATAATAATTATTTTTAAGGTAAATTATGATATAAATTTATTTTGATCAATCCTTTGAAAATTGAAAACAACCTTAATGGATATGTACGACCTGCCATCTCCATGAATAGCATAATTCATTTTTTAGTCTCTAACTTTTATGGAATAATCTATATATATATAATAAAAATATATGATATTTAAAACATTATTTAAATTTTAGATATGATTTAAATAATATCAACATAATACCCTGATATTTTATGATTATTTTATAAAAAATTCTTGATAGCTTATGATACATGAAACAATAAATTATAACAAACCACAAAAAATTATAATATTTTTATTTAAACAAGACTCTTACGACCTGACTGTTAAATTTGGAGAAATGTACAGGGAATTTTTTAAATATAATGAATAATGGTTTTATATATATAAAAATATTGTTAAAGAATAATTAATATTTGGTAAAGTCTGTATATGTTTTCAAAAGACTATATTCTCAAAATAGTGTTTTTATTTATTTTTTAAACAATAATAAAATTAATTTTTGACCTTATTAAAATATTAATTTAATAAAATTAACAAATTTTTCGAAATTATTATTTCAAAATTATCTAAGGGTGAATTTTTGGGGTTTTTTTTCTAAAAAGACTGATTTTTCTAAAAATAGTGAAAAATACTTATTTTTATTAAAAACAAAATTTTCATTAAAAAATTGGTATGTTTTATTTTTTATTTTAAAATAGGTTTAGATGTAGAATTATTTCAATTATATATCATATAATCTAATTGATGTCATTGTTATAAATTTTATATTTAACTTTAATATAAAAACATTTTAAACTTTTGAACATTTTCCCTTTAGAAAAATCTCTTTCTCATTGTGTCTATGAGTTTAATTTTATTTTAAAATTTTTCAATTATGTGAATTGAATTTGAAAAAATGGATTCCATATATAGAATCAGAATAATTTATATTTTCTAATAAGTTCAACTTAATTTTTATCTATAATGAATTGGAAAAAAAATTAAAGATTATTTATTGTTGTTTTGATAAAAATGGGTTTACTAAGGTGTTAAAATAAATAGATAAGGGTTAAAATGACTAAAAATTTTCCACTTTTTTTATGGAAATATCTATACCATATAATATATATGTATTTATATTAGTCTATTTGGGAGCCTTATATAATGTGAATGACACAAGTACATGTTTTTATTCTCAAAAATTACATGTGTCCCACTCACCTCACTTAACAATAGACACCACCTATCCTCTCCTCTTGAAATCTAAAAAACAAATTTTTATAGAAACTACATGAAACAAAATCTTCCATAAAACCCTTACCACATATTAGAGTCCTTGGTGATATCTGAAAGTCAATTGAGGAAGGTATTATTTTAAACCATAAGAGGTTGTTTGATGAAGTGGTAATGTTTTGTATATACATGATTTTATTTAACTTCTTCTTATAAATGCATCATATATTTTTAAATTATTATGATATAATAACACTTTTATATCTCATATACTAGTACGTTATTAAATTAATGTATTAACCTATATCCATCTATATTCTAATCAAATGTGATATAAAATCATCATTCATGAGTACATATGGATACCATTTCATGAACCAACATAATTATTTCTTCCATAACCAAAAATAAAAGATGTGTATATGTTTTCCTTGGAGTTTAATGTTCTCTAAATGGTCAATTTCTGGGTTTGAGTTTTGAACAATCATTCTTGTCGGGTCTACTATTTCTAAACGGTTTCCAATGGGTTTTTTATGGAACAATAAAAACCCAACGGTTCTATATCTATGTAGGAAATACTTTCCAAAGGCAGACGTACAATGAGAAATTTGTAAAAATATGATTAAGAACTCACATTTGTCAAGAGGGTGGGAGGTTGACCTCATTACACCCTTTTGGGTGAATTTTTTCCAATTTTGGAAGTCTCTTATTGATTTAAGTTATGTTTGTGAATCCTTCATTATTTACTATGTATGATGTGGGTCACCCTTGAACTAAAAAAAATTATTAGCATGTATGGAAATTAGAATCATCTGTATATATCTTAGGTTCTTCATCTATGGAGATATCTGTATGTATCTGAGATTCTCCATCAATGGTACCCTCTTATGTACTAATTGGAGACTAATTAGACATTATTAGGATGATGATGGTTTTCTAACCACATAGGGGAGAGTTATTCAATGTTTTATAATATAGGTAGAAAAGAGTTGTTTTTATGTTGGGATCAAACTCATATGGCAGGATTCCTACATATCATCGTGAAAGGAATCAGAACCCATGTAGTTTGGTGTTTCTTAATGGGGAACATCATACCTTATTAGGTCATCTGATAAGGACCAGACCATGCAGTTTAACGTTATACGTTGAGGATGTATAGGATAAATGTGCCTAATAAAATCTTGTTGTGGGACTTATACTAAAAGAGCCGGGGGAAACTGGAATGGATATGGATTCCCAAGTTGATTTAGACCCTACCAAGAATGTGGCCTAGAGATAATAGGGTTAATTTGAGGTGTTGGGTTTGGAACTCAATAATGCTTCCTACATATCATATTTGGAAGAAAATCAAATATTATATATATCAGTGATGAGTACCCACATCTATTATAGGTCCTTAGTTTTTTTATCATAGGGTAGTATGACCCTTTGGGAGGATTAAGTTAGGTCTAATTCCTGGTAAGAATTCCCTATGATGATTTGGTGGACTTGGTTGGTACTTATTTATGAGAAGGATTACCATATAACTCGGGACTTTTTTATATATCATATGTATCTTGGTTATATTAGGAACCATAGTTACAATTTTTTAGTAGTTTAGGGCTTATTCACTAAGGTTTCATTAGGGAATAGTGGTTATTATTGAGGATTACTATTGAGAAGGATGACCAATGATTGATTCAGATTAGGACGTATACTAAAGTAGGTATCCCAAGGATGGTTTTGGTTGGGGATTACTCCTAAAGAGGATTACCATATGTTGAGGTGGGGATTAACCCTAAGGAGGATTCCCATGATTGGTTGGGACTTACACATGGAATGTGGCCCATGAGTTTGTTTGGTTTGGGGGTTACTCCTGAGGAGGATGCACATGTTGGTAAAAGGTTGGGGCTTGTACCAAATAGGATTCAAATTTGGTTGGGGATTAAACTTTGAACTATTCCCATGATATTGGATTCATTCAGACTTTATGACCATCATCAACCTCTAATCCCACATGAGATTTTCTCATTGCAAGAAACATGAGGGAATGGATGATCCAATAAACCACACAATTTAATTTTCTCTACGGTTGGATGAACGAACATGAGAAATCACATCTAAAGAGTCACCTTGACGGAATGAGAGAGAAATATCCAAAAGTAGGTTATACATCAAAACATGCTTCTTCCTATGTGGGTTCCATGGTCCTGGATAACCTTTATGACTTCATGAGTTAGGATGAGTCTTCTATGAATGTTACCGAGAAGAGTATGGCAAAGATATTGAAAACTGCACACTTCTCATCCTCCCCTTATGGAGGTGGCTAGGGGTACAGTGAGAGATGGGAAGAGCTCTAATGTGCATCCCCACTCTGATATTCATATCCAATATAGTCAGGTCTGACTATGAGTACATTTACATCACTCAAGGAGTGAGAAGGAGTAAGACTAAAACCTTCTGTAATAAAGGATAGGGCATTACACCATTAGGGATGGACTGAAGTTTGTTCCACAGAAAGGTTGGATGATCTCATTCAACATTTAATGGAAAATAATGCGCAATACTCATTCTTCCCACTGAGAGATAGAAGATATGGGACATATAGTTTACAAGGATAGGACATGGTTCTAACCATAGTATTCAAGACTGAGAACTCTCTGATACTATTCTAAGGGTCAGGGTCCTCGTGACCATAAGAATATAAATCCACATGCTCCCCAAGGACCCTAATCATCAAGTGGTACATGTGTAAAAAACCTCTTACCATAAGAATGAAAATCAAATTGGGAGACACACTAGTTTTCCCCCTTCATGGTATTGAAATTCCAAAGGCTTTGGTGGAAGTTTTAATTTGTCCCTTTTCAAAAAAGTGAGCCAGTGGAAGAGAGTACCTATGATGGATGGCTTTAAAGAAGGCCAAATCAGAGGCTCATATAGGATTTAGATTAGTAAGATTCAATGGAATACTATGTAGGTAGTCCTAAGAGAGGAAAGGAAGGATCACGATAGGGGTACTTTTCTTAGGTGGAACTAAGAGAGGTGATGGTATATTGGGAGATAGGCCACCAAGGAACCACACTTGGGAAAGGATTTGCTCAAGATTTCAAGTGTCTCTATAGGTGTTCCCAAAAGTGACCTCATAGGTCCCTAGTTAAGGAAGGGGACCTAGCTCTAGTGTTCATCCACTATGGGGGGGAGAGTTCCTCATGCATGTGTTATTGATTTAAAAATTGGGAGGACTTTAATTTCACTACCCTTCAATAATTACTTCTTCATTAGGTTTTAGAGGACTACCTAGAGGGTTTTAGAGGGATTGGGAAATGGAATAGGGAAAGATTATAATTGGTATTCCTTTGTGAAATTTTATTCATAAAAATAAAGATCCACATGGTCCTACTTATGGGAAAACATGGAATCCTAGGAGATGGTGCTGGCTCGTGTAGTTTTTTCCTCACTGGATGTCCGTGTAGGGTGTCTATGCAACATAATGTGTAGGGAAGATTCATAGGGATGATGAATTTTGAAAGTTAACAGTTATGATGCACATGGGGGATGCACAGGTCCAATGTGTAGGTACCCTGAATGAATGGCCATCACGGTAACACAAATTCCATTAAAAACGTTTTGAACTTCTAAGACCCGTAATTTTTGATCCGTTAGTCATTTTGGTTTCCAAAACCATTATAATTTAATATTTCAAAGAGAAAAACTCTATTTTTTCCTAAAACACACAAAGTTCCAATATAACGAGTATAGAATAAAATTTCTCCTAGAGTTACCTTTATGGGATTAGAATATGGTGAGTATTAGGTCCCTTTTTTGGATAGTTTAATGTCATGCTACTCGGACATGTGACGCTGGTATTTTAGGATAAAAATCATTGACTATAAATTTTGAAATTATAATCCAAACATTTATTTTTTCCAATAATGTTCTGATGTTCTTTAGATAACCACAAGAATAATTTTGATCAATGATTTTTTGGTTTCTGAATCTAAAACTAGATATTATGTAATAGAGGAGGTCTCTCTTGAGGATGAAATTAACAATAGTGGAAAAACCAAATTTGTTTCTTCTTTACTCAAGGATAGATTTGGCGTGATATTATATAGAAAAATAGTGTCATCCTTTAGCTGGAGGGTCTATTTTGTAGATGAATTATGAAACTCCAACTAGGGTGTGTTACAACATAGTCTGAAAAAGGAGTTCTTATGAATTATGCCATTCACTTGCTGATGGTCAAAGGGATTTTCTGGAGATTCTGATTTTTAAGACCATGATGTGTGGTTTTATCCAGGGAATTTGTATGAGAATAAGGAAAACATTTTTTTTTGGAATTATCCAGTAATGGGAAGCCACCCCCATATAAATTTGTTTTATGTCAAGGAGGTTATATTTTGTTAAATGATCGATGTAATGGAAGAAATCAATTTTTTGATTGGGGTTGAAGAATCACACACTTTAATGTTGCGAGACTAGGAGATTAATAAGGTTTTTTATGTCATACGACAAGAAAATTATCATACAATTTAATTCATTATAACTTGAAAATTATTCTATACCATTTAATGTCATAAAACAAGGAAATTATGCTATGCAGTTTAAAGTCATACAATAAGGACATTATTGGGGTGATAATTTAACGTCTTGATATTTAACCTAAAGATTAATGATTCTACCATCCTTGATAATCTATTAAGGCATGTGCCATCTTATTCAAGTATGAGTAAGGGAATATTGTAATATGTAATCTTGGAATTTCTTAATCTAAAGAGTGGTATGGGAAAAAGGACTATGTTAATAAAGGAGGTCTCTCCTTAAGGATAAAGTTTCCATTATTTGATAAACCCATTGTCCTAGATTATTTATTCAAGGACAGCTGGTGAGTGATATTGCGTAGTTAAATAGTGTCATCCTTCAGCCAAAATGTATGTTTTGTGGAAAAATCATAAAAAACCAACTGGATCATGTTACAATATAGTCAGGAAAATTACTTCTCAAGAATTATGAAATTCTATTTCTGATGGATAAAGGAAGTTTATGGTGGTCCATATTTCCCTGTGCATAGAATTTGGTTTATGGAAGAAGGAACCTGAATAAGGGAAGAGTATTTCAAGTCCAAATTACCTCTGAATTGGGGTAAAGGGTTACCCATGCAGTTTTGACCCAAATGTGGTAAATATGGTGCCTATAGTTTTAGGTTATATTCTTAGGACCGTAACATCAAGGAACTGAATGGTGATATGTGGCCTATCTGAAAAATGATGTTCTGACATACTCTGCTCCTAAGGGATGAAATTGTAAACCATTATGTTGGGTTTCTCAGATCAAGAATAAGTTTATAAGAAAACTATGTGATGGATGACCGTAGATTGTTTCAAGTCATGGGTTCTAACATATTACCATCAAAGCTTATGATGAAAAACGATGTTTCTCCGTAGGGTAAATTTGTCGTAAATTGAAAAACCCATTTTGTGGGATGTTTTATGAAAATATATAAGGAATGTATTAAAATATAGTTAATAGTGTCATCCTTTGCTTGATAGGTCTATTTTGTGGAAAACTTATGAAAATACAATTGGGTTGTACTACATCATAGTCTGAAAAATAAGCCTTAGGGTGTCAAACATTCTTTTACTGGAAGCTAAAGAAAGATTCAAGAGATCCAAAAGTGTCCAAGATTAGGAGTATGACACGTGGAATGGATAGTTTTTATCATAAAGGTAACAATTGGATTGACAATGGCCATTAATTTTATCCTCCCTTACATAAATATGACTCATTTATAGAATTGGGAAAACATTGTTTCCTTGGTGAACCCAGTAATGATGGGGCCCAAATCAAAATCCCATACATGGATCTTTCATTATTTATATAAGGGGAAATTTATCTATAATTCTTGGTTTAAACTTGGTCATGAGGCCTTGGCGTCACTACATATCTCACTAGAATGAGAATTAATCCACACATAGTTCTAAGATAAAGTCCCCCCACATTGATTGAATTCATCTGTGAAGGGGAAATATGTTTTCTTATTATGGGTTAACACATAGGATGAGAAAAAATATTGAATTATATTATTTAGATCTGAATCATACATGAGAAAATAGAGGAAATTGTACTATTATGTAGTAGATGGACTCAAGATTGAAGTTTCATATGTCACTATGTATGTCATTTAAATGATAATCAAGCCATGGATAGTTCTCTAGAAAATCCTATAGTTTGTTTTCAAGTGATGAGGAAATATGGTGTTCCTTTTATGGTCATTCATATTGGACCATGATAACCCCAATATGAATTTATATGCTTTACTTATGAGTGGAATTCATTACAAAAAATCATAAACCCACATGGGCGATGCTCACTATGTGAAAAAAGACTGAAAAAAGGATTCTTTGATGACTCAAAAGAAACAAAATTTAAGGATATGGGAATTTTAATTTATTTTGGTGGCTAGGCCTGGAGATATAATCCACAATTCACTTTGTATCTATTTGGGATGGGAATCACGTAATACATAGTTCTTAAACTCCCACACAGTTTAACATCATGTGATATGTATGATGATAAAATGATGTGAAAACGGGGAAATGTTGTGGCTATGCTTAGGGGTTGAAAATTGGGCATCCCTATATATCTCATTTGTCTGGGAATCAGGCAACACATATTGCTAAAATTCAATGCATTTTAATTTAATGTGGTGAGGGTGTGGGTCTCTCGACATGAAAAGGAATATTATTTCTGGATCAGGGTATAAGGCCCAAGCACCACTATGTATCATGTTGGAGAAAGAGTCAAGCCACACGTTGTTCTTAAACAAATTCCCCACATTAATATGATTTTGAAATGAGGGAAATAGGTCTTTGATATTTTCTAGATTAATGTATTTTCCTAAGACATGAGGATTAGGAATCACTTCGTTTCTCATGAAAATGTGAATCGAGCCACATGTAGTTATGGAAACATTTCCAATGTAGGTATGACCCATACATGGGGAAAAGATATGAGAGAAATTTTTTATGGTTTGACTCAAGATAGAAGACCCAAGAATCATTACATATCTCATCAGAAAGATAATCAAGCCACACATAGTTCTTGAAGTGTTTGGTGTGTAATTCTGATTCGTACACAAGGAAAAGTGGGCTATTTTTTCATTACAACTAGAATCATAATGGGATATCCGAGTGTCACTCCGCATCTCATTGGATTGAGAATCATGTCACATGTAGTCAATTAAAGACTTTTTCGAACTTAAATCTATATTTTATGTGGGAAAATGGGGATTTAAAAATTTACAGAATGATAGTCGGGCTCAAAACACGAGGTCTAGGCATCACTACACATCTCATGGTGATGACAATCAATCCATATGTTCTGGAAAGATTACCTATGTAGATATATCTTGTATATATGGAAAAAATGGGGTTTTTTCCTTAATTATTGCTGGACACATGATGAGAGGACCCAGAATCACTATGTATCTCATTAGAATGATAATCAATCCATACGTAGTTCTTGAAATTAACATGCAATTATCTTTATGCAATGAGGATGTAAACCATATTGTTTTTAGTCATGAAATAAAGAGGTTATAATTTTGGGGATTATACCCAAAAATGGAACCCAAGAATTATTATAGAGTGACAATGATGTGAGTGGGGCTTATACATGGGAGATCCTCATATTTTCATCCTCATTTATGGACAAAAGGGAATCTCAACCCACTAAGAGGTTAGATGGATGTGATTGTGAATTACACATGAGATAGAGGCTAATATCTAACGGAACATGATGGGTCGGTGTCTTAGCTCGTATTATTGTAGGGGTTTCTTATTGTTGACTATGGGGGATGTTAACCATAAATTTTAATATCATGCATGGTGGAGAAATGGTGTCTTGTAGTTTTAGGTCATATGATTATAACCATATTTCATACAATTTATTATCATATGATAAGGATGGTGATTCCAGTTAGTTTTGTGTCATGCATCATGGAAATCATTTCATTCCTTTTAAGATCATGTGATATAGAAGAACTATACATTTTAATTTCTTGCAGCTGGGATGATATATTGTTCTATGCAGTTTAAAATCCTGAAACTAGGATGATTTTTCATGTGATTACATGAAATAATTTTTTTGTAACATTACATTTTTATATTCATAATGATTTCCGCTATAAGGTCCTAGCCAGACTGACCACTAATACGATTTTCGGACCGGTGGGTCACATGGCCTCACGCGCACCCTCCCATACACTAGAGGATGATGTCTAGAAACAATGGTCTATGGAGGAGGCAGTGGGGAGGCTATACCCTCATGATCAGAGTATCACAACAGTATTACACAAACTAAATAGTAGGAAACAACAGGAGTGATAAATAACTAATGGCCAATGCCAATATACAATAGATGCATGCAATCCATGATGTCGATACAAATCTGAAAAATAATCACACAACATGATACAAGTTATAGTATAATAATGAAAATAAATGCAAATGCCTAATGATGATCTCAATGAGAATATCGAGCTCCAGCTTGGTCATGTGCTCCTTACTCCAAGTATAAGCTAAAAGGCTCATGAATTCAACCAATGTCTTATAAGTATGAGGTATACTCGGGTACCCTAGTGCAATGAAGGCCTAATAAGGGTGTGATGAATAAATCCTAGTAGTTTCCCACCCATATAGTCTAAAACATAATCATGTCCATGAAATAAAATTTAAGGCATATTCAGGTATATGAAAGAAGATAAACAGGTAGTGTTGAATAAATAGAAAACAACCCGACCAGGTTAGTAAGGGACACCTAACGACTATACATGCTTTATCTCATATCCATAAAAGTGTTTGATCAATTAACATATGTATATATTAACAATATATAAGTATATAATTTGGTTGTATATTTTATCCACCTATTTAACCAAGTGTGTGAGGATTCTTAATGTCCATATACATGAAATACTAGTTGCAGGCTGGACTGGGGTGTTACTCAAAAATCCATAACCAGTCTAAATGAGCCTATAATCTCATCAAATAAGGAACATTCCCTACCGTCCAAGAAGAGTGTGAGACATCCTGTAAAAACCCCCAGTATGGTGAGTGGGATGACCTAGAAACACATGAATCTGGGGACATGGTGTGTAAAGCACATCACCTATATTGTATCACTAGTGTGAGTACCCAATCTAAACACCTAATTTAAGGGAGTGCGATTTCCCTCTTTCCTCAATACCTCTAACAATCGTACACATCCTACATAAAGGCATAATGTCATATTTATAAGAAACAACCATGAGGCAATACCTTTCATGCTTTACATTTATCAAGCCCTTATAAATGCATCAATATTTTTATAATAAAATCCATGGGGAAATACCTACCATGATTTAAATTTAAATATACATTTATGATCAATGAAATAACATTCATAACAATTCATATAATTCATTCTTATTCAATTAAAACAATAGGCATGGTCATACCACCTTACTAATTTCAGTTCACATAAACAATTTAATATAAACAAGACACATCATTTAATGGAATCCATCAACATTATTGAGTTATATAATTTTAAAAAATCCATTAAATTCACTTAAAATAGAATTATTATTTATTAAAATCAAGGGATCACTTGGAATAATGTCATTGTCAAAGGAGGCAATTTCCTACTTTGTAAATTTCCTTAACAATCTTTTCCAAGTCATTCACTTCATTTAAAATGGGACAAGCACCTAGAAAGTGGCTTGGCTCAAGAACACATTTATATAAAAGAGGGTAAATCCATTTTATTACACTAAAAGGGTCATGACCCAAACATACCAAGTAACTAACCATAACAAAATCATAAAGGAAACACTAAAGCAATGCAACCAATTATGTGATAAAACACTAAATACCACATTGTAATTTCAAAGACAGCGCACCTCATCTGAGGGGTTTTATTATTAAGACATGAAATGGTTCATAAAAAACTTATTTATAATATTTATGAATCAAAAAAAAATTCCATAACTCAATTCACATAGAAAAATAATTTTAGAAGAACTGACAATCATGGAAAATAAATATAATATTTCAATATGTCACCTTGGAGGTGTCATTATGAATTAAATAATTGATTTATAATAGGAAATCCATTTTATCATATAATCTGAATCCTTAGATGATGTTTCAGGCTTTTGATCATTTAATAAAAAAGGAAATATCATGCCATCACACCCATGAGGTGTTCATATATGACATTTACATCTTTTAAGCTTCCAAACATGAATAAATAGAAGTATAAAAATGAAAAACATTCAATTTGATTTTAAATAACCCTATATAAAGATATTATTATCAAAATAAAGCATGTATCAGAACAAAAAATTACGTAAAATGATATAAAACTGAGGTAAAGGACTTATACCACCTACCTCTTTCTCAAGATGACGTACTCATCCAATATTGAGGTCTGATTAAATTTGGTTTGGAAGAGGTATAATAATCAAACATTCATCGTAAAAATAGGGAAATTGAGATCACACCAAAATAGTGAAATAGATGGAATGAAGAACTTGAAATAGAATAGAGAGTACATAAGAGCTTACCGATATAGATCCATAGGGACCGACAGAGAATTATTCAGATGAAAAATACAAGAGGTACCTTAATGACTATATTGAAGGAGAGGAGTGAGAACCATGGATATGAGATGAGTTTCATATAGTGGGAGTTGGAGGAGGAATGTGAAAAGAAACATAATGTTTTCATTAATTTCATAATGGTAATTTCACCCGAAAAAATGGGTTACACAGTTTGGCCACATGGTTTGGCCAAACTGTGTGCCAACCTTGCAACACCCATCACTTAAGGAATCACCTCACATGGTATTTCTTGCATGACTACCCTAAAAATGATCGAACCATGCAATAGAGAGTGTTAGGGTACTGCCTAAGTTTCACTACTTGTGAGAGAAGGGAACCCGATTTAGGTAAACCGTGTGAAGCATGTGGGTGGCATTTCTATTCCTTTGCTGCAGTCGCACCACATTCTACTTAGTAGCCTCACAGTTTCCAAAAAACTATGTGCCCTCTTCATAGCACCCAAACCTTGATATCTCTGGCCCTGACACTCCCAAAACTCAACAAAAAACTGAGGAAACATCTTGGGTCTTTACCCAAGTCCATAAAAATTCATTGAAGTGTTCCAACTATCAGAATTACGTTTTGAAGCTCGATTTTTAAAATAAACCATCCAATAAAATAAAGTTAAAATTCCCTTTAAGTGTTTTCCTTTATCGAAATAAGGGTCATTACAACCTCCCAACCTTAGAAAATCCCATCCCCAAGAAGACTTCGAGAATAGTGAAAACATCAACTAACCTATGAGGGTCATCAAGCTTCACTCAACCACCCATGTTGTGTTTCTAAACACCCAACATACCTATAAGAATTCATTATAAAACACAACATTTAAGCTATCAAAACCTATGACAATGATCATTCTCAAATTGAAAAACAAAAATAGATCATACCAAATATCATTTACTAGAGACACAATCAGGTCATCATCTTGTTAATCTTTTGACTGATAATGCTCCCCACATTAGTTCTTGTCATCAAGAAGAGTACAATTCTAACCCATGAAACCTCCACCAATGGGATTTCCTATGAAACACACCTCCAAGTGTTATAAAAATAGTCCAAGTATGATTTATTTAACTATAGAACCCATCACATCTAAGGTCATAAAATGTACCTCATTAGAAAGAAACAATTGATCTCAGATCGAATAAAATGGATGTTGTCGCAAATGTATACATTGAAAGACAAATCCAACCTTTATGCGAAACCCACTTTCACATGATGGAATTTTTAAGTGGATATTCACCAAACAAACTCATAAAACAAGAATAAATACATGCCATTCCACTCTGGCTAACTTACCATGAAGATAATTGACTTATATGGCTAGTGCATTTCAAACTGAACTGTAATGCCTTCATCCAAGGAATTTATCTTTTAGCACAAACATGTTAACTGAAATCAATTCCTGATTTTAAGTGATGTTTCCATGGTCAAACTATCACTTGAAAATTTAAATTTTCATTCCTTAGAACAAACAACGGTGTAATCCATATCCATCCCACTGGAATCATTACAATTTTTAAACAACACCTCCAAACCTCACCACAAGACTGGGGTGACCTTGGATTAACCAAGATGGAGTCCAAGAAAAAAACCCAATGCAGTCCCTAAACCGTGCATACTAGAGAGATGTTGGATGAAGGCCACAATGTCCACTTAAAACATTTTTTGAGCCTAGAGTGGCATCCACATGGTGGACAAGTCAAATGAAATGGCTAGTGTCTAAGAGTCTGTATAAGTCACTCCTACTTGGGAACCCAAGACTCACTCTAGAATACCCAATACTCAATAATAAAACCAAAAGTTTGGTATGGAACATGTGGAAACCACCAAAGAAGACCAACAACTTTTAATGATTTAGTGCATTGTAAGATCGATGCTCTCTTAGTGCATCAAATATGAAATCAAGATAGGGGACATGCTCGCCTCTTTGTTTGAGTACACTAAGAGGACATCAAAGAATAATAAGGAAGAATTGTTGAACCACTACTAGTTGAATTCCTAAAAGGATCATGGATTCACCTACTAACACACCACCACAACTGATCACAAGACATCACTACCTGAGGTATTCTATGACCTTCTACACATAACCAACAAATTCCATCCAAGACCAAATTGTTTTCTCAAGGTTTGAATACAAAAAAAACCACAATCAACATTGTTCTACCGAATAAGCACCGACCTGATTTAAAACTATCAAGACACAAGGGAATTCAAGAAAGCCTGACCATTTCCTATGGACCTCTTCCATTGTGCTCCTTCTTCTTGGAAGTAAATGTTTACCAAATTTTACATGATTATCACTGATTCATGATCACAACATTAGATCATTTGGCATAATGACCAAAAACAAACTGACCAACTTATCAAAACACCCGAGTAACACGGAAGGAATCCCGAGCATTGGGACACACTTGGTTTCTTAAACTCATAGGTCACTATACTTGAGAGATGACCTAAGAACGCACTCAATAGAACAAGGCTCAACAATTCTACTTAACCCAACTAGTTTGTTACATCATTTAACCCGCAACGGGCATTGCATACATGAATTCATACTACCCTGATATTTTAAATGAAAAATGACACACCTTGGATGCTCTCTATAGGCCATTCGCCATATAAATTTACGAATTTGGTGGTCCATACAAGATATTTAATTTAGTGACAGATTTCCCCAAATGACTATTAACATGTATGATGACATACCAAGTCATCCATAAATAAGGTAAAAGAAAGGGTCACATTACCTACGAAGCCTCCAACAATGCCTAAGGCATGTCTAACTAGCTGAAATAGAGAATTACTCAATGTACACGACCATAACAAGGCCATGGGAAACATGACCACCCATCCAAAAAAGGGTTTCATTCAGAAACTAAGAGTCCCACTAGGGACAATGACACCTGAATGACCCCAAACATCCAAGAAACACTGGTAATTAGCAAGGAATTAAAGCTCTAATGATGAAACCTACAATTAGTTATCCCCTTACATAATTAAAATGTAAAACCTGTCACTAGGTTATAAAAAACTGATAGTAGACGAATTAAGAGACCAACATCTAAGACATTTCTAAAAAGGATAAGGCCTATAGAAAACACTCACACATACATTCCAAGGCTACTCAAGGAGAAGTTTACACTACCCTTTAAAATGTTTTTATCAAAGGGAACCACTACTGGTTATATTTCAAAATCATTAAATTGATGTACATTTAACATTTAAACCATTGAATGATCCCAACAAAAACAACATGGAATACATGAAAGTCTGATAAAACATTTTTTGTAAACATTGGACAATTATTAACATCCTATTATTAGTTTGTAAATTTATAAAATAAATTCTTTTTAAGTTATAACGGATAATGTGACCTACCAAGGTCCATTTAATCCAACATGGGTTCATCAAAATTCAACCCAATAACAGTTGCTTAATTATCAAAGTTTTAATCACCAAAATATGCCATATTATAAGAAAACTTCCTCAAATGACCTACTTGGGTCCTGTTGTGCATTTTATAAGTTAACCAACACACTTGAGTTCAAAATTTAAATATCTTCTACATTCAAAACTATTTAAAATTATAATATTGACATATACATAGGTTTTATTATATTGTTTTCCATATCCCAATTAATAAATATTCTATACCCTTCATCAATTGTTAATCATCTCCAATTAATCATAACATATTAACTTTAATATCTAAACTCATGAATATATTTCATTTATAACCATTTCAAATATATCATAATAATATATAATGGTTCATTGAATTTGGTATCTATCTACCAATATAAAATGTTCCCATACACTTTATAGTGTGTCATTTGGATCCCATTTACTAACCAACACCCTTTATCATTTCAAATTTAGTATCATTTAAATTTAACAATACTTTACAGTCATGTATAAATCTCAAAATATTTTTCGAATATAAGGGTTACCTTTTACCAACTATAATACACCCATACAACTTATAATTGAAAATCAGTTCCCATTTAATCGTAACCTGTGATGTTATCCCATGATACCATTTAAATATTTAAACCACACAAGGAATGTTATAACAATTAGTAACATAGAGAAACATACTATAAACACAGAATCATGAAATATAAACAAGAAAGAAATCCTAAATAATAATTCCTCATGAAATATATAATCCTAAAAGAAGAATAATAAGGCAAAAAAGACCAAATCATGTTACATATATAGGAATGGTAAGAAACATCCAAAATAGGAAAAAAAATAAACATGGAATAACACTCAAGGAACACAATCAGAACCAGAAACCAATCTACATATCTAACTACATGGCATGAAAAATTCCCGCCATGGAAATTTATATGTTCCTATAATGATAAATGTCATACTTCATCTTTTCCATACTAGTCCAAGGGTAAAATAAAATAAACTCTATAAATTAATAATTAGTCGAAAAACACACTCATCAATCTAGGTAAAATAACATCAGTTTTAGTATCAAACAACAAGAATCATAATTCCCAACCTTTTCCACTTGGTTATTTCCGCATGTATGGGGTGATCAGTCCAAGATGAAACTATTTTCCAAGAACTAAGACATTCCTAGTAACTTATCTACCACTCCAAAACAATAACACAGTGAAAAAATAACCTATGATACCACTTTGTAACATCCCAAACTAAACGACTGCTAAGACAATAGTCAAACTGGTGGGTCACATGGCCCCTGGCACGCCTCTCTGTACGCAAGAGGATGCCAACTAGTAGTAAGGGTATATGGAGGTGATAGTGGGTAGACTATACCCTCATGATAAAAGTAAAAAAATGGTATAATGAGAAGTTAATAACAAGAAATATTGGAAGTACTGATAAATAATCATAAAAAAGAGGAAGAATAATAATATCTAAATATAAATAATGGCCAATACTAATATAAAACATATTCATGCATGTCATGATTCTAATAAATAACTAAAAAATCATTTTACAACATGTTAAATGTTACTATATAAGAAAAAAAATACAATTAAATCCCCAAAGATGATATCCATAAGAATCCCATGTTTCATGTTGGTCCTGTACTCCAAACTCAAGGTAAAATCTAAACATCAAAAGAAATCAACCAATATAAAGCAAGAAAATGTTCTACTAGGGAACCCTAGAGTACTGGAGGCATGGGAAAGGAGTGAGAAATAACCCCCATTAGGTTACCACCCACAGAGTCTACAACATAATCTAGTCTAGGAAATACAATTCAAGGCAGTGTGGAGGTATAAAAAGAAAGATAAAAAAGTAGTTTTGAATAAATAAACAACAACCCGCCAAGATTCATATGGGAAATCTAAAAGCTATACCTACATTAGATCATAGAAAAAAAGTGTTTATCGGTTACCATAATTATATAGTAATAATATATATATATAATTTATTTCTATATCGCATCAACCTATATGAACCAAGTATGTGAGGATGTCTAATATCCATATACCTGGAATTCTAGTTGTGGGATTGACTGGGGCATAACTCAGGCATCTGTAAAAAATATGAATGATACTATAATCTCATGTAGTAGGTTGCATTCCCTACAATCCAAGAAGAGTGAGTTTCTTCATGAAATAACACTCAGGATGGTGAGTGAACCACCATGACAACACTCTAATCATGGATTGTGGCCCACAAATCCCATCACCCATATCATATCACTAGTGAAAGTCAACATTCTCAACACTCGATGCAAGGTAGTGATATTTACCTATTAGATCAACCTCCCTTACCATTGAACATAGTCTAGGTAAAGGCTCAATTTCATATTTATAATAAATGTCTAGGAGTAAATACCTATCACACCTTACATTTATGAAGACCATATAAAGGAATCATCATATTTATAATAGAGATGATGAGGAAATACCTCACATTATTTTCATTTAAATAATATATTATAAGGGAATCACATTTATAATAATTTATATGATACATTCATATTCAATTAAAACAAAAGGATTGGTCATACCACCCTATTCATTTAACATCACATACTCATTCTTTTATAAACAAGTCATATAATTTATGGGAATCCCTCATCATGAAATATAAATCAACTTCAATATAATCTATTAAATTTATTTAACAAGGCATTATAATTTAATAAGCTCAAGGGATAAGTTACAATAGTGTCATGGTCAATGGAGGCAATTTCCTCCCAGGGAAATTGCCTTAATATGATGGGTCAATCCATTGACTTCATTTAAAAAGGGACAAGAACATAGAAGGTTCCTTGGATCGACAACACATTTATATGAAATAGGTAAAATCTATTTTATTACCCCAACAAGGTTCAAGACCCAAACATTCCATGTAACTAACCATAAAAAATCACAAAGTAAACAAAAAATCAATATAACCAAGAATGTGATAAATCACTAAATAACACATTGTAATTTCAAAGATAATTCACCTCATCGATGGGGTATTTTTATTGAGACATGAAATTGTTCATAAAAAACACATTTATCACATTTGAGTATCAAAATAAAGTTCCATAACACAATTCACTTTATAGAGGCATTTTATTAGAACTAACAAATGTGTAAAGCAGACATAGGATTCTGATATAGAACTATAGAGGTCCCATTATCAACTAAAAATAGATTTATAAAGAGAAATCCATTTATTGTCTAATATAAATGCATAAATTATGTTCTTGGATTTTGATAATTTAACTAAAAAGGTCAAAAGAAGTCGGAACAACCATGGGGTGTCCATGTATGATGTTCAAATCCTCTAAAAAACAAAACATGAATCAAGTGATGTATAACAAGGTGAAATGTTCAATTTGATATTAAATAACCTATTATAATGCAGCACTTGAAAAATAAAGGCATGTGGCACAATGAAATATTTCATAAAATGATAGAAAGATGAGGAAAAAACTATATACCACCTATATCGTGCTTACAATGACCTACTCATCCAATATCGATGCCTGATTCGATCCATTTTGGAAGAGATATAAGAAACATACTTTCATACTGAAAAGTGGGAAAATGAGATCACACTAAAATAGTATAGTAGATGGAATGAATAACATCATATTGATTATAGAGGATCTTATATCTCATAGATACAGATCAATAGATATTGATAGCAAATGATTCAGAAGATAGATCCAAGAGTTATCACCATGCCTAAGTTAGAGAGGAGGAGAGCTCAACCAGGGGAGGAGAGGCACTACACCTGACAAGAGGTAGAGGAGAAAAGGGAAAAGAAACATAAGGTTATAATTAAGGGAAGAATAGAAAGTTTTCCATGAAAAATGGGTCAAATTATTTGGCCACACAATTTGGAAAAACCATACACCAACCATGTGACACCCATCCCTTAAGAAATCTCTTCGCACAATTTGTGCCACACTGTTACCCTAACTGTGTGCCAACCATGTAATGTATAGTGTGATGATACTACCTAAGAGGAAATACCCTTTTGATAAGGTTCCACACTTTTGTTAAATCATGTGTAGCCTATGTGGGACATTTCTACTCCCTTACTACAACTACATGGTTTGATGCTAAGGGGCTAAAGTGTTTCATAAAAATCTCGAACCATGTTCGGAGAACCCAAACTTTCATATTTTTGGCCCCGATACTCCCAAAACTTGAAAAGACACCCAAGAAACCTCTTAGGTCTTTAAAAAAGTCCAAAAAAATTTAATTTCTCCAACTCTTAGAATTACGTTCCAAATATGTATTTTAAAAATGACATATCCAGTAAACAAAAATGTTTTAATTCCAATGAAACTTTTCATTTTTTGAAAACACTAGTTGTTATATCCACATCCATTGAGAACAAGGAATAAGATCCATTAGAGATGACCTTCTATATTTAGTATGGTACCTCCAACTTTAGATAATTCTTTAGAGGTTTCTTTCCTGGTATCATTGGATTCCTAAGGAACAATACAAAAACTGTTTATAGGAATGAATGGAGTAAAACCTTCTTGTTATAGTCTCATGTAATCTGATTTTTGTAGACATAGAAATGATTAAAGGTGTGCAATATTTTTTCATCCATTCAATCCAATTCATCTAGTCATTCATGGTATTTCTCATATGTAGATTGCAGATCATAGAATTCATGAAAGAGTGATGGAAACTAAAGCTTAATGGGAATGAATGATTCCATTCCATATACTAGTGAGTGTGAGGTCTCCTGTGTGGGATTACAATTTGTATTTTGGTAATCCCATAAGTAATTAAAGTGATTTTGAGGCCAAGAATTTTTAGCTTTTTAGTCATCTTATTGTGACTGTTTTAAAATGTCTAGTTGAAGGCCTCAATCTATCTAGTAGCTGCTACTTGATAATGAGATGAATGGTTGGATTTGATATTGTTTTCCTAATAAAGATTTTACACCTCATGGAAATAGAAATTGGTTCCATTGTTCATCAATATTTAACAAGGGACACCAAATAAGCTAATAATAATATCTTTGATGAAACTAATGATGATTTTTCCTAACTTCTTCAAGGGGTATTGCCTCATCCCATTTGGAGAAGAAATTAGTTGCAGGGAGGATATATTGAACTGATTGGCCGTAAATAGAGGGTAAGGCCCCATAGCATCCATTAACTATATGGAAAATAGCCATATGTATTTAGATATATGTATAAAATATAGGGGTTTATGGATGAAGTTGTCATAAACTTGGAAGGAATGACATTTCATGGTGAATTTTATACAATCTTGTGTCATCGAAGGCCAAAAGTATTCAAGTCTACAGATTTGATCAGAAAGCATGTTCCATGAATAGTGGTAACTGCAGACTCCAGAATAAATTTTTTCCATAATACCAACTTTCTCTTCTCCATCAACACATCTAAGAAGGAATCCATGAAATCCATGTTTATAAAGTACTTTCTAGTGATTTGGGACATAATTAAGGGTGAAGTTAACTACATTTTATCAAATTTACACTTTCCCATCTCTATCTAGTGGGAGTAATCCATCATGGTGGTAGTATATGATGAGAATTATCTATCCCATGGTTGGACCATATAGGTCAATGATAGGGATGACTTTAATGATCTCCACAATTCTGAATTGAAAAAAAATGCAAGACCATCCGGTGATGGGTGATGCTAAAAATAATGGAAAAAACATTTAACACGTTATCATTTTTCACATCGATTCTATATAACCAATGTGTGAAGATGTAAAAATTGATTTATCATGTCAGTTATACAATAATCGTCATTATAAATTGATGAGAATCAATTTTTTACATCGGTTATCTTATAAGAAACATAATAAAAACTAAGATTAGGTTTATTAGGTTGGTTATTTTATAACCGGTGTGACATATCAAATCTTTTCACATTATCACATCGGTTATTTTATAACTTATGTGATAAAGATAATCTCGGTAATTTATCACATGTGTTATAAAAGAACCAATGGGATGAAGCACCATTTATATCATTAGTAATAAAATATCCACCTTTATAAATACTTTTATATTTCATTTATTAAATAAATGACATTATAAACATGAAAAATAGATTATCACATTGGTTACTAATAACTGACGTGATAAATATTTTAAATGATTTCTCGCTCCCTATATTCAGTCATTCTGTTTTCGTCGATCGGGCGACCTGTGACTTTTCTCTCCCGCGTGGAAAACCTAGAAATAATTCTTAAAAGTTATTCCCTCCATCCTTGTTTTTCCTCTATCATTAATCATCTTTTTTTTCACCAGATCTATCTGGTCAACTCACAACACTCAAGTAAGCCTCACATATCTCATTTTATTTTTTATTTTTTGTGATGCACTAAAATAATATTTTGAGATGTTATTTTTCTATCTTGGTTCTTGCTATTATGGTATGTTTCATAGTGTTCATTTATACCATTCTAAATTATTTTATGGTAAAATAAACCATGGAAGTGATATCATGAAAGTTTATGATTTTTGTGTGTTCTATAATATGTGTGTGCCTATACAGGGGTTGTCCAAGGGGGATGGGGGTCGTCCAAGTGGGTGGGGGTGTCCAGGGGGTGGGGGGGGGGGGGTGCTGTCCAGGGGGGTGGGGTGGACTGTCCAAGGGGGTTGGGGTGTCCAGGGGGTGTGGAGTGGTGTCCAGGGGGTGAGTGGGTTGTACAAGGGGGTAGGGGTGTCCATGGGGTTGGGGTGTCCAGAGGGGTGGGAGTGGTTTCTAGGTGGTGGGGTTGTGTAGAAGGTTGGGGGAATCTCTTTAGGGTGGGTTTGTCGAGGGGGGGGGGGGGTTTCCAAGGGGTGTTGGTGTCTAGGGGTGTCCAAGGGGGTGGGGTGGTGTCCAGGGGTTGAGGGGGTTTTCCAAGGGGGTAGGGGTGTCCATGGAGTGGGGGTGGTGTCGAGGGGGTGTCCAGGGGTGGGGGTGGGGGGTGTTCAGGGGTTTCCACGGGGGTAGGGTGGGGGTAGGGTGGGGGTGGTTTCCAAGGGGGTGTGTGAGTGTTGGGGGGGGGGGGGGGGTCCAGGGTGGGTGGGGGTGGTGTCGAGGGGTGAGTGGGCATTCCAAGGGGGTAGGGTGTCCAGGGGGTTGGGGGGTCATGGGTGGGTGGGGGCTTTCTAGAGGGGTTGTGGGGCTATCCATGGGGTGAGGTGGGGGTGTCCAAGGGGGTGGTGGTGTCTATGGGGGTGTCCAAGGGGGGTGGGGGTGGTGTCCAGGGGGTGTGGGGTCTTTCCAAGGGGGTGCAGGTGTCTGGGGGTGTCTGGAGGGGTGTCCAAGGGGTGTCCAGGGGGTGTATGGGTGTCCAGGGGGTGTCTAATGGGGTAGGGGGTTGGGTGGTGTCCAGGGGGGTTCGGGGTCTTCCAAGGGGGTAGATGTGTCCAGGGGGTGGGGGTGGTGTCTAGGGGTGGGGGTGTTGTCTATTGGGGTGAGTGGGCTATCCAAGGGGGTATCTAGGGGGTGGGGGTGTCCAGGGGGTGGGGTGTGTAGATGGGTGGGGGTGCTGTTTAGGGGGTTGGGGGCTGTCCCGGGGGTGGTGGTGTCTAGGGGGTGTCCAATGGGTTAGGGGTTGGACATCCCCCTCACCCCCATTGACACCACTCCCCCACCCCTGGACACCCCCACCCCCATGGACACACCACCCCCTAGACATGCCCCACCCCCTAGACACCCCTACCCCCTTGGACACCCTGGATAGCCCCTACCCCCGTGGACATACCATATCCCCTTGGATATCCCCCACCACCCCCTAGACAGCCCCTACCCCCTTGGACACCCCTTGGTATATATATATATATCCCAATGGTTTCATTGAAACCATGGGCATATTTTAACATCAGGTATTCTATACCAACGGTTCCTGTAGAATCATTGGTATAGGGCTCTTTTAGTGACCATCATACAAACGGTGTGTGGAACCACTAGGGTATTATATCCCAATGGTTTCAGGGGATATCCCAATGGTTTTATATCATTTAGATATGTGTAATTTTTAGTAGTGAATGTATACATATTTTAATTTTTATACTTAATATTTCCTTTTTACGGAAGGGTGAATTTGGTATCCAGTTACACCAGGATGTATTATTTGTGTACCTTAAGAATAAAGGATCCAAGATGAATTTAAAACTATTATATATAACTATATTTTATTTTCAAAATCATTTTCATCCATATATTTTTTAAATATGCATAGATTTGTTATAAATTTCAAAATTGTTTCATATTCAAATTAAGACATTCTTCATATAAATATATATTTGTCTTATCATAACAAGATGTATAATTTTGATATATGTTATAGGTAATAATGAGTCTAAGATGGATTATGGAACATCCAATGAGTAATGAATATGAAGAAGGTGTTTATTCTTTTATGGAGTTTTCTAAACGAAATGTTCCAAGAAGTGACATTTGTTTCTGTCCATGACTGAAATGTTTGAATATGAAGAAGTTGAAAATTAGAGATATCAAATATCATATGATTTGTCATGTTTTTAATCCGAGTTACAGACCTTATATTTTCATGGTGAAACTAGATAGGATTTTAGATCTACTAAAGATGATGATTTGCAAGATGATAACTCCAATGGAATTGAAGAATTGATTTGTGATATTTCAGCAGAACAAATTGATATAGAATCGACAGTTGCGACTCTATATGGTGACACTGAAAAACCATTGTAACATGGTTTCATGGATTTTACGGTATTTTTGGTGGTGTTTAGATTTATTAACCTGATGGAAAAACATGGGTGGAGTGAAAAAAGTTTTACACAACTGATACAATTATTGAAATACATTATTCAAAAAGAAAACTATCTTCTAGATTCACATTACACAGCCAAGAAACTATTATTCCTAATGGGGTTGGGATACAAGAAAATACATCCCTATCTAAATGACTGTATGATATATAGATATGAATATGAATTTCTATCAGTGTGTCCTAAAAGTAGGACATCAAAGTGTAAGTTGAATGAAAAATCATAGCCTGATGTAGATATTACAAATATCCCTTCAATGGTATTTTGGTATCTTCTTATAATTCATCGGTTGAAACTTTTATTTTCTAATTCACAGGATGAAAAAAGTTTAATATGTAATTATTATGAGTGGATATGTGATGGAAAAATACGTCATCTATTTGATTTTCCACAATCGAAGAAAATTGATGAGCAGTATCATATATTTGGAAATGAAATTAGAAATATCAGAATGGGTTTTTCACAGATGGAATGAATCTATACCGAACCCTCCGTAGAACACATAGTTAATGGATTATATTATTGGTAATTTACAAACTCTCTCATGAAGTTTGTATGAAGCACAAATATGTCATGTTGAGTATAATTATATCTAGTCTAAGGAAACCTGGAAATGATATTGATGAATTCTTGTCGCCAATGATTGATGATTTGAAACTTTTATTGGGGGATGGTATTAGGATGTATGATTCTTATAAAATGGAATATTTTCAAATGCATGCAGTGCTTATGTTCACTATAAATGACTTCCTAGCATATGGAAATTTGTCTCGATACAGTGTTAAGGGGAATAAAGCATGTCCAATTTGTGAACAACAGACTTTATATTGTCAATTGCATCATGGGAGGAAAAAAATATACAAGGTCCATCAAATGTTATTGCCTATGGATCACTCTTATATAAGACTAAAAAAGGAATTCAATGGCTCACAAGAATTTGATATTGCTCCAAAACCTTTATCCCCTGATGTTTATTTTGAGAGGGTGGAAAACCATGATGTGACAGTGGGAAAGTCATTGAAATTTGGTAATGATAGACATATTTGGAAGAAAAGGTCAATACTTTTTGAGCTACCATATTGGAGATATCATAAAGTGAAACATAATATTGATGTCATGCACGTGGAGAAGAATATCTGTGACAGTTTGATTTTAACATTGTTAGGTATTAATGGAAAGAAAAAATATGGGTTTAATGTTAGATTATACTTATAATCAATGGGAATAAGTTTGGAGTTATCTCCTACTCCTAATAAAAGATAAATATTTCTCCCCCTGGCATGTCATACATTATCCAAGAGGGAGAAAATTATCTTTTTTCAGTGTCTTCATGATATCAAAGTGCCTCAAGGTTATTCTTCAAATGTAAAACATTTTGTCTCTTTGAATGATTAGATGTTGATAGGTATGAAATCTCATGATTGTCATGTCATGATTCAATATCTTCTACTAGTTGTGTCGCGTGGAATATTCTCCATCCATGTCAAAAAGACCATAATGAAATTTTGTTATTGTTTCTATTCAATTTGTAATAAGGTGATTGATGTGAATTCTTTGAGAATTTCAGAGAAAGATGCAATTTATATAATTTTTCAATTGTAAATGTATTTTTTTCCATATTTTTTTTGATATAATGGTGCAATTTATGATTCATCTATTTTAAGAAATAATTATTTGGGGACGGACATATCATTGTTGGATGAATCCTTTTGAAAGGTATATGAAAATGTTGAAGGGGTATGTTAAGAATCCATATAGACCTAAAGCCTCTATTGTTGAAAAGTATATTTCTTAGGAGGTTTTAGAGTTTTGTACGAGCTACGTGGTTGTGGTGGAGCACATAGTTTTGCCTCCATCTCACTGTAAATGAGTTAATAATGAGGGAAAGAGGATTCGTGTATTGAAAGTCAAATCTTTGACAGCTGAACAGATGAAGAAGTTAGAATTATACATCTTGAATAACATATTTGATGCTCAAACATATATCACAATGCATATTAATGAGTTGAAATAATGTCATCCAAAGAAGAAATTAATATAGATTTTGAATGATCACAACAAAACATTATTGTCATGGTTTAAAAAGACCTTTCTAGGTAGATCAGATGTATTAGATACATTAAGATGGTTGGTGGGTGGTCCATGTTTAAATGTGATAACATGGTCTGGGTATGACAGTAATGGATATACATTTTATAAAAAATCTTAGGACAAAAAAAGTGCAATTCAGAATATTGGTGTATTGAGATTTACAGAAGAAATGCCTTTTTCGAGTTCTAAATACAAAAACCCAATTTTTTCCTTAAGTGTATGTTATTGAGTCATTGAAGAAATATGGGAGGTTGATTAATTTAGAATTAAAGTTCCTATTTTTAAATTAAAATGGTTTATCGGGAAAAATAGTGTCAGACACAATGAATTTGGAAGGACTATTATTAATCTGAATAGATTGGAAGACACATCAATTATTTTATACTGGAAACACATGAAAAACAAATTTTATATGTAGTTGATCAATCAGATATGCATTAGTCTGTTGTTTTACAAGGGAAAAACAATATGTTGGTGAGGATCAACTTGATGAAGATGCTGATTTATGTGAGATCCAAAATTCCACAGAAAGATTAGAAGAACATAATGATGAGCATGTTGAAGACATGGTTTGTGCCATAATGAGTGATCGTGATGAAGGAATTTGGGAAAAAAATACATTTTTATATTCATAATATAATAGGTAACATATGCTAATTTCTTGTTTACATTTATTATTTTCATAAAATGATAGATATTGTTATTTGTTTCATTATTAAAACATGTATTAATACAAATAAGTAGAAGTTTTTTATTATTTTAATTTTGTTTAGTTTAGTTTATCATATTTACCATTATGTAAATTATATATCTATTATTTTTATTGAATGACAATTACATTACCATGTTTATATTATTTACCATGTTTATGATGTTTACCATGTATACCATGTTTACCATGTTTACCATGTTTACTTGGTTTACCATATTTTACCATATTTTACCTTTACGTAACATAGATATTTATTGATTTTGTTGAATGAAAATTACACTACCATGTTTATCATGTTTAGCATATTTACCATTGTTTAACATTCTTACCATATTAACCATGTATACTATTACGTATCTTAGTTCAATTTTCCATTTTGGGTTTATATTTGTATTGTAATATTTGAATTTGTATATTTGTGAACTAATGTTTGTTTTTTATTAATTTGAAGGATAATGACAGATCAATCATTTGATCAACCACATGATTCTGGAGATGAGCATAATGGTCAAACGTGGGTGCACACGTTTAACAAAATTATCACTTGCCCGTACGTAGTACCAGAGGATGCTTGTTGAGTTTGATTGGAATGATATTCCCATAGGTCCAAATTCAAAAGGTTTTATATGTTTTGTATAAACACATGGTAAGATAAAAGTATGCATTTTACATGATGATTGGAGATGTTTGGACAAAGAGATAATATCTCAGTTTTGAGAGATGATTTTGGTAAGATATTTTTCTATTGTTCGCATATTCATTAAATGTTTCTAGTATAATATGTTTTACTTCTTATTTATCAGATGGCATTTGATATTCCTAACACTGGAGGAGTCATGAAGAAATGCTTGATGATGGCTACTAGGAGATAGAGAGATTTCAAATAAAACCTCACATTTAATTTCATTTTTGGTCATATGATTCATGAAAATCAATTTAATATATATCCTTCCATAGATGAAGACACATGTAGACATTTTGTTGAAAGTAGAAGAAAAGAATCATTTTGGGTAAGGCAAATGTAAAATTTTATAATATTTCTTATAAAAATGATCTTGTTAATGATTTGTTAATGATTTATTATTCTTAATTTATACAAAATAAGTACATATCATCAAGAGATCCAATATATAAATGTATACCCTCATAGTTTATCTCGGGGAGGGTATACATTATTGGAAGAACAAATGATGGTAGAAAAATTACAAAAACTGAGAGTTCAGTCTTCAAGCTCTAGAGAGGTTGCCCAACCATCCCCTCTATCTAGACATAAAAAATGAAAGAGAGCTTGGATGGGAAAAAAGGGGAAATATCTTTTGGAAGAATTGAGAATCGTAGCTAAGAGGATTGTAAGATATTTTTTTTATTTAAGTTATCTATATTAATTATATAATTAAAATCATTACAGAAATGATCAATTAGTTAATTAAATATTCTCTTGAAGAGCATAGCTCACATGGGATATTTACAGCTTCTAGAAGGCAAGATATTTTATCTAAAGCATTGGGAAAGCCCGAACATCCTGGTCGTGTATGAGGATATCCGAAGGGTGTATTGGTAAGAAAAGTGTTTCCACGTTATTCAGATTCTTCCATTGAGGGAGTTTACACAAAAATTAAAATCCTTGGAGGTTGAAGTCCATAATATTAATGCAATGACGGAGGAAAATATTTGAGCATCAATACAGTCTATGTTTGCAAACATGCCAAGACAATTTGAAACTGAATCTCCCACTCCTCCACCTCCCCCTGCAGACCCCATTATTTATCCTCCACATCAGCTGGCGGGCCCCATTTGTTATCCTACTATTCCACTATAGCTTCCTACTTATTGCGATTTATATGTTGATGATCCTCAACATCATATATTTTCATATGGGCGGGTATATTGTATAGAAGATACATTTCATCATCAAAAGGTAGAGGTAGAGAATAATAGGGTCACTATACCGGATATTATAGATATATCAGCTTGAGTATCATTACCTACAAAAAAGGTGATGAAAGTTGGACATAATATCGACCATTTTTCAATTTGGACATCCAAACCTCTGCGACTCATTACCGTAGAGGTATGTATGTTATATTTTCTATTTTTATTTATTTATGTTTTTTTAACAATTGAATACTAATATATTTTTCTATTTATTTTTACAGGAATAATTCAAAGGTAAAGAAATATTTTATAGACAATAACAAAGACAAATGGATATGACCTCAGATACAGATTCTAGTAGTCTTGACAGATTGTCAAGATATTCAAATTTGTTGGTGGATCACTATGAGTTTCCAATGGAAGCTCATTTTTGTAGTTGTGAAATAAAGGAAAGGATTGTAGAAAATGATATCATGAAGCTTGTTTCTGTAGATAAGTTGGGAATCAACGTGGTGCCAATGTTTTCCTTGTAAGTATTAACACCTTTTCCCTGCGTTATATTTATTAAAAATGTATACATATGTCTCTTTTGTAATAGGTATGTTTATAACATGTGTGAGAAGAATGAGCGGATAGATGTATATGGATTCATGGACTCACATTTGATTTTCCTTGAAGCACATGCATTGGATGAGGAACAAAGAATGATTTATATAGTATAAAGATTTGAATAGAATATAATCACACAATGTTGAATGATGACTTTTTGTGAGAGGTATGAAACATATCTCTGGAAAAGAGTTCATTATCTTTTAACATAAAAACCCACTAAACTTAAATTCACTTTTATCAGTGATCATTGGATGTTAGGTGTTTTTTCCCCAGGGATAAAACACATTATTGGATATGGTCTATCTCTAGCGATGTGCGGGTAAGTTATAAGAATATTATGGAAAATTAAGTTTCAATTTCATTAAAGATGTATATATTATAATGAATTTTAAATTAATCCCATTCATATTATTTTTTAATATGGTATGGGTCTAATTTCGAAAATAACAAAGAAAATGAGTGCCAAGATAAAATATGTAAAAGTAAAGGTAAATACCCATTTATAATTTTTACCTTTTCATGTATTACATAAAAATAATATTTTTATTTTACACTAATTTAAATATAATTTTCGTGAACAACAAGGCATCATAGAATGTGGATATTATATGTTAAGATTTATGTATGAAATAATTACAACTGGAAAACTTGTGAACTTTGACCTAGTAAGATTTCATTTTAAACTTTGTTATAATATATAATTTAATTTATTCATTATGCATGTTAACTACAATCCAATTAATCTGTAGCTATTTTATGACCCTCAACCCTATAGTGCTCAAGAGGTGAAACACTTACAATTGGAATGGTCAAATTATTTCAGAGGATTGATTGGAATTTAGTTTGTTTGTAGTGTAAAATGTAATTTTGAATATTTTCATAATAATTGTGTATTTGGCAGTTTTTTAGGTTGGATTTAGGTATTTCAGTTTACATTGAATGTTTTGAATGTCGTATATGTGAATGTTTAATTATTCTCTGATTTTTTTTGGTCTGGTTCTGATGGTTTTTATAGTACAGATTCTGGTCTGTGGGGGGGGGGGGTTTCCGGGGTGTTGGTGGTGTCTAGTGGGTGCAGGAGGGGGGGGGGGGGGGGTAAGGGGTGTGGTCGGGCTTTCAAGTGGGGTGGGGGTTTCCAGGGAGTCAATTGGGGTTGTAGGGTCTCTAGGTGGTTGGGAGGGCTGTCCAAGGGAGTGGGGGCTGTCCAGGGGGTATCTAGGGGTGTGGGGGGATGTCCAGTGGGGTGGGTGGGTGGGGGGCGGGGTACAGGTTTGTGGTTGGTCTATCCAGTTGAGTGGGGGGTGTCCAGGGTGTTCATGGGGGTGGGAGGGTGTCTAGTAGGGTGGAGGGATATCCAGGGGTGGGGGCTATCCAGGAGGGGTGGGAGGAGGGGGGGTGGCTGTTGAGGGGTGTGGAAGGTGTCCAATAGGGTTGGGATTTCATAGTGTCTGAGAGGGATGTCCAGTTGGGTGGGGTGGGGTGGGGGTATCTAGGGTGTCCATGGGGCTGGGAGGGTGTCCAGGATGGTGGGAGTGCTATCCAGGGGTATGGGGGCTGTCCCGGTAGGTGGGGGCTGTCCTGTGGGTATCCAGGGGTGTGGGGGTGTCTAGTGGGGTGGGGTGGGGGGTTTCAGGGGCGTTGAAAGGCTTTTTAGTGGGGTAGGGGGTTTCCATGGTGTCCATGGGGGTGGGAGGGTGTCCAGGAGGGTGGGAGGGCTGTCCAGGGGGTGGGGCTATTCAAGAGGGTGGGGGTGTCCAGGGGGTGTCTAGGGGTGGGGGGGGGAGTGTTCTCTGTGTGTGTGTGGGGGGGGGGGGGTCCAGTGGGGTGAAAGGGTTTCTAGGGGTGTGGGAGGGATATCTAGTTGAGTGGGGGGTGTCCAGGGTGTCCATGGGGGTGGGAGGGTGTCTAGAATGGTGGGAGAAAAGTCCAGGGGATTGGGGGATGACTACGTGGATGGGGGCTATCTAGGGGGTTTCCAGGGGTGTGGAGGTGTCCAGTGCGTGGGGGTCTCTAGGGGTGTGGGATGGCAATCTAGTGGGGGGGAGGTGTCCATGGGGTTGGAGCGTGTCCAGGAGGGTGGGAGTGTTGTCCAGTGGGGTGGAGGCTGTCTAGGAGAGTGGGGACAGTCCAAGGTGTTTCCAGACGGTGAGAGGTTTCCAGGGGTGTGGGAGGGCTGTCCAATGGGGTGGAGGTGTCCAGGGTATCCATTGGGGTGGTAGGGTGTCTAGAAGGGTGGGGGGGGGGGGGCTGTCCTGGGGGGGATATCTAGGAGGGTGGGGGATCTCCAGGGGGTCTAGGTATGTGGGGGTGTCCAGTGGGGCAGGGGGGGGGGGTTCAGGGGTGTGGGAGGGCTGTCCAGTGGGGTGGGGTTTCCGGGGTGTCCATGGGGGTGGGAGGGAGTCCAGGAGAGTGGGATGGGTGTCTAGGGGGTGGGGGTTGTCCAGGGGGTGGGGGGTTGTCTGGGGGGGGGGTGTACAGGGGGTTGTCCAGTGGGGTAGGGGTGTCGAGGGTATCCAGGGGGTGGGGGTGTCCTGGGGGGTGGGAGGGTGTCCAAGCGGGTGGGGGTGTCAAGGGTGTTGGGGGGGGGTTCAATGGGTGTGGGAGGGCTATAAAGTGGGGGAGGGGGATGTTTTAGGGTTTGTATGGGGGTGAGAGGGTTTCGAGGAGGGTGGGAGGGATATCTAGGGGTGGGGGATGTCTAGGCGGTGTCGAGGGGTTTGGGGGGGGTTTCTAGTGAGGTGGGATGTTTCTAGGGGTGTTGGAGGGTTGTCTAGTGGGGTGGGGGTGTCCAGTGTGTCCATGGGGGTGGGAGGGTTTCCATGAGGGTGGGAGGGTTGTCTAGGGGGTGGGAGGGTGTCCAAGGGGTCAGGGGTTGTCCAGGGGGGTTGGGGGCTATATAAGGGGTGGGGGTGTCCATAGGGGAGGGGGTGTCTTGGGGGGTGGGGGCTGTCCAGGGGGTGGGGCTGTCCAGTTGGGTGGGGGGGGGGCTATCCATGGGGTTTTATATTTTTTAGTTTACATTGATTGTTTTGAATGTTAGGTATGTGAATTTTGAATTTTGATTTGGTTATTATTGTTTTGGTCTAGTTTTTATGTTTTTATAGTACATATTCTGGTGTGGGTTTGGTCTAGTTTTTGTTCTTTTTTCTTCTTGTTTTAGGTCTTCTTTGGCAGGGCATAGTTTTTGTTGAACAATTTTGTTAAAAAAAATTGTTTTTACATCAATTATTTTATAAATGATGTAAAAGATGCATGTGAATGGGTTTTAATGTCGGTTATTTGAAAACCGATGTAACAAATGCCTAGAAATGTGTTTTCATGTCGGTTATTTCATAACCGACATAATAAATTGAATGAAATAGTTTTATACGTTGGTTATTTTATAACTGATGTAGTATAAATGTTTTCACTTTGGTTATTATTTAACCGATGTGAAAAAATACTTGGAAGACTGGTTTATCATGTTAGTTATGAAAATGAATAACATTATAAACCTGTTTTCATGTCATTTATTCAATAATCGACGTGATAAACTTTTCAAAGGCACTGTTTATTACATCGGTTATATAATAACCAATGTAATAAAGTACATACTACATCGTTTATTTAAAAACCAACTTAATAAATCACAACTCCGAAGCGTTTTCCATGTCAGTTTTTGTGGAACTGACATGAAAAATGCTTCGGTGCTTTGGTTTTTAAGTCAGTTTTAAAATAAACGACATACAAAACAATGTTTTTAACGTCTCTTGTAATAACATTGGATAAACACTAACGTAAAAATTAAAAAATAAAAACTGTAAAAACATTTACTACACTAGTATGATGATTGTTTATTCATAGTTTTCATCTTTCAAAGAAATATCTATATTTACCAATGCATCTTCCTACGTGTTCTAAGATCGTGGGGCATGATACAATTTTGGCTAGAAGGGGAAATATTTCATTAACGTTAGGAAATAGTGAATTTTGGGGATTAGCTCTTCTTTTTTGATGGTTTAATCCATATTGATCTACTTGATTACTAATACTGAATCCCCTCTCACCTTCAAGTGATCTACCTATATATGGAGTGCTAGTTCCAGGCCTATAATGTGGGTCAGATATTATGCCACATTATTGGTATATCCTTCAGATAATAAGAAGTTGTAAGGTAAAACATGCTTTGTTAGGGAGATGAGAACAACCCCCAACCCAACATTGTTGAGTATAAGGTTTTCTATTCTCTTCTCTATTGGGTTAATTGGATCTACTGTCAAAATATATTTCCCACATTTGGGGGCTGTCCTAAATTGAAAATATCTCTTCATCAGGTAGTACTATAATTAATGATTTTGTTTTTTCAAATGATTATTTGTAAAATAAATTTTCTAAGGCTTGGAATTTCACTACTTTGTAAGACAAAAATTATATATCAAATTTCTATAGAAATAACATCCCACCATGCCTGATGTCCGATCAATATAGGATGACTAAGGATAAATTTAATAAAGTTATTTTTAGAGAACACTTAGAATTCATGGTGGTGCATGTATGCCTTAGTTTCTAATCCTCTATGATTAATGCTAAGAAAATTCTCTCAAAATCTGAATAACAAGTCTATGCTTCGAGAATTGTTTGACTAAGATAATAATGATTGTTTTCATTCATAGAATCATTATTTTAAGAAATTAAGACACTCAATGATTGCTCTCAAGGGTCGTCACGTATAGAATTAACATCATTCAATCAATGGGTGGAATTAACATAGGTTGTCTCAATAGGTATTTCCTAATGTTTCCAAATGATCCCTCGTAGTCACTAGTCTATTGATAAATAAGCATGGTCTTTCTGACTCAGAGTACAAGCCACCATGTTCACCTCCCAAAGGTGGTAATTATTTAGAAATAGTAATATTTGATCCACTAAAATCTTATTATATGGATTATAAGTAACTATTTTTGTGTAAATATGTTCTTCTAGATTTTATGATAAGTATATACATCACACCTTTCACCATACCAATAATTCCTCTATATCTTCTACAAAAAAATAACTACATGTAGTTCCAAATCACGAGTTGAGTAATTTCTCCCATTAATTCTCAATTAGTGAGAGGCGTAAGCTATCACCATATTAATCCTTTAGAGGAAACATCCAAATATATTATTTTATGTATAACTATATATCACAAATCCATCTCTACTACACGGTTGTATATGTATAGTCATACTAACTAACATTAAATATTTTTTTTTTTAATTCTCCTCACATTTATCTATCTATAAGATCTTAATCCCATTCTAAGTCAACTTGGTGAGTGGATTATATATTCATGTTAAATCACTCATAAAGAATCATTACTATCTAAACCACCTATGAATTACTTTGGTTGGTCTTGGCTATTGGTCAATAACTTCTATATTTGGAGGATCTACTGTTATACCCCCACATGAAATTATATGAGCTAATAATGAGACTTTTAGTATTAAAAATTCACAGTAGGTAAATTTGGAATACTGCTTATCCTTCCTCAAAGTCCTTAATAAAATCTTAAAATGATCTTCATGATCTTAATTTCACTTAGAATATATAATAATATTATCAATAAAGACTCCAACAACCCAATCAAGATAGTATCTAAAGACTCTATGCATTAAATCCATGAAGATATCATGACAATTAGTAAGTAAAAATTGAATTACTATAAATTCCATATGATCATACCTCACATGAGTGTTTATCTTGGGTATATCTTCTTTCTGGACACTTATCTGATGATATCCATATCAAAGATCAATCATAGAGAAGTAATGTGCTTCTCATAATTCATTGAAAAATTCATCTTTATGGGGAATATAATAATTTTTCTTAATAGTTATTTGTTTAAGATCCCAATAATCAATTCAGAGACACATTGACCCATCTTTTATATTTTCTAAATAAATCATGTGAACCTGATGGTGATGTACTAGGCCAAATTAATCACTTATATAGATTCTCCTAGAGTTTTTCTTAAATTACTATGACTCAATCAGGGCCATTCTCTATGGATTATTTGAAATAGGTGTAGCGCTATTTATGAGTACTAATGGAAACTCAACATCACGATTTGGTGGAATACTATGATACTCTTTTAGAAATACAGTAACAAAACCCCATAAAATAAAAATATCTTCAATTTTGAGTTTTCCCCAAAAATATGAGATTCAAATCTCTAAAAAATAGGTTAAAACCCAAATTCTAAAAGTAATTTCAATTAGGATTTTTGGTTCCACCTCCCACCAAAATACTATAATTTATTGATATAGAATATATAATATTAATTCTTAAGGAAAATAATATCTTTTTAAGAGACCTAATCTATTTTTTATCTATAAATGGATTAGAAGTTCTCGTAAAACATGGATGCTTCTATTAGATAAATCAATACACTAATGGTGAATCACACTATTGAAGAATATGCTGCTATATTTGGGAAACGTTATTCATCCAAAATCGATTTAGCTGCACTAATATAGAATCATTATTCACAGTTCCATCACCATTTTTATTGGATATCATATTTGGGAAATCCTTAAATAATATATGATTTTTGATCACATTTATTCCTTTAGGAATTGTCATTAAATAATGAAAAAACTGATTTAGTTCATAATCATCTAGAATATTGATCCATTTAATAAAAAACCTTAAAATATAAAAAAATTAAAATACTACAACTTATTTTCAGAATTATGTTGTAATATATGTTTGTATAAAATTTAGTTCCTGGGGTTTCTACTAAAATTTATCTAATACCGGCGGAAAAGACACCAAATTTAATAAAATAAATATGGTGTCTACATTATTACATTTTCATAAGATTCAAGGGATCACATAATTATGGACTGATCAGTTTTGTAGTCTCAAATAACTTCATACAAACATAATCCCATATTAAATTTGGAATATAAAATACATTTCATAAGAAACATTCTTGATTCCTTGATAGAATTCATAACATCCCCATTTATAACCCAGATAGTAGAATAAAATAAACAATGATATCAAATTCTCTTTATGGGTCACATATAATGGATTTTACCATGATTATATAAAGAATAATTGATATACAAAGATAAATAACTAAAAAATCATTCCATTTAATCACTAAATTGAGAAAAAATGCATCCATGAATTATATTGATGTAGTAATCTAATGGATAATTATAACTATCTTCTCAATGAAGTAAATACTTAATTATATACTTCATGATCTTAGAAATGATTATATAATTACAATCAAGGACATTTTCAATGATATTTTAATAGATGGTTAAGTATACACTAATAACCCTTTTGATAAGGATGTCCAACTAGTTTGTCTCATGAGATCTGTTGATGCAACAATGAGATATCTATATCTAGTCCCCACCCTTCAATATATGTATAATTCATTAATAATATATTGAATGATCAATTTAGTTCATAAAAAATATTCATTAGCAACAAATGTATGTATTGAGTACAGAATACATAAAATAAATATTCCCCCAGTCAATCAAATAAAATTCAACGTAATACACTATATTTAGAAAAGGTATAAGGTTTTAGAAATAATAATATCCATAATATAAGGAATGTGGAAATTTATGAGAAATGTAATGTCCAAAAACAAATTATCACAAGAAAGTAAATGTTTAATGATAATGTTAATGACCACTAAATTAGTAAGAGATAAAATACTATCACTAATAATATAGGTTTCATAATAAAATAATTTCAACTAGATAAATAAATAAAGAAGGAAGAAAACTATTACAATACTATTTTTTAAAATTTATTTCTTTGTAAAACAACTAAAACCTTTAGAAAAAGATAAATATATTGAAATAATCATAGTGGGGGGGTGGGGAAATTAGTTAATGGTATTTACATTAAAAAGAATGATTCTCATTTATTTTAGTAAAAGAATGTAAAAAAATTACCCTTCAATAAAACATTATAAAGATTCCATTTAAACCTTGTAAATAAATAAGGATAAAATAAAGTTACATTAATAAATCATTTAAGTAAAAAATAGGTCTTTTTTTTTAAAATATGGATATGGAAGAAAAATATACCGGATCAATAATAGAAATAAGACAATTTTTTTTTAAAATTTCAGATCATTATTAAAGGGAAAAATCGATTAAACATTATAAAAAATCATATAAAATCCATAAATATTTATTTTATAAAAAAATATTTAGAGTTTATAGAATATGAATTATAATATAACGTTACTAAAAGTAAGAGAAATCCAAAAATTGATATTGTAAAATAAATTCCTACCTATTTTGTAACTTTTAAATTGTAACCCCTTGAAAGTGTAAATTTCAATTGAATATTTAATAATAATTAATAAATATATATTCATGTTTAATACATCATAGGTTCAATATATACCCCACATTTAAATAAATAGGTACATAATATCAATATGTCTCAATAGAGTATAAATTGATACAAAATCCCTTAATAAAAGAATAAATTTCTTGGAAAGTGTTAAAAATATTTTTTAAAAAATTTAATTTATTGTAATTTTAAAACCAATTCACTTATATATAAATATAATCTATTTTACACTTAAAACTTTTAATTGATGATTTATTAATAATTCCTTACTAAAAGATTCTTTTCCTAGTGTTAACTATTTCATTATTCATAAGAATTTTGGTTTTCCAGTTCCATTACTTTTACATTGATTATGGTACCATTATATTAAATTTTTTTATCATGATACAAATATAATATATGTTCATTATATTTATATTTATAGTCATCCATAAAATATATTGACAGAAAAACTATTTAAACCATTCACGGAGAGGGTAGGCAGTGCATATGCATGAACACTGTTTGCATATATATTCATTAAATATATCTTTATTACAGTCCATGTAAAGTGTAAATCAAAAACGGATCACACTTCTTCATGGAGGTGGTAGTCCACACATATGCACAAACGAAGTTATCATTTTCCAATTAAATGGAAGGTAAAAAGTTAGATATGAAATTATAGTTATAGGATCAGAATTACATCATAAATACCACTCATATTTATTTTTTACATGTTTATAACCATCCAAATAATTTTTTTATGAAAAATGAATTACAAAGCTATGTGAAAATGGGAAGCTCTACGTAAACATGAGTGATTTTTTCACTTTTTAAAATGTAAAAGAGATGGAAAATGGTTTTAAAATAAAAATAATAACATACCATTATGTTTCTCATATTTTATTGATTATTTTAGGAATGGAACAATATATTTATAAGAATTATATGAAGAAAGAAATTTAAAATAGTCGGTAAAGTCGATTACCACTTCTTTGGTAGACTTCTTTTAGATTCCTTCTAATGTTCCCATAGAATGAAATTTTAAGAACACTAGAACCACTATATCATGGATAGGAAAGTGTATAATATAATTTGGTATGGTTTGGTCGAGCTATATGACTCAAAGTGGTGTAACGAAAAGAGAGAAGGGGTGTCCTTTTATAAGTGATGGGAGGGGATCTCATGAAAATTTTCAAAATATTAAAATATAATATTGTCACATTCAAGTAAAAGTGGTTATAAAATAAATTAAATAATAAGATGATAAGGATATATACCTAATATAATCATCCAATCAAATTTATAATGATTTATTTATCATTTTAGATCATAATGTTTTGATTAACCCCTTCATTAATTTTTTTAACCTTAACCTTGGTAACAACTTTTTCAATATTAATGGGTTATAATTTTACATATAATGTGAATTGTTTTACAGAAATGGGAAAGGGGTGAAATGTAAGACCATATTTTTTCCCCATTTTTATAGTTCAATATTTTTATGGGTTTTAAATAATTTCAGAAAATATTATTTTCAGAAAATATCATTATTTTAATTTTTGCAACTTTTTATTTAACATGACATTAATGAAATCGGGATAAATATTAAATTATAATATAATAATTTAACACATAAAAAATATGTTATATTTATCAATAATATTTTTGGGAACATTAGGTCCCTCAAAAAATATGAATTCTAGAGTTTTTAATATCATTTATATGATTTTTATACAACTTGCACAAGCATTGTGTCAATATTGGGTAAGTATTTATGGTAAGTTTATCATCACTAAAAATTAATAAAAAATAATCATGATAATAAAATCCATAAATATTTCATATAACTATTTATAAATGAATATAATTTATTTTAATCCATGCCAAAAAATATAACAGACCTTAAAGGCAGGAAATTGAAATTTTTTTCTTCATCTATTAAATGAATATTATGAAGTTAAAAATCAATGTTAAATTTCATAAAAGGGCATATTTTTTAATTTTAAATCATTATAGATAAAATAGACCCATATATTAAAATTAATTCATATTCTTAAATTTTGAAGTCTTTTTAGATCTATTTTTAACTGTAATCATCTGATTTAACTTTTTTAAAGGTAATAAATTTTACCATTATTAATATTCATAATGCCTAAAAATAAAAGAGAAATGTTAATCCAATATAGGAGTCATTATACAAAATATAAAATCAAATTTATAAAATTAAAATCATTTGTTATTATAAATTAATTTATAAATAAACTTGAAAAATGTTATGAAAATGATTTCCTAGAAACATGCATTTTTAGAGTAAAATTTAACTTATATGAAAATAATGTAGAATAATGATAGTAGTTTAATTTTTAATGAACCCAGTTTTTTATACTGATTCTATTAAATATCTATGATTATATCTAGACTTATCATCAAAGTTGGAATAATGTTTAGCTATCTGAGGATTCCATAATTTATGTATTAAAAATATTAATATATCTTTAATGCACACACATAGACCCAATTTTAGTTTAAAAGGATCTCTAATTGTTTGAGAGAAGATATAGGAAATATGAGACTGTGATTTATTCAAGAAAATGGATTTACACTAGGCAAGACCTATAGTCAGTTGGAATTAGACATTCATTTAAGGCAGCTGTTAGCTAGTATGTTAAGTAGATTAATTAATTTTTTTTAAATAAATTATTTTAGTTAATAACCATAACCTAAATTAATATTTAAACATAATTTTAAGGAAAACCGCAGGTTTTAACTTCTTAACCTTAGTAGGATTTTGTAGGTGGATCACTATTCTTTATTGGTAGATTAGGAGCAGATGGAGAATGATAATCAAATCGAGGTGGATCGAGTGGTAGTAAATGTAGTAAATCATATTCATCATTGGAGAACCAATTATTCAGAAATGATTTATCATAAATCCTGGTATGGATTATTATTTTTGGTTTATTCACATTGAATAAATTTGAGCATGAATTTTTTTATCTTATTTCTTTTACAGGTTATTTATTTTCTTTTCATGAGAACATTTAAATAAATTTTATTCATTATTCCATGATTCACCCATATTTTACCCACCTTATGATTTATAAAAATTATAACATCATTTAATGATTAATTCTACTTTTTATTGTGCTTTTACATTCACTATTATTTGTCTTCTTTTCTATTAGGCCTTAGGGTCATCATTCGACATTTATGAGGTAGGTTTAAGTAAGATTGAACCACCAAATTCAGGGAGATTTTATGAATGGAGTGGTGATATATGGTTTGGGAATGGATTGTGTTTAGATGTGGGATATGGGTAATGATTCATGGATTCAAGATTTGGATTAGTGGTGAACACATGACAGATTCCTCTGTGTGGGTAATCGAACTTCTGATTTCTGTCCATCTTAGGCTATAAATTAATGAAAGTTTATGGTTCCTTTGATTTTTATGAATTTAAGAGGTAAACCAGAGGAAACATGTGGTGGAAATTTTGGATCTGGGATCCTTATGAGGAATCTGAATTTCAGGGATGAACTAAACTACACAACATGTACTATAAAGAACACATTTCACCTACTCCCCTATTAGTGATTACTATAGTTTCAGATGGAGATAAACATCAAATACAATTAATGACCTAATACATATTGTGTTACTAAGTAATGGTGTCCCATATATTACTCTGGGAGTACATAAGAATGACCATGGATAGAAAAATGTACATGGCCAGGAGTATATGGGAACATCCTAGTACTCAGACTTGACCTGGTATACGAGCAAGACCCAATGTACATGGGCATAACTGGATGTAGACGAGCATGACCATATGTACACATAAATAGCCAAGTAACATGATATGGAACTAGGTGGTCAAGAGATTATTTATATTAACCATACACAATGTTTAGTACTATATTTATAACGAAGACATGTATAGGCTAGTCAACTACTAGTTTTATAGATGATGTCACATTCCATGTAACCCCATGTACATGTAGTATACTTTTTATGAGAGTTTCATCCTTGAATATATCTTTCATATAGATTCAGATTTTGTCATGTGAGTAGCCTATCATAAATGGGTTTCCATGTATAACACAATGGTATCCATAATAGTGGAGTTTAAGAATTGATGTGATGTTTCTCTAGTGAGACTCTTCTTTATGCGATGTATGGAAGATGGAAATTATCCACTGGGGTCATCATAGAGATGATAAGATTGGAAACCCCCTATATCACAAGGGTCTGGGTCTCCCAAATTATATAATCTTTTGAGTAGTACCCTATAAAAACATTGGGGAAGTTCCTCTATCTATTGATTAGTATCCTTCTAATGCAGTAGGGAATGAGTCTCTATCCACCGAGTGGTACTCCCTATTGTAGTAGGTCACACATCTTTATACATTGAGTGGTATCCCTATCACAATTGGGTGAAACACCACTATATATTGAGTAGAACCCCTATAATATACTACTTAATGGGTCTGGTATTTGATATTGTTCCCCTCAGTCTATGGAGTAGTGGCAAGGTGAGAGTCCTCCACATGGCTTCCTCGGCCAGACATGTGAGATGTTAGGAATTAGAGAATGACCTTTGCAGCTACATGCATCCTCATAATCCATTGATGTGTTGTAGATATAGATATTCCCTTTCTATATTATATTGGTTTCTTTATATTCATATCTATTTCTTTTATTTCTATCTAGATATGGGTTCATCCAAACTCTATTGTATCAATCTATTAATCCCTTTGGGGTTTTAGGTCTTCCTACCATGTACGTATATACTCTACCATGCATGGGATTCATCCAAATGTTTCATGTCTTTTGTTTATGACATATATTTCAATAGTTTCATCAGTGGAGAATAGTGATACTTGGGTGAATAAGCAATGTAAGGTGGTCAAACATGGTGATTAGGGGTCTGGATCTCCCAGTTTTCTTTATTCAAGTTGTTTTCTATTTGGGACTTAATTTTTAGTTGGGCATGTATCTCTACCCTTTTACAAATTGTCTTTATTTTATCAAACTCTAATGTATTTCCTAGAGTTTATCACATTCATTTTTCTACTCTAGATTTAACTACCCGTTTTTGTATTTATATTCATAATTTAATGCATATAGTTGGGCGTGTGTGTGTATAAGTATGTTAAGAGAAGGACTCCCATTTCAATTATTCTATCTCAATGTTTGTTGCCTGTCCCTTACCAATTATAGGTGGGATTTGGGTTGTCATACTTGAACTTCCTCCAAACATGTATTCCATGGTGGGTTGGGTCATGATAGAGTGGTATCAAATAAGTTATTCCTCGGCTTGAGTTAGAGTGGGATTCATCGCAAGGATTAGTAATTAACTTAAATAGAGTGTATTAGAGTATATCGAGTGTAGATTTCATGATAAGGGAACTATTGTTGGTGTAATGGACAATGTATCCATTCACCCTAACTTTGGATACATTATTTTTGACTCAACATACCAAAAAATTGGTTTCAGGGAACCATGGTACGTACATCATATAAGAATTAGTACTTTAACATTCCATCTTGATTAACCCCTCAATATATATGATCATCTAAACATGATACATCTTGATATTTTTTAGGATACCTCTATGAATGAAATAATCTAGGTTACCAATATTGGATCACGATGAATATCCTTTAAGTTATGATGATTTAGTTTAGGGGTGATCTCATGAATTTTTTCCTCTAGGTGTGTAGGGAGAAATACCCCTGCCTATCGAGTGGCATCTTTCCCTGGTAGGGGAGGCTGATGATGTGTGTAGGCTTTTCACACTACATGAGTTCTATCATTAGAGACCTATGAGGTTCTATAGAGATACATATCTCCAAATAATGGAGGATATTCTTGAGTTGATGATTTTGGTCTTCAGTCTAGTTTGAATCCTAATAGATCATATAGTTATGTTTGAATCTAGTCTTTTCCATGGTGAATTAGGGAATTAGCAGAGTATGCTGACGTAGAACCATGATGATATAATGATCTCATGTGGATACTTGCAATATTTTTTTCATGATGAGTAATATCCTTCATACTTGTGCTCTCTGAAGAGTCATTAGATTCTTGAGCTACAACATGGAGACAGTTCAGTTGTAGAGTATGTCATGAGGTTCAATGACCTCACATGCTACCCCCTCAACAAGGATCTTGATGGTTTATTCCGGGTATGAATGTTCAATAAGGGTCTCCATATGGATATTAATTCCATCATAGTCTCCCAATACATTCCTTCTTATGTTGGTATACTAGATACAGATATGGTTACAAACTACTTCCTGGTAGCGGTATACTATGTGGCTAGAGTCAATGGTGGTCATCATGGGGTGGATTTTCCTACAACACCTAACAGGTGCTAGTATCTAGGTCTCAATGAAGGGGAACACCCCATGAAAAAATGAATTATATTTATCTATTATATAGGTTCTATATAGAGTATCTAGTCATCCAAGGATGGATAAGTTCTATGAAAGTAATGGGCGAGGTCATGTGGAATGTGATTTTATGAACTGATGTGTGAGGGAGGGTAGATAAGAAGTAGATAGATGACCATGATAGAGGAATCTACATTATGAGGGATATCCAAAGTGTGTCTAGGGAAAATAATAAAGTGGTAGTACTAGAAGAAGAGCATATAGAGTCTAGAGGGAGAAGTTTTTAGTGGAATACGAAACTATGAGTTACTTCTACCCCCACTATCAAGTGTCCAGTTTGCAGGATTATGGAGCTAGAGGTTGGAGATTCGGGCAGCTGCATGCTATGAAGAGATATAACCAGGCTATACATGACATTATTTGAGGTACGCTTTTTTTCTTGGATACTCTTGGAATAGTTATGGTAGATTCATGTTTGAGTCATTCCTTTATCTAAAATCACTTTTTGGAGAGACAATGCTTTATATTGATACATTATCCCCTGAACTATCACTAGAGGTTCCCACCAAAAGTGATTATTTGATATCAAATATCATTTGGTAGTGATAGATTTATCTTGGTGGAGAAATATTCTTATCGAAAAGACTGGTCATCATGAAGAAACCATTCAATTTCATCTGGGGAATAAAATGGTTGTCCACGGTTGGGGCCTAGATTAATGGTCACATCAGATGAATTAGATATATTTAGAATGATGGGATGGTATTCACATTTGTGGGAGAGAGATATATCATGGCTGGTAATCTTGATCTTGTTATCTAGAAGCTAAATCATAGAACCCATCAGTTGGAGAGATTATTCCTTGGAGTTGAGGACATTTAAGGAATCTATATTCCATCAGTACTAGAGAAGTAAATTGGAAAATTCTTTGAGATAGTTTTGGGAAAACCTATATGTAATGATATGGACATATTCATTTCCTTTCACCCAAAGAAAAGAATACTATGTTCTATGGAACAACAAATAGTCCCTACTGAGATCTAAGAACTAATGTTGTTCTTTCTCGGTCTTAAAGAGAATTATTTCATTAGACCAAGTGTCTATACATCGTTAGCTCTAGTTATTTTTTCATGAAAAAAGATTATAAGAGAATGAGGATTTGGGTTTATTATCATTTCATTTACTAGGTAATGATAAAGAATGTGTACCCCTTTATGAAGATTTATGACCTATTCCACATGTTGAGAGGAAGAATTTGGTTCTCGAAGATCGGTCTCTAGATCAAATAACACCATTTTATGATTTATGAGGATTATATTTTGAAGATGAAACTCTAATTTCACTATAGATACTATGAGTTTCTGGGGATGTGTATCAGTGCGATGAATTCCACCTATAGGTTTATGGATCTTATGAACTATATCTTTTATACATACAAGGACTGATTTGTGGTTATCTTCATTGATTACGTACTCATTTACTATGCATCATAGGAGGATCATGTAGTGAACCTGAGTATGCTCCTATACTTACTCCTAGAGCACCATCTTTATGGTAATCTATCTAAGTTCTAGTTTTGGATTCTCGAGGTTCACTTTTTTTGGAATGTCATCTCTAAGCATGGAATAGATATGGACCCTGAGATGATTGATGCAGTTCTTTCTTAAGCTCCACACAAGAGTGTATTATAAGAGCATATTTTTCTCAGTTTTTTCAGGTTCTATAGGAGGTTTTGGGAAGAATTATCATGGATTACATTCTCTTTGACTGACCTAACATAGAATAGATATCTATTTACCTTGACATAACAGTGTTAGAGAGCCATTGAGGAGCTTAGGCTAAGGATAAAAAGGGTTTCTATGTTTATACTACTATAGGAGGGCGTAGAGTACAATGTATTTTGTGATGCTGCTAGATATAGAATTGGTTGTGTGTTTATGCATATGTAGTAAGTGATAACATATAGATCGAGGTAGTTGATACCACACATGAATAACTATGTTACAAATATCCTAGGGTTGACAGTTATAGTCTTCACTATTATGATGTGGATGAACTATCTTCTAAGAGACCACTTTTGTTTTGTACTCACAACACTAGACTTAGGTACATCTTTACATAAAGAGATTTGAAAATGAGATAGATGTGATGGTTGGATTTACTTTAAAAATATGACATCTAGATATTCAATACTCATTGGAAAGGTAATGTGTTGTCATATTACCGAATTTGGAAGTCCCATTCTCTCTTTGTGGAGGTGGTGTCAGAGTAGTTGACTTCGTTGTAGATAACCTTACTGTAGGAGAAGGGTGTAGTTTTTCTTCACTGAATGGTGGTGGATCCCCTACTTCATCAATATGTGAGTGAGTCCCAATTAGGAAAAAATAATTGGGAGGTTCTATGTGAAAATATTTCATTAGGATATAGACCAAATGTATTTTCTAAAGGAGGGGAGAATGCCATCCATGTATAGTGACGGATGGTGGTTCCAATCACATTTTGATATGAGGTGATGAGTGATTTCCAAAATTACCCTTGGTTGTGCATTAGTGTGTGGAAAATATATATGAGGACCATCAATATTTTTTGATGGGATGGAATTAGGTGTATAATTTCCAAGTACATCTCTTGGCATCGCACATGTTAGTAGGTAAAGGTTGAGTACCAAGATTCAACGGGTTTGAAATAGCCTCTTCATACCCAAGATAGAAAATGGGATGGAATATCCATATACATTTTTATGGAGATTTCAACAATCATGAGAGGACTTGATGCTATTTGGGTAACTGTCGACGAAGTCACCAAGTCATTAAACCTCCTTTCCTTATGGGAGAAGTGTTCATTGAAGAGTCTGGGGTAGCTGAACAAGCAGAATATCATTCATATTCATGGGTAACCCATGATTATTTTATCCAACCATAATTCTCGGTTATTTTCAAGATCGTGGAGAGGATTACAAGAGGCTTTCTAAAACCAGTTGAGGTTGAGTACACTATTTCACCCCAAGAAGGATGGGCAGTCCAATTAGATAATTGAGGTATTCAAGTATATAATGAGTGCTTGTGTGTTTGACATCAGTAAAATTTTAGAGGATCACTTTCCACTTATCGAGTTTTATCATAATAAAATATTAAACATTACCATTAGCATGGAGCCTTTAAAAGACTTTTTCAAGCGACTATGTTGGACACCATTATACTAGACAGATATTGGAGTGGTAGATGTTTTTAGGCTAGATAATTAGCATGAAATGATAGAGATGTTTTAGGTGAACTAAAAACAGATGACGATATCCTATAGAAGACAAAAATCATATCCAGATCGACCTCGTAAGCCCTTGGAGGTCGAGAAGGAAGACCATATTTTCTTGAGAGTCTCCCCATGATCAGTATTATGGAGGTTTGGAAAAGAAGGCCAGTTATCCCTAGGGTTTATCATGCCATTTGAGATCCTTCAGAGGGTCGGTGAGGTTACTTCCCTAATAGCCCTATCCCCGCTGTTGGACAGATTTCATGACATCTTCCATGTTTCAAAGCCTAAGAGATACATGTGTGACAATATGCACGTTATTGACTTGGGTGAGCTATACCTTAAATATGTGGCCAACTTTGGGGAGTACCAAGTGGTGATAGATAATCAGCAGTAGAAGATCTTACAAGAATGGACTATTCCTCTGGTTGATGTGTCATAACAGCATAATAGTATGGAGACCCAATCCTTTAACCCATAATATTACAAATTTTTTTACAAAAATAACCATTAATACAACTAACTGGTAGTAACATATCAGTTTCTTTGGAAGAAAATCTTTTTAATATATAAAACATGGAATCCCTATATAATTTTCCATAGTGAGGTCCTAAAATCCATCTAATCTCGTAAATATACATGGTATAACCTATGGAATATGTAAATAAAATAGTGAGATAAAATTCCTCGTAAGGGAATAAACCTGATTAAGTATAATAATAAGTGAGTCAAAAGTTTAACATAATAGCATAAAAGGTAAGGCATATGAGTAATATCATGGAATCATTACACAATAAACAGGGCATCATAAGATCATGGAATCATATGAAATTTGGAAAAAACATAATTCATGCAATAAAATTAATTCCAATCTAAATACCATGACACAATCACATGGTAGAATAAAACCCATAGTGGATTAGGTTAACTCCCCAATCCCATAAATGATGTCTCATGAGACTAAAACATTATAAAATATATTAGAGGGATATATAATTCCGGGCCCACCCATCACATTCAATTCATATACATGCATATAAGCACCACATATGGATTTCAATCATAATGAATAAACATAATAATTACCCCTATAAAGAAATTGTTTTTATAATATTTCCTTATTACATAATCAAAATAGTTTCCTTGAAGAAGTAAATTGAGAAAAAATGATAATTTAAGTATTAACCCATCAAAGGAGTGGAAAACAAACTTGGTATATATGTGATAGACGTAAATACATTATTTAGAAGAAATCTATAAAATAAATGGTTGTTTTATTATATGAAAACACATTTAAAAATATTAAAAAAGATATTGATTAAAATTACATACTCACATTGAGTAACATCAATGTATATAATATTATATGGAAAATGATTTTGAAAGATCGCTTCTGAACATTTATTGAGGAAAAAGTTAATTCCATTTTTAAAACACTTATTTAATATCTAAAAATTATCGAAAATTAAAGAAAATAGTGTTTTAAAATAAAATTTTAACATTATAAATTATTATTTAAAACATTGAGTGTTAATGAATGTGGAAATGTTTCGTTCATACCGAATACATTAAAAAAATATTCTTTTTACATTTTTTAAGAATATTCAAAAAGTGTATTTTTCAAAAAATGATTAGAAGATTATTGTAATGTTTTTTTAAAATAAAATAAAGAGTAAAATTTAATTTAAACCATCACAGTAAAAAAAATTCGAAAACATATGAAAAAATATTTTTGATCAAAGAAATAAATGAAGTATGGTTTTTTAAAAACAATTTCTAAATAATTATAAATACCAACAAGTGGAAAATAAAAATATAAATTTAATGATCCATTAATATAAATATAGTATAGTAAATTGAATTGGATTTATTAGTAAATGATCAAATAATTTAATTTAATGGGAATTAAAGCATAAAGAGTCCTGATTAAACTAATATCAAAACATAAACCCTTATCACTTGGGTATGTTTTGAATCATAAATTCCCTTAAATGTAGTATAATAATTCTATCATAAAATATCATGACTTATCATGGATTCATGATATAGTTTGTAAATTTTAATTAGATACCCCATTCAAAAGAAATTATGTCTATAAAATAATACATGTCTCAAATAAAGAATTTTGGAGATGAAACCCTTGAAACATTCCTATTATTGAAATTTTTGTTAATAAATGGTGTGATTATGTGTAAAAATCATATATAAACATAAATTAAAGTTTAAAATAAAAATAAATCATTAAAATGTAATTTCCCACATAATATTGGCATTATTTGACCAATGAAGTAGACATATAACCCAATGAAATAAAATTTAGCTAAGAAACTCCTCACATAGAACTTCCCTTTAAATGAGAACACATTAACCTATGATATAGTGGTTTGAAAAATTATAATAAATTATACCATAACCATATTAATATTTACATTATCTTATATGGTCTTTTTATGAAATATTATTAACCATTCGTTAATAATATATCATTATCACTATTTTTTGGGTGTTAATTGCCTTGTTTTCTCATGCATGTTTTATCATGATGTTATAAATTATGAACATAGAATATTATTAAAATATATCCATAATTAAAAAACATTATAAATATTTTTCTTTTTTATTACATACATATTTTATAATAATTAATGAGTTTTGAACATGGATAGTGAATCACATTACTTTTTGGAGACGGTAGGACGTATGTATTCATGGGTGACATTATCATTTCCTTAATGGGTGAGAGGGCAAGAAAATTTATTTTATATTAATTTTATAAAATAAATATCATGTAATATATATCACATATATTTATTAAATTTATCTTCTCTTAAATTTTATAACAATTGTTCATCAAAAAAGAACTACAATGCTTCACGAGGTGGTGGTTCACCCTACACAAGAACAACATTATCTTTTATTTAATGTATGATAAGGTAATAAATTACATCATATATTTATTTTCAATAATTATTAAATTTTTATGAATATATTATATCAAATTCGTGTTAATCCTTATTACCTTGAATGTAAATAATAAGTGAAAAATGAATCACATTGCTTCGCGACATGGTAGTCCACTATACACATGAGAGACATTATTTTATTCCTTATGTAATGGAAATTAAGAAGGTTTATGTGATATTATATCTACAAAATTATTATTATATCATAAATATATTATAAATTATTAGATATATCATTATACACATCTCTGAAAATTGGTGATGGAAAATTAATTATGTGTATTCGTGAGGCAATAGTCTTCCTTTCACATGATTAATGTGTTTGTTTCCTATATGAGGGGGGAGGAGATGGTTGTAGGTTATTATATTAAATTAAAAAAATATTAGTATATGAATGATAATTAGGTTATTATATCATCATTGTTTGAAAATATTTTAATTTTTTGGAAGAATACATAATATAAAATGCTTGAAAAATGATGTTACATTTTCTCTATATAACTTCTTTAAGATTTCATAATATTTATTTATAGGTTAATTAATAATAAAAAAGTATTTTTATATTATGGTAGAGAATTAAAAAAAATTATTGGGTAGGTTCTGGTTGAAAAACTTTGTTATGGATGTGTGGAAAGGTAAGGATCGAGGTGTATTTTTATAAGTGAGGGAGAGGACACACTTGGAATTTTTTGGAAAGAAAGAATTACACCCCTGTTTTTTATCATGTAAAAAAGGAAAAATAGGACTGTTGTCAATAATTATGATAAATATGCTCTATATATGACCATAAAATAGGAAATAGACATATTTTGGCTATTTTATCCATTACATTTTTAGTTTAACCCCCTAGTGAACAAGTTTTTACCTAAACTATGGTAATTAATTACACTGTTTACACTTTTATTAATGACCAATAATTAAGTTGGAATTATTAGATAATATAAATTATTTTGAATCCAAATATTTAATATATTTTACAAAATTCTATTCATATATTCCAATGTAATTATTTTAAAATTAAACCCTTAGACAAGTCAAAAAATCATGTTTTCAAGATTTTTTTAAGGAAATGATGATATCATATTAGATGTATGAAAAATAATCATAATTAGATGATTTTAAATTCATATTAATAGATATAAAATATATAAATTTCATTTAAATAGTTATTTATTAAGTTTTATATTAATTATTTAAAATGTATAAACATTATACACATTAATACAGTTGTCAAAAAAGTGGTATTAAGCCTAAAAAAACTTATAATAAAATATATTATAAATATGTTTAAATGTAATTTATGGGATTTAATATAACTAAATATTAATTCTGTTTATTTTCTATCAAATTAAAATGTTAATGGTAAATCATTTGTTAAATAGATATGACAGTTTCATAAAAATCGATATCTTTCACTATTCTATGAAAAAATAATTTTTTTAAAAATACCTATATTTTAGGGTATTTTATTATCGATATGATGTTTAAAAAATGATGTTAATTTTTCAATTATTTTATATGTTTCTTTAAAATTTATTTTAAATTATATTAGCAAAACACAATTAAACGTCCATTAATTTATAATATGCAGATAACCATTGAATTTACCATATAATTTTTATAATTTATTTATTCAAATTCATACCCAACAAATTAATTTATATGTTATAATTATCTTGTTTGAATGGTAAAAAATTAATAAATTATCTCATTTTAGTTAATCTCGGTGTTTCAGGTATCCCAAGGTATTGATTTGATTGAATTTATTTAAAAAATAATATATCATAAAGTATCAGTATCATAATTTTTTGTGTGACATCAGAGTTTCATTTCATATGCATTATGGAATAAAATTTTAATCTTTTAATATCATGGGAAATTTTTTATACACCGTTATATAAATTTTATCCCCACAATTTAATCTTGATCTCAGTAATCAAGGGTTTGACATTATAAAACAACTAGATAGTAACCTGTATGTTAAAAAGGGTTAATAAAACATCATATTTATAAGAAATAATGGGAAGTATAAAGGTCATCTCTAATATCACAGAAGAGTTTTCTAAATAGGTGAACATTAGTGTTAAGTGAAGATATAGACATAGAAGAAAAGCATAAATAATTATGGATAGTGGTATAAATCATTGATCATAATCAATCGAATGATCAATATAATGTTAAGGATCTCGAAACCATAAATATTTGATAAGTTAAATGAACATTTATTCCTATGATATAAAGTTAATAGGATAATACTTTTGATTCAATATCATTTTCATAGTATCAAAAAATTGCTTTATAATCATTACCATGAACATAAGAAAATATATTTACTTGAAAAGTAGAATTTAATTCATTAATCAATTTACATTAAAATATCATATTTTGTTTTCAAATTAGGGTTATTCATAATGTTTTTTTCATGAAATAGTAAAATTAAATTATAAGCGATCACATAATCTGTATAAGAATATCAATATATTCTTCTATCTTTATTAACACCAAATTAGTTTTCACAAATTGTACAATATAATACATTAATCTATAATACATCAATAGTAACTCTTGATGTTCAACATTATCCATTCCATAAGGGTCTATCATATAATCCCTCAACATATATCTCTAAAAAATTATAGAATTCTTCCAAAATAATCATTTATGTTAAAAAAAGGTTTTATATACTTCAAATCAATACAGTTTCCCCTAAAATATCATTAAACACCTTGAACTCCAATTAATTAATTACTCAAAATGAGTTTCTACGACTTTAATCTTATTATCAACCATAAACTCGTAAAACCATGATGTTATCTTTAACTCTTAAGTTAATCTATCAAAAAAACATATATTCTTTAAAAATTAACACAATCCTAAGATGTTTCATGATTCTTATAAAAAAATACCATTATTAAAAATAATTTTATGATATTATTATTTAAACCCAATATATATATATTTCAGCCCTTTTTCTTCAATGATTTGGTACAAAATAGGTCATTCCTGGGTCTCGGTTACAACCCTTAGTTTAGGGAATCAAATCAAATAATTGCCCAGTACACAATATAATATACTACGAACACATAGAAATTCCATGCTCTATGACTTATATTTCGACATAGAAACCTTCATCATATCCATTTTTGATATTCCTATATATGATTCTTCCAAAATTCATGATAAGTAGGGCGTTGAATGTTCTTTTCTCCATGTTAATCACAACATGAACTTCAAAAAACTGCATCCACCACTTATTTTAATTTTTAGAAATCTAACCAAATTTCACATTATAAATTAAATTATCATGATAGATGAATGTCATAATAAAAATATATTTTTCTCTAGTCATCACCCATTTGGTTTCTTATAATTACCAATGTGTCCATCAAATTCATTGTTAACATGATTTCTACTAGTTTCATCCATATAGTAATACCATAAATCATAGTATGAGCATTAATAATCATAGTTGGAATCAAAATATTCATGAAAAATCATTTATAGGATGTTCAAATCAAGACACATTCTTCTCAATCTATGACACCTTAGATTTAGCAGAGATATTTCATGGTTGTAATCTACTTAAATCCTTCAAAATGGATCATAAAGTGTTTTTTAATTTATAAAGAATATCCCATGTGAGTATCAATCCAAGTGTGAAGTAAGGTCCATTTTCATGTACTAGGAAATGTAATAGTCAAGGATGACGCCCCTTTTTCAGAGTTATTACCCCTAGGTACTTATGTGAAAGAAACACATCCACTTGTATTATCCAAACATGAATGTAATTGAATGAAAACGTCCATTTATAAACATCACTATAATTCCAAGGTATTTTCATATACATAGACTTATCCTTATATTTATCCTTAGACTTATTCTTATAGTTATCCCTAGAGTTCCAACTACGTTTTTATCATCCTAGTTTGAAAAGGTTAAATAAACCTTTCCTTTGATACCAGATATGGTCACCCAAAAATTTGACACATTATATTACTTGATTCTAAAACAAAAATAACCATTAATAAAACTCAAATATCATAAATTCCGATTTTCATTTGAATTCTAGATTCTTAAATCATTAAAAATTTAATACCTATTTTATTTTACATTCTGAGCTCCAAAAATATATTCAATATCTTATATATTCATGGGATAACTTGGATAATAAATAAATAAAGGGGTGATATAAAAATTATAGTAAGGTAATAAACATGACAATAAATTATAACATATGAGTCAAAGGTATATCATGATATCATAAATGAGAAAACAAATGAGTAACCACATGTAAGCATAATATAAAGAACATGGTTTTATAAAATAATGCTATTATAGGAATGTTGGAAAAAATCTAAAACATCAAATATGAATAAGTCTAGAATAAATGAATTGAGAATATCATATTATTGATTGAGTCCCATAATTTACTAGGTTCATGTCGTGATCCTATATATGATGTATCCGGATATTAAAACATTACAAAATGCATTAGAGGGATCTATAATTTTGGTCCCACCCATAAAATTTATTTCATGTGCATGGATATACTAACCACATAAGGATATCAATCATAATTCTTAAACATAAGAATTAATCATAGATTGAAATGGGTCCAATCATCTTTCCTTATAAAAAATCAAAACAGGTTCTTTAAATAATGAGTTTCAAAAATTACCACAAGTCATGTATTACCCCATTAAAATAAGGGAGAATAAACATAGTATATATGTGAGAAACAGATATATAAAATTTATAATAAATCCATAACATTAAAGGATATTTTAATTTATAGTTTTTTTTAAATATTAATTACATTTTTTGGTAAAATAAACTTCTTAATTTGTGTAAAAACAAAGGATGTCAACTTTGATCGAAAATATTTTTGAAATTTCACTTTTGAACTTTTAGTGATGAAACTATCCTTTAAATTTTGAAAAAACATCTTTAAAATTAATATTTTCGCAATAATTAAATATATTTATTTTTAAAATCTCCTTTGAAACATAAAAATTAATCTTTAAAACATTATGTGGTCATGAAGGAAGAATATTTCCATTCATAATGAATACTTTAAAAGAACAACAATTCCTTTCAAATTTTTTTAGAAATGTCAATAAGTATCATGTTTATAAAATTAAGGGAATAAACGTGGTAATTTTGTTAAAACATTTAATTAATGATAATAATTAATTAATACAACTATAGGAAACCATTATTGATTTTTTAGAAGACATGGATTTGGAAGAAAATGGATTTTTGACTAAAGAGAGAAATGACGTCAGATTTTCTCAAAAATAGTTTTTCAATAATTCTAAGTACCAAATAGAGTAAAATGGTACTATTAAGTGAAAACATTCAGAATACAAAGAGGATAATAAAAATAAATTGGTTTATTATACATTTATCTAATAATTTACTTCAATATAAATTCAAGCATAAGCAATCCCAATTAAATTGAGATTGAAATATAAATCCTTAACTCTTTGGGGACTTTCAAATAATAACTTAACATGAATGAGGAGGATGATTTTTTTGTTTAAATATCATAATATTGGAATTTTTCATGATATTGTATGCACAGGGGTAGTATATACACCATTAAAAATAAATTAGGCTCATAAAAGAACTTGTTTCCCAAAGAAGGATGTTTGAGATGAAACCCATACAATGTTCATATCATTAAGGTGAGAGTTAATAAATGGGGTGATTATGTGTAAAAAACTTGGATAAAATAATATAATAGTATAAATACATCATAAAAAATCAAAATTTATTTCACACATAATATTGACATAATCTAATAAACGATGTAGACGTATAACCCAATGAGTGAAAATTGAGTTATGAAAATGATTACCTCACGTTTCTCTTTCATTGTGAATTAATTAAATTCTTATATAGTGATTTTAAAAATATTATTAAATTATAATAAAAATATATAAATATTTATAGTATCATATATAATCTGTTCATAAAATATTATTACCCATTATGTAATAATATTTTATTTTCACTGTTGTTTAGGTGTTAATTTCCTTGTTTTTCTAATTCATGTTTTATCCTAAAGATAGAGATCCTAAACATAGGATATAGCTAAAAAATCTTCATAATTATGAAAATTTCATAAATATAATTTTTTTCATTCGATACATCATTATAATAATTATTTAATTTTGAACATGGATAATGAATCACATTGCTTCAGGGAGAGGCTTGGTCGTACGTAGGCATGAGCGTAGTTATCCCTTATTTACATATGAATGAGTAATGAATTTTATTTTATATTAATTTTAAAAAATAAATATAATGTAACATATATCACATATATTCATTAAACGTTTCCTTTAATACCTTATATGTAATGAGTTAGTGAAAAAAGATTCACATCGCATTGCGAAGATGTAGTCTTTCGTACACACAAATGTAGTTATCAATTAATCAATCAATGGTGAGGTAAATAATTATATCATATAATTATTTTAAATAATGATTAATATTTAATTATATATTATATATACATTCAATTAATCATTAGTACCATCCATATAAAGCGTAATATAAAAAATGAATCATATCACTTCGTGAGGCGGTAGTCCATCGTACACACGAACGGAATTATCGTATTCCTTACAGAATGGAAAGTAAAAAAGGTGTATGTGATAATATTTTATTAATTATAATTATATCATAAATATCATATATAAACAATAAATACATAATTATACATAGATGTGATAAGAAGTGTTAGAAAATAAATTATGTTGGTTCACGAGGCAGTAGTCCACTGTCCACACGATCAACAGTTAAGTTTCCAATTTGAGGGAGGAGGAGATAGTTGTAGGTAATTTCCTAAACCTTAAAATATCTTAGTATATGTAATATTATAATATTATTATATCACTATATATGAATAATAATTTAATTAGGTGGAATATGTAATGAAATAAAATTCTCTTTTAGGGATGTTGCCTGTTCTTTAGATATCATCTTTTTGTTTACACAAAAATCCTTTATAGGATGGATTTCAAATTAAAAAAGGATTCTATAATGAGGGGAGAGAAGTGATAAAGTGACATGGATAGGTTTTGTAAGATCCAATGTGTTTTTTATGTTTTTAATGGAGAAGAGAAAGGGTTTCCTTTTATTAGTGGGGATAGAGGACACACATGAAATTTGTGAATTGAAAGAAGTCCACCCATGTTTTTCCCTTGATATAAGGATAAAAAATAGATTATTTTAAACACATAGAAGTTATAAGGTCTATATATGTCAATAAAAATAAAATTATAAAATATTTTGTTCATTTTTAACCATTACCATTTTATTTTAACCCATAATAACCACGTCATTACCTTAACCATGATAATTAATTTCTAAAATTTTCACTATTCATTATGGTAAAAAAGTTGAGTTGATCATATTAGATAATATAAATTATTATTATTCCATATATGGAACCTATGTTTCCAGAAATGCATTTTATAGAAAAAATGGTCACAAATTAACTACATGACACGTAATCAAAATTAGATAAATTCCAATTAATATTTACAAAAGTATAATATATAAAATTAATTAAAATAATTCTTTATTTTTGGTTATTTTAATCACTTAAAATGGATAGACAAAATACACATTAGAATAGTTTCAGAAAAATGCATTTTAAAGCCTAAAAATAAACATATAATAAAATCTAGTATAAAGATAATTTAAATGTAATTAATTTGGCATGACATAAAAAATAATAATTTTTTTAATTTTAAATGAAATTAAAATAATCATTGGACTTAATTAAATAAAAATAAGTTAAAATTTCATTAAAATCAACATTTTCCACGATTCACAGAAAAAATTATTATTTTCCCAAAAATCCCATAATTCCACCATAACACAAAATTGATATTCTGACTTGATTTTTTTTAAATAAATTTTTTAAAATTGGTATAAATTAATTTGAAATGTTGTGTGTAGCGCACGATAAAACCTCCTTTTAGAAAAATATTGTTTTTCAGAAACCATATCTTTTTTTCAAATGGTTATTATTTTACTTCTAATCAGTTGATAGCTATTAAATTTACCATGTTGTTTTCAAAAGTTAGTTAGCCCTATTAATACCCACTAACTTAATCACAAGGTAATAATGGGTGTGTTTAAATGAAAATATTTTAACAGAGTATCTCATTTCATTTAAATCTGGTGTGGCATGTATCCGAAGATATTGATGAGATTGAATTTATATAAAAATAAATACAACATAATGTATTGATGTGTTATATTATCTTCTAATGTTGGTTTCTAATTTATTTTATTCTATGAAACATAATTTTAATCTTTCATAATCTCATGGAATAACAAGGATCAAGGATGAGAGTTATTGGGAGTGAGAGAGTCAGATGCATACTCAGTACCCCCACATTTTATTGTAACTTCTACTTCTTGGGGTGGAAACAAATGAATTATGGAAGAATATAATGACTCTAGTTTTTTGTATTTAGTCCTCTAAATATTTTTACACATATATCTGTAGTTATCCATGGAGTTAGTGTAATTTTTGGGTGTCTCGAGACCTATGAATTAATATATTTAAAATATTAATATAATTTAATGAACACACAAGAATTTCATCAATTTAAATGGTTTTAACAATGACCAGGACCTCAGATGGTAAATCTTAGACCACATTTTATTACAGAACATATTGTTTAACCTAGGCACAACCTAATGTTAGTCAGCTTTGGATGCTCTATTGAGGAAACCATTGGTGGGTACATTATGTGGATTAATTAATTAAATTAATTTCATCATTCATGTAATTTTGATAAACCGTATCCCTTTTCAAATATAATTTTGGGTAAAATCCCTAGGTTTCGTCACATAACCCTCAGAGTACGTGATTTGAGGAGAATTGTTCCTCATTTTAGGATCAATATTGTTCGATGAATGATGATCAAACCAGGATGGATTAAGAGGTAATAACCATATTAGATCTTCTTCTTCACTAGAGAGCACATTTGTCACCAAATATTTATCCTAAAACAATATAGGGCTCATTATTTGTGTTACTTCCCTTTCAATAAGGATTAATTATGGATTCGTTATCTACATTATTTTACTAGATATTTTTTTTCTTCACATAAGCCCATATAATTATATTTTATTCATTGTGACATGATTCACACCAATTTTTCTATACTTTATGATCGTTGTTCATGATTTTATTAGAAAAGTTGGTGTTACCATGTTATTATTCTTTACCTCCCACTGTTCTTTTCATTCTCATCCATTGACCCATGGGGTCATGGTTGTACATTTTTGGGGTGGGTTTAAGGGGTTCATACATGAGGTGGGTGATACTTCTTAGATTCTAGATCTAGAGTGGTGGTGGAAATGTAAAATATTCCCTTAGGAAAAATATAACTTTCAATTTTCCATCATTTGAAGCCGAGAATCTATGACCAATGATGGTTCCTACAATTTTGGAAGATTTGGGAGGTCAAACAGGTGTGAAAATTGATGGAAACAGTGTATATATGTTCTATTTAAGGAATATAACATTCTAAAAAAACATCACTACATGTTGTCTTCTTTTTAGATCACACTCCACGTAGTCCCAAAGCTACGATGGCTAGGATTTTGGAAGGTGATAAAGATCACACACGATGTAAGACCCCATATATGTTGTGCGACCAATTAATAGTGGACCAACAAATAATCTAGGAGAACAAGGGCATATGAACAACCAGGACTATAAGAACAACCAGGAGTACAAAAGCACAAACCAATTCTCAAACACAACCACATATACATGCACAACCCAAATTACATGAGCAGAACCTAATGTATGTGGGCATACCAAGATGTACACGGGTATGACCAGGAGAACATGGGAAGTCCTTTGGTGGAAGAGACACATATTTTAGTACACATACACTCCATAAAGTACGATATTTCCATCCAAGATGTGTAGAGGTGAGTACACAACCACATGTCTAAGAGAGGTAACACACTATGTTACCCCAGGTTCACACCATGAACTTTTCTTGAGAGTTTCCACCTTGCGTATATCTTTGTAATAGAGACAAATTTTTGTTAATGAGTAGCCTATCATTATGGATTTTCCATATAGAATGCAATGGTAACATTTTCAGTGGATATATAGATACAACATGGGTTGTTATGAGTGTGAAACTTATTTAAGAAATGATTGACTAATATTGTTCATTAATAGGGATCATTTGAGAGATGTTGGGATTGACAACCCCCATATTAGACTAGGGAACAAGTCCATCATAATTACTTATCTTCTAAATATTACCCCTAATTTACTTGGGATGATTTAATATATCAACTTAATAGTACCCCAGTAATGAACTAGGGATTAATTCCTATATATACTGACAAGTACCCCCAGACACACAAGGGTGCATGTCCTCTATCCACTGAGTGGTACCCCCTGTCCCATGTAAGTGTGGGTCCGCTATCCACTAAATGGTACCATTGTATCACACCATGTCATGGGACATCTATTTGATATTTTGTCCCTTAGTAATTTGAGAAGTTTTGAGGTTTCAGTCCTCTACATTGCATACTTGGATGAAGTAACGAGATGCTGGGCATTGAAGATGGACCCTTGAAGATGAAGGTAGAGTCAACTTTATAGGCTAAGTGGTGGATATGTAGATATCATTTCTCTATTTGTCTTGGTTTATTTATGAGAAATAATGATTGGTTTTCAATTATATCTTTCACTGTTTTGATCTGAACTCTATTTTATTATTATATTTACCCCTTTTTGGTTATTGGGGCATCCTGCAGGGTATATATATAATCACCCATTCATGGTATTTTCACACTCCTTTTTGTGTCTTATGTAGAAGAAAAGTTGTTCTATAGTGACATTATTAGAGCATAGTGATACATTGGTGCATAGTCCATGTAAAGTGGGCAGACTTGGAGATCAGTAACCAAGAGCTCTCAGTTTTGTTTTAATGAAGTTATTTTTTAGTTGAGAATTTATTTCATTTTGGGTTTTTATTGTTTTCTCTTTAACAATTAGATTTTTTTCTGTCATACATTTATGTATTAACTAGAGGTTATTTCATACATATTTATAATCATGATGTTAAAAATCCTTTTATTATTCTTCTCCACTTTTTCATGAAGACAGTTTGGTGCATGTGTACTTTTACATTAGGAACAAACCTCCTATTTTAGTTATTACTTTTTGAGGCTTGTCACCAGCCCATCAATTATTGATGGTGGGATTAGGTTTATAACACTAGACCACTCACAGGACAAGCATGCCCCATTGTTTCATGTCGTGACCAAATTAATTAAATTATTTTAAGGCAAATGGATCTTATATTAATTTAAATCCAAAATATAATTTAACATTTAATTTAACAGTTTTAATGAAAATAAATGAATGTTTTTGAAAAAGAAATATTTTAACTATTAACTAAAAATAAATCAATTAAAAAATACCAAATATGTTATATGTATTTTAATAATAATAAAACTCTCTCATAATAACATTTCAATAGGTTTTCATGGTTTATTTAAACATGGTTTTGTGTGTAAAGAAAGTGATCAAATTTATTATATGTATTTAAAGAGATATATATCATAAAATCATGGGGTGTTATATAATAAATTATCACTAAGATTATGAAAATCTACCACTTGGTATTAAACGTTAAATATTTACTAATCAAGTTTTTAAAATATCCAATCATTAATACGGTATTATGAATTCTCTTAGAAATTGGTATGAAATACTATCAGTATTTTTTGAATAATGATTTTAGTAAATTTATCATATATGTTACATTATTTATCTAAAAGACTTTGAATTATATTTCAATTATTCATATATATAATGAAATTATTTTTGTCAAATCTCATGATTTTATTTTTAATTAATTTTTAAATATAATAACTTATGAATTTGGTAAGAGTTTAAAATAAGAATTAAAATTATTTTGGGATAGAAAATATTTGATGTCGTAGTCATACATTCCTAGATCATATTCCATAGATATATAATTTACATACACTCCTTGATAAAAGGTTTAAATCCTTATATATAACAATTGATAATTACAAAATTAATAATGATTATTTAGTCTCTTAAATATTGTGGATTTTTTTTAGGATTAAAATTTGGTTAATTAAGAAAAAACACAAACTAATAAATCCCATTTCTATTATATCAAACAGATATTTTCCTTTAATATATTAAACTACAAAATCTATAACGAGTCTTAAAAGTATTCCAAAAAATCTTCCACATGTTATCTTCTACAGAACATAACACTTGTACTACATTTCCCCATAACATAGGGAATAGAAACCTAAGAAACGTGTGTTTTTAAATAATCAGTAATTAATAAAAAAATACAACAAAATTAATCATGTAATAAACATGGATTAAATATTATGGACATAATATATAAACAAAATGAATCCATAATAAAATTGAATTTTGGAGCATTTTAAATCCATGATAATAAATAAAACCATGAATATTAATATTAATGATCTCATACTGATGGAATTCATAATTCTAAACATCAAAAATATGTTTTCAAGGCCTTATTCTATGATACTTTGATGTCATGGGGTGAGAAATACCCCAAAACCCAACCTATTATTTCTCAGGAGACTTATCGATGCAATAAGGAACAATATAAATCTTAGCTCCATCCATCACTTGACTACATCCATTTCATTTACTATAAGACTCAATAAGACAATTCATACCATTATATAAAGATCCTATTACTTAATAAAGACATTTTTATCCATATAATGGAGCATACAAAATGTTAGTATATAATCTACCTTTAATTATAGTTAATAATCATCATGAATATCTATACTTTTCCCTCAGTTAGTAAAAGGGATAACTTGATTATAACCCATCAAGTGAATGAAGTTGGATGTTTAGGAAATAATTTTTCAACATTATAATAACCATCTATATTCTAATTAAAATATATGGAATGATAATAAGTTTCCTTTTTTCAATATAAGGGATAAAATGATCACAAACAATCTTTTGGAAGAAGGTGGATGGTTAAAAAATTCATAGTAAACTTTCCAATAATTATCTATATTAGAATAACAACATATGGAATTTAAATAGTTTTCCCCATGGCAATAGAATAACTTTAATTCAATGTGAACATCAACCAACACTAATTATGTAAAATGTGATTTTCACACCATATAGAGTAATGGGTTTATTCCAAATATGATACTCGACTAATCATGATCATAATCCATCCAAAGAAAGAAGGTGAATAGTATCAAACAAACATAACCTAAGATGTGATAAATAAAATTAAAAGGGTTTATGTGGAAAGAAATTATAACCATAACAAATAATGGAAGAATACAACATAATATAATCTATTTATAGAATTTTCTAAACCTATAATTTCTATATAATAATCATAACTCAATGAATAAAATTTGATTTCCCAAAATTCCTTACTACTAGTAAAACAAAAATATTTACAGAAACATTATCAATAGAACATGATTTGGAAGGTAAAACCCATGAAATACAAAGAGTATGATAAAAATATATACATGGGTAGTGAGTAAACTATGAAAATAAAGCATGATGCACAAAATATAGTTTTTATAATGCAATTAGAATTGAGACCAGAAAAACCCTTGTGAATTTAGAAACATTCAAATCAAAACTCCTTAAAAGTGAGGTCTTTTAATTAATATTAAAACACTATAGTTAAAAATAACTCATTATATTATATCTAATATATTCAATATATAAAACACATAAATTATACTAGGTTAATAATACAAAACATATCCCAAAGAGAGGAATTTGAGATGAAAACCCTCACCTTGTCCTAGTCTATTTTCCACTTTCACCAAACATCGTGAATGATCAAACTATGTTTTAAAAATACATAACCTATAGAGTCATTCCAAATCAATACCATTTATACTCCTCATTTATAATAATAATAATATATATATTTCCTAGTTTTTACTTATATTTAATATAGAGTTCAAGTAAGCTTTTATCGCTTTGAACTAGTTCAATAAATGTATTATTAGTTTAAATTATTGTTAAAATTATCATCACCATAATATAATATAAAGATATATAATAGATGTTATAAGATATTTTAAAAGGTTATAATTTCATTTTATGTCAGTTTTGTTTATGAACCAATAATATTAAATCTTTGATGATCATGTTTTAGTGAATCTTAATGAGAGATGGTGTTTTCTTAATTAATGTGTTAAATGTTGACAAAAAATTTATAGATCCAAAAAAATAACAAATTAAATATTAAAATAATATTGAAAAATTAAATATTTTATCACAGTCATCCATTACATAAATGTATAGTAATGTTTAAGTATGTGGTTAAACATACCAAAACATGAACCTACAATGATTAATGGATTATTATGAGATGGTTTAGTTATAATAACATTATAAACTATGAATAATGATCTTATATTGTTTTTTAGTATTATTTATTTAAATTAAAAATAATTATAAAGAGAATATAATTTATATAAATTCATTACATATAAGAAATAGATCATTTTCTTCTTAGTAATCTTGTTTTAAACGATTGAACTGGTGATAATATTAGATTGATTATATCATGAATATTATTAAAAAATTATCATACGAGAACCTTAATGATGTTATAAAGACTGTATTTTATCACTAAACCATTCTGGGGACTATAAATGAGTGGTGGAGATGAAAAATTATTTTTTTTCACGTGGTGGAGGTATTCCACATGTACATATGAAGGACGATTTCATTTTTTATATTGGATCTGATAAATAAATATAAAATTATAATGAAAATAATATAATAACATTATATTATATAAATGATACTAATATAATTGCATTTTTTTATCGGGAATAACATTGGAAGAATATATTTAAGTATAAAAAAAGTATGTGAAATTACTAATGCAGGGGACTTGAATTTTCCTTGGAAATATCCTTTCAAATGAAGGCCTTATGCTAAATAATGGTGACTAGGATATTTTTAATGTGGGTAATGGTTATTGGAGGATAAAATTGGTATATTTTTGAGATTAAATTATTATGATAGACGAGTCTTGACGTGGTAGATATGTTACCCTTTTATAAGTGAGGAGAAGGGTAGTTTTGGGAGTAACCCTTATATTTCCAGTAATGTAAGGTTACTTGTCATGAACCAAATCTGGTCACCACTAATACCGGCACCAAACCTAGCTCATGTCAAGGCATAAAGGGAATTCTTTTTCCCAAAAAGTTAGCACAAGTTCCCTTGTATCATTTATTTTTTTGGTAACTATTTACTCAAATATGTATACATAAAACATCAAAAACATTTGTTAAAATGAATCTGAAAAATTCATACCGACAAGGTTTATAAAAAAATCCAGAACTGAATGGATAAGTTTAAATGAAATACAAAAAGGTCAAAATACAAATAAAAACTTCATAAAATTATCCCCAAGGACTCCACATGACAAGGGGTCATCACCCATAAGTCGTGTCCACAACTTCTCCCCAAGGATGGGAACTAACACCCTGAACCGCCATCACACAAATCCTTTCCTTTAATTGAGTCAAGAATAATAAATTTTACTTACCCAAAAGGAGTTTAAGTAGGGTGTGAATCTAATCCGAATAGTATACCACCCAATGATTCCAAATCATATGCAATACAAGGTGAAAAATCTAGTAGTTTTAATTTGCAATGAAAAGCGGCGACAAATTCCAAGAAATGAAACTTTTAATTGAAAATCATTTTCATGATAAAACATTCAGAATGTTAAAAAATTTAAATGTTATTCTTATCTACTGTAATATACTTTCAAACACACCAAAATACAGGTTCAAATACCACAAATCCAATGATCAACAACATCTGGAACACCCCTAGGCACTAGATAGTCTCAGGCCCCATATACCTCGTACCTCAGTGTTAAGTAACCAAAGTAAAATCCATTCACAAGAATGAGACACTAGTAGGGAACATAAACATAACCTAGTGGTCCCCAAACATCATCCATATACTTTAGTAATATTTTCCATTATCTAAATGATATGTGAAACAGGGACAAAACCCATGCTGTCCACTAGTCGTACTAGTACACATCCGCCCACCTATGTTCCTGGACTTCCCCCTTTTTGCTCAAAAAATTTCAGCATGACAAATAAATAAATTTTAATATAAAACACCACTACTGGTCACATTCAAATAGTACAGTAGGTACACACGCTTTATACCACTTAAAACACACAACAAACCACTTTGATTTTTCATAAAACAATTTCTAAAAAAACTGCATTATTTGGCACCCTAAACTCTTTGAAAACCCCACTTTTCACAGTTTTTGCACACTAACATTTACTAAAAAAGAATTCAAAAAGCCTAAAACATTTTTATAAACCTATTACATATGTTATAAAACAACCCCATTAGTCATAACATCAAATCGCCATGTAAAACAACCAATTTAGTACCAAAATGGCGCCAAATAATCCTCCATTTATTAAACGTCAACAAAATTAGATTCCACAGCAGAAAACAAGGGAGATAAACTTTAAATACATAATTTTGATTCCTTATACTTTTCAATAAAATCCACCAAGTAGTTATAGGTAATCCCTAAATATACTTATAAAACATTTCTATGAAAAAACCCCAATTTCACATAAAATACGCATTTAAAATTCATTTGCAATACAAACTACTGTAAAACTAATTTTTATAGAAATAATAAAATCATATAATCCTGAAAATATTATAAATATAGTATTATAAGACATAAAGATTTCATAAACATTGAATCACCTACCAAATTAATGAAAACCCTTGAATCCTTTATGTGAAAACTTAAACGCACCACCACCGCACCTCAAGAAAGGTAAAACAGACCTAAAACCAGAATTTCATACCATGAAGCACAATATCAAACACTAATTTTGATACCCTACCTTCTGGAATTTTGGAACCTCAAGTATAATGGAAGACACCCTAATCACATTTAACGATAACCTAATAAAATTGAAAGAAGAATGAAGGAGACCCACTTACTTGAGGGATCTTGAAGAAATCAACCCAAATAAACAAGTATCTGAATTTTAAACCAGCCAAATATTTTTTGGAGGTTTGAAAAACGATAATTATATCATGTAGGAATTTCAACTGGGGAAAGGAGTGAGAAATGAAGGAGTTATGAAGGAAATGAACTACCTTTATAAATCAGCTCGAATTGAGGAAGCTTAATAAGTTTTGACTTAATCCATGAGTAAAATTGGCTCCAAATAGGGTGAGAAGAGAATGGTGGAACTTATTATTTTAGTGGCCTTAGTTTAGAGGTAGAATTACTAAAAAATAGTTAAAATTGTATAAGTTATCAAATAATTGTTTTTTAAAAAACTTGAAATGGGATTTCGAGCTGGCCCAATTCCTTAAATAAAAACCCAAATCCACCATTATTTTGAATTCATAAAAGGCCCAAATTGTAATTGTGGTGTAAATATGTCAAGGGAGTCCATTTATTAATTGGAATTGGTGAAAAATATTAAAAAATCAAAATAGTTACAAAAAAAATTGGTTTTTAAATCTGGAAATGGGCTCACGGTTTGGCCCAAATTAAAAAAACTCACCCTTTCTGCCAAAAATGTTTGGGAAACCCACCCAAAAAAAGAATGAATGGAAATTAAATAAAATTTTACTTGAAAATAAGTCTTGTATGTGACAATTCTCCCCACCATTAAAGAATTTCCACCCTTGAAAGTCAACCTGATGTTTGATTGGAAAACAAGAACATGTACTCTTCCTCAACCCATGACATTCGCTCCCATGTATCTTGTGTATCATTACCATGTTGCAAAAGAACCTGGACCAAAGGAATGGACTTACCTTTAACCACCTTGACTTGGGAGTCCACTATTCTCACCATCGACTCAGCAATAGACAAGTCAGGGTCTATCTCCAGTTCTTCCCACATTAGCACATGGGATGAATCCAGGATGTATTTCTTTAAATGGAAGACATGGAAGACATCATGGATGGATGTCAACTGACATGGTAAAGCCAACCTGTATTCCACCATTCCAATATGCGGAGTGATCTCAAAGGGCCCAATATACCACGAGGTCAATTCCCTTTCTTCCCAAATCAATGATGGCCTAGATGAGGAGACACTTTCAAGAATAGCCTGTCACACACAGAAAACTCTAGGTCTCAATGTCTCTAGTCAGCATATGATTTATGGTGACTCTGAGCTATCAATAATCACTGCCTAATCAACTTGACCTTCTCAGATGTCTCCTGCACCAGAAACGACCACATCAGTGAGGTTTCACCTACCTCAACCCAATACAGGGGGACCGACACGGACAACCATAGAGCTCCTCAAAAGGATCCATTCCAATCAAGGATTGGTAGAGTTATTATATGTAAACTGAAACAACCCAAAATTGATATCCCAGGAACCTCCAAAGTCCAAGACACATGCATGGAGAATGTACTCTAAAATCTGATTTCCTCGCTCTATCAAACCATCCTTCTAAGGATTGTATGTCGTGATCATCTTAATCTGAGACCCCAAGGGCTTCTGAAGGCCTTACCAGAATAGAGAAGTGAAATGGGGGTCTCTATCTAAAGAAATTGTTAGTAGAACTCCAGGGAGTCTCACCACCTCTTGAAGATGCACACAACCTAACTCATCCACCTTAACTATATCTCGGATCGGAATGAAGTTTTATGTTTTAGTCAGATGATCAATCAACACCCAAATGGCCTTTTTACCCTGAGTTGTATGAGGTAAACTAATAATAAAGTCCATGGAGACTTCATCCCACTTCTAGGTAGAAATGGGTAATGGCTGGAGAAAACCAGAGGTCCTTTGATGATCTGGTTTCACCTACTGTCATGTGTAGCATATCGACACAAAGTCCTCTATGTCTTGTCTCATACCAGGACACCAGAACTACCAACAGACTTCATAATACAGCTTTGTGGCACCCGGATGGATAGCCCACTAAGACCGAGTTTTGTCCTCCATCACCATCTTCCGCAGAGATAACAACACTACTGAATGGACCTTGAAGCACAAGATACCCTTGGGAGATGACGAACAATAATAGGATATCTACCCCCCCTATTAAGAAACATCTTTGACCACTGAAAAATATCATCACTGGGCTGTTCCCTCTGAATCAAATCCAACAGAGAAAGAGTCAACTAAATGCTCACCAAGAATGCACCACCATTGTGCTCCTTGTTCTCCACATGAAAATGAGAAAAGAGCCCCATCCAAGTCCACTCATCACAATACTTCCTCAAATATTGCACTGGAACTATTCTTCTTAAAGAATCAACCACCACATTAACCTTTCCTGGGGTATAGAAAATTTCAAAGTCGAACCCCTGTAAGAACTCAATCCAAAGACGCTGCCTCAAGTTGAAGTCCTTCTGCGAGATGATACAGGCCAAGGTTTTGTGATCAGAGTAGACCACAAACTTCTCCCCAAATAGGTAGTGATGCCAAGTCTTCCAAGCATGAATCACTACTTCCAAATCCATATCATGGTTCAGGTAGTTCTTCTCGTGTTTTTCGAGTTGGATAGAGCCATACGCCACCACGTGATCATCCAGCATAAGCACACACCCAATACCCATACTTGAAACATAACAATAGACCACATCTCCCTTTCCAGCCTCTGGAAAAATAATCACAGGGGAGGTAGTCATCCTCTTCTTCATCTCCTCAAACTATTCCTTACATTATTGGGCCCAATGTTCACCCCATTCCAAGTGAGCGCGGTCATCAGTGAAGAAAGCCAAGAGAAATCCCAAATGAATCGCCTATAATAACCAGCCAGTCCAAGGAAACTCGTCATCTAGAACACATTCTTCTGCTACTCCCATGACATAACTAAAGTAATCGTCTTGAGGTAAACTAAATACCCCTTCTCATAGATCACATGCCCTAGATATCTCAATTCCCTAATCCAAAAAAGTGCACTTTGACAACTAGGAATAGAGGCGGTGATCCTACAAAGATCCCAAGATGATCCTCTAGTGATGTTCGTATTCCTCCTCAGAGATAAAGTATACTAGAATGTCATCCAAGAACACCAAAATGAAGGAATAAAGATACTAATGGAACACCCTATTCATGAGTTCCAGAAATACCACCTGAGCATTGGTCAATCTGAAGGGCATGACCAAATACTCAAAGCGGTTGTACCTGCTTCGGAAGGCTTTCTTTGGGATATCTGACTTCTTCACCCTGAGTTTATGATATCTCTAATGAATGTATATTTTTGAGAACAAATTTTCCCCTTCAACTGATCAAACAAATTATCTATTCTTGGAAAAGTGTATTTTTTCTTAATTGTTACCTTATTCAGCTTTCGGTAGTCAATTCACTAGAGGAGGGATCCTTCAGCCTTTTTCACGAACAACATAGGAGTGACCTAAGGAAAGACGCTCAGGTGACTAAATAATTTGGATTCTAAGTAATCCAGAAGTATCTTTAATTCCCTCTGCTTGGTGGGGGCCATTCGATAAGAGGGAAGAGATATCGATTGTGTTCCTGGCGTCAGATCAATCAAAAACTCCACATCCTGATTTGGGGGAAAACCTGAAAAATCAGCCAGGAAGACCTCTTAAAAATAAATCACTACATGAGGTAGTGTGCCTTCAAGGGAAATAACATCAACTACTAGCATGAGTGAAAATAACTGTAAGGTAAGGCTTCCCAACTCTAGGAGTAGAGGTCCAACATGACCCGACCGAGGATCCCATTCTCCTCGAAAAACCTGACGACTCGCATCAGGTTCTGTGAAACACACTTGCTACCTGTAGCAATAAATGTGTTCCTAGAAGTGTAATAGCCAATCCATCCCAAATATTATGTAAAATAGTTACATACCTATAACTAAGAGGTCCCACTCCATATCAACCCCTCTTATAGTAAAGACACATTATGGGCACCTGACACCCTTCTCATTCTTCTTTCCAAGTAGCGTCACCAACTCCATCGCAAAAGACAACAAATCGATTGGAAAATTCTGCGTGTTCACGCTACCTCAAGAAGTAGGAGAATTATTTTTCAGGAACTACTAATTATTTTCATTCGTGGGACCAATTTCATATACCCAAATTGGAGCTAGAATAGAAGGTAGTCCATGTCATAGTGCTTGGACTACACGAACCACAACCTCTACTATCCTCTGATCAAGCAGTGAGGGGGAACTCTCTCCATCATCCTCTGGTGGGTGCATGGGAGCTTTTCGGCGAAGCATGTTGGGAAAAAAAGGAAAAATTCAAAAAAAAATCAGTAGAATAGTTCTGAAAAATTCCATCAATATCATCAAATATAGTGAATCCCAAAACTTTCAAGAATAAAATAAACCACTACATCACCCCCGCCTGATGTCCATATGTAGTCTGCAGCCTACCCATCTCACCTAGAAGTGATGTAAAACAAAAAATTCTATTGTCTCATGGTGACTTGAGTCCTTACAATAGAGGGTCGGTCTAAACACCTTACTCACGACCAAAACCCCAAGCCCCGATAGTACTATCTTTTGTTTATCCCGACTCATCCCAAAATATTGATATAACCCAAAAACATTAACCTTATCTGATACCATTTTATCACAAACCAAATTTGGTCGCCACTAATACTGGAACAAAAACTAGATCGTGGCAAGGCCCGAAGGGTGTTACCTATGTCCACGGGTTGGCACAAGTTCTCGGGTATCATTTATCTTTGTTTGTGAATGATTTACCCGAATATGTTTACATAAAACATCAGAAACATTTGATAAAATGAATCTGAAAAATTCATACCAACAAGGTTTATACAAAAATCCAAAACTGAATAAATAAGTTCAAATGATATACAAAAGGTCCAAATACACAAATAATCAATAGAAAAATATTCCCAAGGACTCCACATGACAGGGGGTTATCACCCATAAGTCTTCCCCACAACTCCGCCCCGAGGATGGGAACAAACACCCCGAACCACCATCACCCAAAGATTTTTCTTTACCTAAGTCATTAATAATAATGTCTACTCACACCCAAGGGGAGTAAGTAGGGTGTGACCCTATTCCTAATATGATACCTCCAAATTATTCAAACATGAATGCAATAAAGGTGAAAAATCAAGCAGTTTTAATATGTAATGAAAAGCGGTGACAAATTCCAAGAAATGCTACTTTCAATTGAAAACAGTTTTCAAGATAAAACATTAACAATGTTAACACATATAAATGTTTCTTTTATCTACTATAATATTATTCCAAACACACACAAATACAAGGTAAAATACCACAAATCCAATGAGAAACAAAATCAGGAAGACCCTAGGCACTGGATACTATCGGGCCCCATGTACCTCATACCTCGGTGTAAAGTAACCGTAGTAAAATCCATTCTCGTGCATGAACCAATAGTAGGGAACATAACCATAACCTAGTGTTCCCCAACAATCATCCATTTAGTTTTTTTGGAGTTGTTGTTATCCAAATGCTATGTAACACCCCAAGATTTCATAGTACATTATTTTTCAATGTAATGTAATAACTTGCACTACACGCAACACTGAGTTCAAGCGCACCACAACTTACAAAAAAATCTATTAAAAAGAGGTTATGAATATTATTAATATAATTGTTAACTTTATATAATTTTTATAATTTTAGAATCCATATAATGAGTTTCATAGACATAATGTAAGAACAAATTCATTTTTATGCAATCTTACCGACTTTTAATGGAGAACCCTTTTTAAATCCAATATTTTAAAATTTTATATAATCAATTTTACAAAATAAACTTCTTATTTAGAATCATTACATAATAATTTATTTTCATTAATTTTTTGGGGGTTTTCTGATTACTTTCATATTTTGGTGAATAGTGAAAATACTATATTTTAACTGAAAACAACTTTTTTAATCCAAATAATTTATATTGTAGAATTATAAATTTTAATGGTTTGGAAGTATAATTAGATTATATTTTTACCATTTAATCCAATGATGGTCATTGTAAGTAATTTTACTTTGAAATTGGATATAAACAAGTGTAAATCTTTTGATAGTTATTATTTCCTAATAATACGATTTTTGGTTTTGAAAAAGGGAATTAATTTTAAATTAATTAATCCAAATTCTATGTTTTTAAATTAGTAAAATTGAATTCATTTTTGAATTTTTAATATCAAAATTTTCTTAGGGTGAATTTTTGGTATTTTTTTGAAAACTTTCAATTTTTGATGAATAGTGAAAAACACTGAGTTATAGTTTAAAACCGAGGTTTTATTTAAATAATTGTTTATTTTATTTAAATTTATATTAGGTCAAAATAGATACATAATACATATATAAGATCAATGTAATTCATTGGATTCAGTTTATAATAACTTTATATATATAAAAAGTTTATTGAACTTGTTACTGTCTTTACCCACCTCCTAGGAGCATTTGTAAATTTACATAAAATGTAAATTTACCACTTCTATGAGTTGAATTTCAAAAATATGAGAAAGATTATTGATATCAGTAAGTAAAATTTGGTTCAATAAGATGAAAATATTTTTTGATTAATAGTAACGCTTTCCTTTTATTTACCACTATTAAAAGTAAATAGGGTAATTTAGGTAAAAAATGATATTATTATTACCCTAACACATGTCATAATTCAATTGGATAATTGTAATTTGACCAAAAACAACATTAGGAATAAAATATTATCGTTTAGGTCCAACTGGATTAGATTTTCACATTTATTATTATTTAATTTAAAGAAGAGTTAAAAGAGTTAAAATCAAGGTTTAATATCTAAAACATTTTTAATACTGGGTTACAAAAAAGATTAATTCGACTATAAATACTCATTAGAAAGATAATAATATTTCATTCATAATTGTATTTTACTTATATTTTTTATACATTAAATAATTTAATTTATTTATGACATAATGATGATGCAGTAATTACCTAATTAATGAAAGATTAAAATAATTGACATTATAAATATCTAAATAAATGTAATTTGAGACTCTTTATGGATTAAATAAATTATCTAGGTTAATATGACATATTAGGGTTTTTTAGATGGATTTTAATAGAAGTAATAATAATTTTATGAATTTAGAAAAAATAAAATACCAAATAGTGTCAAAATTGACATAAAAGTGTTTTAAAAAAATATTATATTATCAATTGATATTGTATTCCTAAAAATATATGGTTCAGCCAAAATACTTATATAATGATATTTGTATCATTAATTAACCAATTTAGGTTCTCTTGGATGTATATAGTATGTTTATTAACCATATAATATAAAAAATACTAAGAGACATGGTAAATGTCAAACTATTTTACTAAGAGTGAAATCTAAAAGTTAAGGTTAATATAGTGACACAAACCTATATAAAACCTATTGGTTGAGTGTTTTTCGACCAATACCTACCTTAGGATTTAAATAATCTATTTTGGAGCCATTAGAAAAAGAAAATTATTTTATTATAAAATAATATTTCTAGTTTTTCCTAAGGTGTCCCTCACCCCTCTTATAAAAGGGAACTCCCCCTTCTCTCTAATTCACACCTTTAAAGCCATTTGGATCGGCCAAACCCTACCCAAATACCCTCTCTACTTTTATCCCTTAATCCTAGATGCATTACTTTAGTCATAAATCCAACCTAAGGAGCCTTTTTTATCAAATCAAAAGGAAGAACCCGAAAAGGAGGTAAATATTTCATCCCCTCTTTCAAGCTCCTTTCTTCTTACACATCCTCTTTTTTTGTTGTTTCCATTTTAAAATAATAACTCCAGTATCATATATATACTGTGATATTATTATAAATATGTTACAACCATATTAATTATTATATCCATCCTTTGAATGACATGTCACCCTACATGCGTACATACGGCTTACCGTCTCCACATCGTGGTGTAATTTTTATTCAATACATTATTATTTGGATGGTTATAATAATGATGTGTAATAGATGTAAATAATAAATATAACATAATAATTATTCTGTATATATGATATACCATCCAATTATATATTATTTTAATATAAAAGGAATGATATTTTCGTTCATGCGTACGTACAGATTACGGTCTCCACAGACACGATGAGATTCATTCCCCATCGTATCCATTCAAGACTAAGTTTCATTTGATGATTAAAAGTAATTTTTAAAGACTTAATATAATTCTGGATATGAATAAGATACATCCCATCCATAACAAATATGACTCACATAACAAACAATATAAAGGAAAAAGAATCCGTTAACACCCGAAATGACGATAGTACTAAGATATTATCAACAATGTAATGTTAAAAGATTATATATGATACCATATTAATGTATATGATTCTTGTATAATATAATAACAATTATTTCACCATTATAAAGTAGGTTAACCTACCCTCAACCAAGGAAAACTACAAGGTAAGGGTTTATTTCACAATCTCTTTAATATCCGAGGTTGTTTTTACATAAGTATCTATTGGGACATCATTATTATCCACATCCAAGTTTCTTAAAAATGTATTTCAAACCTTTTTACTATTTACTAGACTGTGGGTTAAATTCATTTAAACCCTTATTTGAATTTTAATAAAATGTTTTGAAAGGAATCATTCCATCATTTTCCAAACATGGTAATTTTGACCTTTTTGACAAAATTAAGGTAAGAATGTTTTTTAACATAGACGGAGGGTACGGCAATTGTCTACCATAATAACATCGTCGAAGCTTCCCTTAAAATCTTATAAGAATATTTTTAAAATTAATGTTTCCTTTTATAATTATACGACTCTTAAATGATTTCAAAATAGAAAGAGAAATTTCTCTAAAAAAGGTTTTGATTTCATCTATGTCAATACCCTTTGATGGATTTTAATATTATTTGAATTTGATTTACTATGATACAAAACATCGATATTGTATTGAAGGATTTGTGATATGTTTGACTGTGGATGTGTTATTTTATACCATTCAGGTTTTATGGATAATGTATTGACATTTCGTATAATAGTTTTAATACGAATGTTTATTTATGTTTAAACCATTTCATATGAGGAATGCAATGGACTTAGTAAGTGACGGGTGGAGCCCTATATAGATCCTTGATGCATCGGTAGGTCTCATGAGACAAACTAGTGTTTTGGAACAAGACCTTGAAAAAATCTTATTTGTAGTCTTGGAACATGACCTTGACTATGTGGGTATGAAAGTATGGCATTATGCATTCCATCATTATGAAGGTGGATATTTATATTTCATGTGATTATTAAACTAGTAGAATATCCATGTGAGTATGTAAATGGAAATATTTTGATTTATTTTTTCCATATTATGATGAAGTTTATGTTGAAAAGGATGTTGTTTTAGTTTTATACATTTCCATAAATGTTTATGCTTATTTTTGAAATCTTCCGCTATATTGTTATCATTACTGAGCATCTGAGCTCACCCTTTCTATGTTTTATTTTTCTAGGATTCGAAGAAGTATATTATGATTGACCTGTAGGGATAGTCTATGGGATCTCAGTGTTGTCTTTGGAAACAATGTTGTTGTAGTTTTCTATTTTATGATGTAATGTAAACCTTATGAATGTATCTAGTACTTCCAAGTCTACTAAACTAATCAGTATTTTGAGACTTGGTCATTTGTGATCATTCCAATGATACATAATAATTCAACGACTCTAGGCTTCTGGGGTTGGGGAGTTACATGCTAAGTGAAATGGGGAAAAAACCTATCTGGTCAATTAGTCGGACTAGTACACATCCGCCCCACCTAGGTACCTAGGCTTCCCCCTTTCTGCCTAAACAATTTCAGCATGATACATAAATCATTTTGAATATAAAACACCACTAATGGTCACATTAAAATATTATAGTATCTACAAACACATTATTCCACTTAAAACTCACAACAAAATACATTACTTTTCCATAAAACAATTTATCCAAACCCCACATTATTTTTCACCCAAAACTCATTGAGAACTCCTATTTACACTCTATGTACACACTCACACTTACCAAAATTGGATTCACAGTGCCCAAAAAAATTCTATAAACCTATTACATGTGTTATAAAATAGCCCCAGTAGGCCTAACATCAAATAGCCATGTAAAACAACTAATTTAGCAATAAAATCCACCAAGCAGTTATAGGGAATCCACAAATAAACTTATAAAACATTTCTTTGAAAATCCTCCAATTTCTCATAAATTTAGCATTTAAAATTTATTTTCAATAAAAACACCTCTAGAAATAATTTTTGATGCAATAATAAAATGAGATAAACCTGAAAATATGATAAATACATCATTATAAGAAACCCGGATTTTATAAACAAGGAATCACCTACCAAAGCAATGAAAACCCTTGAATCCTTTGTGCGAAAACTCAAACGTACCACTACCAAACGTCAAGAAAGGTAAAACAAACCTAAAAATAGAATTTAAGACCATGAAACACAAGATAAAACCCTAATTTCAAACCCTACTTTCTGGACATTAGGAACCTCAAGGATAATGGAATAAACCCTAATCACATTGAATGAAACCCTAAAAAAATCTAATGAAGAATGAATGAGACCCTCTTACTTGAGGTATCTTGAATAAATGACAACAAATACACTGGTAGATGAATTTTCAACCATACTAACATTCAATGGAGGTTCAAAAAGGATAATTAGATCATTTAGGAATATTAATGGGAGAAAAGAGTGAGAAATTAAGTTGTTTTAAAGGAAACAAATTACCATTATAAATCTGCTTGATTTGAGGAATTTAAGAAGTTTTGACTTAATCCATGTAAAAAATGAGTTCTATAAAGGGGGAGAAGATTATGGGGGCATGACTAGGTTTATTGGGATTGGGTTAGAGGTGGAATCACACAAAACTAGTTAAAATTGTATATGATATTAAATATTTTTTTTTGAAAATGTGAAATGGGCTTTCTGGCTGGCTTAATTCCTTAAAAAACCAAAATCAGCCATTATTATGAATTCCTAAAGGGTAAAAATTGATATGGTGGTGTTAATTGATTAGGGAAGGCAATTTATGAATTTTAATGGGTAAAAAATATTAAAAAATGAAATATTTATTAAAAAATTGGTTTTTAAATCTGGAAATGTGCTCACGGTTTGGCCCAAATCAGGAAAACTCACCATTTCCTCCAAAAAAGCTTGGGAACCCCCAATACAAAGCATGAATGGAAATTAAATAAAATTTAACTTTTAAATATGTCATATATCTAACATTAATATAATAGATAAATGGAAAAAATGGAATTTATAGTTATTGCGGGTGTAAAAGAAACTTGAACACAAATTTTTTAGACAAATTTTAGTGTCTTAGGGATGTTTTATTTAAAAATTAACCTTTTCCCCTAATTTACTTTTACATTGGTTAGTAATTTCTAATAATAGTAATTAATTTTAATGATAAATATTATGATTGATAATTTTACATAATTTAATACTTATAATATAAATTTCTAAAATTATTTTATTATATTAATATTTTTAAATACATGAAAAGTTAATTTTAAAATAAACACACATAACCATGTAATTTTTTTTATAAAAATAACATTTCTATCCTTAAATTTACACATTAGATAAAATCATCATGGATACATATTTTAATTAAATAAAAATATTTACTATAAAATTGGGTATGAGGATTTAAATTCAATCCGAAATTGAATCTCTCTTGAAAATACTTAATTTACTAAAAATACTAAAAAATTTTTTTATTGAAGTAACTTTTTAATTATTCCTAAAAAGGTTATACATATGATTTATAATATTAAATAATGTTTTAAAATGAATTATTTTATTCGATAAATTCATATATGATACCTAAAATGATTTTAAATCTAGTAAATCATTCTTATACAATGATAAATTCACAAAATTTACAATTTTTGGCAATATCATTTTTGTCGACTAAAAACAAATGTTTAAAAAAATGTTCAAAAGATAAATCTAATAAATTTTTGATATTATGATTTCAAAAATTAATTTAGTTTTAGTAATTACAAATTCCAATGTTTATAAATTCACTTTTTCAATAAACTCATAATATATAATATAAACCCATTTTTATTCGAAAATGAAATTTTCAAATATTGACTATTATTATTCTTATTTAATATCACATATCAACTGAATTAGTGTTAGAAAATTATTAATATAAATTATAATTTATTATATTCAATCAAACATTTTTTTAAATATAAATTCATCTCTTATGAAAATAGAACTTTTCAAAAACAAATTCTAAAAAATAAACGATCTTATTAATAATTTTAAAAAACAAATTGAAAATAGTTAATATTAAAAGTTAATATTATTTTATTTGTATGTATATTTCATAAATATCTTACTCTTATTTATTATAAAAAATTAAATATCTACGTTTTAGTGGTCTCGCAAAAAAATATATTTTATCTAAATATATAACGGTTTTATTTGAGTTTACTATTGCATACCGGGAAATATATTAAAAAAGTTTACTTATTAAAATGTAATCATATGTTAAAATCATTGGTTGTTACATTATATCTGTTTAATAATTTTATTTGTCAAAATTTTAATTATCACTGATGAATATATGTTAGGGTATTAGTATAATATTCATCATTCGAGGTAAAACCACTAATATAAAATCTACCATATTTTGTTAGGATATATCAAGTTACATGTCATTATTTAAACAAAATTATTAATTCAAATAGTCATATGCCCAGGTATGTATATATCCTAATCATATATTTTCCACAACATACCTTTCTCAAAACTATTTGAATCTCCTAGAAAATAAACCGAAACAACGTTATATATTCGTCAAAAAAATTAACTCTATCTTTAAACCTCAAATGTAATTAACCACTAGTTTATAAAATCACAAACTAGTATATATATAAATAATAATAATAAAAATTTATATATATCACAGTAAATATCATTGATTAACTCTTCCTTAAATCTATAATGGATTTTTTAGGTATCAATATTATCTTACTCAATTTTCTCAAAAATCAATAAAACTTTTAAACATAATTGTTATTCATACATCAATAACATGTTATTAAATAGTTATCCACAAAAATATAAAGTTTTCAAAAAATAAATATTCAAGGTTATTGATACCATTTATTATATTTTTTCAATCCATTAAAAAATAACCACTAAATAGAAATCAATAGATATTTCACATAATGTTCATAATTATTAGAATATTTAAGGCACACCTTTTTTAGGTTGTGGAAAAATAAACTTTTATATTCTTAGTGAAGCATAGTGGCTAGCCAGAGTCATCTCACTTGAGAAGATTCCCATTTTCCTACATACTAATTGAAATTCAACTAACTATTTTTATGGTGTTTTTATTATTTTATGAAAATAATGAGTTTTTGGGATTTGATTAATGGAAAACATAAATGAATTCAATAAATAAAAATTATACTAACATGAAATGAAAGAAATAATGAAGAAATAACTTAGAATTTTAAGGGTCTAGATTTTGTTTCCATTCATTATTCATTTGTGTTGATTAAATCTAGTGTGACAATTGAATTGTGAAATGTCACTCTTGAAGTACTATTATTTTATTTATTGATTATAAGAACATTAAGTACTAAGAAAACTCGATCCCATATCCTCCTAAAATAAAATATCATGGAAGAAATCAATCGAGAGTGTGACACCTACCAAGACCAAGCTTCATTGTATGTCGTTTCATCCCTTGAATGTATCAACTCCATCATGTGAAGAGATTTTGTTCAAAATAAGTTAGGTTAAACATTTAAATTAATTAATAGACGTGAGCTCGAGTCCCATGTCATTGGGGGAAATCACCATACCCTTACACTTCACTCTTTTAAACAACAAAATATAGAAAAAAAATTTGAAATGAATGAACATAATTCAGTACACCAAATATTCCACCATGACCAAGCCTCAGGTTAGGTACTCATTGTGGAGTGAAAGACATGATTGTGGAAGAGATGAGAAGAAAATAATGAGATAATGAATGAAATAAGGTTAATATTATATGAAAGTGTAAGAAATACAAATAATGGAACACTTTAAATATAAGAAAAAAAATTCAGTACATGAATTAAAATAGAATATATAAGAAAATTAAAAAATAGTAAAAACAAAGCATCCAACAACAGTCACATACTAATCCTTCAATCCGTTGATCTAGAACAACATACTTATACTTATAGGCGGATGTAAATTATTAATATATATTTTTTCTAACATTCAAAATCTTCAAAGATGTTGAATATATATTTTTTAGAATATTTTTAGTGTTAAATCTGCTAAATTCTTGGGTGTTTTAAAATTCTAGCACTGATATGTAATTTATCAATGTTGGGATAATCATCCAATAATTGACATCCACTATTGGCCTGATTTTAGGTCACATCCACTTTTGTTCAGCCAACATTGGCAAACCAATTTCAAACATATCTTCATTCCTCTTAGTGTCTTCTTTCTACTTTATCTGGCATGATAGTGGCATTATCCATAGATTCAACCTCCTCCTTTGACATGGATTCAAACAATTCATCCACTTCATGCATGATTGTATACAGTGGAAAGGTGATAGAAGTCCATTTTCTATATCCTTAATAGTGTTGGTTATTTAGTTCATGTTAAAGCTCGAGTAGAGCTTCCATGGTGGTTGACATTGGGATCTTTGGGAAAGTAGAATCAATAATCATTAGAGAAGGCATAGAGTATCAGTAACATTGAATTATTTCTCCATATTTTACCATTGGCTCAATGTTAGAATGTGATACAATTAGCTCAATGTTGGCATGTGCTACCACTGTCCCAATGGTGTAATGTTCTACCATTAGAATGATGATGGAATGTGCTACCACTGGTGGTGAGCTACAACAACAATATTTTTCTCCACATGCATGGTGCATGTGTGGTTCATGGGGTAGTGGAAGAGTAGTTTTGACTTAGAGATTCTAGTGGAAGCAATGAAGTTCCTCAAGAGAATAGAGGGTGATCAATGGTGGATGGTGGAACTCGTGTTGGTGGATCATCTAGAAACTACCATTGGATCAACATTAGAATGTACTATCATTTGCCGCATAGTCCTTCATGGTGAATAGGTTGGTGGATGTTAATGAGCAAGAAACCATCATTAATCCCTCATGATTTTATAGTGGTCCTAGGTAGCTACATTATCATGAGAGGAATTTGTTATCTTTGAAATTGGGCATAAGGTTATCATCCAAGGTCTCTGGGATGGTTCATGGGGGTTTAGGGACTCAGAAGTGTACATGGATTAAAATTTTATAATGACATAGAAGTATGATTTCCTCCTCTATCTATAATTTGATATAAATAGATTAAGATTCAAATAATAATTCATGGGGTCATAAATGGAATAAGAGGTGATTTTTTAAGTTACCTAGCTTCTTTATGGGTGGTTCAGCTCGAGATCAATCCTATAGGATGAAATATTGGCGGTATTCGACTAGTAGAAGGGGTGATTGATGAGTTAAAGGTGGAAGTAGTGTCAGAGGATGGAGGTATGATCTATCCGATCACAAGGGGATTTAATCTCATGAGGAATAATGTTATTTTTTGTAAATATGAATATTTACACTCTCTTTTTTATCCCACATCAGAACAAAGACATAGAGAAGTGATTGAATAAGTATCAAGTCATGACCCTCCCACCATAGTGAATTTTTATAGGGGTTGGAGGATCCCATCCTACAATCATGAACCACCCCGTTATGATGAGGCCTTACTCCCATCACATCATGGGTTTCACCATCGTTTTATACTACATTTGGGATTTTACTCAGCAATAAATACCCATAGATTCAACCCCATTGGCCCTACGCATGCTTGATCCACTATATTGGCATGTTGTTGTAAGAAATTCCTCCTGGTGGTGGCCTATCTAGATAGACCCATGTGGGTTGGCTATGTGGTTGGATTCCATTAGTTTATGGGATAGATTGAGCCATGAATTATTCTTTTGTAATCTCTTCAAAAAAATAACATTAGAAATATCCCTTATCAAAATTGAATAGAATTATGAAATAAAATACCAACATCAAAATCTTTAACAAATTCATTTATTTTTTTCATTTTATTTTTTCATTTTAATTTTCTTATATTTTAGTAAAGAATTTAAATTCGGGATAATTATTCACTAAAAAACTTCTACATCATTCAAAAAAAGATTAAAATTGTGAATGAAAATTGAGTGCATCAAATCCTCCACACATAATCCATTATTTTCCTTAAGTATAAAATCACCAAATTAAAAATTAGAGGGAACTCATGTTATCATTATTCAAATATAAAAACAATAAAATGAAATTATCGTCTATGTTAAGTCAATATTTCTAAAATCCATATAAACTATAAATTTAATTTCTTAATTTTAAACGAAATAGTTAGGTCGTGTTTTTTACCTTTTCCCTTTTGAAATTGGTGGAACTTTCCCATTTATAAATTCAAGTTATTCAATTATTTATAATTAATTATGCCAAATCATGATTTTCCTAGTCTTTGAATCTTTTCTCTCATCCCTGATGATACAATTAAAATATATTTATGCTCCTATAATGAGAGCCAGATCCTCATCCATAAGATTTTAAAATAAATATTTGAAAACATTTTAAAGGGAAAAAGGCACATAAATTCAAGAGGAATTTTCAAATATGGTTCTAATGAATCTAAGAAATAAGGTTGGTAGGAATTTTAAAAAGTAAATCTCAAAGAAGTGGTTACTCTCTAAAATATAAGGCAAGATATCAATAATAAATTCTCAACTAATTCCCCCTTCAAATTGTTATATCCCCAAATTCCCATTATCAAAGTAAGGTCCTGATCAAAATTAATCATGATGAATGAATAAGGCAACATAAGTGTACTTCATATTCATCAATTTGGTGATGGTGATTTTTGATACCCCTAAGTCCAAACCCACATTTTTACCTTTTTTTATTTTCATTTACAATATGTTATTTAATGAAGGGGAAACTATAAACCATAATGAATGAATCAAAAAACTTTTCTAATACCCATATAAACACCGTGCACTTTTCACTTAAAATTTATGTCATACCTTACACTAATAAACCAATCAACCCCACACTTAAAACTAAAATAATCATAATGATACTAATGATAGGGTAGGAATAGATAAAAATGGATTGAAACATGGCTCATCCCTAAAAAGTTAATTCATGGTCTCGATGGGATAAACAAGGATTACTATATAATGTGTTCTCAATGATAACCAATTATAAAAAGTTAACTCAATAATTTTAAATGTGGATTTTATAGTCATAGATTTGAAAAGTTTAAATGCAAGTTCTAGCATGTGACATTTCCCAAGATCAGCCAAGTAAAATGCTCAAGATACATTAGTAGGTATGTGTTCTATAAATCCTTTCAGGAATGGGGAATTTTATTTGGGACAATTACTCATGGAATGAATAATAATAACTAGTGCATTTACTAGAATTTTAGAATTTGAAAGTGTTAAAATTGAATTAAAAACATCATTTACATGAATCAACTAATTCTCTCAAATATCATGTCCCAATTTGAAAATAAATGCATTGATGTAATTAGTAAATTATCTATTTTACTCATTCAATATCATTTTTATTAATTTATGAAACATGGAATCATATGATTACTAGTAAAATTATTTATCCTAGACAATTTAATTAAAGAAAATATCCAAATATGGGCATGAAATGTACAGTTTAAATATCAAGAAACGTTTTTCAGACAAAAAAATCAAGGAGTTTAAAAGATAATACCTAAAATTAAACCCATTTTTAGATGAAGATTTCATCATCCTCCTTCAAATTATTATTGGGGTCTTCCTTGTTTCATCATGAAAATAGAAAATAAAATTACACAATTAATCAAAAAGATCATATTATTTAATATCAAAATGAATATAGGTATTTTCATTCATGATAAGATAATCTTAAAAATAGAATTGAAATTTTTAGAAATTATGTAATGAAAAATATTGATATGATCCTCCATGCAGGCCCTATATTTTTTCTCTATCCATAGGGCAGTACTGGTTCTTATTAATAATATGTTGGTTGATGGATATTATTTGATTTTAACCACCAAATGTAGATTTTACCATCTTTCACTAATATGTTGCTATGAGTGTGTAATAATATATAGATAGCGTACACCATATTTATCCCATTAACCAAAAGGCAGAGCTTGAATGGAGGGGTAGGATGAATTTTGGATCACTCTCTTTTGTGGTTGCTACATGTGGAACCTTCCATTTATTTTTTAGTTTTGGATCAATAGGGATGCATGAGTTGAATGATCAAAGAGAAAGTAAAAAATGTATTTTTACATGAATAAATATGAAATTTGAATAATAAGAAATATTATCCCTTTCATAATTAACTGAACATGTCTTGATTTTCTCAGGCTCAACTACTTTGACATCTTAATGGGCTTCCTCGAATGCTAGTTCACCAAATTTAGGGATCACCATGTTTTCCTCAATGGGTTCAAGTTTAGTTTCTTCATAATCCTCTAAGGACCGAAAAATATTGTCAAAATCTAAAAAATTTAAAGTACTGAGAATTGACACCCAATTCAAACTGAATAAAATCAAATGAAATATAGTTTCAGATAAGATAAACTCCATGAATCGGTTCATCATCAATGTCTTTTTCAGTAGTGAGTGCCTCTTAAAGATGGTTCTTTGGGGATGGAAGAAGTTAGTTGGGATCCTCCATCTTCTTTTCAAATTCAATTACTTTTTTGGCTTCCCCCATATCCAAGGACAGTGACATGTAGAGTGGTGATGTCTCTTCTACTTTGTATGAAACAGAGAGATCATGTTTTACATCATATTCATTATAGAAATTATCAAGATATTTTTTATCTCTGACATGTATCTTATAATGAAAGTATTACATATCATAAATTCACTATATAATTCATGTTCAACATATATTTGTCTCTTCATATGGTTGGGTTATTTATGGTCTTCATGATGGGTCACAATTTCCTGGATTTCTTATCTAAAATTGGAGAACAGTAGTCAAACATACTCCATGAAATTAAATCAATAATAATAAACACTGAATTCATCAATCAAATCTTACAGCTCTTGAAATAATTTTATAGTTTCAAGGCCATTCATGTTATGCTTTTCCAAGTTATATAGTTAATCTAACCTTTGTTGGTGAGCCTTATCAATATCGTTTATAACATTATTTTGATTCTGTATCCCTGAGTTGATGTTCCATGAATAGAAAAAAAAATAATTTGAAAAAAATTATGAAAATAAATTTTTATGGTTCTTTAAATATAAATAAAACTATATATTGTGTATGGAAAATAAAAATAAAATAACTAAACTCGGATTAGCTCCATGACAATTGTTCTTGATTATACAACTAACCTTTCTCATGGTGTAGATAAAGATAATTTTATTTTCCTAGTGCATCATAGTGGCTGACATGGGTTGTCTCACACGAGGGGATTATCAGTTTTCTACTTAATAATTCAAATTCAGATAAACTATTTATTCATTGTTGTTTTTATTATTTTATGAATATAGTGATGTTTTGGGTTTTTTATAGAAAATATAAATGAAGTGCAGAACTGAAAATTATATAAACATGTAACTAAAGGAAGAATGAATAATGAAATTGGAATTTTTAGGGTTTTGAGTTGTCTACCATAAATTATTCATGTTGGTTGATTAAATCGAGTTATATAGTAAAATTATGATATCTCTCAAATGAATTAATATTCTTTTATTTAGTGATTGTGAGACCTTATGAAACACCCAAAACTTTTAAAGAAAGAACACTATATTTAATATCTTGTGATACATGCAAAACCCAGCATAGAAAATAATATAATGTACTATGTCTTTATAATATATATAACATTTCAATAAAATCTATTCTATACCATGTAATTCATGCAACATTAATTTGTCTTTTATTACACATAATAATGGCTTAGTTCGATGGTTTGTGTCACTCGTAAGACCGAGTTTTACCGAACAACAATATATTATAAAAATATTGTAATTTAATATAATAATATAAAAAATAGACATGAAATAAGAGTTTATTACTAGTAATAACTAACTTATAATAATATATGGTTGAAATAATTGTTTAATGATTATTTATAAATGAATATTGAACCCAACTGAATATAAAGGAAATGTTTTTATAAAAACTATTTTTATGTCTAGAAGATGTTTTATATTAATAAAGTTAAATTAATTACTATTAGTTTATGAATTTAATTATGTTTCTATATTATATATTCAATAAAATATTTTTAACATTCATCCAGCAGATTTTATTGACATATGATAAGAACAAAACAAATATTGCACATAAAAATAATATTTTAATAAAGATAGTTTTTCCTTCTTTTAATGGAACGTCTATTTTAAAACTAAAACATGAAATTTATAAATTATATATGTAAAAATTTACTTCATTTTTGAAAAAATAATGTCAAAATTATATTAGGATTAATTATCTTTTATTTTTATCAGAAGTTTTATTTTTTAATGAATAATAAAAAATACTTGAATTTAATTGAAAATGCATGTTTATTTTGTTTATCTGTATAGTTAAATTATGTTTTGATGTGTATTTAAAGTGTTATTAGTTAAATTATATATAATTTAAAAAAAATTATTAATCTTACTTAATTTTACATTGAAATTGTATATAAAAACTTGGGAAACATTTATAAATATTCACTTTAAAAAATATCTTTATCGTCCCGTATGTGGGATAAATTTTAAATTAATTTTTACCAATTATATGATTTGAATTTAAAAAAATGGATACAATATTTAGATTCAGAAAAATTTATAATTAATATTAATTTTGACTTAGTTATTTAAAAAATATTTTAGTGAATGTGATTAAATTTATTTACATCAATTAAGAGAAACGTTTGCTTAACTAGAGATTAAACCTTAAACATAAAGGAAAAAATGACCAATAAACTTTTCCAAAATCCATTGGATATACATATTAATACCATATCATAACTTTAATCAAATATGAACCATTATGGGAGGTACATTATTTAAGGGAGATTCCTCAATATTGTTTACCGTTTTATGTTTAAAATAATTCCACTCATCCATTATAAAAGGCACTCACATATCCCAATAATTCACACCTATAAAGTCATTTGTATCATGAAACCCATTCCAAAATAGGCTCCAAAATACCTCCCATAATCCGATAATCCTAACTATTTTTATAAACTAAACCAAGAGTGTCTTTTAGTATAAACCAAATGGAGTTACCCAAATAAGAGGTAACTTCTTCAATGATCACTTTTGATTCATTTACTTCCCCACCTCTTAAAATATATTTATATAGTTTTCATATAATAAAAAATATATTAAACATACTTATATGTTTTTAATATGATATTTTTACCAACACCTTCATACGGATCCATCAAATGTGATACACAATCAATATTCATGAGTACGACATACTACCGCCTCGCGAACCAATGTTGTTCATTATTCTATTTAACAAATTTCAAGGTCATAAATAATGATCCATTTATATTTTATACATGATATATATTATATTTAGAAATTATTTATGCTTATGGAATTATTATATAACTCATATATTCATTATTTCCATTTTGTTGGAATACGATAACTTCGTTTATGGACGTGTGGACTACCGCCTGCTCAAAGCAATCTTATTCGTTCTCACATTATGTAGAATTTATTAATTTTTTTAATAAAAATATGTTAAATGAATAAAATAAACATTCTACTATAATTATTATATATTTATATACAATTTAATTTTTATTTTTTAAAATTCAACAATGAAATGGATGTAACGTTCATGCACACGTATAGCCTACTGTCTCCAATAACGCTGCATTTCATTTTCTACATCCAAATATTATAGATTACTATAAATAAAAATATATTGAATATATAATATTATTATATAATATTTTAAACTCTTTATATGATAAAATACCAATAGATAATAAAAAATAACAAGTAAAACATACTCGAAAAACTAGGCAATTAACACCTCAAATAGTGAAAATAATGAAAGATTGTTAACAAATAGGGAATGAGATATTATAATAAGTTAATATATGAAATTATAAATATGATTATTGATCTATAATAATTTAATAACATTATTAAAAATATTTTACACAAGGGTAAATGGTGGTCACCTAATAGGAAATGCAAGGTCACTGATTCTTGTCTCACTTTTTCTTCCATATAGCATACACCATTTTAATAAATTATTTCTTTTGTGTGGAGTATATTCTGAAACATTTCCATTTAATCTCATGACTAAATAATATTTCATAGTATTATATGTTTCAAGTTAAATTCATCCATCCATGGGATTAGATTTGAAAAATTCAATGTGGTAAAATTCATCTTTGAAATCTCACTTTCTTTTGTGTTTGTTATCTTTATCCTGAAACAATCAATTTATTTTAATATTTTTTCATTGGAAAATATATTAATTTGAATAAACATATTATTTTTTGATGGATATTATTATTTTTTAAATTTTATACCATATTTACCTAAGGGTTTTTACTCTAAATTTTACTTGATTAAATGGGAATTATTGATAGATTTGTATATTATAGTCAATACAGATATTTGATAAGGTACATTTTTTATTTAAATTGATTATTTCACTAAATTTAATATTATTTGGGATTTCACTATATGGTTTTTTTGTACCAGTTAATGAAATCCCCTTGATACATCAATAGTCGAATGGGATAAATTCAGTTTTCAAAAAACCCTTCGCGTTTGTTTATAAGAACTTTTAAACTTTCTTGTGAGAATTATTGATAGTGAAGTTATGGTTGGATAAAAACAATTGGTTACTACATAGATTTTTTTAAACTATATTGAGGATGGATATTGAGGATAAAGGTATCATGTTTCTAGGAAACATGACACCCGATAAATAATAATTTCTTTCATTTAGTATTTAGTTATTATTATGCATACGATTTTTTCTTTGAAATTATATATAGATACATTTCATTTTTATTTTATTGATTAAATAGAATGTGTTTCAGTTATTTTCCTTTCCATATTGATTATTACTTATGCATTGTTTTTAATGTAATGTGTTTCTAGTTATTACCTTTTAATATTTTTATGCATCCCTATCATTTTATTGATTTCATGGCATGTGTGTTTAGTTATTTACCTTTATATTTTGATTATTTTTGTTAATTAATTATTGTTCCACTCTAATTGACCCTTAATAATAATTTTATTACACCCTTATATTTTTCCTTCCCCCAAAATCCCATAAGTGTACTAAGAAATATTTGAAAGGATATGTTAGTTTGTAATAATGTTATACTCGAAAGAAGTTTTTATTATAGTAATTATTGTATTCATTTGTAATGAAAGACTCACATTTTTGAATCATTTACCAATAATAATAAACTCTTCAGACCTTCATAATTTTATTCCTTTTAATAATTCTAATGTAATGGTAAGTGACATAAGCTTTTTGATTCTAGGGTCCATCGCTATAGTTGGTATCAGTGAAAGATTAGTATAGACCTTGGGAACCAGATTTAAGAAAATATAAATTGGGTAAAATAAACCTAAGATAGAATTAAAGGATAAGTATATAAGAAAATACTATAATTTTGATATGGTAGATTTTATGTGGGTCTTCCGAGCCATACATCTCTATCTAGATACTACATGTGGACATGGTTCGGGAACTAATGTACATAGAGGTAATAACTTTGAAACAGTGCAGCAAGCCTGACTAGAGCGTAATTTGGTTCAAGAAAATGGCCTTTATATGACAATAGGGTTGACACTCATTTTGGATATAAATAGGATAATTCACATTTTTATTAGAAATCATTATGAAGGATTTTAAGGTAAATATATAACTAAAGAAACCATATTTATGATTATGAGATTTGTTATGCATATTTTTTTTCAATTTATGTTAAGTGTTATGCCGTATTAGGAATTATAAAAAGTACATAATTATAAGATATAATCTAGTATATTAAATTATTTATAAATGTAACTTGTAAGGAATAATGATATCAATACCCATGGAAAATGAAGATATTTCCCTTCTATGAAAAAAAATATAGTTGGTATTGGATTTGAGAAATTTATGGATATATTAAAGAATCTTAATCATATTTTGATGAATATCCTTTAAAATATTGGGCAACTTATTCCACAATATCATTCTTATATTATTGACCATTTTATGTGATATAATCCCCCATCATTTAGTATGATTATTGATCCCATTGTAGTTGAGAAATATATTAAGTCTCTGGAGAAGATATTTAAGGGCTTGGGATGTGGTGAAAAGGATATGGTTATAGTTGTTGTGTATTGTATCAAAGGGTAAGATGATAAAATGTTGTTATTGATAAAAATACATGGGAGGAAGTGGAATTATAACTCATGGAATAGAATTCTTTTAAAGAGAAATTCTTAGATAAATATTTCCCTCAAAATCAACAAACTGATATGAAGGTGATGTTTTATATATTAAAAAGAATATGAATAATGTGTTCCAGAGTATGAATATACATTTACAAGGTTATTTGGGTATCCTACAGATTATATATGAAACATAGTGTGGAATATTGACCATTTTTTTGAAGGTTTTAAAATATGTATTACAAGGTGCTGGTTTCTCAAAAAATTTCATCATATGTGGAAATAGTTTTATGTGCTATCAATAGAAATAAAAAAAATTAAATAGGTATTATGGATTCTAAGGGAAGAAGAAGAATATGAGGAAAATATAATAAAATATTAATAAAGGGAAAAAGAAAATTTAATATTTATAGAATATGATAATTATGTAATGGAACATCCCGAAAAATTCTTCAAGGGGAATGGATTTTTATATATGTATTGAAAAAAAGACACCATGTTCATGATTTGAAGGGAATGAAATTAAATTCCAATGTTCAATGATTCCACTTTAAGGATATTAGGAACTACACAAATTAATTACCCAAGCGTTAAAGGAATATACTTCTGAATAATCAAAGTGATCAAAGTCAAGAATATGTTAATGATACAACCATTGTGGAATGGTTAATGTGCTTTTATTTTTGGATATAATAAATATGTTGTAAAATTATTTTATTGATGATGTTATCATTAAATGAATTATTAAATATGTATTAATTGTATTGTATAACTATTTCATTAATTATTTTAGAGAATATTTTAAATGATGCCATGGAAATATATTTAATAGAAAGTAAAACCTTTTTGGAAAATACCTAGATGAGGGAAAGATAACTCTTAATATTCTCTTAATGTTGAGACAATCATGTTTTGATAAAGAGATGATTTATCTAGATAAAGAAAATTGGATACTATTGACTACCTTGGAACAGATTCAAATATTTTGGTTAATAATACATGGAAGGGTAAAAACGTTATCTATTTATGAAATGGTTTAAGTTTAACTTTGGTGGAGGTTTTAAGGATTATTGTATTACATCACCATATGATGAAACCTGTGATAAGAAGTGAATTATAAATAGTTCAGGGAAAGAGAAAAAGATAATATTGTTTTTATATAAACATATCATGTATGTTTATTTACTTATATTCTTTGAGAATGAAATAACTTATCAACTATTGGAAAAATGTTTTGGAAACTAAACTTTTGTCTTATTGTCATCATTTGTGATGATATCAATGATCATTATTCAAACATATGTTTTATGATTTTTTGGTCAACAAATTTCTAATGAATTTTTTCTCTATAACACTCTATAAGAACATGATGGTTATATTTCACTTCCATATCTATGTTTTCACTAATATAATTATATTCTAAAGCCAATTTTTGTGGGGGCCTTCACATTTCATTTTCCCTGTTTTTATGAATATATGTTATTAACCTTATTTATGATGTGGGTTATTTAACAATAGATTATTTTGAAATTCCAAACCATTTATTACTTAGATCAAGCTTAAATTGATAAGATGAAATTTAATTAATGTTGGCAGAATGTAACACCCTGAAATTCTCATGTAAGAACATTGTATTTAATATCGTGTGTTACAAAAAACATGAAGAATAAAAAAGGAATATAATTTTTAGTGAATATCTATATTTATTATTTTAAATAAATATATTTTATATCTTTTAATGCATGAACCACTAATTTATCTTGTGTTACAAACAAGAATATATTTGCTGATAGTTTTCATTAACACAAGACCAAGTTTTACTGAAAAAATATATTATTAAAAAATTGTTATTTAATATAATAAGATACAACCTAGATGTTAAATTGGAGTTTATTAATATGGTTAACTATATTATAAAAATATATCATTGAATTCATCGTTTATTGATTAGTTATGAATTAATATATAACCCAATTAAATTTAAAAAAAGGATTTTATAAAAAACTATTTTGATGTACAAAATGTGTTTTTAATAAAAAAATTCAATAAATTTCTATTAGTGGATGATTTTAATGAATGTTATATATTATATATTTAATAAAATATTATTTTAATTCATCCAATATATTTTAGATAAATAAGATAAGAACAAACCCAATATTATGCATAAAAAGCTATATTTTTATAAGGCAATTTTGCTGCCTTTTATTAGTGAACCTATTTTAAATTTAAAATTTTGAACTTTTTCAAATTTTATTGTAAAATAAACATTATTTGTGAAATAATAATATCAAAACAAGGATATGATTATTTTTTTATTTTCTGGGAAGTCTCATTTTTTTATAAATGGTAAAAAATATTAGAATTTAATTGAAAACTACATTTTGGTCTGGCTTCTTTATATAGTTAAATTATGTTAATATTTATTTTTAAAGTGTAATTAGATAGATTTTATATTATTTAAACATATTTATGTTATTAGAATAAATTTTACATTGAAATTATACAAATTATATTAGAAAACTTTTGAACATATTCAGTTTAAAAACCCATTTTGTCATCCCTTTTGTGAGATTAATATTCAAAATAATTATTTCCACTTCTATTATTATAATTTGGAAACATGGATTCCATATTTTTAATAAAAATATTTTATAATTATTAATAATTTAAACATATTTTTTGAACAAAAATATGAGTGAATGTGATTAAAATTAATTATGACGATAAAGAGAAAAATTAGATTAAGTTGGGACTAAACATTAGTCAAAAGGGCCAAAATGATCTGGAAACATTTCAAAAATCCATTTTTTGTACATATTTATATGATATCCTCCATTTCATAAAATATTGACAATTGTTTAGGCACATAATGTATGGAAAACCTCTCAATAGTTCATACAATTTTATATTTACAAGAATTCCACTCCCCCACTATAAAAAGGCACTCAACCCTCTAACTTATTAACACAAATCCAGCCCTCTGTCTCATTCAACCCATACCCAAATAATCTCCCAAAACACCACCCATCCAAGAATCCTCAATTTTCCATACAGAAAACCATGAAATTCTTTTGGTATAAACTAAAAGGATTTACCCGAATATGAGGTAACTCTCTTCAACGATCAGTTTTTATTCATTTGATTCCTCACCCAGTCAATTATTTTTATATCATGATTATTTAAAAAAGAATTTTTAATATATATACTAATAAGTTTTTATGATATTATTTTTTCATACACATTCACACAAATTCATCAAAATAGATACAAAATCCTCTTTCGTGTGTAAGGCAGACTACAACACTACGAACTAATGTCCTTCATTCTTCCATTTACCACATTTATATGCTGTAAATAATTATGAATTTATAATTTAAATTATATATATATATCTGATATTTATAATTTTTTTAGGCATTTTTAATTATTATATAACACATACCTTCATGGTTTCAATTTTTTGGGAATACAATAATTTTGTTTATGGACATGTGGACTATCGCCCCCTTAAAGAGTTTTGATTCATTCAAACAATACATGGAATGAATTAAATTTTTTTTTAATAAATATATGTTACATATATGGAATAAATATTATAATTTAATTATAATATACGTATTCATAATTTACTTTTTATTCTTTTAAATAGGACAAATAATAGAAGTAGTGTTCATGCATACATACGACATAGAGTCTCCATGAATAGTGTATTTCATTTCATATTAACAAATATTATGGATTATTATAAATATATATATTCTGAATTTATATGATAATGAATTTTTTTTTAAATTTTATATATGATTAAATCATTACCTACGTAAGAAGAAAAAAATAACAAGTCATTGTAAACTAAAAAACCAGGCAATTAACAATAGAAATCATGAGAATAAAGAATGATTATTGAAAAATTGGTAACAAGATATTATAAATAGTTGATATATGATATTATAAATATTCACATGTGTTGTGTATAAGTTAATAACATGATTAAAACTATTATACATGAGGTTAAAGGAAATTCCCTCAAAAGGAAATGCAAGGTAAGAGATTCTTGTCTCACTTTTTTATTCCATGAGGCATGTATAATTTTCACCAATAATTTATTTTCTGTGGTTAATGTCATGACCCTTTGTAAGTTAATGTCATTATTCACTAATATTTCATTTTATTATATTTTTCAATTTGAACTATCTAATCCAATGGATTTTGTTTGATAAATTCTAAGTGGTAAATGTTATCTTTGAAATATTTATTTCTTTTGTGATTGTAAACTTTATCTTGAAACACTCACTTTAATGTAATCAATTTTAATTTTAAAATATATTTATTTTGATATATATATATTTTATGAAACATATTATTATTTGATAAAACATATACCATATTTACATATGGGTTTTTATATTTATGTTATTTGATTAACTAGGGAATTGTTGACAAATCTATATCTTTTTTTCAATATAGATATTTGATAAGTTGGATTGTTTAAGGTTTAAATTTATTATTTCACTATATTAGGAATTATTTTCAATGAACTATATGAGTTGGGGACTGGTTAATGTTACCCCTTGATGCATCGGTAGCCTCATGTGATGAATTCAGTTCACGAAATACCCTTCATGTTTTTTAAGAAGTTTTATATTGTCTTGTGAAAGGTCTTGAAAGTAGAGTTATAGTTGGAAAAACAGATTGGTTTGTACCCACTATGTTTCAAACTGTCTGGATAAAGGTTCTTGATGGTAAAGGTATCTTTTTCCTTGGAAACATGATATCCTCTAATTAAGCATTTTAATCATTCAGTATTCAGTTACTATAATACATGATATTTTTTATTTGAAATTATATATGGGTGAATTTCATTCTCATTTCATAGATTAAATGGTATCTATTTTAGTTATTTTCATATCCATATTGATTATTCCTTATCTAGTTATTTAAATTCCATGCCTTTCTATTTATTACCTTGCCATATTGTTTATCAACTCCCTCTCAGTTTGTTGATTACATGGCTTGTGTGTTTAGTTATTTGCCTTGACATATTGATTATTTTCATTCATTCATTATTTTCTTATAGGTGGGCCTCGCTGGTAATTTTTATGTTCCAATACAAATAAATGAGAACCTCGACCCTGAAATAGCATCTAGGGTTCTGCCTCATCATGCAAAGAATTCTCTGTTGATTCTCATGCCCCGTTGACTAATGGCGGGTTTTGATCCAGAATGGGAAAATTCTATTGAAGTTCCGGCTTCCAAAATGAATTCGGTTGAAACCCTTATGATTGAGAAACCTAAAGTCATCTCCTTCTGAGATGTGCTCAAAGGTATAGATTCGTGTAACGTTACCTCAATGAGGGTTCCTCTGTGTAAGTGACTGGAAGATGGGAGATATGCGGTAGAGGCCAATCTAGATGCTCTCCATGAATGCTTGCAGCTCTATATATTTCTTCTGATGGGTCACATATCATATATATAACGAGATACACCCTGGTCAAATGTTTATTTAAAGTCTATAATTGTGCACGTATGGGGCTTTGCAGATTGGAAAATCGTACCATTGGAAAAGGTTATTTCCATATGATTTTAAAATTGAAGGATGTTCTTGATAATTCCTGGAAAATTGGGAATCTCAATCTCAAACTAGGAGTTTTTCACATATTTGAATGGGATTACATATTCAACCCGACCAATGCCCGGATCACAATGGTGAAAATCTAGGTTAGGTTACATGGGCTTATCTGGTATTTCTGGTATCCAAAGATATTGAATGACATTGCTTCATGCATCTACACTCCTCTGAAAATCGATCAAAGAACCCTAAATGCTGAAATTGGATTTTATGCTAGGGTCATGGTGGAGGTTGATATTACAGAAAATCTCCTAGAGACCATACTTTTCAATGGAAATGGATTTAAAACTGAGGTCCAAATAGAATTTGAACGTATGCCTCCTTATTGTGAGTTGTGTAAGATTGTAGGACACTCATTTCTCAAATGTAGGATCTTAAACAAGCAGGTTTCTTAGCCGAATGATGATGGTTGGATGGAAGTCTTTAAGTAGAAAAATAAAATGGATGAGAACCCTCACGAAGTATCCAAGAAGAAATTGGAATTTTGGATTAAGAATCCCACCTTTCTTGGTGAAAAATCAGGAAAAAGCTGGGCGAATATGGTAGAAACTGAGGAGAATTAGGAGTCTAGTCTACTCATTGCAGAAGAGATTGAACAAATTGTTCTTGCTGCTTGTAAGAAATATCAATTTTCTACAGTCTCGGTGTCTGCTGCTCATATTAAGGTCTCAGAATTCCCCAATGGTGGTCTCAGAAGAGACAATATGGATATAAAACAGGCCTCGAATTGGAAACATGAGTTTTATGATGCTCTTGATGGTGCTGGAAAGATGGTTGATAGTGCATCGGCCTGGGAGGCACAGGAGAATAGCCATTGCATGCCAATGGAAATGGAACACCAAGTTGAAGATGATATCTCCCCTTTGGTTGTTACTATTTTGGCAATGATGGACAAAAAACCAGGTACCTCTATTATAAAGTCTCCCAATTCTGATATAGATATAAAACAAAATAGGGGAGCTTAATCTAAAAAAAGTAAATAAACTGCCACTTGTTTAGCTCTATTAGATAATGATTCCAATGGTTCACATCAAGAATACCTCCATCTAATTATTAAACCTACATCTACTTTGCACACACATATTTTTTCCGAATAGGAGTCATGTATCCAATATGTATTACCAAAAAGAAAAAAACAGGAGGAGAGGGCTCACAGCTCACTAGAAATGACCTTATTACCCATAATGACAATCCCTCATTAGCATCTAAGGTTAAAAATAAAAGTCCACCTGAAACTCTAGAAACACCCAAAAAATTTAGATTATTCCTATTACATGTACTGTTAAGGAAATTCATGTTTCTCATATGAATGAACAATTTAAGAAATCCAATCATCCTCCTTCCAAAAGTGTCAGAAGATCACAGAGGAAGAGGGTCTCTGGTGGATCCAAAAAGAAAAAAGGGGGCTCTATCTCCATGAACAGGTCTCAATGACTTTCCTTTTTTTTAACTGTGAGGGCATTGTAAGCCCTACCACTTTTTCTACTCCTAAAAGATTTATTTTGATGCACAATCCTAAAATTTTTTCTATTGATGAGCCAAAAATCAATTTCTCTTTAATGTTTAGAAATCTATGTGCTTATGGTTATAATTATCTAGGTGCTTTCAAAACTAGGTCATCTATTGAATCTCTTTGGATGTGTTATCATGAATCTTTACAAAATGTTAGTGTTTTATTTTCCACTGAGAAAATTTTAACTTGTAAATTTTCTATAGATGTAAGGACTAATATTTTTATGATAATCTATGCCAAAAATAGATATCGAGATCATAGGTCCCTTTGGAAATATCTTTTTGATTTATCCCTTAAAACTCATGACCCCTGTTTTATATTAGGTGATTTCAATTATATTCTTACCTCTAGTGAGAAAATTGGTCATTCTTTCTCCACGATTTCTTTGAGAGAGTTTAGAAGTGCTATTGAAAATTGAAATCTCTTAGAGATCAATCTCACTGGCACCAAGTACACATGGTATATATGACACTACAATAGGGTAGTTGCAAGAAAATTAGATGGGGGTTTTGCTAACTCTCTGGAACTAGATTATTGGGATACCATCTCTAGCATCACATTACCCGAGCTTAATTCTGATCATCATCCTATCCTTGTTATTCTGAGATCTAAAAAGTTGAAAACCATTCTTCCTTTTAGATTTAACAATGCTTGGTCTTTTGACTTAGATTGCTCTAACATCATAAAAAATTGTTTGGAGTCTATAAACCATCACAAAGACATTTTTTCCTGCATTACTAAATTAAATAACATCAAAAAATTCCTTAAGGGTTGATGCAATAAAAAATACAATCAAATGGAAAATGACACATCTATCCTTGAAAAAGAGCTATCCCAAATTAAGCAAAACTCTACTTGCTTTGATTTTTCTATTGACCCTCAAGATGAAGTCAACAGTACTCTCACACTAAATTATCTCCTTGTTTTAAAATACAACATTAGTAAACAAATTTTTAAAGAAAAATAGATTTCAAATGGTGAGAATAATACTAAATTGTATAACTCTCTTCATAGAATGAGGAATGTTAGTCATCCCCTTGCCTTCCTTAATGATAATGACAACCTTCTTGAAACAGAAGAGGCCATTACTACCCCTGTGGTTAGCTACTTTGAAAACATTTTTAGAGGCCCAAATATTAATAAAAACCTTTTCCATGTGTCCATTCCTATCCTAGTGAATGAATAAGATAACCTCTATTTTCTAAGCATCCCTCTTGAAAAAGAAATCAAAGACATTGTCTTCAGACTTTACCCAGATAGTGCTCCAGGACTCTATGGTTTTAATAATGGTTTTTTTTCAACATCATTGGGATGTCATTAATATGGACGTGTGCAAACTTGTGAAATCATTCTTCTCTAATAAGTTCCTCCCTTATGGTCTTAATTCTCAATTCCTTACTTTAATCACTAAAGTTTAAAATTCTTCTGAAATCCATATTTTCTGGCCCATATCACTTATTAACTCTCTCTATAAAATTATCACTAAACTACTTTCCAAAAAACTTTCTTCTCTTTTCCAAAAAATTATTTCATGGAATCAATTTGGTTTTATAAATGGAAGGAACATCCAAGATTGCATTTTTCTTTCCTTGGTATGCACCAACACTCTGAACAAAGCTAACAGAGGAGTTAATGTTGCCATTAACTTGATATTAAGAAATCTTTTAACACCATTGACTAGAGATTTATATTTAAATTTTTGTAAGCCTTCGGTTACAGTGATATTTTAATCAGCAGAATCAATTCCTTATTCAATAAGGCCTCTATTTCTATTCTTGTGAATTTATCTCATAACGGATATTTCAAATGTACCAAGGGCGTCAGAAAAGGAGATCCTTTATATGCACTCATTTTTTTATAGCGAAAGATTGTCTTAGTAGGCTTCTCACCAACCTGGTTAATCAAAACAAACCAAAACCTATTCAGGCGGCTAAAAATTTAAGTGTGCCTACTCATCTTTTTTATGCTGATGACATCATTCTTTTCATAAAAGGAGATAAAAAATATTTAAAATCTTAAAAATTCCTTAACCCATTTTGAAGATCTCCCTAGTCAATATATTATGTGGGGGAAATCATTTGTCTTCTTTAGGAATTTTTTCCCCAAATAGAAAAAAATGACATCGCCAATTGTCTCGATATCAAGGAAGGATACTTACCCTTCAACTACCTTGGGGTGCCGATTTTTTGGGGAAGGCCTAAAACTATCTTTTTTTCCACCATTGTTGACCAAGTGGTCAAAAAGCTCTCCTCCTGGAAGGGTAAATCCCTCTACATTGCGGGAAGGATCTGTTTGGTGAAATATACTATTGTGTCAAAGTTGTTCTACTCTCTGATGATTTATAAATGGCGAATTGGTATCCTTAAAAAAATTAATGTCTATATCAAGAATTTTATTCAGACTGGTAGCTTTCTTGAAAGGAAACTTGTGACCATCACATGGGCTACTTGTTGCATGTCGTTGGACAAAGATGGTATTGGTATTAAAAATATTTGGCACTATAATGATGCTCTTAAAGATAGTCTCACCTGGAGATTGATTTATAAAAACTCTGATTCCATCACATTCCTTAAAAAATATTTAATGAAAAAATTAGGAAAGGGAATTTTAACTATGTCCAATATTCCATCTGGACTGCCATTAAACAATCATTTTCTCACATTATGGATAACTCTAGGTGTATGGTTAGTGTTGACTCTTCCATAAATTTTTGGTTGGATAACTGGACTGGAGCTCCTCTCATCACGATGTTAACTGCTAACTCTAATCCGGTAAACACGAATTGTACTGTCAAATATATCATGCTATCCAGTGGATATGACCTTCCTGATAACATCATTCATATTAATGATAATTATCCCTATGCTAATTATGATTTTCTTATTTGGGAACCTGCTCTGAATGGGATCCTTGACAGAATTTTTTTTTAAATTCATAAAATTAAAAATCTTGATCATAACTTTGTTTGGTAAAACTACATTAATAAGGACTAGATTAAGCCTTCAATACTTAATATCATTTGGATTATTTCCCATAATTGTGTTCCCATGGAAGTCTATCTTCAATATTTTGGGATACAACTTTGTTCTAAGTGTCATTTTTTCCATCATCACATGGAATATGATAACCATCTATTTTTGCCTTTTGCTAAAGCTTCAAAGCTTTAGCATTATATTACTGACTTGTTTGGCTTTAAATGGATACATTAAAACTCAATTAATACTCAAATAAAGTACTGTGTGGAGATAAATTCATCACATCAAATAAAAAATATCTTCTTAGCAGCAGTGGCGGGGCTTCTATACATGATCTGGAATGATCGAAATGCCATTATTCACAAAAACTACTCATTCAATCTTAATGTAGGTCTTATGCAAATTTGAATGGCCATCAAGGATGCTGCTTATATTGAAAAATCATATTGCGAAAACTCATTTGGTGATTTAGAGATCCTTCGTTGACTCAGAGTTGATGGTATCTATAGCCAAATAAAGCACACCTTTGATGTTTTTTGGAAAAACCCACTTCCAGGCTGGATTAAAGTGAATATTGATGGAGCTTCCAAAGGAAATCTTGGACCTGCTGGTTATGTAGTGATATTCTAGGATTCTAATGGGAGATTCCCTGGATGCTTCTTTGGTAACTGTGGTACAACCCCATCCTTGCAGGAGGAAATGATTTGTGCGATTAACGTGGTGGGATTGATCATGCAAAAGGGCTGGAACAACATCTGAATGGAAAGAGATGCATCCACTATTGTTCAAGCTATATGGAATGGGTAATTACATATTTCATGGCCTATCACTACTCTCTGGATGAGATTCCTAGCCTTCCTCATGGAGTACAACTACATTTCCACAACCACATTTTGTGAGGAAAACAAGGTTGTTGAGAGTCTGGATAACATGGGTATCAATGAGGATCTTACTTGGAAGGAGGATCTGCCTATTGAACTTCTTCCTATTTATGAAAGGGATTGTAAAAAAGTCCCTTATTTCCGAATCATGTAAACCCCCCGCTAATTGTTTTAATAATTAATTGTATCTCGGTCCTTGACTAAGACACCACATGTTTTCCTGATAGTGGTATGTGATACAATTGTCCTGAAGCCTGAATGTGCAACCATTGATTTGATGGTGGAATGATTAGCTATTGGGGGTGAGATATAGTAGTCATCTTCTTCTCCCCATGCATGTTTCAGGGGTCGTTCACATGGTAGTGTAAGATTAGAAGTGAATATGGAATTTAGGTGTTAGAAATGAGGTTCTTGAAGAGAATATAGGGTGATTAGTGGTGGAAAGTGAGTGTGATAGTGGTGACTCTTCCAGATGATACTATTGGCTTAATAGAAGTATGTTCTACCATAGGCCTAATTGTTGTCTGTAGTGAATATGAAAATAGGGGTGAAAGAGGTAGTATATATCATCAATACCTCCCACCATTATAGTGGTTAGGGTATCTTTATTATTGTGTGAGGAGTTAGTTCTCTTTTAATGTGGGTATATGGTATTTTCTTGAGGTTCATGGAGGTTAAGTTCATCAATAGTTTGTAGGGTTTTAAGGTGAATGGATACATGGTAGTAGAATCTATTCCTTCATCTGAAAGTCAAATTTTACAGATAATTCTTTGAATTATGCTTCATGGGGTCACAACTAGTATAGGAGTTGATCTATAAACATTCTGGATTCTTTATGGGTGCTTTAGCTCAAGCCTGAGATTCTTGGGTGTGACTATGGTTATATCTTTTCCATGGAAGAGGAGGTTGTTGAGTAAAAGGTAGTGGTAGTGGAGGAGGATTACTATCAAATATATTTGAGCACAAGGGGAATAAAGATCATGTTGAATAGTCATGTTTAAGTAAATATAAATGATAATATATATTTTTTGGTCCCACATCAGAACAGAGAAACATGGATGTTCTGTCATAAGTATCATGTTGTGAATATACCACAATGATGATGTTAGATGGGGGTCATAAGAGCCCCACCCAACACCATGCGCAAACCTATAAAGGTGAGGCATTCCTCTAATCACTTTGTGGGTTTCACCTCCGTAGGACGGTGCTTCTAGGATTTGAACTGACAATAAATTCCCTTAGATTCATCCTTGTATGCCCATCATGTGGCAAATCCCCCATGTAGGCCTGTAGGTCTTAGAAATCCCTCCCAGTGGTGGCATGTCCATCCATCCCTTTGTTGGCTAGAAAAGTGTTTAGATGCCCTTGGATTTTGGAATAGGTTGATTATTTCCCCATTTTTAGTAAACTCAGGAAAAAAACATTAAAATATTTACATAAAAAAACTGAATAGAATAATGAAATAATATAAATACATCAAATTATTTAACAATTTCATTCATTTTAAATTATTTTAATTCCACATTTGAGATTTCCAATATTATTGTAAAATATTTAAATTAATAATATTTATTCGTTAAAATGTTTTAACATCCGTAAAAAAATGATTAAAATTATGCCATAGAATTATGTATTTAAAAGATAAAATAATATCATTGATAAATACAAATCATTAAAGAAATTAGATAAGAGTAGCAATATTTAATTTCTATTCTAATATCAACACAAATACCTTAGTAAATACAATGGAACTCACCTTTTTTTCTATCATACCTTAAATATACTCAAATTATCTTCCATTTATGTATACTCCATTATATAGTTATATTAAATGGTGTTTTATGGATACATTCCTTTATGAAAATCATTTCTATAATCCTAATTTATCTAAATACTCAAACATTTGTGGTTACGATGAAATAAAAAATATGAATACGAAAACATCAATTCAAATATGTCTTCCCTCATTACACATTTTTTAGCAATGATTCTTTCAGATCAACATATTATTTTATTTGTTTAATTATTGTTTATCAATGGTAATTATATATATTGTTCTCTAACCCAATTATTTAACATCATTACGAAATAATTTATAATGGTTCTTATGTATAATGTTTTTAAAAAAATCATATCCCCCTTGAGTTTCACACCAAGTATTTAGTTAGGCATCTTTATCTTGAACTAGGTGATGATCAATTTATTACACAATCCTCAATTTTTATAGTTATTACCACTAAGTACATCTATTCTAGATCATGCATCTACTTCTAGTATCAAAATAGAGATTTAATTTCAAGGATATCCATATACTCAAGTCATTAACAAAACTTTAGGATTTCATCCTATAGCTAGACTTATACCTTAGGCTTATTACAAGGGTTTTAAGTAAATTTTTATTTTATTAATCCCTAAATAAAATTAGATTTATTTACTTAAGATTAAATCATATACCATACCAAAGATTTATTTATACCTTAAAAAATTATTATCAACCCTAACTTATCAACCCATAAATTATCCTCAACAAACATCATAATCTATAAAGTTATATGTGCCTTTACTTTGATACCAGATTTTATTCCCTAAAGCCAAACTCCTGAATCTAGTTCCACAAACACATAATTTATAATATCTCTAACATAACAAATACAAAATAATGTATATAACCATCCATTATTACTGAATAATTAATTATTATTTCATATCTTAAATATTGACTATCTTTTTAGGTTAAGATGTTTTTATAATTAGGACAAAAAATAAACTAATAAAGGAAATTTTATTTGTATCTAAAGGAAACTTTTCTCATAATATATAATACTACTTAATCCAAAACGAGTCTTAAAAATCTACCAAAAATTAGTATACATGTGTTATTATAATAAACATAACATGTGTATTAATTTTATTTATAAAATGGGGAATGTAATTTTAAGATAAGGGTGAACTCAAATAATTGGCATGGTAAACCATACAACTGAAGCAATAGTGGAATATAGATGTCTTAAATTTTACGGCAATAATAGCTAAATAATATGAAGTTATAATTAACATGAAATTGGGATATCAATGGAAATAAATAAAAATATGGAATTTAATAATACTAATCACAAAATGATTGAATACATATTGATGGAAATCAAAAACCTAATGTCAAGCACTGTTGTGAAGACACTATTGATTCATTGGAATAAGATTACTCTAAAACCCAACCTATTTTGTCTCATCGGAAATTTCCATGTATCGAGGGGATATATAATTTTGAGCCCTTCCTATCACCTTATTATGTCAAATGAATTCACCATAAAATTCCACAAGGCTTTTGTTACCATTCCCTAAGTAACCAATAAAAGAATAAAAATATGGCTATCCATATAATGAAAATATAGAATTTCAATACACATTAAAAATACATTAGCAGCCTATAATCATCTATAATGACAATTATTTTCTCCATCCTAACAAAAGGGATAACATGATCATAACCCATCCAGAGAAAGAAGATGGATGGGTAAACAATACACAGTCAAATTTCAAATAATCATCTATATAGTAATAGTAATAAATAGTTTTAGAATACTTTTACTTATATTAATATAAGGGATAACATAATAATAACCTATTTAGAGAAATAAGGTTGATTGTTAAATAATACATCATCAACTTGGAAACAATCATCCATATTGTAACAACAACATTCAAAATACCAAAACATGTACCGATCTTAATAGAATAAAATTATTTCTTGGTGAGAATTATCCAATTTAAATTATTTAAATTTTTTTGTTCACATTATATTGATAAAGGAGTATAACAAAAATTCAGTACAAGAATAATCATGATCATTGGAAACTAATTGATGGAAGGTGAATGGTTTGAAATGAAAAAATACCATGAAGCGAAAAAATATTTTTCAAAGGGTTTATGTGTTTGTAATGTATATACCTAGAAAAAAGGGGTAATTTTCCATAAAAAAAATTAAATTTAAAAATGTTATGAAAATATATGTTCAAGAGAATGATTATAATTTAATGAATGAAACTTGAGTTACCAAAAATCCTTACCACTGGTGAAATAATAGAATCAATAGACACTTGAAAAAGAGAAAATGATTTTCTTAACCCAATTAAATACAATGAATATTATAAAATATAATCATATTAAATGAAAACACCATACAAAGAAAATATGGTGAAAATGATGTATAGTTTCTCGTGAAATAAAAATTGGGACCAAGAAAATGTTTACCACTACAAAAAAAAATGAATAAAAAACAATTACAAGATATGGATTATAATTTAACTTTAAATACCATTATTAAAGGTAATTCATCATATTATCTATCATATAGGTAGTATATACAACACATAAATTAAATTAGATTTGTAATAACAATAATGTATCAAAGGGATGAAATCAATTTGAAAACCCTTAACTTATCACAACAGATTATTTAATTGCACAAAATTTACTTAATAATTATCCAAATTTCATTAAATACATACCAAATAAACTTATTATTAAAAAATACCATATATAATACATATTTATGATATATATATTTATATATTAGATAATTTTTACCCTTTTTCAACATTGGGAGTAAATAATATTTTATCTTTTTGAACTATTTTCAATTACTATTTGATTATATAAGGTATTTTAATATATGGTCCATTTTAGTTTAAAATTATATAATTTAATTTCATGTTAATTTTGGTTATGTACCATGAAGATGAAATTGAAGATGATGATGTTTCAGTGATTGTTAAAAAATGGATGTTATTTTCTCAATTAATGAGTTAAATATTAATATAAAATTACTATAAAAAACATTATTTAAGTATTTATATCATATTGGAGTAGTACATATGTTCTCATATTCATCAATGAAATAAATGTATCGTATTTTTTAAGTAGGTAGTTAAACCCATCTAATCATGAACCTACCATAATTAATGGATGATTATGAGATTGTTCAATTGGGATATCATTATACTAGAAGAATAATGATCACTTTAAGCATTTATTAGTGTGATATATGATAATTTAAAATAATTATAATGATAAGATAATTTATATAAATATATTTCCTAGAAAAACAAGAGATCATTTTCCACTTAGTTTTATCATTTTTAACGATTTAGTTTAAGATAAAACATTATTGATCATATAATTAACAAGTACTATAATTTTTCATGAAAGAACCACAATTACAAAATAAAAAACATATTTCTTCATTTAAAAATTCTAGGAACCATCAATGATGTCTATTGATGAAAAAGGAATTTGGTTTCTCATGGTGGCGGTTGTCCTCACGAATGCATGAATGATCTTTTAATTTTTATTTGTGGGTGTGATATTAGAATATAAAATTGTATAAAACGTAATATAGTTACATATTATTATATAAATAGTTCAAATATATTTAAATATTTTTTTCTTGAATAAATTTTATTGAATATGATAATGTATAAAATCCAAGTAGTGGATAATACTCAAGTTGGGTACTTGGATTTTCTTTTGACGTATCATTGGAAATAATTTCTCTATGATAATTAATGGTGAGAAGAATATTTCAAATATGGGATAGGGTTTTAAGAGGGTCATTGTTTTAGAGTTTAAATAATAAATTTTAACTAGAGGTGATCTATAAAATAGTGGGGATGTTACCCTTTAATAAATAAAGAGAATGACCGTTTTGGGAATAAAGCTTACATTTTCAATAATGTAACATTAATTTTGAATGGTAAATGTATATAAATAGAAAAAAAATAGTTGAGTATAGTTAGTTTTAAACTCACCAAAACCTCTACTTTTTAAGATAAATTTTAGTGTTTTAGTTATGTTTTTTAAATTTTTAAATTTACCACAATTTATGTTTTCCTTTGAAATTAATTTATATCATAATTAATTAATTCTAATTTCAATGATTTAAGACAAAAAATTGTAGCTTATTTTATAATAAAATTTAAAATTTCAAAATAATATTTTTTAATTAAATATAAATGGTGTGAAAATGTTAATTTTAAATAATCGCACTTAATCACGTAAAAACTTTTTTTAGGAAAATTACGTTTAATTCTTAATTTTACTTTCAAGATAAAATTATACTATATTATGAATTTTTGTACATAAATTTAACTCTTATTAAAAATATAGGGTATGAGGACTTCATTTCTTTCCAAAAGTAAATCACCCTTGAAAACAATTGATTCAAATAAAAGTTCAAAAATAGTTATATATTAATGAAACAATTGAATTAGTTGTAAAAAAGTTGGATAAAGGAATTATAAAATATTTTTTTAAAAATTCATAATTTTATTCCATATATTCATATTTAATCACTTATTTTCTTAGTAATATATATCATTCTTATGTAATGATAAAATCATAAAAATTACAAGGTTCGTGACGACATTATTTTTTGACTACAAACAAAATTTTTGAGAATAAAATTAAAAACTAATAGTAAGTAAATTTTGAAATGGGGTTGTAAAAAATGATATTTATTTTATTATTGTAAAATTAAATGAAATTAGAAATAACTTATTTTGAAAAAATCATAAATATAATTGAAATTAATTTTTATTAGGAAATGAAATTTTCAAATCATCACTATTATTATTATTATGTCATATCATTAAGTAACTAAATTGGTATTAACAAATTATTAATATCAAACATAAATTATTTTCATTAATAATTCATTTTCTGAGATAGAAATGCATAGCCAATAAAAAGGCAATTTTTAGAGTTTTTTTTCAAAATAATAAATAATTATTTTAGCCATTTCTGGTTAACTAGTTGAATTTCATTCATATTAAAAGTAGCCTTTATATTATTTTTAAATATGTTTCAAAAAATGGTTACACATATTGATTCAGTCTAATTCAGTGGATAGGTTCTAATTTTCATACTTAAATATTTTTCTTTATCTAAATATATCACAGTTTCATTTAAGTTCAATGTTTATTGAAGAACAATATTTCATAAAAATTTACATATAAAATGGTAATCATATATTAAAATATTGGGGTAGCAAAAAATATATCAAATAATTGATAACATATTTTTAAAAACAATCTATGTATTATATAGAGTTCGTTAAATTATTTTGAATTAACTTTAGAAAAACTATTAGAACACCAATTTCTACTGATTATAAATTATATTTAGATTAATCTCGAAAACCTATAGAAATTAAAATATTGGGTGGAAGAATTTTATGTTTAATTTATTTCATAGCTAGTAGGATTAATATTTTTTAGTGTATTATGCGTGAAATATTTTAGGTTGATCTTAATAATACTCATTTAAAATATGTTAGTAGAATCATTAGATATATTAGTGAAACTATGAATTCTTTCTTATTAAATCAAATGAGAACAATGTTTATTTAATTATTTATTATGATTAAGGTTTTTTAGGCTATTGGATTATTAGAAAGAATACACCAATAATGTGTTAATTTCATACCATTTGTTAATATCACGGAGCACAAAGATGAAATTGTTTATTTATTTATCTATATCTAATATTCAGTGTATAAACCCTAATTATTATTGCACTTAAAGATTTCATATTAATAAAAAAAGTATTATATTTAATTTTCTATTTGGAGATAATTACATTTTACTATGATAATAATCTACCTATTTAAATTTCAAATAATCAAGTACTACATTTGCGGAAAAAACATTTCAATTTTTTACTTCATTTTAAAATAAATCATGTAAAAAAAGATATATTTTGTTTGGAATGTTTTAAACCTATGATGAACTGGATGATACTGTTACTAAACACCTACTCATAGTGATGTTAGTGAAAATAAAATTTGATCATGGTATGATGAGATTTATTTTGAAATCATAGAATTTGAAATGTTTGTTACTGAATAATTTTATTTATTGATTTAGTATAATCAATCTATTTAAATAAACTAATTTGGATTTTTGATGTTTATTGTTTTGATTTTACAAACAACATAAATAAAATAACATTTATATAGATATAAATTTATGTATTTAGGTCAATATGCCTTTATTCAAGGGGTGTACTGATGATTCTCATTTATTATTAAATATGATTTCTATTCCAGTCTGCATTTCTTATTTTTGTATTTCTTTTTTCAAATAGATTTATTATACTTAAATAGATTTACATTCAATCAATGGAAGAGTGTTTTTGAATGAATTGTTTATTTTTAATCATTTCAAATCATTAAAAAAGTTTTAGATTTTTTCGTAAATTCATTTTCAATTATGTAACTTTGAAAAGTGAGAAATTGATTGTTATTGTTAATGTTTCGGTTGTTTGTTTTCATGTTTTGAATATTATAATACTTCAAAATTTAAATATTGTGTAATTATATTATGTCACATATTTATTAACTTTTTTATATTTTTTTAATAATTGGTTATTAATATAATTGTCATTATTATTATTATTATTTTTAATTCAGTTATTTTGATTTTTTTTACTTTACTTAATTTCATATAATTATTTTAATTTGATATGAAATATATTAAACACTTATGGATATGTTTTTAAGGATTCATAATTTAAATTCAAATAAACACACTTATTAGTAATGTCATACAAACATTGTTTACATAAAATATTTTTATGTCGTATAATCTATTTTTTATTCTCTTTTCCAAATGAGGTTAGGTTTTTGAATAAATGTTGTACCCAATGAATCATTTGAAATATATCTTATGATTCTTAAAAATCTCCCTATGAAAATTATTTTTTAGTTTCAATGTTTTGATTGATTTATTTAATTTTTTAAATATTAAAATATTTCAAAATTTATATGTTGTATAATTATAGTATCTGATAGATTTATTATATTTGTTATAATTTTTTTAGCATTGGTTATTATTATTATTATTATTATTTTATTAATTAAGTTATTATGGTTTTTTATGAGTTCAATTAATGTATTTTTATTTTTTTAATTTCATATGAAATATATGAAAGTCTAATTGAGATGTTTGTTAATGTTTTACAATGTAAATTCAAATACATACACTAATTAGTAATGCCATAGGAACACTATTTACCAAAAATATTTCTATGTCCTATAGTCTATGATGTTTATTATGTTTACCCAATGATATTGGATTTTTAAATAACTGTTTTAACTTTTGAATCCTTTGAAATATAACTTAGGATTCTTAAGATTCACCCTATGATAATAATTTTTAGAAATGTTTCGTACCATTTGTAGAATAATTGAACCCTTAAAACATGTTCCTTATATTTATTCAACCCTATGAATATATAATTTCAAATAAATAATTGACCATATAATGAAACATAACCTTTTTATGATAATGAAACCAATGATTAAAATTAAACTTATTATGTTAATGGACCATTTGATGAAAATGTACATTATAATATAAAGGATCCTTATGGGCCCAAATATTCTTATTATTTTAAAAATGAATTTATATTATTTTATTTGTGATGTGGAATATTTTATTTATCATGTTATATATATTTTCAAAATTTGGTTTTTTCACATCGAGGTTTATTTATAAAATCTCATTTAATGATTAATCGTGAGGATCAAAATATGGAAACACTGATGTGATGATGATCATGAAGAACATGATATTACTATTGGATTTTTTGCATAAATTTGGATCAGAAGAATACAAATTATGCCTATATAAATATACACAAAATAAAAAATTCTTGAATGGATTCTACTAGGATTTATTTTATCCTTTTATGTTCATTTTCAAGAAACTACTACATGAAACTAAATTACTGAACTAATGTGGAAGCAACAGAATTAAAATATTTATTTCAACGGATTTTCTATTCCTAGATCATTTATTTCTTTTGTTTATAATTTTATATTAAAAAATAATGGTTTTTACTCATACAAACACTATAAAAATTAGGTCTAAAGGGTTGTGACTCCCATAAAAATATGGTTGTTATACATTTTTCCTTAGTATGTAGAATGTCATGAAATTATGGGTTGTAATTTTTTTATAGAATGGATTATGTTGTAAAAGGTTATCATATACTTTCAAAAGCTAGTGTTTCTTTAATTAGCACAATTTAACTCAAGGGCTATAGAGAATTAAGATAAACATATTATCACATGTATATAAACTTCTATAAAATCTAGTGTTCCTATTTTTTGTTTCTAGTACACTGCTTTATAATAAAATTTTATTATTGATAGTAACATAAAAAATATTTTAAATTTATTAAGTAATCTAAAAAATGTTTTTTATACTATAATGTGTTTAATATGGTTCATGTTTTGAAAATTCCATTCAATGCTCCTCTCTAGACCAAATAGACATCAATTATTGTGCCATCGCATTCCTAGTGTTGTGCCTTTATCAAAGAATGTAAATATAATGACCCTAATTGAGTAGCAAGAATTGAAGAATGAAATTAAAGACATTATGGATATGGGGTTTATATTCCCTAGTTCTTCACTATAAAGTGAATTTGTTCCATTTGTAAATTATTTGAATGTATTAATGAATCTATTAATTGAATATTGTGAACTTAACAATATTAGGATTAAGAAAATATTTCTTACACCACATATTCATGACATGTTTGATCAACTATGAAGATATAATTACTTCTCAATGATTGAAATACAATCTATTTATCATAAATCATGGTTTAAAATATAGTATATTTAGATGATATTTTTCATAGATGATATGGACATTATGAATTTATAGATATTTAATTCAAACAATTAAATTACCCAAATATATTCATGGATAAGGTGAATGGAGTCTATAGGGATAAAATCAATCAATTTTTAGTTGTATTTATATTTTATAATCATATATCACTACAAGAAAATCATCTATTAGCATCAGTTTTTTCCTATATTGTGGCGGTTTATACCGCCACTATATGCTTTGGCGGCGGTTTATAGAAACTGCCACTAAACTGGGCGTCGACAATCTATTAGCGGTGGTTTTTTCCATTTCGCGACGGTTTAAGGAAAGCATCGTAGGTTCCTCATTTAGCGGTTGTTTTACGGGTATTGAATGTTATTTTATTCGCGGTGGTTTTAACCACCGTGAAATTCTAGCGTGTGATGCGTCTCTTCAACGGTGGTTTTTACCGCTGCTAAATGTATGTAGTGGTGTGTGATGCGTCTATCTAGTGGCGTGTGATGCGTCTATGTAGTGGCGGTTAAAACCACCGCTAAATGTACTTTGCGGTGGTTATAACCGCCGCTGAATGTACGTAGCGACGGTTATAATCGCCACGAAGTAAAAAAAATGCTTACCTTTAGCAGCGGTTAAAACCGCCGCAAAATTCTGACCAGGAAAAAATTGTAGTTTTGCTTCTACTGCCCCACTGCCCTGAGAAAACAAATCAAACCATAAAATAGAATAGGAGACATCATACAAACAAATAAAATTTTATTTCTAACTTGGTATCCCCAACATGATGAAACAGGAGACATCATACAAACAATCGACCATAATTATATAGTGATAATAATCAATAATGGATCTATAGGGAAGCATGAAATCCATTCCAATAATTACATCATACACTTACATGATGGGAAAGAATGAATTATATATAAAAAAACATTTTACTATCTAATGGGGAATAAAATTCCATCGGTGAACAATCATTTATATAATAACCAATGAGGTTTAACGATTCTTAATGACACATAAATGCACTATATCAAGGACCAGAATCTCTAGAAATGTATCAAATATAACATTCTTTGGTTCACTTGTGTAAAATAATGTAGAATCTATAGTAGAGGTTACTAGATTAGTACCTCAAATAATATATGGATTTGAATTATCCTACCTATCATATGTTGAACATCATTTAGTTTTCCCATACCAGGGCTCTATGCTACAACCTGACTATTCTGAGTGGGTTTCACATTTCATGCACATTAATTCATGAGTCTAGTATCAACTATGTCGACTACCACCTTGGCCTCAGCAGTATGTGGTATTATAGCTACATCCCCACTAAAAATTAAAAGTACCCCCAAAATAATGTGTAATATTTAAAGATATTATCCCCTTAGGAGGAACTGGTGGAAAGGTTTTGAAGATGTGCAAGTCATGACCCAAACTCTTATAACCTCTTCATTCAACAAGATACATCGTACGTTGGGCCTTGTTAGCGAAATAAGGGCCTTGTTGATATCTCAGTAATTGTAAGGGTCTTGTTGATATCTAAGTAATTGTAAATACTTTTGTTTTTGCATGATGAAGATTGGACCATATAATTAGGTAGATTTCATGCACAAAATATTCCAACACCTATGGAATGTTATACTGTGGAGTGGATAATGGCTATAAAAAAAAGTATATTATCTTTAGAAAAATGGTTCTTTATATTTTTCAAGAGACTCCTCAACCTGGTCTGATAAAAGTGGTTGTTTCGCCAATTATTTATTGTAAACAATGGTATTAGAAGTGGTTAAACCTATTATATTAGAAGGAAAGTGGTCCAAGTGTTCTTTGGTTAATTACATTTGTCTTGGGTTGTCCTCGTATTGATAAAGGATGTCACTTGAAAATATTGAAGCATCGGGCATGACTAACCTCATTTTCCCAACTGAATTGTGATAGGAGGTCTTTCTCATTGTCAATCTAGTAAGGGGAGGACATCCTTGATGAAGTAAAGTGTCAATGTAGAGAGGACGTTCATAATTATTTTCATCATGGGGAGTACTACAATAACAACTTGAATTCTAGCCATAAAGAGAATTCATGCAATGTGTACCCTAGAGAATACCTTTTGGGTGGATGGTATTAAGGGAAATAAATCCTTATTTTTTTGATCTTCCATACATTTATAGCATATTTTAGATGCTGATCCGGATATTGAATCTCATAATCAATCATATTATAATAATTATTTTATCCTTCATAGAAGGGTGTATGGGGAGGACCTTCATAGCTACTAGCAGCAAAGTAGATAAGATAACCTTTTTAAATGAAACTACTATTTTTTGTAATTTAGTAACAAAGGTATAGGATCTTGATCATCCATATATAAACATATTAGGGCTTCAAGAACACCAATATGAAGTAGATCAAGATCATAGACCAGATATTCATTTTCTAATCACCTTTGGTGTTTCTTCTTTTTGCATGCTCTCTTGTGGGTAATAAGGGCTGCTTTCTATGGATATCATCTTACATATACGCAATCTTGTTTTATTATCTCTCATGTCACTATGATAATTTTATGATAGGTATATGGAATTTCGGTTGGGATTTGTTCATACCCTAGAGTGGCCATCGGGGTAGACCGATGACCTCTAGTTGAAACGGGGGTATGGTCCCGATCTGGTTCTCCATATAACATGGGATTTGTCCCATGACCCTCTTGAATGGGAGAAAAGATGTGTATCTTCTCTAAATCCCCTCATATTGTGTTAATGAGTCACCCAAATTATGGTAGAATAGTTGTGTGTCTTCCCTTTAACCATTTTTAGAATATTCTAGGTGACTTCAGTGATCAGAACATGCATATTTCCTTATTCTATTATTGGAGAATGTGTATGGTCCTGACCTTTTCCTCCATTTCATATCGGTATATACAGATGTTAATCAGGTCAGGGGGAAAGGATATGGGTATTCCCTATATTTTTTACCCAAATATTCTTGGTGGTTTCTTTGAATAATAACAGATTATACTGAAAAGCTTAGTAAATGTGGGAAAATGTTTCCTCTTACTCATAGTTTTCCACCACATTTAGTTAGTGGTATTATTTGGAGGGTATAGATGTAGGGCCATGTTCTTGGTTGATTTTTCACTACCCTCAGCGGTTTTTCCTGACTACCTAGGATTGGGAGACTTAGGTCAGACTCACAAGGTAAACACACACATCATATATAGGTTTTATTGCTTTGTAGCATTAGTGATTGTGAATGTTAGAAGGAGCCCTTGGGAGGTACCCTTATGCTATCTAGATGAGTCCATCAGTGACCTATTGATCAAGATCCCTAGATAAGGGAGTAACATGTTGTTTCCTTCCATGGATATGCCCATGAAATGGTTTGAGATGGAAACTATTTACAACAAATTATGTTCCACTAGTCATTGTCACGTAGACATCTAGTAGGGATTTTTGGGATGAATGGATTTTTTAGCTTCCTCTGAAGATGGAAAGGTACCATTTAGGTGTGTCTCCCAAACTAGTGAATTTGAGACCCAATGTTGAGGGTGCAAGGTTGATAATAGAGTCCTGGTTTTAAATGAGGATCCAACTTGTGCAGTAGTCGAAGCATATGTATTCTTAAACTAGTAAAATGTCATTTGGATCAAAGGGGGTTCTAGTTGAAAGTTCCAGAATACTTTTGAGAAACATATACAAGAAATCCTCATGAAATCAGAATATCAATAAATAAACACATGTATAATCAATTGTATTGGATTTATTTTTGTCCATATTTTATATTTTGAGAGGGAAAAAGGAGCCTAACATGTGGGTGACACATTCATTTTGTTTAAGGTTCCATGTTAGGTTCACCATTTTTGTTTCCATCTACTTTTATTGGTGTGAGTATGTGAATAGTATCACATGATTAGGCTAAAACACATTCCCACCAGCCTTTAATGTTTGGTCTCTATATTTCCTAACAATTTCCAATTTATATAACCAGAAGAAAATAAAAAAATGATCACTCTTTAGTAATCCAAAATCTCGACTACCAATTCAAACACATGCCTAAATGGAATGATGTATACCACACTCAAGAAATCAAGACATAAAATGAAACTTAAAAAATCAATAAAATTCATAAGAGGAAACATGAGAAATCAAGAAAATGTTAGGACATGGAAATGTTTGGTGGAAACTATGTGACACACATGTTACATATACAAACCAACCATTCTCATATTTTTTCAACACATCAACAATACAACTACTCATGGTCCGATGATGCATCGTCACCCTCTCCACCTCCATCTCCACTTCCTTCTGCTACATGTATGAACATTATATTGATAATTAAATATTGTTACATATTTATAATTAAACTTAAAACCAATAAAAGTTTGAAAACTAAATTATTTTGATTTATTGTGATTTACCTGCTCACCACCACTTGATGCACCACCACCGGAGGAATATCTTCTCCTCTGAGGATATATATCAGTCAACGCTTTCTGCATAGCAGATATCTGAGCCCCCTGGTCTTGAATTGTGGCTCATAGAGAAGAAATATCCCTCTGAGCATCTTCAGGTATGGAATGACTATTACCGAGAGTATATGAAGCTGGAATCCAGGGTGGCCTGCCAAAGAAATCAGATGGTACAGGTCTGAAACCCATCCCGCTGACTCTACCAGGATGCTCCTTCCAAAGGACTTTAGCAACAGGGTCATCCTGGGAGACTGAGTTGGACTTCCCAGGATTGGCATCCCATAGTTATTTAATTTTTACCTATAAATAAAATATAAATATATATTAACACAGTAAAAACTGATAATAAGTTATTATAATAAAAAATTGACTTCATACCCCAACTTCTTTTGCAGTCTCATTAAAACAAATTCCATCTGTTTTTTTGTGAACATCCAGCCACAGTTCAGTTCGAGATGCTTCGTGACCAAAACTATTTGACTGCATTAAAAAAACGATAAATCAAAAATTCAATATATTAAATAGATAATATTGTCTTATAAATATTTAAACTAATTAAAATTTTACCAATGACATTCGGATTCTAGAAAATCATTTTGAACCCGCAGTGTGAGGGATGACTTGCTTAGCCCGGTTTGATGCATTCTGTCTTGAAAGATCCTGAAATAAATAAAATTCAATTTAACAGTAATGTATTCAATGTCATATCCTCTTCATATATATGTATAAATTTAAAATGAGGATAATATAATAATATATATTTCAATACCATCCACTTTTCATCACGATGACTGTCAACAAAAACATTCCAATGTTCTTTTGGTACCCCACTAGGTAACTTCTCATACATTTTATACACGGTCAACAAAGTATCGTTAACATCACACCACAATCTCAATTTGAAATCTTTCCATTTGTTACCAAGATTTTTAATTGTCCACTTCCGTGCTATCACTTTAACAACTGTAAAGTGGAAGAACATATGTGTACAAAAATTAATTTTGAACATATTAGTAACATGGCATTCAATTAAACTATAATATAATGAAATTACCGTTATTTGAGAATCAAAAACTTCATTTTTCTAGTTTTGAGGCATATATATCCAATAATCATAATAAATAGGCAGGGAAATGGGCTTTACTGCCAGCTGACATATAATCTGGCCAAGTAACCCTGCGGCGTCATCCATAGAAACGCCATAAGAATCAAATGGCATGACTATATTATTTCCATTCATGTTCCAAACATCTTAACGTTTTATGTGTTTCTCTATTGTTGCATTTTTCTCATCTTCAATGAGAAAACAATTAGTATAAACAAAATATAATACATTTATTTAATAAAAATTTGTACCTATGACTGTGACCCTCCAGAATGTCCGTGATGAACTGGAAGGGGCGTGTTGCCACCCCACTGATGAGGATCCTATAGGGGGAGTCGATGACTCTACCTCTAGTGGGAAATCCAAATATAGTGTGAGAGATGGTGTAGGGGGAGATGGTGTTGGGGTGTAGGTAGCTGGTGCCTCAGATGTCGTGTGGAGGGAGCTAGATGGATCATCATCTATCGCAGAACTAGATAAAATAGTGTACCACTTCATCCTTCGCATTCCTGTCATTTAATCAAATAAAATAAAGTTCAGAATATATATTTCAAAAAAATTACGCAGAAAAAATAAATAAAAATGATAATAGATGCCCAGTACTAACAAACAAAATATATATAAGAATGATAATGAATGAATCTAGAAATGAAACAACTGGTTACTGAATGAACAAAAAATTGTACATACAATCATTTTACCCTTTAATAATGTTGTTTTCCTACTCCATTTCTTCATCCACTTCATTCAACCTTGCAAGAATAATATTTTCAATATCATGATCAAAAAATAATTCTGCTTCCTGTTGTTGGTGAAATTCAATTTCAGAGGTCAAATCTTTAACTTCATCACCCATATCATACAAATATCTTTATATTACGTGAGTAACTAAACTCCACCCTTTATCTACTACATCATTCATATAATATAACATTTTTTTCTTTCTATTCTAAGATATATGGATCATGCAGTTCACGATCACCAACATCTATCAAGAAAGAGATGCTGACAGATGTAAATTGCAAGGAATCTCTTTTAACACCTTTGATAATATCGACCCATTTGAATTTGAATAAAAAAACAGAATAATTCTCATGGTAGTTTAATTCAATAATATCATGCAGCTTTCCATAGTATCCTACTTCAGCAAATGTAAATATACAACTATTCTGTGTTTTCAAACCCACTTCTCGATCAACTGTATGAAATCGAAATCCATTCACATTATAAGCGTCGAACTTTCTAGCTTGTCTTATAGGAACTCTAGAAAGAAACTTGAAATCTTCTGAAAATTCTACTCTACTATCAGTATTCATGATCTAAAAAAATAAATATAATTTAATAGATTTACAAATTGTATGTGTCAAACTAATATTTGTATTTATTGCAATATTTATAAACATACACGTCGTGAAAACCATTCTACCAGATCTTTATTCACAAATTTCATTATACATTTCTCATTTCATGTTTAGCCTCTCATTCATCTCTTTTTGGTATCCTCAACTCTTCAATAAATGGATCTACAATTTCACTATTCAGCAGCACATATCTATGTGCCTGTAATAATTTCAATTTTGTCAGTGTCACATTTGAGATCCTCCCAACTGATCGGCCAATAGCATGAAATATTTTTGATTTCTGATGCATTTGAGATTGGTTTGATGTGTCTTCAACACTCCCAACTCAATTAAATCTTGTCTCAATATCATCCAAATATCTAGAACAAAAGGTAAGACACTCCTTGGCCAAATAGCCTTCATCAATAGAGCCTTCTGGTTGAGCTTCATTTTTCATGTATGCTTTCAAATGCCCAAGATATCTATGAAATAAAATAATAACATTATGCATTTATTTAAATGCCATTTTTTTTACTTAACTCGAAAACATATAAATAAAATACCTCTCAATTGGATACATCCATAGATAATGAACATGGCCTCCTAATTTAGCTTCTTCAACCAAATGCACAGTTAAATGCATCTTGACAGTAAAAAAAGGAGGAAAGATCATCTCCATTGCACAAAGGGTCAATAAAAACCTCTCTTGGAGGTTCTTAAGCTAAAATGGATATACAGATTTCTCACATAATTTCCTAAAATGTGTAGAATTGGAGTACAACAGTAGTAACCTTTTCAGGTAATATTGTACGCAATGCCAATGGTAGTAACTGTTGTAACAAAATATGTGAATCATGACTTTTCAATCCATGTAAATTTTGATTTTTCAAGTCAACACACCTTGAGTTGTTACTCGAATACCCATCAGATACATTCACATTCTTTAAAATTAGAAGGATCGTATCTTTATCCCTAATTTTCATTACAAAAATGGTTGGAGCATAATTTTCATTCTCATCTGGCCAGAGATCACGTTTTATGTTCATTACTTGTAAGTCTATGCGAGCATTGAGATGATCTTTTGAATTTCCATGCTCATTAAGTAATGTGAAAATAAAATTATCACAGACATTTTTATAAATATGTATAACATCAAGATTGTGGTGCAACAAATTAAATTCTCAATACGTAAGTTTGAAGAATATTATTTTTTTCTTCCATTGTTGCATTTTGATTTCACTTGATGATGTACTTCAGACTCGTTTTCTACTATCATTCAAATAATGAACCTTCCCAAATTTTATTTCAACATTTTCAGGCTGTGTCAATATTTCAGAACCAGTTAACAACTTTCGAGGTGGTCTACGATCAATGGAACCATCAAATTTTGATTTGTTCAGCCGAAATCTATGAGATGGATCAAGAAATCTTTGATGGCATAAGAAGCACCATTTTCTACTATGAGGTAGCCGTTTGGGCTCAAAATCAAAGTTACAAATGGAACATGCCAAACCCCTATAAGTGTTCCAACTAGATAAATTCCCAAGACTAGGGAAGTCACTATTAGTCCACAGTAAAGCAACATGCATTTTGAACATTGTTTTAGAAGATACATCAAATGTATCAACACCGTTGCTCCATAACTCCTATAATTATTCAATCAAAGTCTACAAGTATACATCAATATCATTTCCAGGAATTTGTTTTCTAGGAATAATCATCAAAATGATAAAAGATGTTTTTTTCATACACATCCATGGAGGCAGATTATAAGAGATCAAAACAACTAGACAAATGCTATAACTTGTACTCAAATTCCAAAATGGGTTGAATCCATCAGCAGCCAATCCTAATCGAACACCCCTAGGATTAGCAGAGAAATATGGATGTAATGAATCGAATGTATTCCATGATTGGGAATATCTTGGATGTCTCATTAACCCATCATTGTTATTATCTACAGAATACAACTTCATGTGTTCGGTGGTTTTTGATGACATGAATAATATTTTCAATCGAGGCTTCAAATGAAAGTAACGCAAAACCATTACAGGTGTGTTCCTTTTCTTCTTCTCCATGAAATTATGTTCAGTCAGACTTCCAACACCACCCTTTGACTGCCATCTATAAGAAGAACATTTCTTGCAATTCTATCTACTGGAATCCTCTCCCCAATAAAGCATACAATCATTGGGAAATGCATGTATTTTTGTATAATTCAGACCAAGCTTGTTAACAACTTTTTTCATATCATAAAAAGATTATGGGATTTTTTCTTCAGGAAATCCATCACGAATCAATTCCAATATCATGAACATTTCTTTATTTGTAATTCCACATAGACATTTGATATGGTACGACTTCAGCAGAAATGAAAGCTTGGAATATTTCAAACACCCACTATACAACTCTTGATTTCCATCATCAACTAAATAATGAAACTCATTTTCATCAGGAAAGCTTTCCCTTACATTTTTCTCCACATAATTAAGAGGAGGATCCAATGATATGTTACAATCTTGACCTGCTTGTTTTACAGTCTCAAAAACATCACTTGCCACCTTGCAATTTGTTGCACCCTCTTCTGGTTGTTCTGATATTTTTTGATGCTGATGGTGGTGTCTTGCAGTGCTGAATGCTTCATTTATGAGTTTTTTCATTTCATTTTCCATTGTCGACGAACTTGGGACCACATTCTATGGATTAACATCATTTCTCAATCTTTATGTATTGTTCGATTCTTCATTCCAAATCTAACACAAATATTGACTAGGGAATTGCTTCAGTATTAAATGTTCAAAAACTTCATCTCTCTTCAACCATGTTCTAAATTTACATTAAGGACATTGGCATTTTATTCTTCCTTCAACAGATCGATTAGAAATTTAAAAATCTAAAAACTCATTCAAACCCTTCACATACTGAGGTGTGTTCCTCGGTAATTTGATCCAGCTTTTATCCATGTATATCACAATGTGCCTACACAATATATACGATAGTGTCAGATTACAGAAACATAATATAATAAAGATTACCCATTGATCATAAAGTATGCATAATATAATAAAGATGATCCATTGATCACATTTACAACTTCAGACCAACCGAACAAGTCTGGTTCCAAGGAGACAGCGTCAACACCTCATTGAGGAGCAGTAAGAATATTAGGTTAAGAATTTTTTTAGCAACGATTTCTTATCCCTGGCCACCAATTTTTAAGAATTTTTTAAAAATTATTATTGAATCCCTCTATTTTTCCATTATCTATCTCATGATAGTATGATGAATGGTTGGAATGGATATTATAGTCTTGGTATAGCTTTTTAAACAAGGAATAATAGTTGTTTGTGTCATTTTTCATCAATATAGTGTGTGTGTATCCATGTATGGTAATGAGGTTGGATTTCATGACATGAACAATAACCCTTTTCGTTGGATTATTTATGGGGTATAACCTATACTCATTTAGAGAAAAATTTAGTGATTGTAAGGATAAACTCAAACTACTGAACTATATCCTGGGGATATATCCCCTTAAAATAAATTCTCCATATATAAAATGGTCAAGAGTAATTCATGATGTATATAAAATCTCGGGGCTGGTGGATATAATTCTTATATTCTTATAATTAATGGAACCTTCTGGTGAGATCTTTGAAATATTAAGTACATAATGAATAAAAGTAGCCAAGTGTTATGATTTTATAAGAGATATTATTCCATGACTAGTGAGTTCTATAAGATTTAAAATTTCCTTCTCAAATTATATAGTGGGTTTCCTATCCCTCGATGCATATAAGGATAGTACCATCAAAACCTCAATTGTATATGGAAAATGGGAGATCTGGGTCACCATAAAAGATATATTTCAATTCTTGATGATGAATCTACTCTTTCTTGGCTTAACCCACCAGAAGAACCCCATCCTAGAGATAGTGCAAAATCGTTGACATCAATCTCTTAGCGATATAATTTGGTGAGGATACAAGCTCATCAAAGTTATGGGTATCACTAAGTTCATTGATCTACCCCAGATTGTTTTTGATGAATAAGGAGACCATAATGTGATGTGAAGTATATAAAATTGTATCATCCTAGAATGGATATTCTAGGGTGGTAGTTACATTATATAAGGCATCTATACAGTCATTCTATTAATAAAAAATATGGGTCAGATTGCACATGAAAGGGAACCCCCCCATCAGTTCTCGAATATAATCATGAATAGGGAATAACTACTCCTTTATGGTATACTCATCATTTATTTTCTTAAATACCTACTATGATTCATATTTAATATTGAGGTGATCTATTTTTATTTATAGGGATAACTCCAAAATAATGATCATTGATTGGTACTCTTCCTCATTGTTGGTTCATCCTAATAAAGTAATAGGGAAAGATTCTCATGTATAGGGAGAAAACAAATTCCTAAGGAAACCCAGTTACCTTTTGTGTTCTATATTGTCATACCTATCAATATATGACAATCACCTTAAACGTAGATATCTCATGCCTAAAATGAACACTCTTATCAAGGAAATCCATATTTAGTGTCATTCTCTCATGATTCAGGTTTGTTGTAATAATTGTTTTTAATGTATATCGATTGACTTCCTTTTTAGGAATGAATCAAATTTCAAACTATTTTAAGATAATTCCCCATATAATAATTTTTTTCCAACATTATATATCTATGTATATATTTTATTGGATTAAAAATAAAGATAAATATTAATCTATGATATAGGTGACAGTTCCTCTTTTTCTATACCACAAAGATCAATGCGAAACTATTCTCCAAAATTTTACAATATTGAGACTTGTCATCCAACATCCTCTATCGAGATAGTGTTGGTTGTTTTCATTTCTAAATCCATTGTTCTTTGTCAAGATTATGTGAATAAACTCTCCAAGGTTACCACATACATGGTGAGTAGCTTTCTATAAATACGTGTCATTATGACTAATGATTTGAGGAGGTACTACATGAGGGTATTTAAATCTCTCTAAAAGTTCGTATTACACTAGAATGAAACCCTATTTTTTGTTAATCTAATGATGGATAGGAATTCACATGTGAGATAGGTGATGAGGTTTCGGATGTAGAAAATTTTTCCCTAGATTCCACTCAGTAACATAAGGTTTTTAGGTGATGGGGTGTTAATAATTTTTGTATTCTTCTTAGTGTCAACATTTTTTTCATGATGATGTACCAAAAAGATGAGAAAATTTCCAAATGTAGCCCTAAAAGTGCACTACAAGGGATTTATTTTTAGTATGTATTACTAAATATTCTTAAATATTGCATCATGGTTAAAAAAATCACATAACTATTTAATTAGACTATAAATTTATCCTTATATAATTATATGGTTTTAACCAAGAAGGAACTGAACATAAGATTCATATCCAAACACTAGTATTATTTAATACAAATGGTGTTACTTGATAGTAATATATCCATTGGGTTACCCTCAAATTAGCAGTATCCTCTTTATATAGGGCCATTTGAATCTGGTTATAATTAGAGCACCCATCCATGAAGCAGAAGGATTTAAATCCATCCATTGTGTTGATCAGAAATTCCATGATCGGGACTAAGAAGTCTTCTTTTGGGAAATTCCTATTGAGGTCCTTGAAGTTAGTAAAAACTTATATTTAACTATTCTTCTTCTTAATAATGGTGATGTTTTACAACAAATTCGGATACTGAAATTCATAAATTAAATTAGTTTTGATTATTTTTTCAATCATAGCATCTCCTTAGGTGGAAATAGCTAGATGTATTCTTCCTACTACTTGTTTGTATCTAAGGTGGTCATCTGGATAGCCACGGTTATGACTGGACATGTCTGGATTGAATCCTAACATTTCAGTGTAATTCCTAGTAAACACATCCAAATAAAATTTTAATAAAGAAATTTACTCTTCCTCCTCTATGGAGGCCATAGATGCACTGATGAGCATGGGTTGTGGATCCTATTTTGTACTAAAATTCACCTATTTAAGATCATCCATGGTGGTGAATATAGAATTATAAAATAATGTATTGGTGTATCTAATATCATATTTATCCAATCCCACTACCTCGATACCATCAGAAAAAAAGATACAGGGGAATATATGGACCCATAAAACAATATGGGGTCACAGGGGGGGTCCGGGGGGAGAAGTTAGGGTTGCGGGGGAAGAACCTCGGGTCGCCATGAGAAGGGGTCACCAGGAGAAGTGGGGTCACGCACTACTGGAAAAGGGACCTTTCCCAACAGTTGTGTACCAACGGTTCAATGAACCGTTGGTATATCTTGTTTTTCCCAACGGTTGGTATAAACCGTTGGGAAAAACCCCTCAATGCATAGTTTTCCCAACGGTTTCATACAACCGTTGGGAAAGATAGGTTTTTCCCAACGGTTCCTAAGAACCGTTGGGAAAAGTGGTGAAGGACCCTTGTTTTCCCAACGGTTTATATGGAACCGTTGGGAAAGATAGCTTTGTCCCAACGGTTCTAAGAACCGTTGGGAAAAGTGGTGAAGTTTGGTCATTCCCAACGGTTTTTAATAACCGTTGGGAAAAAAAAGCCCCAAATACCAAATCGAGCCAGCGGCCTCCCCACATTCCAGAAGCATTCAGTTCGTGTCCTCCTGGAGCGATTCCTTGCGGAAGGACCTCCCAATCCCCACATCTTCCATCATATCAGCACCTACCAGGTTAGACTCCTATATTTTATCAACGATATAGTTCCAGCTCTTATAAATCATATACTTCTATTCTTGATTTCGTTATTCCCAATTATTAGGGTTTTTGTAAAAATTTATGATTGTTTCATGGTGGTCATGTGCGCCACTATAGGTACATTGATTCACTAATTTATTTTGGTATTTCCATAAAATTCGAATACAATTTATTAATTAATCAATGTTGAGTGTTAACATGACATTCATGTTCTTTATTTTTGTTGAAAACCTTATTTATGGTATGGGGTCATATTATTTAAAGTGTAAACAAATACTTATATAGAATTTCCTTGTAAAACCTGATGGTTTAATTCTAGTTAAATGGACTCATAATTTTTTATGTTATTACTATTTAGTAATTGGTGAGGTGAATCATATATGTATATGAAAAATGGATCAAGATCATTTAGTATTGGATAGAATTATTCCCTAGTAATGTGAGACCCTTATGTTATGGGGTGAGTATGGAGTAGTGAGATATATTGATTGTTACTTACTTTTTTCAATTCTATGAGGTAATCATGGAATGCACTAATTTTTTGAGATCTGTCAATGTTTTTATGGTTTTGATAGTGATCCATGATGTGTATCCTAGTATGTAGATCCTGTTGGGTATTGGACCCTGGATTGGGTGAATTTGTATGCAGTAGGGTGCTTTCTAGGATGGGTTGTACTGATGTGATGGTAACTTATGAGAGGGGTGGGTCTTACTAATGTGGATTCATTCTATATCATAAGCATGTAAATATAATTTGTATTATGATAACTAAATGCGAATGATGTGTGATCAAATATTGTCTTATCCTAGAGAATTCCTTGTGATATATTGATATGGTGGCAAGAGTGATGATGCATGTGGTGACATGACCAACATACATGTGTTTCATGGTTAGTGATCAATTAGGTTAGTGATCCTATGATCATTGGGATGTGACTCTAAATGATTCAAGAAGAGTTATTAATATGATAACATGAGGGTGTGTTCCTATTTGGTTTTATCTAGAATCGTAGTATAGTATTGGAGTTGAGTTATTTTTATATATTATCTGTTTTTATGGATGTTGTCTTTTAGTGGTTGTGTGTTTGGGAACCCCCCTCCTTCCTAGACCCTGGACAACCCCCCACCCTCCTCCCTGGACCCTGGACAACCCCCCGAACACCCCCCGCACAGCCCCCCGCACAGCCCCCCACCCTCCTCCCTCGACCCCAGACAACTGTTGTAACCCTCTCTCTTGGATTTTAATGATCACAATCACTCTCATCGTGTTCTAACTTGTTTTCAAGTGTTTTGATGCTAGGAAAAAGGTTGCCCAGGAGTTGGCCCAAGAAAACTGAAAAGGACTCTCTGAGTCCACCGGCCAACCGGTGGATTCCCACCGGCCGGCCGGTGGTCTCTGGCAGAAGCATTGCTTTCTGCCAGAGCCACCGGTCAGCCGGTGTTAGCTCACCGGCCCGCCGGTATAGGCACCGGCCAACCAGTTCTTGCCCACCGGCCAGCCGGAGGTTCCAGGCAGTAGGCTTGCCCACTGCCTGGTGCCACCGGCCAACCGGTGGATGACCACCGGCTGGCCGGTGGAACCCAGACAGAAAGCCTGCTGTCTGGACCACCGGCCAGCCGGGGCTCAGCACCGGCCAGCCGGTGGACCACCGGCCAGTTGGTGAGCCACCACCGGCCAGCCGGTGTGACCAGTCAAACTAGCCGTTGGGCTTTGACCAGACTTGTACTTTTGACCCCCAACGGCTCCGGAAGCTCTCCAACGGCCATATTGAAGTGTTTATGGGTATTTCTCCTATAAATAAGAAACCATGGATGCCGGGAACATAATGGAATGATATTTTGTTTAAAATGGGCATAATTTTAAGTGAAAACAACTGACATATGCCAAACCAACCAAAATTCTTCTGATTCTGTTGAAACTTTAGAAAAATGATCCATGGGTCATATGTGACGTGTATGAGTCAACCCTGGCTCAATCCAAGACACGATGTGACTGAGACCATTGAAACTGTCTCCCTTTTGTTCAAAATGGACTAAATTGTAAGTGAAATCAACAACTATCATATGGGAAACCAACCAAACGCCTTAGGATTATATTGACACTTTAGGAAAACGATACATGGGTCATATGTGATGTGTACGAGTCAGACTTGACTCAATCCGAGGCGCGGTGTGGCCTACACCACCAAAACTATCTCTCTTATGTTAAAAATGAACAATATTTTACGTTCATAAGCCAAACCGATCAAACGGATTCTGATTGTGCTGAAACATTATGAAAACGATCCATGGATGATATGTGATGTGCACGAGTAAACCCTGCCTCAATCTGAGGCCCAGAGTGGCGGACACCACCCAAAGTGGCTATCTTTTGTTTAAAATGGACTTAATTTTAAGTGAAAACAACAACTAACATACGCCAAACCAACCAAACGCCTTCTGATTCTATTTAAACATTATGAAAACGATCCATGGGTCATATGTGACATGTACGAGTCAATCCCTCATAAATCCGAGCTGTGGTGTGGCCGAAACCACTCAAACTATCTCTCTTTTATTTAAAATGGACATAATTTTAAGTGAAAACAACAACTGACATACGCCAATCCAACCAAACAACTTATGATTCTATTGAAACGTTAGTAAAACGATCCATGGGTCATATGTGATGTGTACGAGTCAACCCCACCTCAATCCAAGCCATGGTGTGACCGGGACCACTCAAACTGTCTCTCTTTTGTTCAAAATGGACTAAATTGTAAGTGAAATCAACAACTGACATACGGGAAACTGACCAAACACCTTCGGATTCTATTGAAACTTTTGGAAAATGATCCATGGGTCATATGTGACATGTACGAGTCAACCCCACCGCAATCCGAGCCGCGGTATGGCTGGGACCACTAAAATTGTCTCTCTTTTGTTGAAAATGGACAAAATTGTAAGTGAAATCAATGACTGTCATACGGGAAACTGACCAAATGCCTTCATATTCTATTGAAACTTTAGGAAAACTATCCATGGGTCATATGTGATGTGTAAGAGTCAATACCGCCTCAATCCGAGGTGTGGTGATGCCGACACCACCCAAACTGTCTCTCTTATGTTAAAAATGGACAATATTTTAAATACATACACCAAACTGATCAAACGGATTCTGATTGTGTTGAAACATTAGGAAAACGATCTATGGCTCATATGTGACGTGTACGAGTCAACCTTGCCTCAATCCGAGGCCCGGTGTGGCTGACACCACTCAAAGTGTCTCTCTTTTGTTTAAAATGAACTTAATTTTAAGTGAAAACAATAGTTGACATACGCCAAACTAACCAAACGACTTCAAATGATATTGAAACTTTAGGAAAACGATCCATGGGTCATATTTGACATGTAAGAGTCATTCCCGCCTCAATCCGAGCCACGGTGTGTCTAGGACCACTCAAACTATCTCTTTTTTCTTTAAAATGGACTAAATTATAAGTGATATCAACAACTGACATACGGGAAATAGACCAAATGCCTTCGGATTCTATTGAAACTTTATGAAAATGATTCATGGGTCATATGTGACATGTACGAGTCAACCCTGCCTCAATCCAATTCACCGTGGGGCGGGGAACACCCAAACTTCATCTCTTTTGTTCGAAATGGATAATATTTTATGTACATATGCCAAACAAATCAAACGGATTATGATTGTGTTGAAATTTAGGACAATGATCCATGGATCATAAGTGATGTGTACCAGTCAACCCAGCCTCAATTCGAGGCCCGGTGTGTCACTTATGGAGTCACAAGTGATGAGACTCCTATGAAAATACCTTTTCACCATATATTATTAAAGTGGTTGTCATGTGAAGATTGAAATGGGTGTAAATAATATTTGATTTATTGAAACCCTGATTCAACTATACTGGATGATTGTTGTCATATGAAAATTCAAATGGGGAATTATTCACCATGCCTCTAATCAAATAGGTGGTGTTCTTTTTAGTTGTTTTAATTCTGTTAGTGTTTTTAGTGGTGTGTTTTATGCAGGTCTATGCACTGGAGGGGCTACTGCAGGGGCATCTGTGCAACATTTCTGGAAATACACAATACCAACGGTTGTAAACCGTTGGTAAACTTTGAGAAAGAATTATACCAACGGTTCAATAAACCGTTGGTAAAAAACTGGTTTCAATGAAACCGTTGGGAAAATGATATACCAACGGTTGTAAACCGTTGGTATAACATCAAAATCATAGAATTCCCAACGGTTTCAATGAAACCGTTGGGGAAAAAACTATACCAACGGTTGGGAACCGTTGGTATAAGTTGAGAATTATAGAATTCCCAACGGTTCTAAACCGTTGGGTAAACCTATACCAATACATAGAGTGGGCTATCCCAACGGTTTACTAAAACTGTTGGTATATATCTTTCCCCACGCCTTACTTCCCTACGGTTTGGAGAACCGTTGGTATAGAAAATACCAACGGTTTTCCAGCCTATACCAACGGTTGTAAACCGTTGGTATATACTCTATTTCCAGTAGTGACGGGTCGTTAGGGCCACCAGTCGCCGGGGTATCCGGTCACGGGGTTTGCCGGAGCCGCTGGTCACGGGGTCGCCAAAGATGGAGGTCGCGGGTCACTGGAGGATTGGGAGTGGCGGGTCGCATGGATCGCCAAGGGGGTTGTGGGAAGAAGGGAGGTGTGGGGGTCAAGGGTTGGGGGAAACTGTAGTCTGGGTAGGGAAGGGTCAGGAATTTTAAAAAATAATATGGGATTAGCGGCTGTTTATTAAAAACCGTGGTGAAATTTTTTTTAGAAAACGTTTAGCGGCGGTTCTGTGAACCGCTGCCACAAAACCGCTACTAAACCATGATTATGTTGTAGTGTATATTCTAAGATAAATTATGATTATAAATATTTTCATAAATTTCTATTAAATAACATCATAAATGAGAAATTATATGCTGAAATTTATAATGTGTGAGTTTTAGAAATATAAATTATCATTATTTAGAAATGCGATAACAGGTGGGGGTATATCATTGGATCCTTTAAAGATAGGAGAGTTTATGAATATCCACATCAAACCATTGCATCTTATATATTTATTGTTCATGTATTAGTTGGATAGTATCAATGCATTGAGGTAAAGTTTAATGATTATCAAGTCCACTAAACATATTTACTTGGAAAGAAGTCATGTTTAATGCAATATATAATTGTGAATAATATTTAAATGAGATAAATAAAAGGTTGGTTAGTGCATCTGTATACACACTATCATGTGTGGGTAGTGATTTTTTTAAATATAAATATGTATAAAATAAGGGTTTGGGACACATCCTCCTGAAAAATTACATTTTTGATAACATTATTCATTTAGAAGTTGTTGAATTCTTGGGAATATTGTTAAGATAAGGAGTTCCCCCTGGAATAGTGAAACTATTTTGAGTTGTTTTCTGGGAAATGTTTGATGTGTAAGTGATAGTTGTGTTGGAATTTTTTTCAATCCTTAATTCATATTAAAACCCATATAATTTATTAAATAATAATATTATTTGAATATATTTTGATATTTGGGGTTGCATTTTATAGGTATGGAGGTGTTGGGGATGGAGCTATCGAAAATCTAGAATTTATGAGTCAATGTATAAAATCATGAAGATATAAATAACTTGTAGGATTTGAGTGTGTGTATAAAATTTTATGACATAAAATTTCTCTATTTTGAGCTATGCAGGTTGTTCGTCTTTGTAAAGTATAGAATTGATTTAACCCATATGTATATTAGCCCGTGTATGAGTTCCAAGCAGAACATGCACACAACTTTTTATGTCATGCATGTAAGACATCTATATACCCATATGACATGCCTCATAGGATTTTATATATAGGGCATATGACTTTAATGACATTTCAAGACTTCTATCATATGTATTTCTAATGGTGTATGACTTTTCTAGATCTTCTATGACTTATGATCTATTTTATTTATTAGAATTGGTGAGTTTAAAGAACTATGGTGTAAAAATATTAATGTTTCTAGAATTTATATATTCCAAATAATTAATAACCATGGAGATGAATAAGCTATTAAATTAATTTTAATCATCAAAAAAATTATGTTATATTTTTAATGAATTATTATGTTTCACAAATTGAAGAAGGATTTTCCATGAATAAAGAATGGGAAGTTAATGTGTAGCCACGTGGTCTAGATGTAACTTTTTTTTGTTATAGTCTTGTAATCTATAATAGAATGTATGAAAGATAAAAAAAAGTATTAATAAATATAATATGATAATTATCTGTTTAGAATATGTTATTATTTGTAATTTTATTTTCAAATTCATATTCAAATGAAATTTTATATGGGAGTGTGTTATATGTTTTATCGTACATGATTGAGAAAATATGATGTCCAAGAGAGAATAAGAAGTAGAGTGGTATCTTTATAGAATTAATTTAGAGAAAATGAAAGAAAAAAATAGATGAGGCTCTTTAGTAATAATAATGAGAAAAGAAGAAACATTCAATAATATATATTGATGAGTATTAAGAAGAGAAAGATCTAAAAAACAATTTTGGATTTATAGTTCTATTTATCTCTTTAATATTGTTAAAAAATATTTTTTTATCATTATAAAACTGTATGAATCCCTAAGACACTACCAAGATATGTGTGTCATGATTATAAGGATATTACCTGCTACTTTGTACCTACATGTTAAAATTATGGGTTGTACGATATTAGTGAAATCAAAATCATTCCAAGGATTAACATTTATTTTTTAATGGTGAACCTTTGGAATGTTTGGAATTTTTTTTTCTTTATTTGGGTGTGGTGAAAGGAATTTTTTTTAATATCATAATATATTGGTAAGATTTTTTAAGAATAAACATAAAAGGAATTTATAATCTGTGATCTGCCATCTTGGTGATTTCACTGATCTCGGGGACCCCTTTATGTGGTATCTAAGATAAATGTACCCTTTATTTATTATCATCTCATTGGATAATTGATGGTATAGTTATTGACATAATTATTTTTGCATCAATGGATAATCTAAATTCATGAAACAATAAGGATATTCCCATGTTTGATGGGAATTGTTATCACACATGAATGGATATAATGTTTCATTTCCAATTATCTATAATTTTTAAAGTATTATAAGGTGAACTCTTGAATTTATTCCCCATATAGAATTTGATTCCATGTCACTATACATTAAGAAAAAACCTGTAAAAGATAGTTGTAAATGAAATATTTTCTCACCTTTCCCAGAGTGAATTTATGAAATTCAATGGCATCAAAATAGAAAAATGCATTTGTTGTAATATTTGGAACCTTTATAATGATGTTACTAAAATGAATACTAAAATAATAAGAATTTGTAGAAATAAATTTGAAAATCAAAAAATGCATGAAAATGAAAATATAGATACATTCTTCATAAGATTAAAGGATATTATGGCATAGTTAGAGGATTTGTTGATAATTGGGAAGATACAAAAGTGGTTGGGAATATATTTTTCATGCTATATGATTAGTTAACTGATAAATTAATGGATTTATAAAATAAATATCTAAAAACAAATTCTACTTGTAAATTAATAATCTTTATAACTTTCCATGAGATGAGAAAATATAAATTTTCAAGAAGTTTTTTAAAAGAGAAATGTAAATTTCTATTGAAGCCTTAAAATCAAATACGTTTAAGAATATGGTTGATGAATTTGGATATCATATTTAGATATATATTTACATGTTAATACATTATTTTATTCAATTAATCCTCTTATCTTGAGAAAAATAAAAAAAAGGAAGTGGAGATATCTAGTAAAAACATCAACTTATTTTTTTTAACTATGGATAAAATAAAATTTTTTCAAAAAAATATCTAGTGTAAAAACGAATATGAGACTTATGAATATGAATAAGAAATACTAAGAAAAATGTTCAAGAATAAATAAAGAATGACAGAAAATTCCATGAATTATTCTAAATGTAAGGAATAAGCTTTATCAAAATATAACAAGATTAATTTTGTATCACAATGTGAAGATAATGAATGTTATGTTAAAGAAGAAAAAATTTAATATTCTAGTGAGATTGATAAAAATAATAAAAATTTTAATTTAAATAAAGAAAATTTAACTATTAATGAATTTATAACTTCTGTAAGTTAATAATACAAATCACTGATAATGATTTATTGAAGTGTGCGTTGAAATATTGAATTCCAAATATATAAAAGTTGGTAAAGATGGTCGAAATTCATAGGAAATACAATAAATCATTTTTTAATAAGGATACTATCAATTAGGACGAAAAATCAATGTTACTGAAATAAATTGACGATTTAATGAAAAATATTGATTATGACAAGGCTTTAAGAGTAAATATATATGAAAAGGTAAAAAATAAAGATAAAAAGCTTAACCATATTCAAAAAATATTAGTCAATGTATAGGAAATAATAAATGCTTCAATCCTATCATAGAAAATTTTATTTTAGTTTTTGGTGAATGTATAATAAAAAATGAGACCTATGGAGACATACAAAATACCTATCTAAGAGTTAAAATATCATAAATAAATGGTAAAATTTTTCAAATAAATATGCATGTTATTAATGTGATGTTTCTGGAAGAATCAAGGGAATACTATTAATGTCAAAAAAAATTGAACTGCAACATGAAGTAAAAAACTAATCAAAATGGTAAATTAATGATATCAAAAATAAATCCCACATCAGAGAAGAATTTTCTTAGATTCCCCAATAGTTATTAATAAAAAATGAACCAATTACAATGACTTTGAGAATGTTTCAAGATAGGTATCAAATCCTTGAGAGCATACTATTTAAAAAGATATGTATGCCCTCTATATATTCTATTGGTGTTAAAGATATATCATGAATATTGAAAAAAAATCATTTAAATAAAAATTTCAAAACATTACAAAGAGTATTGAGAGAAATATTTTAAGGGGGATTATGTCCTCTCAAAAGAAGATTGTTTAGAAATAGAATAAAATTCTAGAAATAAATCTCAGAATTTATTTGATGTCTTTAATGAAGTATGTCAAAGATGTTATCAAACATGTCAAAATGTTAATTTTTTATCCTCTTTATACTTTAATAGAAAAATATGAGTGAAAAAACTCAAAATCCTAAAAATATGAAAACTAAAAATATAGGGAATGATTTCATTGTAAGTGGGAATTAAAGAATCAAAATGGTAAAATACATGTATTATGGATAATAGATGTTTCTCTCACTTGATAGTAGACATGAATCATACACAATAGGTTGATATGTAAAAAATATGGCTCAGTGAATGTTTGTAATGACTGGTTAATCCAAATCGTAGGTTCATGATCAACTATGATTTAGAAAGATCTAATAAAAACCAAGATTACATTATTATTCGAAGGATTGAAACACAATCTAGGTAGTGGATATCTATTATGTAATAAATTAAATGATGTGATATTTTAAAATGATGTATTTCAAGGGATTATCATGTACTATTGATTCATTTTAAAAATGATTAATTAATATTGGGAAATCTATTTCATGAGGGTGATACAATAAATCCTGTTATATAAGAATGAAAGAATAATATAAACATTATTATCAAATGCGTAGTCATATTAGATTAAAAAATACAATAAAGACCACTCAAGGATAAAATGTTTGTGATTTTTACATTATAAAAATAGAGTGAAATTATATGTGCACAACAAAAAAAGGGAAATATTTTTAATTCTGAAAATAATAAGGGAGAGATTTATTCCACTCATTAATTTGATGTTATCCACTAATACATTTGTGGGATAATGAGGAAGAAATAAAAAATTTATTTTCTTTCCTTTATTCATTATTTTACAAATAATATATGTATTATATTTATGAAACATAAATCAATGGGCCTAAAGATTCTATAGTGGTTTAAATGAAGTGAAAACCCAGATGTGGTTTCTCCACAATGAAGATTCAGTTAAATAATGGTGTTGAATAACCATGTGGAAAATTTAATGCTTATTATGAGAAGCATAGTATTAACCATGAATTTAGTTAACCATATACACTATAAGAAATTGGGGTCTCAAATAGATGAACATATGTTTAGTGAAGATGTCTCGAACAATGATGATAGAGTATAATACCACTCGAAATTTTTAGAGACAATCTATTATCATATAATTTCACTTTAAAAACAATTTCTTATAAAATATAAATTGTTATCTTTCCCTATTTGAGATTTATTACACGAAATATATAATATTGAAGTATATTAGGGTGGTGGGAAACCATTTTTTATCAAATTTAATGGATAAAAGTAGGAAATTTTTGAGAACAATTGTGATGATGGGACATTCCTTGGTTATCTTCCAAATGGAATATTATTGCATTGTTACGATACAGGTTACTAAAATTTTATTGTATATATATAATGTGAATGTGTTGGAACAAAAATAAAAAAATAACTTATGAAGAATAATGTTCCAAAAGTGATGGCTATAAAGCTATATTTTTAAAAAAACATGATAATGTTTATGATAATGATAGAAGTGTATAATATGAAAAGGAAAAAGAATTATATTCATAATTTTAATGGGATGAGGTAAAACCTAATTAATGTATTCGAAGGATTATAAATAATGTATAGTTATAAAATATCATAGGAGAATTTTGAAATAAGGCTTAAATATGAAATTCTTTGAGGAAAACATTACATTACTAAATGTTTTATTATTTGTAACCAAGTTATTTTCATGAAGAATTAGAGAATAAATAGTGCATTTATATTATGAATGAAGAGATAAATCATATAAAGTGGAATAATAATTTTCAGTCTGCACCTAAAATTCTCTACCAGAACAAGTTGAAGGAAATGAGAGGATATATGGTAAAAAATAAGACTTATGGGTTAAGAGGATCCTAAATAAAAGTAATTGATTTGATAATACTTTTAAACTAGTGTAATGGAAATAATATATAAGGATATTTACTTCAACTTCAACCAATTGTAAAAACATTATATTTAAAAAGATTTAATGGCTGATTTTTTCAATGGTGACATGTTAGAAGAGGTTTATATTGAACACCCTCACATATTATTATTTAGATATAATGTGATTTAGGTTTATCGGTTAAATACGATTTTATTTGGGCTAAAAAATACCATAAATTTTGGTATTATATAATATACACTTTCATTAATAAGATTAAATTCAAAAAAGGAGGAGTGTTAAATAAATTATATTTTGAATATGATGAATATATATCCCTAATGTTTTTTATCTGTATTATATTATTTTTACTAGAAATAAAGAATGATTTTTTAAATAATTTTTTCCAAACATAATGAAGTTGATTGAAATAATTATGCTTATGAGATGAGATAATTTATATGATCCCAATATAATGACAAATGTTTTCACTCTAAAGATTAATATACTTAGAAGAGTATATTAATTATTGGAATGGAATATTGAATGTTGATTTAGAATCCCATTTCAGTTGGAAGTACACATCCTAAATATATATAAGGGAAAGAAGTGGATCCAATAGAATTTCAAAAGATTATTTGGTGTTCTTTTTTACATTATATAAATTATGAAAGACGTTTTTAATGTTGTTTCATGTAGTTCCATGTATAAATGTTCACTAAAAGTGTCTAATTTCATGTTTGGAATAGGTATTTATAGTAATATAAAGCTAACCACTGAATCCTAGTAAAAATATTCTAGAAAGGTAAGCATAAGAAATTAGGAATTCTAGATACACATTTTGCAATAAATGTTGATGATAGGAGGTGTACATCCAATAGAGTTTTCTTTCTATGATATTGGTGTGAATTTTAGAAAACTAAGAAGCAATATTATATGAATTATAGTACTACAAAAGTATAGTATATTGTTTACCCTTGAACTATAGCTCATCTTATGTAAATGATAAACCAATTATATTATCATAAATTTGTGGTGAAGTTACCACTGCTCATGATCTATGAAAATTTGAGTGCTATTAATTATTCATTATTTCTGATTCAACATTCATGACCAAATAAGATTCATATAAAAAATGAATTCCTCAAATAGTTTGTGGAAATGATTGTGTTGATGCAAGAATTTAGTCGTACAATAAAGAATTTTTCTGAGATTTTCCCTAAAAAATTTCAATTTTTTTTAATAGTTTGAGTTTTAGGATTGGAGATTATTTTCATTTATCTCAAGGCTTGGGTGTGGTGATTAATTCCCTAGTATTATCTTGTTATTTGGAGAAATCTTTTTATAGTTATTGAATAATTATCACCACAAATATAATTATATGTTTACCCTCTTAATTTATCCACAATGTGGGAGGAGGTATATATATGGGGATTAATCTATTGTCAATTGTTTCATCATTTGGTGAGAGATCTCTTAAGGGAGAGCATATATTTGAGACAGAGTTATTAAAAGTATTATACAGTTATATTATAATTGTTCATGATATTTTTTCTATAATTTTATTGAATTTAATACAATAATTTGTGTATTATATATTTTGTAGACAGATTATCAAAGATGATATTATCTTTCATGTTATAATGAAGTATTTATTATTGAAAAAGTAAAAATGATATTTCATGTCAAGTTCACATAAAATGTGATCGTGAATTATTTATTAAATAAGAAGTGATACATTATCATATCAAAATTTTAGTTTTATAACATTATCATGTTTAATATAGAGGATCATTTTTCAAGAAGGTACGGATCTAAATCACACTTTTATAGAAAACATGACATTATTATTCATTATTCCTATTACCTATCCTAATTACACAAATGTTGTATTAGAATAATTTAATGATCACCAATTACATAGGTGTCCTTGTGTGAAAGTGAATTATGTTCTTTGGGTGACATCATAATTCAAGGTGGGGGGATTGTTTTTTTAAATGTTGGGGCCGAAGCCACATTTATTATTTAAAGAAATGAAAATACCTCTTTTAAATGGGTAGAGGGAGACCCATTACATAGCTCGAAGGCTCAATGGGAATTTATCACATTAAATAGCCTGTATGCCGAAATTTTGGCCAAATCCCCATTTTGTGAATAGTACTACAACAGTACTGCACAACATTTTCCACTGCTAGAGTACCCTGCTGTCGCTATAGTGACCTACACTACTGCAGTGCTCGTCATTGTTATAGTGTTTCCGCTCCTATAGTACGCTACAATAATGCTACAGTACCTATGCCCAATAGGTTTTTAACCCGATTTTTTCATGTAGGATTACAGGGTGCTTACCACTAAGCCAAACCCCAACTACATGGGGGATTATTGATCCCAAGATCATTTTATAAATTTACGAATAGTTGGGTATATTATTAATACAACAACTTCCCTCAATCATATTGAAATTATATAGAGAATAATTTTTAGAGGTTATTGAAGTGGATATGATAGTTGAGTGGTATTATGTTATAAATAAGTATATCATATTCAAAATTACATAATATAAAGAATAATTATATGATATTAATATCATAGTATGTTTCTATGAGTTTTTTTATGGTTGAGGAGGTTTTAAGAAATCAATTGGAGGAAATATGGTATTTTAGAGTCAAGGATGAAAATCACAATGGAATAGAGATCCTGTATGACTTGATTGTGTGTGTATGAATTATCCTTTTCTGTGTATGAATTTTCTAAATAGCATATGTATTTTAGTAATGTTTTATATGACATTGATCTGTTGGTATTAATTTTGTAACACCCTAGTATTTTTTTCAGTTTTTTAAATTAATTTAATCTTTTTGATATTATGTGTTACACACAATCCATGTTTAGATTTTGTTGCACCTAACACTAGGTTTAGATACTTTTACACACAACCATGATTCTAGTTTTTATTTTACACGACATTGTATATAACTTGTGTTTCTCAAAACAAAGTGTTTAAACAGAATGTGAGATAATATTAAAATATTAATATATAATATGATTGTTATCCCACTGACACTTAAATAGAGTGTATGAGTAGTAGTAACAAAATTATAAAAATTTATGGTTTTTATATGTATATAAAATTATTTATTTTGGGATAAATTAATAATAATTGAAAAGATGAGCTATTTTATAATAAAGGAAATCTTTTACAAAAAACAATTTTTATTTATAAAAACAAAATTCAATAGAATAAATTAAAAAAAAATTGAATGATTATAATGAAATTTATAAAATTTATATTCTATTTGACATTAATTTTATGTTTTTTTCAATATAATAGATAAGAATAAATCCAATTTTTTTCTTAAGAATTGTATTTTTCCAAAAAAGGAAATTGTCACCTTTTGCACAATTACTTTTAAAAACATATTTTTTACATTTTTATAAAATTTATTTTAATAAATGAAATAATTTTTTAAATCCACATTTCAAAATTATCATAGGTTTAAATATTTACACATTTTTCAACGAAAAGAGATAAATATTGGTTTTTATTATGATTTTTCATTTCTTTTAAAGCATTTGAAAACATAAAACTTACTTTAATAGGATGTTAAATGCAAAATATGTTTCATTATATATCCAGTAATCCAATTTTGATTATTGGAATAAGTTTAATATTTCATTTTTATATAATTTTATTTTAAACATCCGAACATTTTCTCTTTGAAAAACTGCTTTCCAATCACATCTGGAGGATTAATTTAAAGCATAATTTTTGGAAAATATTAGAATAGAATTTATAAAAATGGATTCAAAATTTTTAATGGAAAAATTTATATTGTCTATAATTTTCAATTTAAAATTTTTCCATAATTAATAGTAAAAAAAGAAAAAATTTATTACAATGGTTAAAGTGAAAATAGGTTTATTGGATTGTTAAACTAAAAGGATAATGGGTAGAAATGCCTAGAAACCTATGAAAAAATCATTATTTGGAAATATTGTGACATTTTCGCATTTTGTTTTGATAATATACAATTTTGAAGCATTTTGAAAATATTAAAACTTGGGTACACTGTTATATTTTCCAAAATTACAAATACGCCGCTCACCTAACTTATAAAAATCCACCCACTCATATCACCTCTTCACAGTTCCAAACCCTATGGTGTGGATAATACCTGCCTAATTATGTTACTTAATTCCATACTCTCATATTATAAGCCTTATTATGGTCAGAAATCCATCATAGATCGGGTTTTGGTGCAAACCAAAAGAAGTTGTCCAAAGAAGAGGTAACATCCATAACTGCGAATTTTATTTTATTTATAACTTCACATCCTTAATTTAATATTAAAATATAATTATAAAATAACCTTATTTTAATTAATATACTAATATGTAATTTTTTTAATTTAATAACCTAAATGATTCTCCTCTTCCATGAAATGGGTTTATAAATCATCATTCATGTGAATGGAGGAATACCGCCTTTGGAATTGATGTCATTCATTTTTTCCATTACCACCTCTCACAGTTGGATATAATTATGAATTAAAATTTTATATATTATATATATGATATTATTATACATATATAATTATTAAATCACATAAATATTCTTACTTTCCATTCCATGGGAATATGTTAACATCATTCATTTGTACGGAAAACTACAACCCCATGAAGTGATGTGATTCGTTCATCACATATGATTTAAATGTAGGGTAATAAATATATGTTTAAATTAAAATATGTGATACATATTAAATAATAATAATTTTTTAAAGATAATATATTATTTATTTTTCTTTCATTTCATCCATCTTAAAAATGGAAACAACTTTCATGCGTACGTGTGACTCACCATCTCCCTGAATGGTGTGTTTAAAATTCTATATCTAACATTTATGGATTAAAATAAATACATATATAAATAATAAACATGAAATATTTACCATTTTTACATTTTTCGATATTATGGAACCATGATAAAATTATAAGGACCAGAATACCAATCCAAAACACACATGAAAAACGAATCAGTTATTACACGAGGCATAATTTTGAGAAGCTATTGTTAATAAATTGGTAATAAAATTTCATAAGTAAATAATAAATGGTATCATATATATAATTATGTTTATTTAATATATTTATAATAAACATATATTTATTATATATGATGGTTGAACATGTATGAATGAATTTGACACTTAAGGTAAGGGATATCAATATCACTTTTATTTTTTGGGAGTCCCATACCATATTCACCATCTATTTATTTTAAGTGGTATATATACTAACGATGAATTTATGTTATTATTAAAATAATTATTTTTTTGGATTTATATGTCCATTTTAGGATCTCTCTTTCATGGTGTGAATAGTTCAAATACTACTAATGAGTAAAGAATCTTGGGTCTCCATTTTCCTTCTTTGTTACATAAGTTATTTTATGCAACAAAATACTTCTATGATGTTTATATACTAAATATTTCACTTGTTATGTCAAGAATATAATAATTTAAATGATATTTAATGTGTTATTTTATATTATTTTTTATTGGGTCTTATAATTCATAATAAACCAAGGTGGTAAAGGTTTGATGATATAATATCATTATTTATTTGGATTTTTTTGTTTATACTTCCAAATATGAATTCATAAGATAAATATCTCAATAAAAATATGAATTTAATTCTCTACTAATTAAATCATGATAATAAATTTTTTCCCTTAATTTTCCTTTCTTTATGTACTCAATATTTCAAAATAAATTTTTCCAAGAAAACTGAAATCATCTCTCTCTTCCATCGAAATTTCTTTTTCCTTAAAAATCAGGTTTTCTAAAAAAGTTTTTAAAAGTGTTTTCAAAATTTACAAAAAAATTGTAATAGAAATTTTTACCCTTGTTTGAATTTAATTGTTTTTTGAAATTAATATTCATGTAATTTTCCAAATAATTTTCATTTTTATTTTTATGAAAATTTTAAAGGAATATTTTTTTTAATATGTATTACTTGAAAATAATTTTCAATCTTATGACCACTTAATGATTTAATGATTCTTTTATATGATTCATATTTTATTTTCAAATAATAATATTTCCTAAATATTTATTTATTTTTTTGGTTTTTAAAATTAATAGTATAAGATTTGTTTGAAATTATTTTTAAATTTTCCTTCGTTTATTTCCATGGTTATTTTCAAAGGAAAGGATTTTGAAAATATTTTTTGTTTTAACAAATGATTTGTCAAAGATGAAAGGATATTTTCCTCATGAAATATTCTAAAGGATATTTAAAAATAATTTCCATCTAAGATGATATCCTTTTATGTTACTTATTATTTAAAAGGGATATGATCCAAGGACTACATTATTATTCTTTCCCTTGATGGTAAATGTTTATGCTAATGAATTGCTGATGAAAACCATTTTTTATGTGTTATGCTTTGGGGAAATGTTTAAATACTTATGAAACCTGTTTTCTTTATAGGGCTAATGATGTAATGATATAATGAATGTTTTATTATATTATGGAACACATAAGTATGGTTTTCATTATGAGGTGGGTGGGATTTATATATACCTCTAATGGATTGGGTAAATATTTATATCTCGTGAGATAGAATTGCGAAACCTGTTAATGGGCTTGATACTCTATGGTAAATAGGTGCTTCTTGATCCATAATGGAAAAAGCTATACCCTGAACCACTATAGGAAACAAGTGCATCCTGATCCACAATGGGAAATATTTGGTCAGCCATGATCCACTATATTGAATGTCTTGGTCACTAACCTTGGAATATGGATTGGTTTTCAATATTTATGATGCTGACACGCTTTTTAGAAATTATATTATAGTTTATGACTGATTTATGAATATTAAAACTCTTATAGTCCATGTTTTCTTAAATAATAATGTTTCATGCCATGAATCATGTTTATGATCAATGAATGGTTGGGTATTAACTTCTTAAGCTATGTTCGTGATCACATACTCTTATTCTTATTCTTAGATTTCATATGATCATAGAATAATATCACCTATGTGTACCCTTACATGTTATATAAGCTCGGCTATTCTCATGTTTCTTTCCCCAGGTTATGATGAAAGTTTATTAGTAAGATATGTACATGAAGGGTTCATGTTATGAATTACATAGTATGTTATGGAGTATGATACATATGTATTAGTTCTTTAATGTACTTTTTTGTAAAGGCCCCATACATAAATTATTATAGAATGGATAATTATGTTATGTATTGAGTATTATTCTACCGAGAAGTATTATTTATGAAAGTGAAATTTGGGTCATTACATTTGGTATCAGAGAAAACTGTTAGTTAATTATTTGGAACTAAGATGAGAAAACATTATTGAGAACGCTTAGGATAATACTAAGAATAAGATATTATCCTATGTTATTATAAATAATGGAGTTTTTTTATAAGAAATAAAACCCTATATAGATAATAAAAATGGATATGGTTCAATGATAGGTGTACCTAGGTGAAATAACACCACAAAAGGAGTGCGATGATTGAATCTATAATTACCTAATACAAAAAAGGGACTTACTGTGCACCTATTTTGAAAATCCCACGGATTTTATTTTGTTAATTTGCATTCTCTTTTTGATCCATCATTATGTATTTAAACAATGACCATGGATGCCTAGTTTAAGAATACAATGTGATATATTGAAAATAATGTGCCATTATGTAGAAAAAAATAAGTTATTTTTAATGATTATGTCACTAGAGAATATGAATATTGTTTATCACACTATTATTTTCAGTTTTAGTCAAATTAGAGAACCAGGAGGTACTCGGTAAATGTTGATAGGAAATGTGTTGATTAGAAACAAAATTCTTTTTTGACCAGATGAATTGATATTTTTATTATGCATAATCAAGTATCATGATATATGATTAACACCATGCACCTTAATCAACTCACAAACTCACCAAATAAGTGAGGTATAGATTTGTTTGAATGATCGAGTGGTGAAGACCATAGAGGAAAGAATATTATGTTTCGAAATAGTTGAAAATGTGGCCTGAAAAAACAAATTGGTTGTCTTTTTTGTAATTGGATTACATTATTAGTGTGTAAAACTCTGATCCAAAGTAAATAATTTTAGAGTAAAAATTAATAGTTTGGTTAATAGAACATATGGAAATAATGGCCTCCCAATGCTATCATCGTCGGTTTAATGTTTCAAATGTTGAAAGAAGATCATTTTGAAAATAGATGTTCTAGGGGGATATACCATGAATAGAATTATTAATGTGGCATGAGTAATGGTTATACAAATGATGATTAAGAGACCAAAAATGAGAAATGAATTGTTTGGGTTGTTGTGACATTAAGTTTTATGTTAAAAGTGATATCAACGAATAAATTAATGTTTTTATATTTTAAGAAATGATTCATATTTCAAATTATGGTAAAGAGGCATTATGGAATAATATGTGGAATCCTAGTAAATGGTTTATGAATTAAGTGGAATGATTGAAGAGTTTTTATATGGGAATTATTGACATATGTAAAATAAATGATGAAATATATAAGGATTATTCACTAGAAGTGTTTCATTATAGATTTTCAAGAACATGTTCAATGGTACTAATTACCTTGAAAAGTGATTTAACATAAAGTTAGGGTTTTATAAAAAAACACATGATTAAAAAAAGATCACCCTTATTTTGTTCTAGATTTTTAGGAAATGGAATTTAGTTTGGATAAGGATATGTATCACATGGAAAATGTAATTTGGATAATATTGATGTAATCAGAACATATAAACAATTTTCGGATGTTTTTTTATGTTATCATTGATGGAGTTTTAAACATTATTAGATATATATAATTTATACAACAATTTTTTGTTTCATTCATTTAATGAGGAAGCAGTAATTTTTCCATTAATGTTTTATAGTAATTTTTTTATTACCATGTTTAATGGAAATATATGATCAATGTATTGACATATTTGGTATATGATATTAATAGATACTTTATATTGATTTGGGGATTAATAATAATTTTATTTTTGAAATTTTGTAACCATATTTATAATATCATGGATTTCAATATTTCAGGACATGAAAGAGCATAAAGTTTAACTATTAATGAAATGGATTAAGTTAAAATTTTGATTTTATTGGATAACCAGTGCTAACAATTATATTTCTCATAATAACTAGTGAAAGAAGGAATGAATTATAATTCTTTTATATATTGTATGATAAAATAAGGATTTATGAATATAAAAATTCATCTCCATTCCATGGAATAATAGATAAAGTTGAAGTTGAATGATTTATAACAAAATTATGAAATTATACTTCTTATATAATGGAAAACTATTCCCTAGGTATATTAGACCCATTGAAATTACTGACCATAAAAGGATGGTAGACTATCGATTGGAACATCCACCGAACCTATTTAATGTCCATTATGTGTTCTATTTATATATTCAAAGGAAGTCCATAATTACTCCTTAAAATTTACTAAACTAAGAGGTTATACAACTAGAGTATGAGCATTGTTATATGGAATAATTGGTTAAGATTATGGATTGTATAGAGAATGCTATATGAAACAAGGCCACTCACCTGGACAATGTTTTATGAAAAAAACCACCAGGTTGAGGAAGCAATGTGAGGAATGAGGATGTAATTACTTTAATTTATCCTCACATTTTGGTATTAAAGTGATAAATTTCTAGTGACAAATTATTTTATGGGTGTAGAATATAACACCATAATATTTTGTGATGTTATTTCATATAAATTCAGTATTCTTTATATTTCATACTACATGAAATATTGTGCATAAATTTTATTACATGAAATAATGATTTTATCCTATGTTACATGTAATAATCATTTTAGTTTTTATTACACCAAATAATGAGTATTTATTACATTAATTATAACACAGTGTTTTAATGAAATGTAATATAATATTAAAATATTATTATTTAATATCATATTTATCACCTTCCGATTGGAATGATGGGTATGAATATGATTTAGAAAATTATGAAAATATATGGTTTACATATGAATATAAAATTATTTATTTGGTTAACAATTAATAATAAATGAAAATAAAAACATTTTGAAAAAATGGAGATCATTTTCATTAAAACTATTTTTATGCACTAAAAGGAGGTTTACCTCAATAAATTAGACAAACAAATTATGGTGAATTATTTTAATGAAATTTTTATATTATATATTATATTTATCATTAATATCATGTTTTTACCATATATAATAATAAATCCAATTTTATGCCTAAAACTGTATTTTTCCAAAAAATACTACTTTTTGGCCTTTCGGGCACTTATTCAAAAAATTAATTTTTTTCCAATTTTTGAAACATTTTTTGAAAACATTAAATTTATTTTTTCAATAAACATTTCATAATTATCTAGGGGTTAATTTTATATAATTTTCTAACAAGATAAATCTATTGATAAATAGTGAAAAATAATGATTTTTACTAAGAATAATCATTTATTTTAATGAATTTTAAAATATAAATTTTTTTTATATGGCATTAAAAGTAGAATTAGTTCAATTATATATATATATATATTAATCCAATAAATGTGATTAGAATTAATTTTATATTGAATTTGGATATACAAACTTTTTAAACTTTTGATGATTTTTTATTTGGAAAACAACATTCTTATCACATCTACGAAATTAATTTTCTATGAATAGAATTTGTGAAAATGGATTCCATATTTTGAATAAGAATAAATTATATTATCTAATATGGTAAATATAAATTCTGACCATAATGAAATGTAAAAATAGGTAAAATTAACTTTCATGTTTAACATGAAAGTCGGTTTACATTGGGTTAAACTAAAATTAAAATGGGTAAAATGTAAGATCCAATGTTTTTTTATTAGGTAAAAATAATTTTTTCAATTTAAATTATTAAATATGGACTAATTTGAATATCCTTTTGAGATCATGGGGGTATAAAATGTTTATGGGCCTTGTTCGGAGCCTGGAAGAGAACTTTTTTGAAAAAATAGGCAGGCCGCACTATTAGAAGGAATTGGGCGGGGCAGAACACACTATCTAAATAACCATTAAAGGCCTGAATAAAGTGATAGATAATACCATACGGTTTATAAAACTATTTTAATGGAGGTGCATTCCCATGTTGAAGCACCAACAAATTTTGATAGAGGTGTTTTTCACAGTTTTCACACAGTTAATCAAACCATGTGTAGTGACCATGCAGGTACCCCCATAAAATTACA